>CM062807.1:0-647127 GCA_031772625.1 Pinus tabuliformis | reverse complement strand
TATTCCCTAATCCATTACATGTTCTAGTAACCTAATATATTTCTTGATAACGTATTTGGCATTGTTATTAGTAATTATTAATATTAATTGTATTTTTTGAATAATCTTGCTTTCAAATGATGGCTACAAGCCAATTAGCAGAATAAAGGAAAAAAAAGTTTTGCTGCAGTGAAGTATGGAGTCCAAATTATTTGAGATGTTATTAACATGGATGAATGTTTGAAGAACCTTGAAAAGGCTCGAAAGCAAATTGAGATGCCCATTTTCACCTATAAAAGAGAATAAAAGGGAAGGTGTACCCTTCTAAGGTATGCACTTCCGAAAGCAAAGATGAAAGATCAACAGTGGTTGAAATTTAGAAAGATGCAACAAGAATTGAAGGATGTTGTATAGTAGTGGCCAAGAATTTCAATGAATGGAAGGATGACAAGATTGAGAATAAATATTGTCGAAAGAAGTATCCAAATCCAAATATGATGATAAAGGTTGTAAATATACCATCAGGTGAAAGGAGAAGTATCCAAATCCAAATATGATGGTAAGGGTTGTAAATATACCATCAAGTGGAGGATAAAGACCAAAGAAAACATTTAGGCGTCTGTTATAAAAGATGAGAAAAAGGTTAGATTGGTGGAGTTTGTTCTCCTTGCGATCAGTGGAAAGCTACTGAAGTTGATGAAGGATACAAAACCCTAACTGTCACTGAGATGAAATGAAAAATTTATTGTCAAAAGAAAATGCTCCAAAAACCAACACGGTGAAAACTTCCAATCAAGATTTTAGCGTGATGGGGATCACCTCCACCCATGAATTCTGTCGCAAGTTGGATTTCTGGCAACGAGGTAGATTAAATTGTACAAAGATTGAAGCCTCGTTTCTGACCTAGTATATCTGTTCTATCTGTTTCAAGTGACTCCACTATGAAGAAAGCAACCACTACTACTTTCATATAAAAGCAACATCTCAAACAGGAGATATGGGAATGCATTTACTCCTAAAATGACCACATGTGTTGTCGCCTTGCAAACCCATAAGGTCTTTCACATACATTTGGAAAGATCATAAAGTACCATAATACTCAAACCTAAACTCGTTCCACGGAGGATGAATGTCCTGCTTATAGGTCAGTAAGTCTTAGCTTTCAACCATTAAAAGCTACTATAGAAGAGAATGGTCGATAACTGCTATGGCTTAAACTATCAGAACTATGAAGGAGGAGGAGCTTGGACTACTTTATACCAATGAGTGAGATATTATGTCAATTCAAAAATGAATTACTCAGCATAGAGCAGAATAGGGAAAACAGAACCGTCAGAAGGGTAAGAAGTTCGAACCCTGTACCCTAAAGTAGGAGGGTATTCATAGAAAGAGGTCTAAGAAGCATTTGCTAAAAGGCCAAACCAAACCTAACCAGATAAACAACATCCTGAAAATAATTGAAAAATCAAATCTTGATAAACGCAGACACTCTGACCATTATTTCCTGATAGATAATCCAAATGGCGTACCTTGTAAACTAGAGTTTGTTGCCTCCCGCTTCCCTTGGCCTTAAGAGATCAATAGAGTAGAGGCCAGAACACTTTTAAATTCTAAAACAAAAAAATATTGGAGAGAATCGGGTTCATGAATTATAAATTGTTAATGTTTCGTTCGGTCTCTTTTTCACTTTCCTTGTTCAAATGGACAAATCAGAAGAAATGCGAATTTCTATCAAACATAGTACAAGTTGAATATAGTAAATGAGAAGTTAAATAAAATATGAAAAAAATTAATAATTTATTATTCTCATAAATTATTATTTATTAAAATATCTAGAGTTGGTTACATCAACGTCAAAATACTCCATGAAAAATTATAATTAACTATTTTGAGTCAGCACTAACACGTGAAAAACTCGATATGAGATTTTCTTTTAATTTTATATTAAATGTTTTTAAATTTAAATTTTATATTTTAAAAACAATTTGTTATAAATTTATTAGTCTTTCTTAAAATAAAAAAATGCATTGTAAATAAGATTAATAGCTGAAATTTAAAAGTTCGAAAAAAATAAAATAAATAAATAAATAAATAAAAAAAAATAAAAAATAAAATAAAAAATAAAATAAAATAAAAAATAAATAAAAAATAAAAAATAAATAAAAAATAAAATAAAATAAAAAATAAAAAATAAAAATAAATAAAAAAATAAAAATAAAAAATAAAAAAAATAAAATAAAAAAATAAAACAAAATAAAAAATAAAAAATAAAACAAAACAAAATAAAATAATAAAATAATAAAAAATAAATTAGATTAAATATAAAAATTATAAAATTAAAAGTGGTTAGTGTAATTAGTTTAGAAGGGTATTTGGGTTGGAGTAGGTTTAAAATTGTTTTGTTCAGTTAAGAGCTCGATTTTTTTTGGACTTAAGAAAATAGGTTAACTGTCTAAGATCTAGAAGCATTTGGTGTGAGTGAAATTGTCTCTCTTACGAACCACTTATGGGTAATTTTAGGTGGTGTGGGTTTTCTTTGAATAACAGTGTGGAGTATGCCTAAAATTATTTTGCTTAGCTAAGAGCGGCTCAAAACCTAAGTATTTGGTGGGAGTGAAAGCATGCCCCCTTATGAACCACTAGCGTGTAATTGCATGTGTTGTGGGTTTTCCTTGAATAATGTGGGTTTTCTTTGAATAATGATGAGTCGGCTTGCACTCACAAATAAGAGTCAGCAACTGTTGTCCCTCAGACTGGTTTTTATTATTCTTATTATTATCCAAAGTATTTGGTGGGAGTGAAATCATGCCCCCTTATGAACCACTACGAGTCAGCAATGGTTGTCCCTACTACTCATTTTTATTATTCTTATTGTTATCTAATTTTAAAGTCACAGCCAAACTAGACATCAAATATAGTTATGACAATTGAGTTTTGATGTATTTTCCTACTATTTAAAAAATATAATTCGAAAAGATAGGCAATCCAAATTAGAAATTTCAATTAAAAAACCATTAAAATTTAATTATGTTAATAAATAATGTAAGCACACCATTTTTAAGTAATTTCTTAAACTATAAGTTACTTTTCCAAATTATAGATACACTAACAATATGAGAAAAAAATTATAAAATTAAAAGAGAAATAATAAAAATATTAAAAATTATAATAAATAATTTTCTTGATAAAATCATTAAAATAAAAATATAATTGGTTGCGGCAAAATCAAAACATCACATGGCAAGTGAAAACATTTTTTTTCATTAATAAATAAAGTTTAATAACTTTTTTCTGACAATTTCATATTAAAAATTTTAAATTTTATTTTTTAATTAAAAGTAAAGGTATTTTGGAATTTAATTTAATTTTTTTAATTAAAAATAAATTTATTTTGGAATTGAGGTTTTTTTATAATAATAATAATAATAATAATTGAATAAATTGTTTTTTAAAATAATTTTATAAAAAATTATAGCGAAAATCAAAGTATTATGACTTGCAAATGAAAATTATATATTGTGTTTTACTGGGATTAATAAAGTAATTTTATTAATTTATGAGATCTTTGATAGACAATGATTAGGTGATTTGTTAAGGTACTCCTTTATGTGAAGTTACTGGTTCAATTCCCCTTGCGTTGTTCCCTTGGAAAATTTCCCATATTTTTTAAGAATTTCACACCAACGAATTGTGCAATAGCCTTAGGTCAATCTATGACTGCATGCACCACCTGTACACATGGGAATATGCTAAAACTAATAGTATATTGCCTTGGAATCTCCATCTCAACTGGGTAACTCAAATTCTCTACATGCAACAATTATTTTGGGTTAATTGATCAGTTAAATGGTTGATCACTGAGTGTGGTTGAAGTTACACATCCACAACTTGACCTCCACTAGTTCTTCTATCAGTTAGAACTAGTTAAACTGACAATAACTCAAATTAACTGAAATAGATTGCTACAAATTAGAAACCATGTAGAATTGAACTCAAGTGTCTCCAACTCGAATTGACTAAGTTAACTAAGTGACAACAGTTAAATACCTCCAAGTATTTTGATGAAATAGAAATTCAAATTTTAATCTAGTTTGACCAAGACAAAGTCAAAACTAGATTTTCTTGCTGCATTTTCAACACTCCCTCTCAGCAAGAAAGGGATTATCAAAAACCCCAATCCCGCTTATATGGAACTCAAATTTTCCTCTTGACAAAGCCTTTGTCAAAATCTCTGCATCTTGTTCCTCTTTTGGAATGTATTGCAACAACATAATCCACCTCTGCACACAATATCGTAGATGGTGATACTAGATGTTGATATGCTTGTATTGATCATGAAATACAAGATTCTCAGAGAGTTTGATACATCTCCGATTATCACAGTAAATCACAGTAGGATCCATCTTCTGACCAAATAACCCAACAAGAATATTTCTCATCCAGATAGCCTCACATGCTGCTTGACTTGTAGCCATGTACTTTGCTTCTTTTGAGATGAGTGCCACAGATCTTTGCTTCCTACTGTACCAAGAAACCGATGCTTAACTAACACTAAAAATTCCTCTTGATCTTCTCTTCTTGTTTGATGGACTCCCCACCCAATCTACATTTGTGATTATCTTCCTCTTGTCGATTATTGTTTTCATCGATCTATTGGTTTCCACAGTTTAAAGAGTAGAGTTGATTCTTGTCTTGTGTTTTAGTGCATTACATGAACTATGAATCTACAGGAAAATCTACATGGTATCAGAGCTGAAGACAATATACTAGAGGATATTTTGAAGTTTTGAGTTTTGGGTTACAGGCGAAATTCAAATTTGCAATACATACTTCAGGATCAACAAATGGCTTTCTTCGATTTGAGGCTCGAGTATGCCTTGGAAGGCAACTCGAATTATATAGTCTGGAAGAATAGGATGGAGGTTGTGCTGGAGGATAATGGCCTCAAGGAATTCATTGAGAAAGAAATTCCTAAGCCAACAACATCAGATGCACATAATCTGGCCGAATGGAAGAAGTGTGTGGCGAAGGCGAGGCAGATAATCCTTGAGGGAGTTCGAGACCACATTGTCTCGAGTCTCCATGGGAAGGAAAATCCGTATGCTATGTGGAAAGCACTGACGAACCTATTCTAGAACAATAGTGACAATAGGAAGTTGGCACTAAAAGACAAACTTCGAAAAATCAAGATGGAGAAAGGCAAGACAATTCCAAAATACTTGACCACGTTCACTCATTGTCGTGATGAGCTTGACAGTGTTGGAATAACCATTTCTGAAGATGATATGGTGAGCCTAGCTCTCCTAAGCCTTCCCAAGAGTTGGAATAGCTGTCAAGACTCTATCAATGGGAAGGAGAAGCTGTCAGATTGGGAACGAATATGGTCAAATTTGATGCAGGAAGAGATTAGAAGGAACACCAAAGATGGTTCCCCATCAAAGACTAATGATGAGGAATAATGTGCCTTAGCGGCTGAGGAAAGGAAGGGGAAGGGAAGGCATCCCATTCCAAATCAGATTATTTCCATGGAGCTAAGACAAAATACATGTTGAAAGTTAAGTGCTTTCGTTGTCATGAGCTGGGACACTTTGCTATAAACTGTCCGCTCAATAAGTCCAAGAAGAAGTCCTTAGGAGGAGCAACGGGTGAGGCTTTGGACTCTCAATTCGAATTGGACTTTACTTTCATTTCATGCATGGTGTCATCAATGATGGGCAGTGTATGGTACCTTGACAAGGAATTGTTCAATGACCTGAAGGAGAAGGATCTCCAAATGCATATCGAGATGGGTGATGATGGGAGGTATAGTGCTACTGGATTGGGCACGGTTACTTTATAGAGGGAGAAGGGTTATCCTCTCACCTTGAGAGATGTTATGTATGTGCTCGGGTTGAAGAAGAACTTAGTATTTGTCGCCATGCTTGAGGATAGAGGCTATGATGTGATTTTATCGAAAGGAAATGTGTTCCTTCGACACATAGCCATAGGTCAAGTAAAGAAGATAGGGATTCGAGTTAAGAATATCTATAAGTTGGAGGTAGAGGATTGTGCTACTTTGAGCATGAAAGCAGAGATGGTGCAAAACCGAGACGTTGGCGAGTTGTGGCACAAGTAATTGGGTAACTTGCATCATGGGGCTTTGAAAATCATGCAAAAGATCTCTACTGGCATTCCCAAAGGTACGCTAGAGAAAGTTGATACATATGTTATCTCCACCCTTAATATGATTCTCCAAAGATTACAATAGTGCGGCATTCATCATAGACAAATGGAATAATCACTCTCAAGGAAAGTCATAAGGACTAACCTCTTTCGGTACATAATCCTTAGTGCAAAATGTAGTGCGAATTAGGGGTTTAAAAATAACCATGACCCAAGTGATCAAAGGGCTCGATGATTTATTTTAAAGCACAGGGTAAAGGGTGTGTTCCTCTCAGCAAGATCCCCATCCTTCAAGAACCCCAACACTCCTAAACCAACAATAGAGGTATAACTTGCACGAGAATTAACGGAAGGAGCAACGCCGACGTTGAAAATTCAAACATTGATCCTACGGTACTGATTTGTTCCGGGGGCAAGAAAAGGGCTCATTCCATTCAGAGTATTGCCTGTTGTAGCACGATGGGGCCACATGTCAGATGGGTTCCTCCCATTGGCTCCTCACGACCAGAGGTTACGGGACCTAAATGTAAAGGTAAAGGTAAAATGTGATTGTCTGCTCCTGCTCCTATTCTCCACTTCCCTTTCTTCTGACAAGCCCTAAGTCACCATGTACCCCTACTCCAATCTATAAGCCCGCCACTTGGACAATTGTGCTCTTTTTACTATATAATAACTTGTCTCTCAAACCTACCTTTCCAAATAGTTACTAAACAGTCTCAACGAGAATATCCCCCGCCTGGTCACTTGTGGAAGAGCTCCCGCTCTACCTACTTGAAACATACAAGGAACACTTTCAACATTGCTTTTCGATACTCCTGCAGGCTCCAGGTAACCTGACACCCTGACCACCTGCATTTTTACTTTGATTCGCTCAATAAAATGAAGCAAACTGTGCCCACAACCCCTAAAAACTGTGAGGTCAAGTCTCCTGGCACCGAGACCTTAATGGATTACAAGAGTCAAATTGTAGACCTCGCTTGTCCTTATCCACTCGCTGACCTCCGCTTTGAAATGTTCACTAATCACGTGAGGAAAGAAGACCCTTTTAGGGTTGTTGAATTTGGTTTGTATTTTAAAATCGTGCCTTCAGTTCATCATTTCCATGAATTTATATCCTGACTTGCCACAACATACCAATAATATAAGAACTACTTTGTTTCTACCTCAGGGACTAAAATCCTAGAAGCAACTCCCACCTTGATCCAAAGGGATTTAATTTTCCCTGTTTTTTCCACAATGCAGCCGTTCACTGACACTATCCTAGTTCATCATTCCTAGACCAAATTTTTTCCCCTGAAGTTAAATCCCTTCCTCCAGAGGAATTTTTCCCAATAACCCTCTTTCAAGAGTCCATTCGACCCATCCTGTCTATAATTTCCTGTTTGATGGGCGAAGATAGATCACACATGATAAATAAGGCCATCCTGGGGTGTCTACATAAAATGAAACAACTTGGTTTCTTGCTCAACATCCCTCTCTACCTATCCATGGCCATATGTTTTCAACTTCATTTTTTTCCTACTTCTTCTTACTTTCGTTACTATTCCCTTCTGTTTTATCTGTTCTTGTATACCCATATTGAATAATTCCAATGTCTGGACCTTCAAGTGTTTTCTCCCTGTTGGGTATGTGTTATATTCTTTCCACGACTACCCCATGCGTGGGGGGGTTTGCAGGGGGGCGATAGCCCTCCTGCACGGGGTCCGGGGCAGTGCCTCGGGAATTATTTTTTGGACCCTATATTAGGTGGAAAGACCTACCTGTGGTTTTGTGCATGGATTTCGCACATGGTTTTGGGCATGAGGGATTTGTGTCCATGGTATTTTGTAGATCTGGTCAAGGGAACTACAGTTATGTTCTAATCCAGGATTAATGGATTGGGGTTTATGGATGCTTCAGCATGTATATATATGTATTGTAACATTAAAAGGAATATAATGAAAAATCAATCTGGTAGTCCTGGTTTTGGGATCCAGGGGAAAATCTTTGTGTATATCTATTTTATGTTTTATGCTCTTGCCATTGTTTATTTTCTGTTTTTAGAATTTGTATGCCGGTAATTTCTGTACGGGTTAAAACCTACACTCCCAGCAAGCAACAAAATTTTGTCTTTGACTGGAATATCTCTGTGAGAAGAAGACCTGGCTTGGGTGGGTTTTCCCAATTCATATCGACCTTCATGGCCATCGCATACCAAATCATCCATGGGACCCTGCCACCTGGAATCTTCTCGCAACAAAAAGAGTTCATCCAACTCAATAAGGATGCTATGATAGGATACTGGTACCTCTATGCGGATTACAAAGAGATTTGGGTTTACGGTTGTGAACTTTGTTCATATCGCTTGCCAGTATTCATGCCTATGAAGATATTTTCCCTTGAGTTCATTTGACAGATCCTCAGTGTACACCTGCTTCATTTTGTACTAGCAAAGAAAGGATGCATTTTTAAAATGGGACAGCTAGTAGGTCCTTTTGTGGTAAACACAAGGTAGGATTTTAAAGTAGTTGAGGCACTACTTGAATCCATGGAGCTCGAAAAGTGAGACACTTGGCATTATGATCCCCAAGGCATCATTGCCCGAAGGAGAGAAAATATTAAAGCATCAACTTACGTGCATGACCCTAAGCCCAAAATTGAATGGAAAGCTAACTTTGATTAATGGCCTCTTAATACAAAAATGGAGACCGAATCCCCAGTAAAAATCATCAAAGAGGACCGCTGACTCAACAGGTGGTACTGACATAGAGGAAGACCATATAAATAAAAAAACTAGGAGTCAAGGTCCAGAAGAGGAGGAAGAAGAAGAAGTGGGGATACAGCTAGAGAAACCAGTGTCAGATCATCCAGGCTTTCAGATTAATTTGGAAAATCCACCAGCAGCCACAACTTAATCCATAGCTGAAGTATTCATTCCAGACCTTGAGGACAATGTTGCTACTACAAGATCTAGTTGGCTTCTAGGAAAATCTATTGAGGAAAGAAACAAAAAGTTCAAGCAGAGAATGCAGAGAACAATGACTTCCCAATCAACACCTCACCATACTTGACTACTAACTGCTATGGACCTAGATAGGGATTGGATGAGAATTTCACAACACCCATCAATGCAGTCCTTGTCACAGGGTCCCAGTTCAAGACCTTGGATGTTTCCCTGAACTTAGCCAGTGTCCCTTTGTCAGATAAGGTCAACTTACATAATAAAGTTGTGGATATGTTATATAATGATCTGGGTAAGAACCTCATGACTATCAGTAGAGATGAGACATATATAGGAAAAGTCTCCAATAGAGTAAAAATGGAGAAGACCAACTCCAGAGATTTATATCTCCAGAAGGAATCATATAAATAGTTGATCATTAAACTGGGTATAAACCCAGATGACATATCAGCTGTGGAAGCCATTCTACAATCAACTCAGAGGGAAAATCAAGAATTAAGGCATAGGCTAAAGATGGCTGGTAGTGAACATGTCCAGACAAAGGAGCTGGCACAAGTCGAGATGGAGAAATAGAAACTCATGAAGGATTTGACAGATAGCAAGGATAAAGTATTAGCTCCAGAACAAATGGTGACTGAATTGCAAAAGAATATTCAAAGTCATGTATGTTTAATAGTAGTGCCTGAAGACCCCCAGAACCCCACTGGGTGTCTCACCTAAGCTCTGATTGAGCTTCAACTTTCTAAAAGTGAACTGAAGAATACACAAAGGGACTTAGATAATGCTAAGGCCCAATTAGCTCAGAAGGAGAAACAACTGCAAATCACAGTTACGAATTCTGAACATGTCACTAAGAGCCTATAGGTTGCAACACAGGAGATAGATGAATTGAAGGGTAAGTTGAAGGGAAACATGTCTCTCCTCGAAGCCAGGTAGTTGGTGTGGGATGAGATCATTGAGGAAATGAATCGCAGCTGGGAACATGTGACTTTAATACATGATCAAAGGGTTACTAGTGGGGAGTATGAATCATCAATCATTAATGCCAAAGAGATAAGTATAAAGAACTCCCATATTGATCAGAGGTTTATTTGTTTCTTGATTGAGAGACCAACCGAGGAGATGATACCCATAGACATAGTAGATAGAGTCAGTGCAGTGATGGAGATCTCCAAAGTGGTTTTGAAAGATGAAGCCAGAGCTAGAGCATAACATAATCTCGTCAAGGTACAAAAGGAAGTGGATTCTTTCAATGAAGAGTATGACAGGGTCATACAGGCTGGACTACCTAACTTCTAGGGGCCTCGTGGGGAATTTCTACCTCAAGAAAAACACAATTAGAAAATGATAGAAGCTAAAAGTAGGGCAAGTTCATCTCATGAGAAAACTTCCACTCTTAAGGGTAAAACTGTGGTAAATTCCTTAACGAGGGAATTTCAACTACTTGGTATGGTTAGAAGTATTTTTCTTTGCAGGTTGGACTACTCGAGTATGAATTATTTGAAGATTAGCTACAAGCGGTTCATGTCTGATCCTCATCCCCCTCCAGCCTTATGGAAATGGTGGGAAAAATTTGTTAATACACCACTCATACAAGATGTTAATCCACGGCACAACATACTCCTCACCAGAGCGCATCATCTCACCGCTCTTGAAGATCCTTCATATCATGCCAGCTATTGGATTAGTGGGTCCTGACCCAGGTTCAGAGTTAGCTGCGCCAAACAAATCCCTACACTACTAGCCCTTTCGGCATCAATCGATGGAGCGCAGACTGAAGTCTCACCCGAAGCAGTATGGGGGATGCTGGAACCACGTTTTCGCACCCAGAGATCAGTGTAATGTGGTCTTATGCCCGAAATATGCCTTCATGCAGATCGATAAGACCTTATGGCTTATTGATATAACTCCCTTTAACTAGCCTCTAGACCTCCGTGAAGGTCTACGACTGTCTTTCGTGGACCTTGAATAGGTGAATCAACTACTTACGTGCATCAAAGATTACTCTTAAACCAATAATTACTCAAATCGGTTTGAGTGTTAAATAACTTCAACATACAACAAGATAATCTTCGCGTAAACAATTAACATTAATTGCGTTCATGTAATAGTATAAATCGTGTAAAGCTGTGCATCAATACATTAGTATTTCATAAACCCATCATTCATCACAGTATAAACGCATTCATATAAAACAGAAGTAAGTAGACATAACACAAGAATTTATGGAATAATCTCTTTATTAATACTCATTTCTGGTTACAGACTCAAGACTTCCCTGCGCACTCAGCTGCAGGGCTCCGTGCACTTAGTTGCAGACTCTACTCTAGGCCTCTGCACACACAGCTATAGATCTTTTCTTCCTGCTCTTCTTTGCTAACTCTTTAGACTTCTACCATAGACCAAACTTCATTACTTGCCTTAGACATCCTAAGACACACCTATTTATACAATCCCATGGTCCGCAGACCATGGGTAGGTCTTCAAAAGCTGACTCAACTTACATAAAAGAAGGGTAAAGCCCTTTATGACACTTTAACTATCTACATGCTCCGCGACCACAATTTGCAGAGACTTTACATTTTGTACATCAAAACTTGGGATTTTGCCCCAAAACTTGGGCTTTTTCCCCAAAATTGACCCTAGGGGACCCCATCCCAACACCAGCTTTGGAATTTCAACTACTTTTGTGTTATTTTTACTTAATATTTTTAATTTGTTATATTATATAAGTAAATTATAGTTAAACACAACTGTGCATTCTCACAAGCTAGAATTTTGAGATGTTTTTGTCATAATGAACCAAATCAAGAAAGGAATATCTCGCTAACGACCTATCTCTGTCTAAAAGGCCTATATATACAATTTTGATGAACAAAGGAAAGGTTCAGAATTTTGGAAAGAAACTTCGTATCGTTTTGTGAAGGAAATGTTATGGTTCTTTCGACATGTATGTTTCATAGAATATTAATGCAATATCCATGGTGATTCCTTCATTTTGGGATTTCAGTATGTCTCTTCTCCTTAGTATTTTCATAAATGTTTCATGTTCATCTCAAATTTCATGTTAAGAAGCTGCTAGATGTGTTTCCCCTTAAATACAGATTCATTTGAATTAAAATATTGATGAAGAATGCCTGTATGGATTGTGGAAGTCAGATATTTAAATGCGCTCCATGTGTCTTAGCATCCACCATTATTTCTTGGCTGTCATTTCTCTCTAAATCCATATATGTGTAGAATATTTGATCTCTCAAGCTCTATATGATGGATTTTGTCTTTTATTTCTTCTGTTGTCACATATACATCTAAGCAAATTAGCTATACGTCCTCGAATGATATTGGCCACTGTTGATGGATAGTTTATATCACTGTGCATCTCTTGTGTATAAAGAACTCATGCGTTGTGTCTTTCTGAAGTTGTTTTGAACCACCTAAACTCAAATTATACGTGACATAAAATGGTGCTCTAAATCCTCCAGAGAATAATAAGAATGCACCAAATATGGATGTCCTAGGCACTGGTCTCCATGCAATCTAGAGACTGTCTCTAGGATCGACAACATCTTATGGCACCATCATCGGGGAACATATTAGAGAATTCCCCCCCTGGGATACAACATTCATGCAATCTCTGTTGAGGTGAGAAAATACATATGAGTTGTAGATTCATCACCTTGGAAACTCCATTGTCCAAATATTAAGAATATCATCCTGGATTTTAGGAGACCCCACACCCGTTCAGAGACCTCTCAATAAAAAACACCATCTATATCTCATCCAAAAAGAATAATCTATAGGAGAGTTTGGAAGGAAAAAACCCCTACCACTGATGCTGCTATCTCCTCATTTCTTGAAGATTCCCCGTATGGCTCTCAGCACGCCATCATTAATTGCTCAAATTTTACTCCTAGAGTCTGAATATATCCTTCCAAAGGAAGTACGATACACAATACCGTTCCCCCAGAAGTCAAAGAAGAGGAAATTTCAATAAATACTCCTTCCTTCTCATTCCCTCCTCTCCTTGAGGTTGAAAAGGAAAAAATTATCTTCACTGACAATCTACTCATAATATAAATAATTCCACAAGTCTCAATCTGTCTACTCTTTCATCTTTTGTCATAGTACAGATACCCCAGGTAAATCTAACACCATCTCCATTACTCCAAATGGATGTCCCGGGCTTCCTATTGAAAAAATATGCTCCATTAGACCTGCCTTAACCTCTAAGTACCATCCCATTAGATCACCTCAATCTCTTGCCCAAATTCAATGGAAAAAATGATATCTCAGCACAAAGACATATAGAGATCTTTTGTGCATTTGAAGAGAATTTAAATGTCGATCACTTAGATGTGGTATTGAGGCTCTTTTTTCAATCTCTTGGCGGAGAGGCTAGAAAGTGGTTTAAATCCTTACCAGATGCTTCCATTGACACTTGGGAAGAGCTGGAGAACTCCTTTATGCAGAAGTGGGGAGAAAAGAGATATCACAGATATATCCTCACTAAGTTCAATGCCATAAAGAAGAAACTAGATGAAGATATTTCAAAATTTATAAAATGGTTTAACAAACAATACAACAATATACCTATTGAAATCAAACCTCCCCAGGCAGCTGGCCGAGTAGTTTTTTCTAGGGCTTTCAAATCCGAGTTTGGTTTCACACTAAGGGAAAGGAAGCCTCGCACTTTGGATTAGATCTAGATTGATTCCTTCGAGGTGGAGGCCAACTTCACATCCACAGGAAAGTCAAGAGGCAAGACTGTTCCTAGAGAAAAGAAGAAGGGAAAAGAGGAAGCATCTTCCTCTAGTTATGGAAAAGAGTCCCAGGAACAAAAGTTGGAAGAAATGGATAAGTTAATAAAAATACTATCAAATAAACTGGTTAAGTTGGAAATGGAAAATAAAAGTCTCCCAAAACAGAATGCTTAAGTTTTTAATCAAGGCTTTAATTCCCAATATCGAAGACCACCATTACAGATACTACAAAGAGAAAGGAAGGAACATCAAGACCATATTCTTCGTCCATTATACATAGAGGGTGACTCGGATGAGCAGTCACAGGACACTCATGAAATTCAAGGCAACTTGTATTCTTCTTTCTTGGATGGGGAGCAAGAAATCATAACTCATGAAGAAGAAGGGCATGGTTTGGAAGCAGCGTTGAAAAATGGAGAGATAGGTGATTACTTCAAGAAGTTTGCTAACTTCATGCAGGCCCAGCTGCATATAAAGTATGATCTATGGTCCTCTATAAAGATATAAAGAGAATAATACCAGAATGAAGGTGCTTCTTCTCAAGAGACTCCTAGACCCTTAGACAAGGGGAAAGAACCATTAGGTTCAAATATTCAGAAAAAAGGATTCCTTAAATAAATTTTTTTATAAGCCCAAATTCTTCAAAGAGGAGAAGGCACCTCTCATCTCTACGCAAGCTGTGAAAAGGAAAGAGAACAAGCAGAATCTGGCAGTGCAGAAAAAAGTTCATTTGTCTTCAATATTCAAAAGGAACTTGAAAAATTCAAAATCCTGGTTCCTTTAATTGAACTCCTAAAAAAACACTCTTATAAAGCTCAAGTCTCCTAGTTTATGCTTCCATCCACTTCATCCCCTTCACATGACTGTTTAAATCTTCAAGAAGAAAGGTTAATGGTAGTTTTTGGACCCCATGTTGAAGAGAAAGATCCCACCACTGCACCCTTTTATGTTAATCTTGTAAACATGACTTCCTACTTCACAATTGTATGCTTAACTCAGGTGCCTCTCATAATCTTATGCCTTTAACAATAATGGAGCAAATTGGTCTGCAGATAACTAGACCTTACAAAGACATTTACTCTTTCGACTCTAAGAGAGTAAAATGCTTGGGAATGATAAAGGACCTAGTGGTGAACTTGGACCAGATCCCAGTAAAGAGCGTAGTTATGGACACTGTGGTAGCAGATATCCCTGCAAGGTTTGGCATGCTCCTGTCCAAATCTTGGGGGTCAAATATTGGAGGTTCCATCAAGTTGGATCTGACTTATGCCACCATCCCTACCTTTGGAGGGGAAGAAAGAAGGTTGTATAGAGATTCAAGGCTAATTAAAAAAGTTACCAAAGCTGAGGGCTCGAATAGTACTCCTGTGTACAAGAGAGAGAGTGATCTCTCTTGTCTAATGCTAGAAGAATATGACTTTACCTTAGAAGTAACTCATGTACTTTCAATAGCCCAATTAAATGATCAACTCAAAGACAGTGGAAAAGTATGGAAGCTATACTTCGATGGGGCTAATTCCAGGGAAGGTAATGGAGCAGGGGTGCTGTTAGTATCTCCAGAGGGTAGCTTGGTCCCTTTTTGATTTAAATTGGAATTTGAAGCAACAAATAACATGGCAGAATATGAGGGCTTACTACTTGGCTTGCAAGCAACAAGGAATATGAATTGAATGTTTGACTGTATATGGAGACTCCGAGCTAGTGGTAAAGCAAATAAAAAACCAATGCCAGACTAAATACCCCAGGCTAAGGGCTTATAGAAATGAGGTGTGGAACTTGATGGACAACTTCTTCCTAGCATTCAACGTCCAATTCCTACCCAAGGAAGGGAATCAAATGGATGACTCACTTGCTGTAGCTTCCATAAATTTTAAGCCACCACAAAATCCTCTTCTTAGGTATAAGGTTGAGGTTAGGTACAAACCCTCTGTACCTGATAATGTGAGACATTGGCAGGTGTTTGAGGAGGGTGAACAAATAAAACGTTTTATAGAAGTCATTAGAGAATTCTCAAATTTAGCTATTGACCAGGAAGTTGAAAATGTAACAGAAGAGAAGTCAACTCTCTGGGAAGAAAATATTGCAGGACACAGAGTTTTGCAGCTAAAGGGGAACACTATCCCTTATGGCCTAGTTCCTCTGGAAAAGTTATTCAAGAAAAATGATGTAGTCTTAAAACTGGTCGAACAAGGAGCTGATGAACAGGTGGAAGACTGCAACATTGGCTCAGAGGATGAACCTCAAATGATCAAACTGTCAAAAGGGATCCCTTCATAATACAAAAAAAGTATTCAAATCTATTCAAAGTCTATAAAGATGTGTTTTCTTGGTCATATGATGATTTGAAGACATTTGATACTAACATTATTCAGCATAAGATTCCTTTGAAAAGTGGAATGAAACCTTGTAAGAAAAATCTTAGGCAGATATTTTGAGATATTTTGAGTGGTTGGAAAACTTAGTTCCAGTTAGGAAAAAGAATGGAGAGATAAGGTTATGTGTGGATTTATGAAACCTTAACAGTGCCTCATTAAAGGAAAACTAGCCACTGCCTAAGATGGAATACATATTACAAAAGGTATTCGACTAAGCTCGGATGTCCATGATGGACAATTTTTTAGTATACAACTAGGTAGCAGTGTACCCCGATGATCAAAAGAAATCTTCCTTCACCACACCTTGGGGTACCTTCATGTATACCCGAATGCCATTCAAACTTATAGACGCCAAAAAAACTTTTCAAAGGGCAATGGATATAACATTCGTAGGAGAAAAAGACAAATTTGTAGTGGTCTACATAGATGACATCACAGTTTTCTTCAAATTGATGAGGAGCATATCTTGCACCTAAAACTCACCTTCGAAAAATGCAAGAGATTTGGATTATCTCTGAATCCAAATAAGTCTCAGTTCACTCTGAGTGAAGGAAAATTGTTGGGACACATAGTGGCATAGGAGCGAGTGGAGGCTATTAATCACATCTCCTTACCAAGGAACAAGAAGGAGATTCAGGTGTTCTTGGGAAGGACCAAATTTCTTAGAAGATTTATACCCAACTATGCTAAAATAGTGAAAGGTATTACAGACATGCTGAAAAAGGAGAATGAGGTAAAATGGAGCCCAACTTCATGGGAATCCTTTTCTAGAACCAAAGTAGCTTTTGTAAAAGCACCCATGTTAGTCAACCCTGATTATTCAACACCTTTTTATATCTTTTCCTTTGCTTCCCCTCATACTATTGCTGATGTGCTGTTACAAAAGAATAAGGATGGTTATGAACAACTAATAGCCTTTTTCAGTTAAGTATTGAGAGAAGATGAATGGAAATATAACATCTTGGAGAAGTAAGATTATGCTCTGGTCAAGGCATTGAAGGCCTTCAGAGTTTATGCCTTACATTCTGAAATTATAGCTTATGTTTCAACAACAATAGTTAAAGACATTTTGGTACAAGGAGACAACGAGGGAAAAAGGGGAAGGTGGATCACTAAGATTCAGGAATATGACTTGGACATTAAGCCTACAAAGCTCATCAAAGGGAAAGGATTAGCCAAAATCCTATCAGAATCCAATTTCTAGGCCATGCGGATTAATTTATTGACAGAAGAAGATGAAGCAGGAATGCAACAATCAAACATGAAAACTTCCATCCAAAAGATTCATATTAAATATAAAAAATCAGTCTGGTATAATAATATTATCCATTATCTACTGTTTTTAGGGTGCCCACTAAAAATAGACATATCCAAGTACCGAACATTAAGATTATAGGCTCAAAAGTTTGTCATATCCAATGGTCAGCTCTATTGGAAAGACCCCACTAGGATTCTACTATTGTGCCTAGTGGAGACTGAAATTCAAAAGGTAATTGAGGAATTTCACAATGGTGTTTGCAAGGGGCACTACAACTGGAAAAACACAACTCACAAAATAACGAAGGCCGACTTTTATTGGTCCACGCTCTTCAAAGAGGTTCACTCTCAGGTCTGAGCTTGTCAAAAATGTCAGATCTTTGTTAAAAAGTAGAAGCTAGCTCCCCTCCCTTTGATCCCTGTGTGTATTGAAGAGCCCTTCAGGCTGTGGGGATTGGATTTCATAGGAGAAATACATCCTCCTTCCAGTGGTCAGCATAAGTAGATACTCACAACCACTGATTACTTTAAAAAATGGGTGGAGGCCATCCCAAACCAAAATGAAACTGACTCCATGGTTATAAGAAATCTAGAGGAAAATATCTTATCCCGATTTGGTTGCCCAATGAAAATTATAACTGATAGTGCTCAGGTCTTTAAGTCGGCCAAATTCATTAGCTTTTGTCAAAACTTTAATATTACGGTTGGTCATTCTAGTACATATTACCCTCAGGGAAATGGGCTCGCTAAGTCCTCCAACAAGATGGTGGTGACGATCCTGAAGCAAATAATTACAGAGAATCAAAGAAATTGGGGCTCTCAGCTAAAATATGCTCTATGGGCTAACAAGGTCACTCCTAAGTGATCCACAGGAAAATCGCCTTTTGAATTAGTTTATGACAAAGCAACAATATTCCCAATACAACTTACAATGCTAGTAGCCAGAATATTGCAAGATGCAAAAGAAGAACCAAATGATTTAATCCAATGGATAAATCAGCTCGTCGAGCTTCTTGAAAGAAGGGAGTAGGTTAGCCAAAAATTGGTTAAATATCAACAGAAAATGCAATCTTTGTTCGACAAGAGGGCAAAGGATAGACCACTTCAACCAGGGGATTTAGTTTTAAGGTGGGATGTTAGAAAGGAGGACAAGGGAAAACATGGAAATTTCGACCCATTATGGTTCAACCCATTCAAAATCTTTTAAACAAAAGGAAACAATACTTTTCTATCGGAAAATCTGGAAGGAGAATCACTAGAACTACTAGTAAATGGGCAGTTTCTCAAACTATATTTCTAGCACTAAAGGTACCTCTCCCAATTCATTGTAAATAACGATGTGTTTTCTGTAATTATTCTATGATGTTCAAAGTTCTTGTTATTCTATTTTCTGTCATCCCAAAGTTTTCTATTATAAAACTCCAAGCCCAAGGAGAAAATGTCAAGTTGTAGGCTCTCGGTACATTGAGGTTAATGCTCCATCCCTAGTCAAAGCCAATGCTATATCTAGCCCTAATATTTTTCTTCAAATATTGAAATAGTGCGGCATTAATCATAGAAAAATGGAATAATCACTCTCAAGGAAAGTCATAAGGACTAACCTCTATCAATACATAATCCTTAGCGCAACATGTAGTGCGAATTGGGGGTTCATAACTAAACACGACCCAAGTGATCAGAGGGCATGATGATTTCTTTTAAAGCACTTGGTAAAGGGCACATTCCTCTTAGCAAGATCACCATCCTTTAGGACCCCCGACACTCCTAAACCAACTCCGTGGGCAGAACTTGCACGATAATTAACGGAAGGAGCAGTGCTGACGTTGAAAATTCAAACGTTGATCCGATGGTCCTAATTGGTTTCGAGGGCAAGCAGAGGGCTCATTCCATTAAGAGTATTGCCTATTGTAGCATGGTGGGGCCACCTGCTAGATGGGATCATCCCATTGGTTCCACATGACTAGAGGCGACGAGGCCTAAAGGTGAAGGTAAAGGTAAATGTGATTGTTCTCTCCTGCTCCTATTCTCCGCTTCCATTTCTTATGACCAACCCTAAGTCACCATGTACCCCCTACTGCAATCTATAATCACACCACTTGGAAAATATCTCTCTTTTTACTATATAATAGCTTGTCCCTTAAACCAACCTTTCCCGACAGCTACTAAATAGTCTCAGCAAAAATATCCCCCGCTTGGTCACCTGCGCAAGACCTTTCGCTCCGCGCACCTGAAACATATAAGGACCACTTTCAATGTCACTTTCTAATACTCCTGCAGGATCCAGGTAACTCGAAATCCTGACCACCTACATTTTTACTTTGATTCACTCAATAAAATGAAGAAAAGTTCACTCGCAACCCTTAAGACCCGTGAGATCAAGTCTCGTGGTGTTGATCCCTTAATGGATTTCGAGAGTTAAATTTCAAACCTCGCTTGTCCTTATCCATTTGCTGACCTTCGATTTGAACTGTTCGCTAACCATGTGAGGAAAGAAGACCCTTTTAGGGTTGTCCACTTCATCACTTCATTACTCTCCCTCCTGATGAACAACAATCCTTCCTGGACCAAATCTTTGCCCCTGAATTTAAATCCTTTCCCTTAGAGGAATTTTCCCAATAACCCTCTTATAGGAGTCCCGTTCAACCCATCCTATCTGTAATTTCTTGTTTGATGGGCGAAGATAGCTCGCACATGAGAAATAAGGCCATCGTGGGGTGTCTACATAAAATGAAACAACCTAGTTTCTTGCTCAACATCCCTCTCTACCTATCCGTGGCCATATGTTTTCAGATTCATTTTTTTCCCACTTCTTCTTACTTTCGTTACTATTCCCTTTTGTTTTATCTGTTCCTGTATACCCATATTGAAGAATTCCAATGTCTGGACCTTCAAGTGTTTTCTCCCAACAAGCAACAAAATTTCTTCTTTGACTGGAATATCTTTGTGAGAAGAAGACCCGACTTGGGTGGGTATTCCCAATTCATCTCGACCTTCATGGCCATCGCATACCAGATCATCCATGGGACCCCGCCACCCAGAATCTTCCTTTAGCACAAAGAGTTCCTCCAACTCAAAAATGATGCTATGATAGGATACTCATACCTCTATGAGGATTACACAGAGATTCAGGTTTACAGTTGTGAACTTTGTCCATACTGCTTGCTAGTATTCATGCCTATGAGGATCTTTTCCCTTGAGTTCATTCGACAGATCCTCATTGTAGACCTACTTCATTTTGTACCAACAAAGAAAGGTTACAATGTTAAAATGGGACATCCAATAGGTTTTTTTGTGGTAAACACAAGGAATGATTTTAAAATAGTTGAGGCCCTACTTGAATCCATGGAGCTCAAAAAGGGAGACACTTGGTATTACGATCCTCAAGGCATCATTGCTCGAAGGAGAGAAAATGTTGAAGCATCAAATTACGTGCATGACCCTAAGCACGAAATTGAATGGAAAGATAACTTTGATTCATGGCCTCTTAATACAGAAATGGAGACCGAATCCCCAGTAAGCACGGGCAAAGAATCAAAGGGAGACCATATAAATAAAAAAGCTAGGAGTCAAGGTCCAAAAGAGGCAGAAGAAGTGGGGATACAGGTAGAGAAACCGGTGTCAGATCATCTAGGATTTTATATTAATCTGGAAAATCCACCAACAACCACAACTTCATCCACAACCGAAGTAGTCTTTCCAGACCCTGAGGACAATGTTTCTGCTACAGGATCTAGTTGGCCTCTAGGAAAATATATTGAGGAAAGAAACAAAAAGGTTATGGAGATAATGCAAAGAGTAATGGCTTCCCAATCAACACCTCTCCATACTCGAATACTGACCGCTATGGATCTAGAGAGGGATGAGATGAGAATTTCACTGCAACACCCATTAGTGCAGTCCTTGCCTACAAGGTCCCAGTTCAAGACCTTGGATGTTTCGCTGAAATTAGCTAGTGTCCCTTTGTCAGATAAGGTCAACTTACATAAGTAGGCTGGGGAGATGTTATATAATGATATGGGTAAGAACCTCATGACTATCAGTAGAGCTAAGACATATATAGGAAAAGTATCCAATAGAGTAAAAATGGAGAAGGCCAACTCCAAAGCTTTATATCTCTAGAAGGAATCATATAAAGAGTTGATCATTAAACTGGGTATAAACCCATATGACAGATCAGCTATGGAAGCCATTCTACAATCAAATCAGAAGGAAAATTAGGAATTAAGGTATAGGGTAAATTTGCTTGGTAGTGAACATGTCCAGAAAAAGGAGCTGGCACAGGTCGATATGGAGAAAGTGAAACCGATGAAGGAGTTGATAGATAGCAAGGATAAAGTATTGGATCTAGAACAAATGGTGACCGAATATCAAAAGAAGATTGACACTCATGTATGTGTGGTAGTAGTGCCTGAAGACCCCCACAACCCCACTAAGCGCCTCACCCAGGATCTGACTGAGCTTCAACTTTTTGAAAATGAATTGAACAAGACATAAAGGGACTTAGATACTACTAAGGCCCACTTAGCTAAGAAGGATAAACAACTGAAAATCGTTGTTACCAATGCTAAACACGTCACTAAGAACATACAGGGTGCAACACATGAGATAGATGAATTGAAGGCTAAGTTGAAGGGAAACATATCTCTCCTTGAAGCCAAGTAGTTGGTGTGGGATGAGATCATTGAGGAAATGAATCATAAATGGGAACATGTGACTTTAATACACGATGAAAGGGTCACTAGTGGTGAGTATGAATCATTGATCGTTAATGCCAAAGAGATAAGTATAAAGAAATCCTAAATTTCTCAAAGGTTTATTCGTTTCTTGAATGAGAGACCAACCGAGGAGATGAGACCCATAGACATAGTAGATAGAGTCAGTGCAGTGATGGAGATCTCCAAAGTGGTTTTGAAAGAAGAAGCCAAACCTAGAGCAGAACAAAATCTTGTCAAGGTACAAAAGGAAGTGGCTTCTTTCAATGATGAGTTTAACAGGGTCATACAAGATGGACTACCTAACTATTCGTTGCCTAGTGGGGAATTGCTACCTCAAGAACAATACAATCAGAAAATGGTAGAAGCTAAAAGCAGGGCAAGTTCATCTCATGATAAAACTGACACTCTTAAGGGTAAAACTGTGGTAAATTTCTTAAAGAGGGAATTTCAACTACTCGAGATTGTTAGAAGTATTTTTCATCGTAGGTTGGACTACTTGAGTATGACTGATTTGAAGATTAGCTACAGGCCTGTAGAAATTTTCTGCATGATCTTCAAAGCGGCATGACGGAAATGGCCAAGTCTTCTATGCCATATTTCACCGACATCTCGGCTCTGAACCTTATCTTCTTTTGTGCTCAATGTTGCATAGTCTTCCACATATAATTTGTAGAGGTTCTTCACTCGAACCCTGATCTTATTCACTTGTCCCGTTTTGATGTGTCTTAGGAAAGAAATCCCTTTGTTGAATATCACATCGTAGCCACAGTCTTCCAACACTGCTACAAAAACTAGATTCTTCTTCAGAACCAGTACAAACATCACATCCTTGAGCCTGAGAGGGGAGCCAAACTCCCTCTGAAAAGTAATTGTGCCAATACCAATTGTGTTATACCTTCCATCATCTCCCATCTCGATGTCCATCTGGAGATCCTTCTCCTCCAAGTCACTAAAAAATTATTTGTTCCTCGTCATGTGGAATGAGGCATCACTGTCGAGATCACACACTACCCATCACTGCACTTTCCATGCATGTAATGAGGGTAAAATAAAGTTCGAATTATGAAGCCAAGGCTTCACCCACTTCTCCTCCTACAGTCTTCTTTCTTACCTTCTTGTGTGGACACTTCATTGCATAGTGCCTGAATTCATGACGGTGAAAGCAATTGATTCTGGACAAGTATTTCTTCTTTCCCCCTTGACTCAAATCTGATTTGGATTGGGATTTCTTCCCTTTCCCTTTCTTTTCCTTTCCATCCAAAGAATAATTATCCTCATCCTCACCCTTAGATGAGGTCATGTCTCTGGTGTTCCGCCTTATTTATTCATGCACTAGATCAGACTGTAACCACTCCCAACTCGGTAGTTTCTCTCTACCATTTACCAAATCTTGATATTTATTCCAACTCTTGGGAAGGCCCAAAAGGGCTAGAGCTACCAAGTATTCTTCATGGATATTAACACCAACCCCGTCAAGTTCATCATGACACTGTGTAAACTTGCTCAGCGACTGTGGAATTTTTTCATTCTTTTCCATCTTGATACTTCAAAGCTTGTCCTTGAGTGCCAACTTCCTGTGGTCAATATTGTTCTCAAACAATTCTGTCGGTGCTTTCCACATTGCGAATGGAGTCTCTTTTATATGGAGATTCGAGACAATATGATCTTGAACGCCTCTAATAGGATTCTCCTCGCTTCGGCCACATCCTTCTTCCACTGAGCAATATTTTTGGCATCCGATGCTTGGGGTTTTGCTACATATGTATTGATGTATTCTAGAAGCCAAATATCATCCAATAATGCCTCCATGCAGTCCTTCCATGCAATAAAGTTTGAGGTGCCTTCCAAGCCATACTTGAGCCTGAGTCCATTGAAATCCATCTTCTCAGTCTTGAAGAAAAATTGCAACACTGATCTTCAAATTTGAATCTCTTGCAATGACAACTTCGAAATATCTTCTCTACAATGATTCTAGCTATGATACCATCTAGAAATTAATGTATTATATTCAATACTGCTCATAAAATTTTCTAAATCACAAGACTTGAAGCTACTCTACTGATATGCGGAAGTTAATTCACCATCTAAAAAAAGAATCATAGACATGAAAAAGGAAACATTACACATGTACAAAGATTTATCTAGGGGAAAGAAACTGCTCAAAACCCATTACTATCTATGTTGCATTAATAAGGGAATAGATAATAAATACAATGCTAGCTCAAGCCTGAGAAAACCCTGTAACTGTATAGTCTATCCCTTTGCCTGATTGACTGAACCTGGCCCAACACTTAGCCAATTTCAAGCCTTGCAAAGCTCCTATTTCCTTGAGCTATTCCCTTGGGAAATTTCCCCTATCTTTTTAGGAATTTCACACCAAGAAATTATGCAATAGCCTTAGGTCAATCTCTAACCGCATGCACCACCTGTGCACATGGGAATATGCTACAACTGATAGTACACTACCTTGGAATCTCCATCTCAACTGGGTAACTCGAATTCTCTGCATGCAACAATTATTTTTGGTGGATTGATCAATTAACTGGTTGATCACTGAGTGTGGTTGAACTTACACATCAACAACTTGACCTCCACTAGTTCTTTTGATAGTTAGAACTAGTTAAACTGACAACAACTCAAATTAACTGAAATAGATTGCTACAAATTAGCAGTCAATCATGTAGAACTGAACTCAAGTGTCTCCAACTCGAATTTATTGAGTTAACTGAGTGACAAGAACCATGTCATCTCAGTTAAATACCTCCAAGTATTCTGCTAAAATGGAAATTTTAATTTTAATTGAGTTTGACCAAGGCAAAGTCAAAACTAGATTTTCTTGCTGATTTTCAACATTATTATATTGGAAAATTAAATGTTTTCTAGAAGACAAGGAGTTGTCTTCAGAAGTGGGAAACAAGAGCTCATTAATGAGCAGTTAACTACTTTCCACTTATTGATGAGGTGGAGGCAGTTAGTAACTACCTAAAGAGTGGTAGATGGATATTATCTAAGAATTCTCCTACGTTTGTCTGAATGATTTTGAGAAAAAAATGAGAGAGACTAAAGAGAAGCATTGAATAATAGTTAGAAAGAAATTGCATGCCTGGTTTTCTCAGGGGGAAAAGCATTATTTTCTGTGTCAAGGATGGAAGGAGGCAAGTAATTAGCCATATATTTCCCAAAATTATTATCAAGTTGGTGTCCTCTAACTCTGTTTTATTTTATGTTAGGAACAAAAGTCTGCTTTTAATTCTCTATTTCTCTGCCACTTTACAATTTACTGTGTTTTGAAAGAGAGAAATGATATATATTCTAATTGTATAATTTTACTGTAGAATAGAGTATTGATATCAATAAATACATTGTAAGTTTTGTCTAATTTATTTGATTTGGAACTACATCTTCATCATGTCCAATATATCACCTCGATCACGACGGGGAATTGAACCAGTAACTTCACATAAAGGAGTACCTTAACAAATCACCTAATCATTGTCTATCCAAGATCTCATAAATTAATAAAATCACTTTATTAATCCCAGTAAAACACAATATATTATTTTCATTTGCAAGTCATAATACTTTGATTTTCGCTATAATTTTTTATAAAATTATTTTAAAAAACAATTTATTCAAATTTTATTATTATTATTATTATTAAAAAACCTCAATTCCAAAATAAATTTATTTTTAAGTTAAAAGATAAAATTAAATTCCAAAATACCTTTACTTTTAATTAAAAAATAAAATTTTTAATTTTTAATATGAAATTGTCAGAAAAAAAGTTACTAAACTTTATTTATTAATGAAAAAAATGTTTTCACTTGCCATGTGATGTTTTGATTTTGCCGTGACCAATTATATTTTTATTTTAATGATTCTATCAAGAAAATTATTTATTATAATTTTTAATATTTCTATTATTTCTCTTTTAATTTTATAATTTTTTTCTCATATTGTTAGTGTGTCTATAATTTGGAAAAGTAACTTATAGTTTAAGAAATTACTTAAAAATGGTGTGCTTACATTATTTATTAACATAATTAAATTTTAATGGTTTTTTAATTGAAATTTCTAATTTGGATTGCCTATCTTTTCAAATTATATTTTTTAAATAGTAGGAAAGTACATCAAAACTCAATTATCATAACTATATTTGATGTCTAGTTTGGCCGTGACTTTGAAATTAGATAATAATAAGAATAATAAAAATGAGTAGTAGGGACAACCATTGCTGACTCGTAGTGGTTCATAAGGGGGCATGCTTTCACTCCCACCAAATACTTTGGATAATAATAAGAATAACGGTTGTTAACTCGTAGTGGTTCATAAGGGGGCATGCTTTCACTCCCACCAAATACTTTGGATAATAATAAGAATAATAAAAACTAGTAGGAGGGACAACAGTTGCTGACTCTTATTTGCGAGTGCAAGCTGACTCATCATTATTCAAGGAAAACCCACATTATTCAAGGAAAACCCACAACACATGCAATTACTCGCTAGTGGTTCATAAGGGGGCATGCTTTCACTCCCACCAAATACTTAGGTTTTGAGCCGCTCTTAGCTAAGCAAAATAATTTTAAGCATACTCCACAGTGTTATTCAAAGAAAACCCACACCACCTAAAATTACCCATAAGTGGTTCGTAAGAGAGAGAATTTCACTCACACCAAATGCTTCTAGATCTTAGACAGTTAACCTATTTTCTTAAGTCCAAAAAAAAAATCAAGCTCTTAACCGAACAAAACAATTTTAAACCTACTCCAACCCAAATACCCTTCTAAACTAATTACACTAACCACTTTTAATTTTATAATTTTTATATTTAATCTAAAATTTATTTTTTTCGAACTTTTATATTTCAGCTATTAAACTTATTTACAATGCATATTTTTATATTTAAGAAAGACTAATAAATTTATAACATATTGTTTTTAAAATATAAAATTTAAATTTAAAAAGATTTAATATAAAATTAAAAGAAAATCTCATGTCGACTTCTTCACGTGTTAGTGTTGACTCAAAAAAGTTAATTATAATTTTTCATGGAGTATTTTGACGTTGATGTAACCAACTCTAGAGATTTTAATAAATAATAATTTATGAGAATAATAAATTATTAATTTTTTTCATATTTTATTTAACTTCTCATTTACTATATTCAACTTGTACTATGTTTGATAGAAATTCGCATTTCTTCTTATTTGTTCATTTGAACAAGGAAAGTGAAAAAGAGACCGAACGGAACATTAACAATTTATAATTCATGAATCCGATTTTCTTCCAACCTAATTCGAACATTAACAATTTATAATTCATGAACCCGATTCTCTACAATATTTTTTTGTTTTAGAATTTAAAAGGGTCCTGGCCTCTACTCTATTGATCTCTTAAGGCCAAGGGAAGCGGGAGACAACAAACTCTAGTTTACAAGGTACGCCATTTGGATTATCTATTAGGAAATAATGGTTGGAGTGTCTGCGTTTATCAAGATTTGATTTTTCAATTTTTTTCAGGATGTTGTTTATCTGGTTAGGTTTGGTTTGGCCTTTTAGCAATGCTTCTTAGACCTCTTTCTGTGAATACCCTCCTACTTTAGCATACAGGGTTCGAACTTCTTACCCTTTTGACGGTTCTGTTTTCCCTATTATGCTCTATGCTGGGTAATTCATTTTTGAATTGACATAATATCTCACTAATTGGTATAATGTAGTTCGAGCTCCTCCTCCTTCATAGTTCTGATAGTTTAAGCCATAGCAGTTATCAACCATTCTCTTCTATAGTAGGTTTTAATGGTTGAAAGTTAAGACTTACTGACCTATAAGCAGGACATTCATCCTCTGTGGAATGAGTTTAAGTCTAAGCATTATGCTACTTTATGATCTTTCCGAATGTATGTGAAAGACCTTATGGGTTTGCAAGGTGACGACACATGTGGTCATTTTAGGAGTAAATGCATTCCCATATCTCCTGTTTGAGATGTTGCTTTTATATGAAAGTAGTAGTGGTTGCTTTCTTCATAGTGGATTCGCTTGAAACAGATAGAATAGATATACTAGGTCAGAAACGAGGCTTCAATCTTTGTACAATTTAATCTACCTCGTTACTAGAAATCCAACTTGCGACAGAATTCATGGGTGGAGGTGATCCCCATCACGCTGAAATCTTGATTGGAAGTTTCCACCGTGTTGGTTTTTGGAGCATTTTCTTTTGACAAGAAAATTTTCATTTCATCTCAGCGGGAGTTAGGATTTTGTATCCTTCATCATCTTTAGTAGCTTTCCACTGATCGCAAGGAGAACAAACTCCACCAATCTAACCTTTTTCTCATCTTTTATAACAGACGCCTGAATGTTTTCTTTGGTCTTTATCCTCCACTTGATGGTATATTTACAACCCTTACCATCATATTTGGATTTGGATACTTCTCCTTTCACCTGATGGTATATTTACAACCTTTATCATCATATTTGGATTTGGATACTTCTCCTTTCGACAATATTTATTCTCAATCTTGTCATCCTTCCATTCATTGAAATTCTTGGCCACTACTATACAACATCCTTCAATTCTTGTTGCATCTTTCCAAATTTCAACAACTGTTGATCTTTCATCTTTGCTTTATGAAGTGCATACCTTAGAAGGGTACACCTTCCCTTTTATTCTCTTTTATAGGTGAAAATGGGCATCTCAATTTGCTTTCGAGCCTTTTCAAGCTTCTTCAAACATTCATCCATGTTAATAACATCTCAAATAATTTGGACTCCATACTTCACTGCAGCAAAACGTTTTTTCCCTTTATTCTGCTACATTGACTTGTAGCCCATCATTTGAAAGCAAGATTATTCAAAAATACAATTAATATTAATAATTACTAGTAACAATGCCAAATACATTATCAAGAACATATATTAGGTTACTAGAACATGTAGTGGATTAGCGAATACAATGTGATCTCCTGATATTTTAAGGGTTTGCACAGACATTCAATAAGCAATAGAATGTAATGTTCCTAATGAAAAATTAACAGTGATAATCAAGCAAATGCAATAAATTCAACACAATAGAAATGTACACATATCAGAGAACCAAAATGAGTCAGAAACACGCCAAAATGGGCCAATTTTATTATATAGCTGAAGGAGTACAAAATAGATTGGAGTGAGCACAACTAGGCTTGCTTAGAGCAAGCTACAAGCCCTAGGTGGATGAATATCAACTGCCCAAATGATGAAAAAAGCTCCCCAGCAAATGACTGCGCAGGCCCTTGAAGAAGTACATTGTTGGCCGAGTTCGGAGCCTTGTTTGACCCCTCAAATCTGCCTAGAAAATTTTGCTAAATTATTTTTGAGATCCTTGTCAAAAACTTAGAAAAACGCAGAAGGGGTTTTGGAAAATTCTACTGACCATCCGAGACCCAAAATTTCAGCTCTCTCCTCCCCATTGGTTTCCAGATAATTCTGTTGTTTAGGGCACCAAAACTTCCCCAAAAATTCTGCAAAATTAGGAGTCAACTCCTTGACCCCTGACTGTCCAAACCCAAAAATGTTTTGAGCTATTTCTGACCTCTCGGAATTACCCAAAATTGGTGCTACACCCTCCTTAGTAGAACTAGAGACCACGTCCCCAGTGGCTCTATGGCTCTATCTGCTACAAACTCTCTCCTTATTTATTCTCAATCTACAATAGGAATGGTCTAGGAAATTTTCCCAAATGTAGGGGAGAGGTGTTACATCAAATCCCGACACAAGATAACTGTTACTGAACCCAACCCCACAAAAACGTTGTCCAATGACCCCTTGCACAGGCCCTGGGAAGATAATTTTATTCCCTTCAATAGCAGCCATTTCCAGCTCCAAAACTTTCCATAAATGTTGAGCTCTCCTTCAAGCAACTCCGTTGATTTTCTCCGGGAAAAATACCCTCGGAAGCTGGCTGAAATGAGTGGTACGATTCCCTACTGCATCCTCCTTGGAGTACGAATTGGTTGAAGGAATCTCTTGAAATGTGCTGCAATACTCCACAATCCTCTCACTAAAGTAGCAATAGCTTTCCTTCCTAGGGTGGCACTGTAAGTCCACCGAAAGAAGGGTGAATTCTCCCCTTGGAGAACTCTTTGCTAAGCAGCACTAGTGACCCAGCTAAACAACTTGAGCAACAAAGTAAATAGATGAGTGAACAAAAGACCCCAATAGCTTCTATGCTCTTGCTATTTATATTTCTTGCCTCCTAATGTGGTTCCCTCCATCTAATATTTCAACCTCCTTCCCTTAGCAATTCAATTTTCCTAAGGGGTTTGAATTCCCCTTTTTTGAGTGGCCCCACATCCCACTACCATTTTAATCTTTCATTTTTATCTAATGTTGGTGACCTCCATCTCTCCAAAAATTAATTGGGGATTCCCACCTACTTTTCCTAAGTTTACATTCCAAAATATTTCCCAACCCCCAATTGCAAAAATAGAAATTCATTTTAGCAAAATTAATTTAATTGGGGATATTACATAGAAGTGTAGAGAATATAAACATCCTATTTTATTAATGTTCTTCGTTGATGCTTTGTGATGTGAGAATATAAACATCCTATTTTATTAATGTTCTTCGTTGATGCTTTGTAATTGTAGGTTTTAACCCCGTACAGAAATTACCTGCATACGAATTCTAAAACACAGAAAATAAATAATTCAAGAGCAGAACACATAAAACACATATACACAGAGATTTTCCCCTGTATCCCAAAACCGGGACTACCAGCTTGATTTTTCATTATGTTCCTTTCAATGTTATAATACATATTTATACATGTCGAAGCATCCAATACCATGGACCGAAAACCATCGCGTCCAATACCATGGACTGAAAACCATCGCGTCCAAAAAAACATGTGCGAAAATCATGCACAAAACCATAGGTGGGTTTGCCCAACATAACATAGTGTCCAAAACCAAAATTTTCCAGGGCGCTGCCTCGGACCCCATAAAGTGGGGTTACGGGTGCCCCTCAAACCCCCTGTTAACTACGTGGAAAGAATATAACACAACCCAACATTCTCCCACTTGTTGTTTTCTTTCCACAGGGGGCCACAAGAGAGCTTAGTCATTTTTCCAGCCCTGAAATGCCCATTGTCTCTCTACACCAAGAGAACTTCTCAGAGCTCACAGATTTTTTCAATGCATCTGCAATATTCTTCAAAGTGTCCACCTTTACCAGCAACACCTTTTTGTCTTCTATCATATCCCTCACAAAGTGATACTGAATATCAATGTGCTTTGTCTTTGAATGATATGCAGGGTTCTTTGCCAAGAAAATTACACTTTGGCTGTCACAGTTTATCCTTATAGCTCCCTGTACTAACCCCATATTTGAACACAATCTCTGCAACCAAACTGCTTCCTTGCTTGCATGAGTGGCTGCCATGTATTCTACCTTTGTAGTTGATAGTGCCACTATAGATTGTTTCTTACTCATCCAACTGACTGCACCTCCAAATAGGTTAAACACATACCCACTTGTAGATCTTCTCTAATCCAGATCTCCAGCCCAGTCTGCATCAACAAAGCCACAAATATCCAACATTCTGTCCAATCCTAATCTTCCTTGGTAGCACAAACCATAATCACTAATGCCACGCAAATACCTGAAAACCTGCTTCACTGCTGTCCAATGCTCCTTTCCTGGTTTTGACATAAACCTGCTCAATACTCCCATTGCATGTGCAATGTCTAGTCTAGTACAGACCATTGCATACATCAGGCTACTGACTGCACTTGCATATGGAACACGGGACATGTCCTCTTCCTCTTCTTGTGTCTTGGGACATTGTTCAGTAGATAACCTCACACCTACAGGAATAGGAACCTTCACCGGTTTACTATCCTGCATATTAAACCTCCACAGTATTGTCTCGACATACTTCCTCTGGTTTAACCAGAGCTTCCTCTTTGCCCGATCTCTTTTAATTTCCATGCCCAAAATATAGTTTGCAGCACCAAGATATTTCATGTCGAATTTGGAGGACAATTGGGTCTTCAAATCCTGGAAAATTTCTTTGTCATTTTCAACCAGCAACATATCATCCACATACAAGACCAGATAAATAACACGGTCACCAATTAATTTAAAATACACACAGTGATCTACTTTGCTTCTGGTGAAGCCAAGTCCCCGTATAAATGTATCAAATTTCTGATACCACATCCTTGGTGACTGTTTTAACCCATACAGAGACTTGTTTGACTTGCATACCAGTTCTTTCTTACCCTTCGCTGCAAAGCCTTCAAGTTGCTTCATGTAGATTTCCTCTTCTAGATCCCTGTGAAGAAATGTTATCTTCACATCCATCTATTCTACCTCAAAATCAAAAGCAGTAGCAACAGATAAAAGTAATCTAATAGAAGTTACCTTGGCAATAGGAGAAAAAATATCACCAAAATCAATTCCCGGCACCTAGAAATAACCTTTTGCTACCAACCAAGCTTCGTCTTTCTCCACTTTTCCTTCAACATTTGTCTTCTTTTTGAACACCCATTTGTTGCCAATGGGTTTCCTTCCAGCCGGCAACTCCACCAGATCCCAAGCCTCATTTTTGTGCAAAGATGCCATTTCATCAACCATGGCCTCTTTCCAGAGTTTTCCATCCTCTGAATCTACTGCTTCCTTCATAGTTTTGGGATCATCGTCAGTAATAGATAAAGAAAAATTTGAACAGAAAGCAGATGGACTGTACCTTTTAGGTTGCCTTCTTTCTTGAACTGATCTTCTCACAGCCGGAGTTTGTGGCTCTTCATCTTCTGATTCCTCCTCTGCTATAGAGTCTGATTCTTCCTCCTTTAGTTCAAACTCTATCTTCTCAGGTTTTTTTTGTTGGACTTCATGTTTAATAACATCTTTCACCTCTCTGAACACAACATCTCGGCTGTACACAACCTTCCATGTGACTGGGTTCCAAAGCTTATAACCCTTTTGAACCATCCTTATACCCAATAAAGATGCACTTTTTAGATTTACTATCCAACTTGGTTCATTTCTCCTTTGGAACATGTACATATGCATCACATCCAAATACCCTCAGATGTGAAAGAGAGGGTTTCTTACCAGTCCATACCTCTTGTGGAGTCTTATCCTCCAACACTAATGAAGGTGACCAGTTGACCAGGTAACATGCAGTATCCACCGCCTCTGCCCAGAATTCTTGTCCTAACCCGGCACCACTAAGCATGATTCTTGCCCTTTCCATCAATGTCTTGTTCATTCTTTCTGCAACTCCATTTTGCTGAGGTGTATATGGAGTAGTTTTCTGCCGTGATATACCACACTTCTTACAGAATTCTTCAAATTCCTTGCTACAAAACTCTCCACCATTATCTGTCCTCAGCACCTTTATCTTCTTCTCTGTCTGATTTTCCACGAGAGCCTTAAATTCTTTAAACCTGTCAAAGACTTCAGATTTCTTCTTAAGGAAATATATCCATGTATTCCTCGAGAAGTCATCTATAAATGATACATAGTACACAGACTTACCTAGTGATGGAACCTTCACAGGTCCAAACACATCACTATGCACAAGCTCTAATATCTGTTTCTCCCTCTTACTACCAGAGGGGAAACTCACCCAATTCTGCTTCCCATATACACAATTTTCACAAAAATCAAAATCCAGAGAGCTATTACTCATACCTTCTACCATACCTTTACCATGAAGTATTCGAAGGCCCTTCTCTCCAATATGTCCAAGCCTTTGATGCCACAGCATGGTCTTCTCTCCAGAGACCACTAGATTTTCTACTCCACTTTCAGGAACTAGAGAACTATTGCACCCATCAATAACAGTGCTACCTTGCAGCTTGTACAGAGTTCCAATCCGAACTCCCCGCATCAATACCAGTGCTTCCTGAACCATCTTGCAGGTATCCTTCTTGAACACTATTTTTACACCTGCATCATCCAACATGCTTACAGAAATCAGATTTCTGGCCAATGTAGGAATATGCAGAACACCCGGAAGTGTTCTAACCCTTCCACCTTGCAACTTCAACTTTACTTTTATGCGACCAATGATTCTAGCCTTCCTATCATCCCCTAAGAAGACATCACCACCATCGTATTTCTCATACTCGCAGAACCACTCTCTATGGGGAGTGAAGTGAAAGGATGCACCTAAGTCAATCAACCATGCCTCGTGATCTACATGTGTACTTGAAGAAGTCAAGTACACATCCCCACCTTCATCTGAAGTGGTTTTCGTCTCTGCATAAGGAGAATCATCAGATCCCTTTCCTTTATCAGGAGCTTTAGATTTACAGTCCCTTTTGTAGTGCCCTTCCTTTCCGCATTTCCAACACACCACCTTTACAGGTTTTCCTGGAGATTTAGATCTCCCTCTAGATTTAGATCTCCCACTCGATGACTTATTTTTGTTTTTGTTCTGGGACCATCCTTGTACAGACAAGGCATCACCATTCTGTCTCTCTGTATTTTTCCATCTCATCTCCTCCATCAGCAAGGATGAGACTATTTCATCAAAATGCAAGGCAGTTGCATTGCTACCTATCTGGTAGAGAACACAACAAACTGATGCACTTATCTTCATCTGAAATTTTAATATCAACAGATGCTAACTGACTTACCACAGTATTTAATGCGTTCAGATGCTCTGTCACCGAGTCTCCATCTTTCATCCTCAGGTTATACAGATTTTTCCGCAAGAACAGTTTATTCACCAGAGACTTAGATTGGTACAAAGTCCATAACTTGTCCCACAAAGCCTTCACCGTAGCTTCCCCTGATACATTCAGAAATACTGAATCTGAGACACACAATCGTATTGTGCTCTTTGCCTTCCGATCCAACTTCTTCAATTCTTCATCAGACACTCCCGTTGGTATAGTACCCGGATCTATTGTGATCCACTGATCTTTATCCACCAACAGATCCTCCATCTTGAGTTTCCACAACTCAAAACTTTGACCATTAAATTTCTCGATCTCTATCTTTCCACTGCTCGCCATCTTCTTTCACCACTAGAATCGATCTTGCAGATCTCCCACTGAATAGGGTCTACCACGAGCCCGAGCGAAACCCCTCAACAACAAAGGTGTCCCCTTGAAGCCAAAGCTACTCTGATACCAAATGTAGGTTTTAACCCCATACAGAAATTACCTGCATACGAATTCTAAAACACAGAAAATAAATAACGTGAGAGCAGAACACATAAAACACATATACACAGAGATTTTCCACTGGATCCCAAAACTGAGACCACCAACTTGATTTTTCATTATTTTCCTTTCAATGTTATAATATATATTTATACATGCCGAAGCATCCAATACCATGGAACCATCGCGTCCAATACCATGGACTGAAAACCATCGCGTCCAAAAAAACATGTGCGAAAATCATGCACAAAACCATAGGTGGGTTTGCCCAACCTAACATAGGGTCCAAAACCAAAATTTTCCAGGGCGCTGCCTCGGACCCCATAAAGTGGGGTTACGGGTACCCCTCAAACCCCCTGTTAACTACGTGGAAAGAATATAACAAAACCCAACAGTGATGTGGCTTGTGGAGATAAATCCTCGTTGAGGAGATTAGTGCCCAGGCATCTAAGTTTTCTTTTAACAAAATTTGTTAGGAAGCAGGCTTTTCAAACAAATGAATCTTGAAGTTCAGAGTTATTCTCTATAACCAGTAGACTACGCCTTCAATATCTACAGACTCAAAACTTAAAGGGTGAGAGGTTTGAATTCCTGAGCATGTTTGAATTCAAGAAGTCAGAACTAGAACAGAACTGCTTCAAACAATTATGCTTAAAGAGATGTAACAGTAATTTTGATAAAAAAATCCCGAATATAATGAGTTTACTGGTATAAGACAGCAGGTGTGATTGATTGGTGATCCTAATTAAACAAGTCAAGTCAACACATTTATTAATGCTAAAATTTCTTAAAGGCCCTCTTCACTTTCCCGGATTTCTAAGTTTTTTGCCATGCTGCTTTTACTTTGTAGACATTTGTGGTGTCTACGGGAATCACATTTGGGTTTCATGGGTCTCATGTAGACGCAGAGTAGATAGGTCCGTAGAGTTTTTTATTTTCTTCCATGGCACTGCGGAGAGCGAACGACATCAGACAAAAAAACCGAGTGATTTATTGATAGAGTAACCTCGGAGGGACAACGGAAGACTTTATATTCTCCTGAATATTTCCATGTTTGTGCTCTTATATGTAATTTTTAAAATTCTATTGCTTATTATTTTTAATTTAGATAACATCAGTTTTCCGTCCAAAATTACAGACTTTCACCACGCTGCAAAATCCATCGGTTGATGGAAACGATGTAGAAAATCTAAGTTTCGAAGACAAGTCAGTCCGACATGAAATCGCTGTTGAGTTAAAAACTTAAAACTCGAAAGATAGCTAGTGGCATCAAGATTCGAATGGAGGGAAGCTAGGGGGGAAGCAGCGTCGTTGGCGGCCATTTTCGAACAAAATGTAATCAAAAGAGACCTAGATTTAGTTTTGACTTATAGATTGGAATTTTAACATATATATATATATATATATTTTAATTTTTTTTTCTTTCTGATTTTTATTAATTAATTTAAAATTTAAAATGATATCTTAAATTTATACAAATTTCAATATATATATATATATATATATATATATATATATATATATAATTATAATTATAATTTTAAATTTAGTTTTGTCTTATTAATCTTAAAATATAGGTACGTATTTTTTAAATTATATTTCTTATTATTTTTAACTTAGTTTTGACTTATAGATTGGAATTTTAACATATGTTTTTTTCTTCTAATTTTTATTAATTAACTTAAAATTTAAAATTTATATATATATATATATATATATATAATCTTAAGTTTAGTTTTGTCTTAATAATCTTAAAATATAGGTGTGTGGGTGTAAACTAATGATGGTTTTTTATGAATGCAAACTTAAAAAACAACAATTTGCTAATTTGAAGAGATAATTAAAAATTAACTTGAATATATGGTAAAAGCAAAAAATGTATGAAAATGATTTAGCTATAATATATATATCTATATATATATATATATGATTTTATTTACAAAAATTGAATGAATTTTACTTATAGTACTTGTTTTTTCATGCAAATATAATGCATATATATTATATTCCTATCGATGTTAACTTTGAGTACGTAAGTAGAGGAATTCTACTACAAAACTTTTAGAAGTGTAGAGAATACCTTAATCACATTTTTCAAATTTATAATTTCAACTTTATATATTTTATAAAATTATGATAGTCATTATATCTTTATAAAATTATGATAGCCATTATATTTTTGAAATTACTTGGATTTTTGTTATTAAAAGGTTCTTAAAGTTATCAAACAATATGCAGGTCTCATTCTATAATAGTGCTTAATATAATTTTAAAAAAACCGCATTTAACATTTTGATATGTTTAAGTCAAAAATATATTAAAAATATATATTTTTTGTCTATTATTAATTTTATTATATTTTTTAATATTACTTCCGTATCATGATCCTGGATTTTAAAAAAACTAGCCAATTTAAATAAATAAATAAATAAATAAATACAATACAATAAAATAAAATAAAAAATAGCGAATTTTCAAAAAAACGGATCTGAATGCTGGTAACTTAGATTAAAACAGACCTAATGCCTTCCAAAACATATTTAACATCTAATTTGTTATCATAAGGGTTTGCTTAGGGCTTAAGATAATATAGAAATTAGTTGAATGAATAATTTTAAAAGTATTTTTTACACGCTAGTCTACTTCAACGTTTATATTGAGAAGCCATTAATAAGTCTAATAAAAAACTATAAAAGGAGACCAAATGCCTTCCAATAACATAACATCTCAACTAATATTTCTTTCTAAAATTACTCGACCTTTCTGAGGTAGCGAAATTTTCTGAGGAACTTCTGAGGCAAAGGTTCGGACCTCTTGAGGATAGTTGGATTTTGTTTAGGACAGATCATCTTGTGAGCTTAAACTCGGCCTGAGGTAAGCATTTCAAAAATTATTCTGTTATCTTTTTTTAATTGACTTGGAGTTGTTAAAGCGAAGGCATAGGCTTTGTAACGTTTATATTGAGAAGCCCTTAATAAGTCTAATAAAAAACTATAAAAGGAGACCAAATGCCATCCAATAACATAACATCTCAACTAATCTTTCTTTCTAAAATTACTCGACCTTTCTGAGGCAAAGGTTGGGACCTCTCGAGGATAGTTGGATTTTGTTTAGGACAGATCATCTTGTGAGCTTAAATTCGGCTTGAGGTAAGCATTTCAAAAATTAGATCTTTAAATTTCGCTGGTAGGTTGGTGCTAACCAAGGCTGTCCTACAATCAATCTCAGTCTTCATGCTATCAGCTCTCCTAGCTCCTAAAGGAGTCCTGCAGAAATTCAGAAACATGCAAAGGGACTTTCTTTGGGGCAAGGGAGAAGAAAGAAAGAAATGGGCCTTGGTAGCATGGGAAAAAATCTGCAAACCTAAAAACTATGGAGGGCTTGGATTGGATGATCCTAAGATTCTAAGCAAGGTTTTAGGAGCTAAATTATGGTGGTGATGGGTAAAAGACCCAGAGGCTCAGTGGGCAAGGATATGGAAAGAAAAATATGCCAGCACTTGGCAAAACAATGATCTAATAAGAATGTCAGGATATAGAAAGGGCTCTCACATTTGGAATAAGGCCTGGGATAACTAGGGCTTAGTCCAAGGAAACAACTTCTGGGAAATCAGAGAGGGAAACCTTGCCCTATTCTGGGAGGATAGATGGCAACAAGAACCTATATTGTTAAAAGAAGACTTGAGGGATCTCAAGGAAGATACAGACACCAAAGGGTTATCTAAAGTAAAAGACTTTTGGGATCAAACCAACAATATTGGAAAATGGAGAACCTGGAGGAACTTTGATTTTAGGGATGATAGCCCCCTGAAGGCTAAAGTAGAGACTCTAAAAAAAATGTTAGAACAAAGGAAGATTTTGATGTCAGAGGGGCAAGACCAGCTAAGATGGGGCAACAATAATGAGGGTGCCTTTAATCTTAAGGAAGCAAAACTCATTCTCCTTGACCTTAACTCACAAGCTCCGGATAAGATTTGGCAAGACCTATGGAGACATCAAGGCTGGATGAAAATTAAACTCTTCATGTGGCTGGTTCAGCATAAGAAAATCTTGACCTGGGATAATATTAGGAAGAGGGGTGTCCTAGGGCCTTCCAGATGTCAGCTCTATGAAGTCCAAGAGGAAACTATGGAGCACCTTCTCAAAAATTGCATTTTCACCGCCAGTTTGTGGGATTCTTTTGCCACCATTTTCCAATAGACTGATAGGGACAAAGGGAGTATCATCAATACCCTAAACAATTGGAGAAGAAACTTTTCAGATAATGAAGTTCTTAGCTCAGCATGGGACATCATGCCAAGCTTCATTATTTGGAATGTCTGGAAATAAAGGAACAATAGAATCTTCAAGAATGAAAAGAGGCCATCCCAATGCCTTTTTGAGCAGATCTTAAAACAACTCAAGGAAACAGTCAGCACTATTGTGTGAAATCTCCCTAAGAACCCACCTTCAGTAGCTGATTTGAGAATTCTCAGTGAGTTGGGTTTGCAGGGACTTATTCCTCAGGGACTGGACAGGAAAGTAATCTCCTTGGATTCTGAGAAAGATTTCTGGCATCCTCCCCCCAAGGGCTTTTTGAAATTCAACATTGATGGGGCTTCAAAAGGCAACCCGGGCACCGCGGGTTATGGAGGTGTGTTAAGGGATGAGAATGGAAGCGTCCTTTTCATCTTCTACTGTCATTTAGGAAGAGCCACCAATAACATGGTGGAATTGATGGCTATGGAGCAGTGTTTAGATTTCTTGGAACATGATAACCGACAAAATGTGATTGTTGAAGCTGATTCTGAGTTAATCATCAAATCGGTTAAGAGGATCAGCTGGGGAACAAGACCGGAAAAAGTCTCTAGGAACTGGTGGCTGATCCAGGGCTTGCAATGGATTCAGCATCACCTCCAGAGCCTTCGTACAGTTAGCTTTAAACATGTACGAAGATCGGCCAATAAATTGGCGGATCTTCTGGCCAATCAAGGTGTGATCAGCACAGAGAACAGGGTTGCGTTGAGCTGGCAAGAGCTGCCTCAGAGTAGGTTAAAAGCGAACTGTCATGACCAGGCAGATGAAGACAGGGTCGTGTTTCGGAGTAGGGCCATGGAGTCGGAGTCCAGTTGATTCAGGTGCTTTATGTTTCTCATATTTTCCACTTTTAGGTATTCAGTGGGCTGCAGGCCATTTTCGACCATCGTAACCTGGGTAAGCACTGTTTTAGCGAATCCAGGTGATAGCTAGTCGGGTGGCTCTGGTTCTTCGAAGAAAGGCAGGTTGGCGGGAGTTTCATCTCTCCTTGATTCTAGTAGGGAAGACGCTTCGAAAGTGTTGACATTATGACACAGGACTGGCACAGGCTCGATAGCATCAGTGTTGTCCTTGATGGCAACTCACGCAAATAGTAGATCACAGGTTCAAAATTGAAGAAAATGAGATATCCGCAGTTTGTTGGTCATAAAGATGCAGACTTCAGCAGGGACCGCAGGTTCGCCATTCACAACGTGCGGACATGGTCGCAGGTGTTCCGAACAAAAGGTGCGGACCTAAAGTACACACACTTTCATGCAGAGAAAATCACGCGCACGTGGGAAATCTTATGGTTGGTTCATGGTATTTAGTCCAATAGTTTCGAACCTATGGTTTTGCATCTAAAATATTGAACCAAGGTTTTGGGTCCCTAGTATTGTTTCTCAATGGTTTTGGTCCATGGTTTAAGTAAGGCCTTGACTATAAAAAGGAAAGGAGATAATTTGGCTGACTACAAGTGTTGAATATCTTAAGACGAACAAGATCTGAAATACGGGTAATCAGTTGGTGAGTTATAGTTGAACTTGAGCATTAGAAGACAGATCAACTGAGGGGTCGTGATCTCTTTGGCGCATGATCAGATCTGTGAATCTGACAGTCAAGGGTATATCTGAGGACTGATAAACTGTCTTTATCTGGAGGTTCACAGGCCAGAAACAGTTCAGGTGCGAAGGTGTGCAGATCAGAAGACGCCCCAGGTGCGGAGGTGCGCAGAGCAGCCGACAGTGCAAGTGCGGAGGTGCGCAAATCACAGACAGCGCATGTGCGGAGGTATGCAGATCAGAAGACACCACAGGTGCGGAGGTGCGCAGTGTAGAGACAGTACAAGTGCGAAGCTGCACAGACCATAGACAGTGCAGGAGCGGAGCTGCGCAAGCCACTGACAGAGAAAGTGCGGACATCCGCAGGTTAATATTGGTGAAGTTGCGAACTTTTCTTGAAGAATATTTTAGCTAACTTTGTCTATTGCTGCAAGTGTTCTGGGTATCGAATTGGTGTCTGGTTACTGGTACTGTTTTTCTAATTACAGCATTCTGAGAAGTTATTGGTTAATTGGTTGATGCACATATACTTGATGACTATTTGATATTCATGGATCCAGTCTGAAAATTTATGAAACGTGGTCCCTGGAAGACAAAAGAAGGTTGTAGCCTTCTGTAGGTCAGCACCTACGTACTAGTACCTGAACTAGTACAAGAGCTAAGGGGGTTGTAGCTCCCTTCCAGGAGAGGCTGGAGAACAAGAGAAGGTTGTAGCCTTCTGCAGGTAGAAGCCTGCGTACTGGTATAAGTCTGCACCAGTACAGAAACATTGTAAAAAGAAGTTTCTAATTAAAAGAAGACATCTAGACAAATTGCAGCAGGTGGTTTTCACCCACATTGGGTTTCCACCTTATATCTTGTGTGCTTATGTGTGATTGTCTTCTGCTCTGCTTTTGGTCACTATTTATATGATTCTGATGCACATATTAATGATCATTAAATTATAAGTCTACATGATTTTAACGTATATGATCTAGGTGTGAAAGAAAAATAATTGACTTGATAATACTGATTCACCCCCCCTCTCAGTATTATTTCCAACAATTGGTATCAAAGCAAGTCCTTCAGAAGAAGCTTGATCGCTTGAAGGAAGATCTATCATCATGAGCAACTACGAGAGAGAAGCATCGATCAGGCCACCAATTTTTAATGGGACTAACTTCGTCTATTGGAAGGTAAGAGTCACAACCTATCTTCAATCTCTTGGTACAAAAGTCTGGGATATCATAGATACAGGATACACTTTTCCATCAGCAACTCCTACAGATACGGCTGGTAAAAAGCAATTTGAAACAAATGCAAAGGTTGTCAATACTCTATTAGGATGTCTATCTCAATCAGAATTCGTCAAGGTTATGCAGTATAAAACCGCAAAAGAAATATGGGACAAGATCGTTCTGAGCTATGAAGGAGATGAACAGGTAAAACGAGCAAAACTTCAAACCCTCAAAATTCAGTATGAAAATCTCAGAATTCACAATGATGAAAGTGTGGCTAACTATTTCCTACGTATAGATGAGATTGTTAATTGTATGAAAAACTTGGGTGAAGAAATAAAAGAGGCTGTTGTGGTTGAAAAGGTTCTAAGATCTTTGTCCTCTAAGTTGGAATCAAAAGTTTCTGAAATAGAAGAAAAATAGAATCTACAGAACCTTACTATGTCACAGCTGCACGGAATTCTAACTGCTTACGAAATGAGGAAAGGAGGACCATCAGACAGGAGAGAAGTTGCTTTCAAGGCTTCAGGCAAAGGAGATTACTATGAGTCAGGACATATGTCAGAAGAAGAGGAAGAATCAAATTTTGTCAAGAACCTTCAACGGGGTGCTGGAAGATTCAGAGGTAAGTTACCTTTCAAATGCTTTGCTTGTGGAAGAGTCGGTCACTATGCTGCCAAGTGTCCTCATAAAGATAAGCTTGACAAAGGTAAGGAACCAGTTAGATGGAATAGAAAACAGAATGTAAATAAGAAAAGATATTACACTCATGAAGACAGTGATGGACTTTCAAACAGTGATGAAGAAGAACAAGGTAATAATAATTATAGACTTTTAATGGCTTTTGAAGATGATGATTTCTTGGATGCTATAGATGAAGAAGGTATTTATGAAGAGATTTCTAGACTCAAAATTTGTTTAGAAGAGAAGAATGTGATTATAGATACTCTACAATTCCAACTTGCTGAAGGGGAAAAACATCATGAAAAGTTAGAATGTGAAATTGTGGGACTTAGAAAAGAGATTGAAAAAAATAAAGCTCTTAATCTTAGATTTGTTAAAGGATCTGAAACTTTAGATGAGATTATCAAAGTGCAGCGTTCTCCTCTAATCAAGACAGGTCTGGGATATAATGAAGAAGCATCTCAAACGCAGAAGCCATCCACCTCCAAAAGTTATATTGATGCAGCAAGGAGAAGTGAACAAATTGACAATCGATAGCAAAGGCACAATGCTGCTCACCAGGTAAATCAAGGACATTTTTCTTCAAGAATGAACAGAGATCACCAAATAAATCAGGGGCAATCTGCTTCAAGGATAAACAGAAGCTACAACAGACCACAGGTAAATCATTCTCAATTTTCCTCAAGAATGGATGTCAATGAAAACTACAATCATTCGGTCTGCAGGGTTGATAATCGCAGGAATTTCTTCAATGGCCAATGTTTCTCTTGTCATAACTTCGGACACAAAGCAGCTCAGTGTGTTGCCTACAAAACTATAGAGAAGCTCAAAAATAGAGGAGTATGACTGGGATCATGAAAAGGACCTACAATAACTTTTATGCTCTTGAAAATGAAATAGAATGTTCTATTTGTAATAATTTTGGTGATGAAGATTCTGAATGCTGGAGCAGGTTTCAGCAGGAGCAAGCCTCAAATATCAAAACATGGAGAATGAAAGAACCACAACCAGAAATATGTGGTATAGCCTTATATGCGGAAGGGTAGGAAAATCAATGGTACATTGACAGTGGATGTTCGAAACATATGACAGGTGATAAAGAGAAACTTCAGTCATATAGTGCCTTGGAGAAGGAGAAGAAGGTCTCATTTGGAAATGACACCCCTGCACTCATAAAAGGTAAAGGTTCTGTTCTTTTAAAAGAAAAGGTCAAAGCAGGAAATGTTATGTATGTTGATGGCTTAAAGCATAATCTATTGAGTGTCAGTCAGATGTGCGATCAAGGAACAGAGGTAATATTTCGATCAAATGGATGTAGTGTTCGTGATCTTGATATAGGAAAAACAGTGATCAAAGGCATAAGAACTCCAAATAATTTGTACATATTCAAAGAAGGACAACATCAATGCTATCTAAGCAAGAATGATGAACACTGGCTATGGCACCGGAGATTGGGGCATCTAAGCTTCTCACAAATAAGGAAAGCATGCAAATACCAGGCAGTTCGTGGTCTTCCAGACATCAGAATTCCAGACAATACAATATGCAAATCATGTCAGTTTGGTAAGCAAACCAGAACTAAGTTCCATGAGAAGGAAGGATCAACTAGCAGGCCACTTGAACTTGTCCATACTGATGTATGTGGTCCATCTAGGAAAAGGTCACCTCGGGGAGAAGAATACTTTATATTATTCATTGACGATTTTTCCAGGATGTGTTGGATAGGACTTATGAAGCACAAAGATGAAGCCTTCGAAAAATTCAAATCTTTCAAAGCCTTGGTTGAAAACGAATCACAAAATCAAATGCCTCAAGTCTGATAGAGGTAGGGAGTTTACCTCAAATGAATTTTTCAATTTTTGTGAAGAACATGGAATAAGAAGGGAATTCTCTACTGCAAGGACTCCTCAGCAAAATGGAGTAGTGGAAAGAATGAACAGAACAGTTCAACAAATGGGTCGTGCCATGATGGATGAGTCTGGAACTCCTGCAACTTTCTGGGGTGAAGCTGCATTTGCTGCAGTTGTTATTCTCAACAAGACAAATGTCCAGGTGAACAGCACTCAAACTCCTCATGAGCTCTGGTATGGTAGGACTCCTATGGTAAAACATTTCAAAATATTTGGAAGCAAATGCTATATTAAAAATAATGATGAAAATCTTGGCAAGTTTGAACCTAGGGCAGATGAAAGCATTCTCCTTGGTTATTCTCCCCACAGCAAAGCATATAAGTGTTACAATAAAAGACTTGGAAGAATTGTTGGCAGCATTGATGTAGTGGTTGATGAAGAAGGAAACATTCCTAGACAAGTAAATTCCGAAGATTTTGAAGATGATGAGGACTATCCTTCAACATCAAATCAGACTTATGATGAAGAAGAAGCTCAAGAGGCACCAGAAGAACAGATAAGGATAGAAGAAAAGACTCCATCCAGATACGTTCAAAAGAATCATCCAGAAACTCAAATTCTAGGGCAGAAAGAGGCAGGTATACAAACAAGAAGAACAATTGCAGAAGCTTCAAGCTATTTGGCATTGCTCTCCTCCACTGAACCACAAAATGTAAGAGAGGCATGCAAATATGAATGCTAGGTCAAGGCAATGGATGAAGAACTTGAGCAGATTGAAAAGAACAACACTTGGGAGTTGGTTCCTAGACCAAAAGATAAGAATGTCATAGGGACAAAATGGATCTTCAAAAACAAGTTGAATGAAAATGGGGAAGTGATTAGAAACAAGGCCAAACTTGTTTGTAAAGGGTATGCTCAACAAGAAGGAATAGACTTTGAAGAAACTTTTGCTCTCGTTGCTAGACTTGAGGCCATCAGAATGTTCCTTGCTCTCTCTAGCTTTCAGAAGTTCAAAGTATTTCAAATGGACGTGAAATCAGCCTTTCTGAATGGAGACTTAGAAGAAGAAGTGTACATTGAGCAACCAGATGGTTTCATCCTTGGGAATGATCCAAATCTTGTATGCAGACTAAAAAAGGCTCTCTATGGGCTTAAACAAGCTCCAAGGGCTTGGTACTATCATTTGGACAAATACCTTCATCAACAAGGTTTTTCAAAAGGATCAGCAGATAGCAATCTTTATATAAAAATTGAAAATGACAGATTGCTAATACTTGTTGTGTATGTAGATGATATTATCTTTGGCAGCAATGAAGAAGCTATGAGTCAAAACTTTTCCTTGGTGATGCATAAAGAATTCGAGATGTCCTTGCTTGGAGAGCCGACATATTTTCTTGGTTTACAAATCCAACAAAATAAAGGCGGTATCTTTTTATCTCAAACCAAGTACCTCAAGCAGATCTTGAAGAAGTATGGCATGGAAGATTCGAAACCAGTATGTACCCCTATGGTCACAGGATGCAGCCTCAGTGCAAATGATGAATCAGCAACAGTGCATCAACCAACCTATAGATCCATGATTGGAAGTCTGCTCTATTTAACAGGTACTCGACCAGACATCATGCATGCAGTGGGAATGGTTGGAAGGTTTCAGGCAAATCCAAAGGAAACTCATCTTCAAGCAGTAAAGAGAATTTTCAAGTATCTTCAAGGAACTCAAAACTATGGCCTATGGTATCCTAGAGATACAGATCTCACTCTTCATGCGTATACAGATGCAGATTGGGCTGGAAGCGTGGATGACAGAAAAAGCACTAGTGGTGGTGCATTCTTTATGGGTTCCAGATTAGTATCTTGGTTTAGCAAGAAACAGAGTTCGATTGCATTATCTACAGCTGAAGCAGAATATGTGGCTGCTACATCTTGTTGCACACAACTCCTTTGGATGATGCAAACCTTGCAGTATTATCAAATCACTTGTACTCCACCTATCTCCATCTTATGTGATAATACAAGTGCAATCAGCATTTCAAAGAATCCAGTCATGCATTCAAAGACCAAGCACATACCTATCAAATATCATTTTCTTCGGGAACAAGTGCTGGAACAAAAGGTCAAGTTGGAGTATGTTCCCTCTAAGGAACAAGTTGCTGATATACTCACCAAACCACTGCCCAGGGAGACATTTGAATACCTCAGACAGAAGCTGGGAGTAGTTGATGCATCATCTTGCTGTTGAAACCTGTCTGTTTCAAAGAAAAGAGGGTGTACGCGAGTCGCATGAGGAAGATCTGCGTACATACGCTGTTTTATGCAGATACAATCGTGTATAGGTTGGTTTGAAGGAAATCTATCGGGACAGACTCTGGTTGAAGAGGGTCTGATTTGGGTCTGACAGAGACCATCTGGCACAGGTTCAGGGGGAGCAGATAATCTTCTAACAATGCATTGTTGGCATTCCCTTAGAAGCTCTTGGTTCGTATTCACAAGCTGATTTTGGTCTCAGGTGGATCTGCTGCAGAAGGAGAACAGAAGGAGAACATGGTTGCTGAACTGAATAATATTTGACAGATGCTGCTGATATTAGTTATTGGTGTCTTTCATAGTCTTGCTCTAAGATATTTCGTCTCTTTGTCATGTATATTTTTTTTATCAAGGTCATATAATGGCCTATTTTGGTTTCCCCACTATGCCTAGGATGAATGATGTAATGTATTTAGTTGTCATATGTAAATTTCTGATGTATCCCCACTTGGTTGGGTGGATGATCCCCACTTGGTTGGGTGATGGATGTATGTATAGAATCTTTTGGTGATAGGAAGGTCATTTATGATGTATAAGTCATGGTTCTTCTTGAAGAACATATTTTTGCAGATCTTACCTACAGTCAGGGGGAGCTTGGATAGCACAGCAGAGCAGAGACTTCAGTATGTACTCAGGGGGAGCATAACCCTTTTCCCTTGATGTCAAAGGGGGAGGAAAGACTTTGAGTGACTTTGGGTTGCCATCAAGTCCAAAGGGGGAGATTGTTGGCATTATGACACAGGACTGGCATAGGCTCGATGGCATCAGTGTTGTCCTTGATGGCAACTCACTCAAATAGCAGATCACAGGTTCAAAATTGAAGAAAATGAGATATCCGCAGTTTCCTGGTCATAAAGATGCGGACTTCGGCAGGGTCCGCAGGTTCGCCGTTCACAACGTGCGGACATGGTCGCAGGTGTTCCGAACAAAAAGTGCGGACCTAAAGTACACACACTTTCATGCAGAGAAAATCGCGCGCAGGTAGGAAATATTATGGTTGGTTCATGGTATTTAGTCCGACAGTTTCGAACCTATGGTTTTGGTCCATGGTTTTGCATCTAAAATATTGAACCAAGGTTTTGGGTCCCTAGTATTGTTTCTCAATGGTTTTGGTCCATGGTTTAAGTAAGGCCTTGGCTATAAAAAGGAAAGGAGATCATTTGGCTGACTACAAGTGTTGAATATCTTAATACGAACAAGATCTGAAATACGGGTAATCAGTTGGTGAGTTATAGTTGAACTTGAGCATTAGAAGACAGATCAACTGAGGGGTCATGATCTCTTTGGCGCATGATCAGATCTGTGAATCTGAAAGTCAAGGGTATATCTGAGGACTGATAAACTTTCTTTATCTGGAGGTTCATAGGCCAGAAACAGTTCAGGTGTGAAGGTGTGCAGATCAGAAGACGCCCCAGGTGTGGAGGTGCGCGGAGCAGCTGACAGTGCAAGTGCGGAGATGCTCAAAGCATAGACAGCGCATGTGCGGAGGTATGCAGATCAGAAGACGCCGCAGGTGCAGAGGTGCGCAGTGCAGAGACAGTACAAGTGCGAAGCTGCACAGACCATAGACAGCGCAGGAGCAGAGCTGCGCATGCCACTGACAGAGAAAGTGTGGACATCCACAGGTTAATATTGGTGAAGTTGCGGACTTTTCTTGAAGCATATTTTAGCTAACTTTGTCTATTGCTGCAAGTGTTCTGGGTATAGAATTGGTGTCTGGTTACTAGTATTGTTTTTTTTATTACAGCATTCTGAGAAGTTATTGGTTAATTGGTTGATGCACATATACTTGATGACTATTTGATATTCATGGATCCGGTCTGAAAATTTATGAAACGTGGTCCCTGGAAGATGAAAGAAGGTTGTAGCCTTCTATAGGTCAGCACCTACGTACTAGTACCTGAACTAGTACAAGAGCTAAGGGGGTTGTAGCTCCCTTCTAGGAGAGGCTGGAGAATGAGAGAAGGTTGTAGCCTTCTGCAGGTAGAAGCCTGCGTACTGGTATAAGTTTGCACCAGTACAGAAACATTGTAAAAAGAAGTTTCTAATTAAAAGAAGATAGAGACGAATTGCAGCAGGTGGTTTTCACCCACATTGGGTTTCCACCTTATATCTTGTGTTCTTATGTGTGATTGTCTTCTGCTCTGCTTTTGGTCACTATTTATATGATTCCGATGCACAGATTAATGATCATTAAATTATAAGTCTACATGATTTTAACGTATATGATCTGGGTGTGAAAGAAAAATAATTGACTTGATAATACTGATTCACCCCCCCTCTCAGTATTATTTCCAACAGAAAGGTTGGTACCCGGGCACTCTCGGCGGTCTTAATACCAGGGATTTACCATCCATGATTGTTTTACCGGGATGGGGGCGGTTTTCAGGCGATCGCGGGCCTAGCAAGCGGGAAATGGTATTTCCGATTTTGAAGCGATTCCATACAGCGGGCTACACGTGGCGGTGGGGTCGGCTAGAATACCACCCTCATCGCACGCTAATGTTCGGTGATATTGGCCGGTGCGATATGATCCTCAGCCGTCGGATCAAACGAAGCAGATCGACGACTGGGATTGATCGAGCAGGTTGGTGGTCTAGATGGCGGGAAGCGTTAATGCGCTCTTTTCTTGGCGGGATGAAAATGGTTCCAGGCGGGATACTTAATGTTATGGTGGGTCTTATGAATATGATATCTGGTTATACCATTGCTTAGGTTCCGATGCCGACTTCAACTTTATTTTGGCTTATACGAATTTAGAGGTTGGGTTTATAGGGGTAGAAGCTTCTGCCTCGGGCCTGTGCTCTGTTTGGTTTTTGGGTCTCTTCCTTAGTCCATAACTCCTTGTGGATTGATGTAAATTTTGTATTTTATTAATGAAATAGAAGGTCCGACTCTTACATTAGCAAAAAAAAAAGAAGGCATAGGCTTTGTCTTATAGTTCTCGACCCTCATAAGAATGCTCACTTAGGTCTGTCCTTGTCTTATTCTAAGGGCTGCAATAGATTCTGGCCATGCTGTATGCTTATGTTTAGGACTGTATTTGTGAAGGTTTGTCTACTTACACAAATTAAACTCTGTCCCGAGATGACTATACGTATTTTTGGGCACAAAAATCATTCAGATTTTAAAGTACTGTTAAGAATGCACAGAGTGATGCAAAGAAAACATAACAACAGAAGAAGGAAATAGAATGTATATATATCAAGAACTGGAATCTTTTTGGTTAATGAAAATGTCTTACAGGCTTCATAGATTTCCTGATGCAAAAATAGTGCTAACCAGCCAAAACTTCCATACCATTCTCCCTGGTTCTTCATTATTTTTATACATTTTTTGGGGTAACTGTTTCAATTATAAGTTTGTAACTAATTTCTAATTACTTAATAACTAAAACTATATTTAACTAACTAATATAAAATCTGTTATATTAAGTCCGAGAAAAATAAAAAATATTAACTTTGACATAACACTTGATATGCGTATACCTTCACATTTGTGATGTCGGCTAGGTGCACTTGGCCCACTTACTATGAAGCTGGGCACACGGAATCACCAAATAGATACACAGTGTCGTGGTCCCATTAACAATCAAACCCTAGGTAGTTAAGTGATATTAGGATGTTGACATGTGGCACTCAAATGTGAATGTGAATGATTATTGCAGAGGAGAACGAGAACCTAGGTAGGGTTTAGGGCTTCTTTACTTCCGTTGAGCTGTGTAATTATAACAAGTGGTGGTAGAGAGATCTGATATTCTTGACTCCTGCATGTGTAATACTTCCACCACATAGCTCTGATGACTGGAGCTTCTTGAAGTATCTTTCACAGCTTGTGCCATAATCTGTAATACGGGCTCCAAAAGATCCAGATGTGTCAAGCCAATGAGGACTTGTAAGAGTAGACTATCCACTATATGTAACTTGTTGTGCATCTAGATTTAGAGATTTAAACGCTGTCAATCCAGATAGCCTTTGCAAGCCAATATAAGTTTTTTGGGTGAATGACAGGTTCAAACTTTCGAAATTTTGTAAGCTTGCCAAATGCTGGAGTCCATTGCTGCCAACTTCAGAATCTGACAAATCCAAGTTCTTCAGAGAGGTAAGCCCTCTCAAACATTCCATTTCCTCGTCTCCAGGTCTACAGGAATCCAAATTTAAGTTCTCCAAGTATGTCAAGCCTTTAAGACGCACTAGGCCAGCATGTGTAATATTTTTATAGGCCATTTTCAAAATCTTTAAATTCTGAAGTCCTTCAAGCTTTTGGCATCCAGGATCAGTTATACAACATGACTCTATGTTGAGATACGTTAAAGAAACATGACTTCGAGAAATTTGCAGCTCGTTCAAGTTTTCCAACCCTTTTGCATCAAGAGCCCATGCACAGTGTATTCTGGAGCCATATACCCAACCGTTCCTTTAACCCTAGTTGGAAGATGGCTTGGTCTTCTAGAAAAATTTCACCAGTGTGAAATATGCTATGTTAGGTCAGAGATTTTCATCCAGAAATACGTTACTAGATCTGATATCTGTGTATAATAAGGACACGAGAATGTTGATGCAAATATGAAAAACCTCGTGCTGTGCCTGTTATTATCTGGAAACGTGCTTCCCAATTCAAAAAAATATCTCTATCCTAAATAAATGCGTGTCAAGGCTCCTATTCAGCATATATGTATTATGATCTCCAAACTCAGACAATTTGTGCCCCTGATGGTTGTTACTTATTTCATTATGAGACAGCTCAACATATTCTGAAACAAATTTCTTCTTTTTCCTTCCCTTGTATAAATATTCAATCTCCCCTGACCATTCTTTTGGACCTCCAAATAACTGTGTAGGAGAATGAGGAGACCCAGTATTAGCATCTTTCACCTCTGGCTTGGTCTGTAATATAGCATAACCTGGCTTCTCAAAATTTGTGAACTTTGCATCATACAAGCCATTAGCCTTACCATTGTTTCCAGCAGAATGGTCTGTTACTTTACTTCCTTTTGCTGTAGGCAACTCCTGGAAATTTCTTGGCTTCCTCTTTATCTGTTTTTGTGGGGCAACATTAGCATGTTTCTTTGCTTTAACAGAGAGTTGTTGCATTGCAGATTGTACCTTAAATAGGTTTTTGAGTGAGATAGAGTTGAGCAGGTCCAATATATCACCTCGATCACGACAGGGAATTGAACCAGTAACTTCACATAAAGGAGTACCTTAACAAATCACCTAATCATTGTCTATCCAAGATCTCATAAATTAATAAAATCACTTTATTAATCCCAGTAAAACACAATATATAATTTTCATTTGCAAGTCATAATACTTTGATTTTCGCTATAATTTTTTATAAAATTATTTTAAAAAACAATTTATTCAATTTTTTATTATTATTATTATTATAGAAAAACCTCAATTCCAAAATAAATTTATTTTTAATTAAAAAAATTAAATTAGATTCCAAAATACCTTTACCTTTAATTAAAAAATAAAATTTAAAATTTTTAATATGAAATTGTCGGAAAAAAGTTATTAAACTTTATTTATTAATGAAAAAAAATGTTTTCACTTGCCATGTGATGTTTTGATTTTGCCGTGACCAATTATATTTTTATTTTAATGATTTTATCAAGAAAATTATTTATTATAATTTTTAATATTTTTATTATTTTAATGAACATTTCACAAGTGAAGACATCGCTAAACTATGCTCTAATATGGGGAATTGAAGTGCAAATTAGATGGGTAGTCGGTAAAAATTGATATTTTTATGCAAAGTAATATTTAAAAATTTCTAATTTATATTTTAACTTCAAGTAATAATTCATTTTTTCCCACTATGCTCTAATATGGGGAATTGAAGGGCAAATTAGATGGGTAGTCAACCATATATAGAATTTCTTTGTAATGCACATAGAAATTAAATGCCATTATTTAATAAACTAAAATAATGAACATTTCACAAGTGAAGACATCGCTAAACTATGCTCTAATATGGGGAATTGAAGTGCAAATTAGATGGGTAGTCAACCATATATAAAATTTCATACAAATATTAACCCTTAAAATTTCCATATTTATAAAATTTGAGAATTATCACATTTTAGTATATTTTTATATTTCTGTATTTAAAAAAAAATTAACTCAAATTATTTTTTATTGATATTAATGTCATATTTGATTTAATTTAATATTTTTTAAATATTATTTTGAATATTTCTGAAAAGTTTGAATGAGGAAGTAAAAACCCTACTTAAAAAAAATTTAAATACAATACTTTTACCCTGTTTTACCATAGTCCGATTTGCGTACATACAAATAGAATATTATAATCCTAAGACATTATTATTACCATAGTCCAACACTGCTAACCGATTTATTCATATCAAAATCAATTGTCATAAACATACAATGTGACCTTAGCATACATTAAACATTAATGCGTTGTTCTCGTTTTCTTTGGGAAACACGCAGCTTTTATTCTCCTTATACAGTGTATCCTTGGTATTCAATTCGCCTTTAAGACATGGGTTTGTTTTCTTCGAGCTGGAGGCCCACACGGCTTGAATCTGGGCTTCCATCTACGACCCCAACTGCCATCTTCACGTGGCACACCATGCCAGTTGCAGAGTCTGCTTACGCTGGTGGTCTCGCTTGGTACGTGGCCTGAACAGGCTATCCGACACTTGGAGTTCTTGCCCAGATTGACGATGCAGAGATCATCCCACAATCTAACGGTGGGGCTCAGTTTAGGGTTTACCTCTTCATTGTTTGGCAAAGCATTTGACCTCATTTCGCTTGGACAGCTCTTCCACAGAGCTTGCTCTGGTTCGGCTCTTCCTACAGTTTTCAGGTAAGAGGGTTCGTTGTTCCCAACGTCATGTTAATGCTCTGTTTAGAGGCTATAATTTGCTCATGTTTTTTCCCATTTCTGACAGAACAGTGCTTAAACTATTTCTCTTCTTGGTTTCATACCTTCGCAGGTTGTTCTGCTAGCTGTTGGTTACTTCGGGAGAGGGATGCGGCCTCGGCCTTATCCGGGTAAGCTCTTGTTCTAAAGCAGTGATTGCCTCACAGTTGAGGTTCTTGGTTCGGGCCTGAAACCTGCCAGACTCTCGTGGTTGCTTATTTTGAAAGCTTCCCACATACTGGGCAGCCCAGGGTTTTGGGTTTTAGCTCCATATGTTTCTTTTTCTTTACTGCATGCTCTAGAAGTGGCGGAACCTCTGGTCCGTCTAACACTTGTTAAGTTTAATAGCTCTTGTAATATTTATTAGCAGAACCGAGGTTAAAATTGTCTGCTAAAGCTTTTCTCGTTGCAGCGCTTACATGCAAACATAGTTCTATTTGAATCTGAGTATTGTTCCTCTTTTCTTGATTAGCAAGACTATTTGCTCAATGAGAAAAATTTCAAGGGTTTGCTATATATTACTGACAATATTTTTCTTCCATTCTTCTGTATGATAATTTCCTTCTATCGACTTGTTTTTCCATCGTTATGATTTCTTTTTTTTTTTAATTATGAAATCAATGTTTTCTATCTCTAAATAATCCTCTGGTTCTATTTTTAAATGGTTAGCAGTTGTAACTTCTGTTAGGAGATTTCTCGTTATTTACACAGTCAATTATAAATGTTATTTAACCGTAGATTCTGATAAAGATTTCACCTTAGACAATATAAATGCTATTTAGCACAAATAAAGTCTAGGATAGAGAGACAGCGAGGCACCATACTTATCTCGTTTACAGTAGTCTTGATAATCTTCAAATCTCCTAGACTCAGGGTCTCGTATTCAATCTGCTTAGTGCTCGTTTCTATGCCCGGATATCCCTTTATTGGTGTAATGTTGTCCTTAATACAGACAACTGTTGCTAAAAAGTACATCATGTCCACAATAGTGTACCATATTACAAGGAAAAGATTGTATATGGTCATGATCAAAGGCCACACATTCAATATTCTCCGGCTTTCGCCGTTAATCGGCCTTGTCTTAGATTTTGGAGTTTTGCATGGGATTGTGGGAAGGGATTGAGGATCAGCAGCCTTTCTAGTACAGGCCAAGAAAAGTGACAGGAGAGACATTTTGTCCCCTAAAGAATGATGTATTCTAAAGACGGCGCTGGACTCTGCATCCTCTGATCTAACGCGGAGAAAATGAATCTGCCAGAGCGGCCTAGAGGGATCCAGGGGAGGGGTTGTCGCCAAATTAGCTACATATTTCTTCACAAAATCCAGACTGCAATTGTCGGCTGGCTCGATAAACGGGACTATAACATGATCAACAATATTGACATGGACAGGCAACCATTTCAACACCCCGCTTTTGTCTTCCTTCTGCAATCATATAAATAATCAGTTACATGTTAGCCTAAAGAAAATACTAGACACAGCGTGCATGTAAGCCATATATAACAAGTAAAAGAATTGAATGAATTCATATTGAAGATGAGAGGACCAACCACAATGCTGAATGGAAGGCGCAAAGCATTTAGTTTAAAAAAGAAGTCCACTAATCGTTACTAGTAACCAATGCATACCACTCCATAACCAATTTGTAACTATTTCCAACAAATTTGTAACTGTTTTGATTGGACGGTTGAAGTTTTTGTAATCGTTTAACATCCAATCGTATGGCATCCAAGGATGACAGGTAGGCAAAAAGGGGAATGGATTTTAGAGGGGAATGTCTTACGGCGTAAAAATATTGCAAATGAGTCTGCAAGAAACCAGGGGTAACCTAGAGATTAGAAGTGCCAAATACAATCCCCAAAAAACAAATGCTCTAAGAACCCTGCAGCAAATTATATGTAGTGAAGATTTTAGAGGCCAAAGGGCCTGCGGCTTCCTTGAAGCAAATGGTCAAAAAGACTGCAACCAAAAACAATTCAGATAGTAAACCTCTTAAAGATTATGAGATAAGGTCTGTCCAAAAAGCCAAAGTTTAGCGTTAAAACAAATGATATATCAACGTATAGGCAATTGATATAACATGCTATAGAAGAATGGATTTTTAAATCTTCTGCTAAGCAAGCAAAGAAGATTCAGTTTAAAATGTCATTTTGAAGAGGACCCACCATTGCTTTGCCGAGGTTAAAATGTTGTGTTTATGTAGGATATACAATGAGTTATTTGGACAGAAATGTGACTCTTTAGGTAGCCACTGCAGTCCCTTTTTTATTACAAAATTCCCATATTATTGGCAAATGATTTAACATGTTCCAAAAAGTGTGTGTTTTCATATTTTCCCCTAGGCCAAGAAGGCAAGGTTCAGGTTAAAATACAATCATGTAGAAGTCACACCATTGCTTGAAAGTTGAATCTCAACACTTCCATTTTGGTGACTCCAATGAGGGAATAATTATGTATTCTATGCAATTAGCCAACAAGACTGTTGAGAGCTCTCTCCTTTAGCTGAACCCTTACTCTAAAATTTACTTAAAAGTAAATGTCATATGGTCAAAATCAACATATTTGTAGGACGTGGATTGTAGGATAAATTTTCAGAAAATGGAAAGTCCCTTGTTCCAAGTCGATGTGGAGAATTTTATCTCAGGTTAGGGAAGGAATGCTTTAGTGGACCAAATCATTGATATAACTGATCAAGGGTTTGTTGTACGATTTTCAACTACAAATCTTCAGAGATTGGATGGCACATTGTTTTTGTTGAAAATGATTTCTAATGAAATATGTTATTATCTACATATAAAGAACTTCAGTTTACCATAATGGTTGTCCAACAGAGGCCCGAGGGTTTAGAAATTAGCATTCAAAATGGACTTCCGATATCATGATATCGCCATGCCAAAAATTAAAATGAGCCTTGAATAGTGAACACTTACACTATTCCGCTCGGCTCTCGGGATCGACTCAGGCTCCCACAGTGGCTGAGTGACACATTCGGTTGGCGGGTTGAATGCTCCAGAGTCCACACTACTCACTCGCTGGTTGAGGGCTCGGCAACTCGCTCACAATGTCAAGAGTCAGTGACTCGTGTGCTGAGGGCTCGGCAGCTCACTCACAATGTCAAGACTCACAGTTGCTCGCAGGTCAGGTCACTCCACAGTCAGTCCAAAATGATAAACGCAAATGAAAATGACCGCTCTAGGAAAATGACAAATGCCGACTAGGTAAAGGTTATAAAATGGGAAAACAAACTCATAAAAAGCACAACGAAAATCAAATATAAAATGTGAAAACCGTTCTCGGCGGCCATTGAAAAATCCCAATACGTTCTTGTTTTGGTCGGATTAGTTTTGGTAAAATCTGAAACGTATTAAAAATGATCGGAAACAGATGCTTTTTATGAAAAACGCCCTAAAAACGTTTTCGGATTCCAACAAATTCTGAAACGCTAACAATATTTTTTTGTGCCATTTTTTATGCGTTTCATACTAGTTTCCAGATGAACGACATTTCGGGGAGGTTAGCCTGACGTTTCTGGTAACTTAGCTGCGGGGAAGTTTTTGGCTAAATCATCCCACTCTTGAGCGTGAGGGTTAAAGAACCCGTGCTGGGACATTTCAAGGATTGATCATAAGAACATTGTGAAAGGGGGTTTTCTTTCCTCTCACTCTACTAAAGATCATCCATTTAAAAAAAATTCCCCTATTTTCATTTGCTTTTATTTGAATATCTGACATTGTAAGAGATAACAACTTAAAGATCATCCATTTAAATTTTTTTCCAATCTATTTTCATTTGCTTTTATTTGAATATCTGACATTGTAAGAGATAACAACTTGAGCTAAGGGCGGAGGTGTCTTCATACCCTGCGGATCAAGCTTTGTAAACTATTTGTACATTATTTGTAAATTATTTATCTTTTAATTGTAAATTTGTAAATACTTTTTTTTTTAATATTTCATACTCTGCAAATAATATTTGAAATATTTCATTTTAAATTTTTGTAAATAATAATATTTGAAATTTATTATTTTAAACTTGTAAATATTTTACTATGTCTCTTAAGCTTGGTAAATATTTGTAAATGTTTTTTTTAAGATTTTTTATTTAATCTTTAAATATATTCATGTAGCAAATGTATAAGGGAGCAACGTATTTTTTGATCTGCACGTGCATTTCTTTACCCCCCTCAAGTAGGAGGATGGGCTTAACCTTCACCCAGCCTCAGGCTAGGGTTTAAAGGCCAGACATTACATACTTTAAGGGCCTATTTGAATCAGTCGCAAGGGTTTGATACCCACTTTTTCCACTTCAGGATTCGATTTTGCAGGAGTTCTTTTTTCTCATTTTTAAATCTAATTGGAGTTTCAGTTTGGTAGGGTACATAGAGATTTTGGAGGTTAAAGTTTGATTTGAAATTTTGATTGGCTAAACCGCTTGTTTCTCTAGCCCTTCTAAGATTAACCGCAAACCTATTGGGCCTCAATTACCATAACTACAGCCTGTTAAGGCTAGTCAATGAAGCCGCAGGCACTCAGAGGGCTTATACGTTGATATATAATTTGTTTTAATGCTAAAATTTGGCTTTTTGGATAGACCCTATCTCATAATCTTTAAGGGGTTTACTATTTGAATTGTTTTTGGTTGCAGGCTTTTTGACCATTTGCTTCAAGGAAGCCACAGGCCCTTTGGCCTCTAAAATCTTCACTACATATAATTTGTTGCAGGGTTCTTAGAGCATTTGTTTTTTGGGGATTGTATTTGGCACTTCTTATCTTTAGGTTACCCCTAGTTTCTTGCAGACTCATTCTCAATATTTTTTTACCATTTGGTAAGACTTATAGCTAAACTCTTCCAGATCTAGTCATTTGCAAGGCCTAGGAGTCCCCTTTTGGTTTGGCTGCAAATGATAAAGTGAATGCATATTCATCAAGCTTCTTGAGTTCGAAGAATTCTTTCTTCTGTCAAAGGAGTTCCTCTCATTCTAATTCTGGTGATAAAAGTAATTCTTTATTCTGTTGGGAAACTCGAACTCAATGAGGAGTCCTTTAAAGGATTAATCTTTTGTTTTGCCTAATTAGATTAATCTCTTGGAATTGACGAAAATTTTAGGCTTTTTACTCTCTTCTGTATGCAATTTTTTTTAATTTTCTGGATATGTGAATGTTTTCTTTGTGTTATTATATTTTTTCTGCAAACACGTGATTTTTGTTCTTATATAAAATAATTTATTTTTATGAAATTCAACTGCTCTCAGATTGCTTGACTTACATTTTGCAGCTCGAGGAAACTGATAATTTTCTTGAAGTTCTCAATCCATGTACAAGATGGGAAAGTCTAGCTATAGGCGATGCAAATATGCGTAACCTAAAAAGAGACGAGATTTTACAACTGGAAAGGAAAGGATATTTCCGATGTGATGTGCCCCATTTGAGGCCATCAAAGCCTATAGTTCTGATTGCAATACCTGTCGGTAGAAAGCAGTCTGTCTTGAAGGTAGAAAGCAGTCTGTCTTGAAAAGGCCTTCCTCTTGACTGACTGTGTTTAACGGTGTCTGAAATGCAAATTGAGTAGAAATGAATTTTTATAGTTTCTTTACAGAGGTAGAGAGCTGGCTGTCTTGAAAGGACCATTCTCTTGACTAAGGCATAATTGGTGTCAAACACATTAAGAGTTGGATTTTGTCATACTAACTGTAATTTATTGAAAGAATAGCATCTATTATTTTGGGCAATTGGGTGTAAATGAATTTGGTTAAGATTGTGTGACTATTTTGTCTCCAAGGGCCCTAGAGAGTGTAGTTTTATTATTTGTTAGCTTGAGCTAAGAGAGTTGCACAACTTGTATTTTGTAACTTAGATTGAATTCTGAATCTAGACACTTTGGTTGAACTCTACAGCAATTTGCAATCTTATTTGTGCTATTTTCTTCCAATTTGTATGATGCATGATATTAGGCATCTGTCCTACACTTGATTTGACAATTTGACAAAGTGACAAAGTGTTGTATTAACCATACAGCTTTCATATTGTTGACTAAATATACATAGCAGAGGTAGCATGGAAGTTTTTTTTGGTAAACTTTCACAACATAATGGAAGAGGCAGTTTAGTGTTCATGCTGTAAAGAAATCGTTTGTGCTGAGACATTTGTGTACAAAATGGAATTCACCCAACCAGTTTTGTGTCTAGTTCATTCTTTGCATAGTGAGTAAAGATTGTCATCAAATTGATTTTTCATACTAAGAGTGAATATTAAATTGTTTCTTTCACTTTAATGTGAATGTCAGATCAGAGTCTATTGATGATTTGAGGGTTGGGGGAGACTGGGGCTCATCATGTCCAATATATCACCTCGATCACGACAGGGAATTGAACCAGTAACTTCACATAAAGGACTACCTTAACAAATCACCTAATCATTGTCTATCCAGGATCTCATAAATTAATAAAATCACTTTATTAATCCCAGTAAAACACAATATATAATTTTCATTTGCAAGTCATAATACTTCAATTTTCGCTATAATTTTTTATAAATTATTTAAAAAAACAATTTATTCAATTTTTATTATTATTATTATTATAAAAAAACCTCAATTCCAAAATAGATTTATTTTTAATTAAAAAAAATAAATTAAATTCCAAAATACCTTTACTTTTAAATAAAAAATAAAATTTAAAATTTTTAGTATGAAATTGTCGAAAAAAAGTTATTAAACTTTGTTTATTAATGAAAAAAAAATGTTTTCACTTGCCATGTGATGTTTTGATTTTTCCATGACCAATTATATTTTTATTTTAATGATTTTATCAAGAAAATTATTTATTATAATTTTTAATATTTTTATTATTTCTCTTTTAATTTTTAAGGGTTGTAAATATACCATCAAGTGGAGGATAAAGACCAAAGAAAAACATTCAGGCATCTGTTATAAAAGATGAGAAAAAGGTTAGATTGGTGGAGTTTGTTCTCCTTGCGATCAGTGGAAAGCTACTAAAGTTGATGAATGATACAAAACCCTAACTGCCGCTAAGATGAAATGAAAATTTTTTTGTCAAAAGAAAATGCTCCAAAAACCAACACGGTGGAAACTTCCAATCAATATTTTAGCATGATGGGGATCACCTCCACCCATGAATTTTGTCGCAAGTTGGATTTCTGGCAATGAGGTAGATTAAATTGTACAAAGATTGAAGCCTGGTTTCCAACCTAGTATATCTGTTCTATCTATTTCAAGTGAATCCACTATGACGAAAGCAATCGCTACTGCTTTCATATAAGAGCAGCATCTCAAACAGGAAATATGGGAAAGCATTTACTCCTAAAATGACTACATGTGTCTTTGCCTTGCAAACCCATAAGGTCTTTCACATACATTTGGAAAGATCATAAAGTACCATAATGCTTAAACCTAAACTCGTTCCACGGAGGATGGATGTCCTGCTTATAGGTCAGTAAGTCTTAACTTTCAACCATTAAAACCTACTATAGAAGAGAATGGTCGATAACTCCTATGGCTTAAACTATCAGAACTATGAAGGAGGAGGAGCTCGGACTACATTATACCAATGAGTGAGATATTATGTCAATTCAAAAATGAATTACCCAGGATAGAGCAGAATAGGGAAAATAGAACTGTCAGAAGGGTAAGAAGTTCGAACCCTATACCCTAAAGTAGGAGGCCATTCACAGAAAGAGATCTAAGAAGCATTGCTAAAAGCCCAAACCAAACCTAACCAGATAAACAACATCTTAAAAATAATTGAAAAATCAAATCTTGATAAACGCAGACACTTCGACCATTATTTCCTGATAAATAATCCAAATGGCGTACCTTGTAAACTAGAGTTTGTTGCCTTCCACTTCCCTTGGCCTTAAGAGATCAATAGAGTAGAGGCTAGGACCCTTTTAAATTCTAAAACAAAAAAATATTGGAGAGAATTGGGTTCGTGAATTATAAATTGTTAATGTTCGAATTAGGTTGTTAGAGAATTCGGTTCATGTTGTGGGGAAAAGTGCCTATTCAAGACGACCCTATCCACCTAAGGTGTGACAGTGCCTTAGCAACAAAGAGAGAAAACTACTTTTGTATTCTTCTTTATGAAATATAAACGAAGAGGAGTAGGATGAACCAACCTGTGTCTTCCGCTAGTCCTTTGATCCAATCTCTCTTCTCTTTGACAGCTTCCAGCTACCTGCTCCCTCGCTTGCCCAGCTTCACCAAGTTCCTGCAAGATCACAGAAGACGAAAACTACACAAAGACATGGATTTATATTCATAAAGAGCTTAGGATGAGATTTAAGCTAAACATACTAATGCAACATACATCAAAGATACACAAGCATGTAGGAGAAACTCAAATAGTTTTATTGATATGACAAGAATATCCAGGAGGAGATACAACCAAGTGAGTCCCGATCCAGCATCAACCTCCCAGCAAAGGAATCCCTTCTTCACCTCCAACAAAGCATAAATCACCCAATACTCTAATCTCAATCCACAAACCAACAGCAATTCTCTGCAAAGTACAAAATTCCAGCCTCTGGATCTCTGGGATGAGGGATCCATATATAGATGTAGAGAAAGAGGATGAGTCATCCTCTGCTGTGACTAGTGTCCTTCTCTCTGTCAGTTCTTGCTTCCATTTGGAGGCTGAGAGCCTCTTACTCATCGTTGGTCGAACTCAGTGAGGCAAGTGTCATGGAGGAAGATTCTGGAAGCTTCCATTGTCTTTCCACCTCGCGGAATGGCACTACCATTTGTCGTTTCCCGCTTAGCACACCTTGGTAGTGCATTTAGGTGCGTTGCAACGCACCTAGCTAGTGTACTAGGGTGCTTTGCAACGCAGGTAGCTAGTGGAGCAGCTGAAATGATCCTGATTTGACTGATTCTGAGCAGTTTTTGGTGGAGAACTTCTGGGAGAAGCTGTAACTTGTTGACCTTGTTCCTTTAGGGGCAGGAACAACACTTTTAGGGACTTTGGATCCCTTGATTTATATACATTTCATGCTCAGAGCTGTAAGGCACAAAAATGTCTATAACAGTTGCCCCCTAAAGTATGAGGCCGTTTATCGGGTGAAATACTTTATTAGGAGGATCCAAAGTTCTTTCAATGCTGGGAGAAGACCTGTAATAAGATACAATACAATACATTATTTTCATACTGTTTTCATGATCTAGCTGAGGCGAGCATTCCCATGCTCAGCTTTATAAATTCATTTTCATGTACAAAGGACAGACAATCGTCTAATGGTAGACTGATGATTCTGATAGAGCCATCATCCTTTTGGTAGGATGATTATCTGTGCTGCAATGCTGTACATTTCAATGCCTTTACTTTCCTGAATATATATCGCAGCCCGAATGGATGAAACTAGATACGGGGTCTTCAATCTCGCCCGATCTTCACTCGAAGTACAAGTCGATCCATGTGAGAAATGTTTTGAAGTCGAACATGGAAAGACATCGCTTGATTACCAGTCAATGATGTAAACTGTTAACAAGCGCGAGAGGAATCACCGATAATGATGATGACCCTCAAGGTACTGCAGTACAATTCATGTGGTGTGAATAAAGGACTTGGCGTCGAACACCACGCAAGATCTTTCGGTCGAAGGTCATTTCTGTATACCTGTCGCCGGAAGTGAGAAACTTGCCATTGAGGCATGCAAGCTTCAAAGTACTGAAGGGGGTGTTCCTAGATCAACTTCTTGGATAATGAGCTGATGTCGACAAGAAGCGATCCGTCAGAGGAGGGCCTTAATGAATCCCACATCAATGACACGGAACGGAGCAAATGATTTTGATGGAGGTGAAAACGATCTGATGATATATGGTTCAGGGTGGCGGTCATGAAAGAATGAAGTATAATGTATGGTAGTGGATGGGACACAGGTTACTTCTCTGGATGACTTCTCTTGAACATACTGGCGACACTTATGTGATGGATTGGTAGCATTTACCCCAAATGTGGATGGTATGGCGTGACCATGGTGATGTGACCGGTGAATGAAACAACCCAACCCGACTCAGGCACGGAGTGGAAGTGTCATGTTCAAGAGCGACTTGCTACCAATAAAGGTTCTTTGAGTTTTTCCCAATTTTTCCCCAGTCATTGCTTACCAGTACCTCTTTATTGTTGTCAAGCTTGAGGAGGATAACATATGCTTGTTCTATAATTTTCCCTTCGGGCAAACCCATCGCTATGTTTTAACAAGCCTAGCGATAGTGAAACTCGTTCTCGTCTAAAGAAAAGTTTGTCGCTATTAATGTTTTTAACGAGTCTAACGACAAGGATAACTCGGTCCTTTTCATTTTTAGAGAGTCTGAAAAGGTACGTAAAGTTAACTCCGGAATTCCTTTTTCGTCATCTAATCCCTTAAGTCCGAAAAAGTATAAAACAATACAGAAGGGATGAATTTTCGATAGTTTTAACGAGCCGAACAAAACAAGTGCTCGATCTTTTTGTGCAATAATCCCTCAGGTCCAAAAAGATTAAAATCTAGAGTAGGGATAGCACTTCCGGTCGCTTTAACGAGCTGGAAGGCCAAAACTCGGCAATCTTTTCATATTTTACGAGTCAGATGAAAAGAGCATAAAGAAGACTCGTCTTTTGAGGAACGAGTGATAAAATGGGTAGCAGCTGATTCCAGGTAAGGTTTGGAATTTTCCAATCACGGCAGTGTCACAAGGATGGCTAGTGAAATCACTCTTCGTAGCTGTTCCTCAAAATGGGTAAACAATCAAATGGAGGTGAATGATCGGCCAATGGAAAAGTGGAGGTGACGGTGCAAACACGACCAAGGCTTTAATGGCTGATAATGGTACATTCACGGTGGTTATTTACCGGAGGATAGTTCATTTTTTAATGAGCTTAAACGCGGATTGAAACACTTGCTCGATCTTATGTTTATTTTTTAACGAGCATGAACTATGTGCTAAAACTGCTCGATTATCCAGTCATATGATAAGAAAGTCTCATATAAACGGCAACATTTAGATTTTTACCCCACATCCTTTCTTTATGCAAGTTAGGTGACGACTAATCCTACGAGTTTAAAGGGTTAGCCTACAGGTTTAAAGGGAGGACCTAAAAATTTAAAAAATAAATAGCCGCCCTTAGCTTGCACTCCAAAAGGTTTGCATGCCCCCAAGTATAAAATACGATTTCAAGGTTACCCCTCAATTTGCAGACAAAACATTTGTTCTATCAGGAAAGGCCTACCTCTTTCAGGTTACCAAAGATTGTCTCGTTCGTGCAGCAAACAAAACACTTCTTCGGTGATGTCTACCGACATAGACAAAGGTGAGTGACAACGAGCGCCAAACACATAACTTTGACAAGAGAATCTTATTCTAGAATAACCCCTCTTCCACTGAAGGACGGGGTACAGACTAGTCATATTCTCCCGCAGAAACCTACCCTATACCCGAAGTTTTCCTGCCGAAGCAGACCAGGACGCATGCCCCCTGGGTTCCAGTCATATCCCTCCGAATTACTCGCGCTCATCGGGAGGACGAACCGTGGGTTGAGACATTTCTTGCGTGAAGAGACCATTTAGGGATGGTATATGACTATTTTCTATGCGTGATCCGGGAAATGAAAGCTGGTCCACGAGCTTGACCACTCTTCCTTCGTGCGGAAAACACATTACTCTAAAGAGTGAGGAGACGATGGCTCCTATGCAATAAATATAGTCTCGTCCAAGGAGTAGGTTATAATCCAAGGGTCCTTGAACTACCATTACGTTCATTTGAACTGTCTTCCCTCTCAATGTTATGGGCACATTGGGAAGGATCCCTAAAGGTCGACTGGTTTCTTTATCAAAGCCTGTCAGATTTCTCATCTCAGGCTGAAGCGATGGCGAACCAAGCACTTTCCAAGCAGTAGAGGAAAGGATACTCAAAGAAGCCCCTTCATCTATGATGGTACCAGCCATGACCATTCTATATATTTGAACGATAATTCTGAATGGTATGCTTGCTGGTAAACGGGGTCTGCCTAGTTGATTCCAGTCGAAGGAGACAACTAGGTTGCTTGGAGGTGGGACCGAGTAGACGGCCGGGTATGGCTCTGACGAACTTCCTTCCTGCGGTAAAGGAATGGGTAGATTGCCCCCATGTTCGTCGGAGTCTGTGTTGATGAAGAGAATTTGGACGGTGTCATCCTTGTTCTCTTCAGTGACTGTATCATTCGAAGATAGATCCTCTGAAGGCAAGACCGGGTCAACTGCCGCCTCGACCTTTTGACTTTCGTCTGGTATGGATTCAGATGGTTCATCCTCAATGATAGATGCTTCAGCTGACCACCTGATCGGGCCAGCTGGATTCTCAACTAACGAAGGACTCGGCAAGAGTTTATTGTATCCAGGAGGAAGTCGTAATGGTGAAACCGGACGATCATCCAAAACTCTTTTAGCTTCGTCTAAGAAGGGACAACGGTGGAGGGCATGATCGCCTTCGTACAGTCTACAGGGAAATTTAGCTTTCCCTTTTTGTCCTGGGGCTTCACTTTCGCTAGTTGACGGTGTGCTTTCAACATGATTACCAGAGGTTGATGACACCGGATTGTGCAAACGGGGAGACCAGTCCCTTAGTATCCGAGGGATGCAAGGACAATCTCTGTGAAAGTGGTCTCCCTTGCAAATGACACATGGCGATTTAGGCCTGGTCAGTGTTGTATGTGGATTTTCTTTAGATGACATTTGTTTCCCTCCGTTCGCCTTTGGCTCCTTCTTCTTCTTCTCTTTCTTCTTCTTTCCCTTCTTCTCCTTAGGAACTTGACTTTTGGCTTTACCAGCCCCATCAAGCGAAGAGGAAGGAGGAGAAGAAGAATTAGAGGAAGTAGAAGGTTGGTGGGTAACTCTGGATTCGTCTAATTGCCGATTTGATTGTTCAGGAATAGTGGTGTTCTGAATGACATTGGTTGAGAAGAGCCATACTAGCAAGCCAATTGTCAGTCCTGGAAGCGATAATGTGGCCATATGGGGTGCACCAACATCTCCCCAAGAGGAGAAGGGACTAGGATTTCCACCAAGGGGAATTCCTTGGTTGGTAGACTCCATTTTCTCAACCTAAGATCAACGTAGGAAAAGGGTGATGAATTTTCCGTTTAAAATAAATTTTTAGACGCTTTAGACACAACTTGTTTTTTCAATTTTAAAGAGTCGAGAAAAAACAAAACATGACTCTAGTCTCCTTCGATTTTTAATGAGCCTAAAGTGACAAGTGCTCAGATGGACCTTTTCCGTTAAGGAGTCTGAAAAGGAACGAAAGGGACTGCTCTGGAGATCTAGGTAGAGGGTGTGCCAAACCAATCACAAAACTGCAGAATACGTTTTACGATACGGCAGTCAATCTTCCTGAATGCTGTGTTCGGTGCATTGCGATCAGTAGGGCGGCCGACATGGCTTCCTATGGATAAAAGGTTTTAAGCCTATAGGGGTCTCCCAATATATACTCGACGGTACGTGGGAGCACAATCCGTACTGGCACTTATCGTCTCACAGTGGAGGAATCACCCAACCATCAGTGAGGACAATAGTTACCAGGTTTTACGACGTCGGAACACATCTCTAGCCTAGACCTTTATGTTGTGCGTTAAGTTCCAATGCGTTGTTAGATTCATTCAGTTTATTTTAAGTTGATCTTTCTTAGAAGTTTGCCTTTTGGGTTCACCACGAGATGTAGATGTAATTCCTAAATGCAATCTAAAGATGATAAGCAAATCTTTTATCTCTTTTCAACAATGAAGATCCTAGCTACAAGGGGAAAAGAAAGACACAATCTTTTCTCAAAGAGCAAAGAGCACACTGTAAATGCACTTTTCCTAAATCAAGCCATACAAACTATCAATATGCAAATGCACAAGTGCATGTATTTGTTTTCACTTTCTTAATATTGATGCCTAAAAAGAAAGTTGATGTACAAATCTGAATTCGCTTTCAAATGACAAACACAAACAAGATTCTTTTCGAAATCAAAAGGTAGAGACAATTATGACACTTTACGATTTTCGAAATAAACACTCGTTTCGACACTAGAAAGTGACAAATTCAAACCAAAGGCAAAAGTAAAAGCATAATCGACTGTCAACAGCAAATGAACTTTCTCCTAAGACCAAAATCGACAGTTACGACAGATCTAAATCAGAGGACGACAGTATGACTATTTCACTTTTGCAATGGAAAACTGTAAATGATGCCACAAACACACAAAAACACCTACAGTATTTTTGTACAAAGGAGGTGGAATTAAGGCAGAGAAAAGGGGTTTTCAGATAGGTACACACACTGGTCACAGGCTACAAAAATCAGAGATAAAACTGGACAAAAAGAAGCAAAGAACCTCAGCTGCACAGGGCAAAGGCTGATCAGCGCACCTGTTGCACAGAGAAACTGAATTGCAGTGCAGGTAGCCCTCTCGGGACCTGCGTTGAAATGCAGAACCTCTTCACAGAGCCTGTGCTAGGGCAGAAACGAGACTTCTATCCGGGTTCTGGGTTACGGTTTGCAGTTTAATCTATGGTTTTTGGCCGAGTAAAAGCAATCAGTAAGGTACAATCAGAGGGATGATTTAAAGGAGGACTAAGAGCTATCACAAAGGGAAATCAGATCATTTGTGAATCCACTGTTCAAATCATAAATAGATCCAGTGAATGGATTGAAATAGCAGGTGTCTACTTTGCATTTGAAAATGGCAAATGCAGTTCGATTGCTACTTCTAAGTCTATGAAACAAACAGCAAAAGAAACACAAATAAACTAATTAGACACGATCCCCAGCGGAGTCGCCATTTTGTTGTGGGGAAAAGCGACTATTCAGGATGACCCTATCCACCTAAGGTGTGACAGTGCCTTAGCAACAAACAGAGAAAACTACTTTTGTATTCTTCTTTATGAAATATAAATGAAGAGGAGTAGGATGAACCAACCTGTGTCTTCCGCTAGTCCTTTGATCCAATCTCTCTTCTCTTTGACAGCTTCCAGCTATCTGCTCCCTCGCTTGCCCAGCTTCACCAAGTTCCTACAAGATCACAGAAGAGGAAAACTACACAAAGACATGGATTTATATTCATAAATAGCTTAGGATCAGATTTAAGCTAAACATACTAATGCAACATACATCAAAGATACACAAGCATGTAGGAGAAACTCAAATAGTTTTATTGATATGACAAGAAGATCCAGGAGGAGATACAACCAAGTGAGTCCCGATCCAGCATCAACCTCCCAGCAAAGGAATCCCTTCTTCACCTCCAACAAAGCATAAATCACCCAATACTCTAATCTCAATCCACAAACCAACAACAATTCTCTGCAAAGTACAAAATTCCAGCCTCTGGATCTCTGGGATGAGGGATCCATATATAGATGTAGAGAAAGAGGATGAGTCATCCTCTGCTGTGACTAGTGTCCTTCTCTCTGTCAGTTCTTGCTTCCATTTGGAGGCTGAGAGCCTCTTACTCATCCTTGGTCGAACTCAGTGAGGCAAGTGTCATGGAGGAAGATTCTGGAAGCTTCCATTGTCTTTCCACCTCACGGAATGGCACTGCCATTTGTCATTTCCCGCTCAGCGCACCTTGGTAGTGCATTTAGGTGCGTTGCAACGCACCTAGCTAGTGTACTAGGGTGCTTTGCAACGCAGGTAGCTAGTGGAGCAGCTGAAATGATCCTGATTTGACTGATTCTGAGCAGTTTCTGGTGGAGAACTTCTGGGAGAAGCTGTAACTTGTTGACCTTGTTCCTTTAGGGGCAGGAACAACACTTTTAGGGACTTTGGATCCCTTGATTTATGGACATTTCATGCTCAGAGCTGTAAGGCACAAAAATGTCTATAACAGTTCATGAATTATAAATTGTTAATGTTCCGTTTGGTCTCTTTTTCACTTTGTTTGTTCAAATGGACAAATCAGAAGAAATGCGAATTTCTATCAAACATAGTACAAGTTGAATATAATAAATGAGAAGTTAAATAAAATATGAAAATAAATTAATAAATTATTATTCTCATAAATTATTATTTATTAAAATATTGAGAGTTGGTTACATCAACGTCAAAATACTCCATGAAAAATTATAATTAACTTTTTTGAGTCAACACTAACACGTGAAGAAGTCAATATGAGATTTTCTTTTAATTTTATATTAAATGTTTTTAAATTTAAAGTTTATATTTTAAAAACAATATGTTATAAATTTATTAGTCTTTCTTAAATACAAAAATATGCATTGTAAATAAGTTTAATAGCTGAAATATAAAAGTTCGAAAAAAAATAAGTTTTAGATTAAATATAAAAATTATAAACTTAAAAGTGGTTAGTGTAATTATTTTAGAAGGGTATTTGGGTTGGAGTAGGTTTAAAATTGTTTTGTTCGGTTAAGAGCTCGTTTTTTTTTTTGGACTTAAGAAAATAGGTTAACTGTGTAAGATCTAGAAGCATTTGGTGTGAGTGAAATTCTCTCTCTTACAAACCACTTATGGGTAATTTTAGGTGGTGTGGGTTTTCTTTGAATGACAGTGTGGAGTATGCCTAAAATTATTTTTCTTAGCTAAGAGTGGCTCAAAAGTTAAGTATTTGGTGGGAGTGAAAGCATGCCCCCTTATGAACCACTAGCGAGTAATTGCATGTGTTGTGGGTTTTCCTTGAATAATGACGAGTCAGCTTGCACTCGCAAATAAGAGTCAACAATTGTTGTCCCTCCTACTGGTTTTTATTATTCTTATTATTATCCAAAGTATTTGGTGGGAGTGAAAGCATGCCCCTTTATGAACCACTACGAGTCAGCAATGGTTGTCCCTGCTACTCATTTTTATTATTCTTATTATTATCTAATTTTAAAGTCACGGCCAAACTAGACATCAAATATAGTTATGACAATTGAAATTTGATGTATTTTCCTACTATTTAAAAAATATAATTTGAAAAGATAGGCAATCCAAATTAGAAATTTCAATTAAAAAACCATTAAAATTTAATTATGTTAATAAATAATGTAAGCACACCATTTTTAAGTAATTTCTTAAACTATAAGTTACTTTTCAAAATTATAGATACACTAACAATATGAGAAAAAAATTATAAAATTAAAAGAGAAAGAATAAAAATATTAAAAATTATAATAAATAATTTTCTTGATAAAATCATTAAAATAAAAATATAATTGCTCACAACAAAATCAAAACATCACATGGCAAATGAAAACATTTGTTTCATTAATAAATAAAGTTTAATAACTTTTTTCTAACAATTTCATATAAAAATTTTAAATTTTATTTTTTAATTAAAAGTAAAGGTATTTTGAAATTTAATTTTATTTTTTTAATTAAAAATAAATTTATTTTGGAATTGAGGTTTTTTTATAATAATAATAATTTAAAAAAAAATTGAAAAAAAAAAGTTTTTTTAAATAATATTATAAAAAATTATAGCAAAAATCAAAGTATTATGACTTGCAAATGAAAATTATATATTGTGTTCTACTGGGATTAATAAAGTGATTTTATTAATTTATGAGATCTTGGATAGACAATGATTAGGTGATTTGTTAAGGTACTCCTTTATGTGAAGTTACTGGTTCAATTCCCCGTCGTGATCGAGGTGATATATTGGACCTGCTCAACTCTACCTAACTCAAAAACCTATTTAAGGTACAATCTGCAATGCAACAACTCTCTGTTATAGTAGAGAAACATGCTAATGTTGCCCCACAAAAAAAGATAAAGAGGAAGCCAAGAAATTTCCAGGAGTTTCCTATAGCAAAAGGAAGTAAAGTAACAAACCATTCTGCTGGAAACAATGGTAAGGCTAATGGCTTGTATGATGCAAAGTTCACAAATTTTGAGAAGCAAGGTTATGCTATATTACAGACCGAGCCAGAGGTGAAAGATGCTAATACTGGGTCTCCTCATTCTCCTACACAGTTATTTGGAGGTCCAAAAGAATGGTTAGGGGAGATTGAATATTTATACAAGGGAAGGAAAAAGAAGAAATTTGTTTCAGAATATGTTGAGTTGTTTCATAATGAAATAAGTAACAACCATCAGGGGCATAAATTGTCTGAGTTTGGAGATCACAATACATATATGCCGAACAGGAGCCTTGACACGCATTTATTTAGGATAGAGATATTTTTCTGAATTGGGAAGCACGTTTCCAAATAATAGTAGGCATAGCACGAGGTTTTGCATATTTGCATCAACATTCTTGTGTCCTTATTATACACAAATATCAGATCTGGTAACATATTTCTGGATGAAAATCTCTGACCTAACATAGCATATTTCGGACTGGTGAAATTTTTCCAGAAGACCAAGCCATCTTCCAACTAGGGTTAAAGGAACAGTTGGGTATATGGCTCCAGAATACACTGTGCATGGGCTCTTGATTAAAAAGGGTTGGCAAACTTGAAGGAGCTACACATTTCTCAAAGCCATGTTGCTTTAACGTATCTAAACATAAAGTCATGCTATATAATTGATCCTAGATGCTAAAAGATTGAAGGACTTCAGAATTTAAAGATTTTGAAAATGGCCTATAAAAATATTACACATGCTGGCCTAGTGCATCTTTAAGGTTTGACATACTTGGAGAACTTAAATTTGGATTCCTATAGAGTTGGAGACAAGGAAATGGAATGTTTGAGAGGGCTTACCTCTCTAAAGAACTTGGATTTGTCAGATTCTGAAGTTGGCAGCAATGGACTCCAGCATTTGGCAGGCTTACAAAATTTGGAAAGTTTGAACCTGTCATTCACCCAAAAAACTTATATTGGCTTGCAAAGGCTATCTGGATTGATAGCGCTTAAATCTTTGAATCTGGATGCACAACAAGTTATAGACAGTCGATGGTCTGCTCTTACAAGTCTTCATTGGCTTGACACATCTGGATCTTTTGGAGCTCGTATTATAGATTATGGCACAAGCTTTGAAAGATACTTCAAGAAGCTCCAGTCATCGGAGCTATGTGGTGGAAGTATTACACATGCAGGAGTCAAGAATATCAGATCTCTCTACCACCACTTGTTATAATTACACAGCTCAACGGAAGTAAAGAAGCCCTAAACCCTACCTGGGTTTTCATTCTCCTCTGCAGTAATCATTCACATTCACATTTGAGTACCACATGTCAACATCCTAATATCAATTAACTGCCTAGGGTTTGATTGTTAATGGGACCACGACATTGTGTATCTATTTGGTGATTCCATGTGCCCAGCTTCATAGTAAGTGGGCCAAGTGCACCTAGCCGACATCGCAAATGTGAAGGTATACGCATATCAAGTGTTATGTCGAAGTTAATATTTTTTATTTTGCTCGGACTTAATATAACAGATTTTATATTAGTTAGTTAAAAACATTTTTAGTTATTAAGTAATTAGAAATTAGTTACAAACTTATAATTGAAACAATTACCCCAAAAAATATATAAAAATAATGAAGAACCAGGGAGAATGGTATGGAATTTTTGGCTGGTTAGCACTATTTTTGCGTCAAGAAATCTATGAAGCATGTAAGACATTTTCATTAACCAAAAAGATTCCAGTTCTTGATATATTTATAGTTTGTTTCCTTCTTCTGTTGTTATGTTTTCTTTGCATCACTCTGTGCATTCTTAACAGTACTTTAAAATCTAAATGATTTTTGTGCCCAGAAATACGTAAAGTCATCTTTGGACAGAGTTTAATTTGTGTAAGTAGACACACCTACACAAATACAGTCCTAAACATAAGCATACAGCATGGCCAGAATCTATTGCAGCCCTTAGAATAAGACAAGGACAGACCTAAGTGAGCATTCTTATGAGGGTCGAGAACTATAAGACAAAGCCTATGCCTTCACTTTAACAACTCCAAGTCAATTAAAAATAAAATGTAACAGAATAATTTTTGAAATGCTTACCTCAGGCTGAGTTTAAGCTCACAAGATGATCTGTCCTAAACAAAATCCAACTATCCTCGAGAGGTCCCAACCTTTGCCTCAGAAAGGTCGAGTAATTTTAGAAAAAAATATTAATTGAGATGTTATGTTATTGGAAGGCATTTGGTCTCCTTTTATAGTTTTTTATTAGACTTATTAATGGCTTCTCAATATAAATGTTGAAGTAGACTAGCGTGTAAAAAATACTTTTAAAATTATTCATTCAACTAAATTCTATATTATCTTAAGCCCTAAGCAAACCCTTATGATAACAAATTAGATGTTAAATATGTTTTGGAAGGCATTAGGTCTGTTTTAATCTAAGTTACTAGCATTCGGATCCGTTTTTTTGAAAATTCGCTAGTTTTTTTAAAATCCAGGATCAGGATATGGAAATAATATTAAAAAATATAATAAAATTAATTATAGACACAAAATATATATCTTTAATATATTTTTGACTTAGACATATCAAAATGTTAAATGCGGTTTTTTTTTAATTATATTAAGCACTGTTATAGAGTGAGACCTGCAAATTGTTTGATAACTTTAAGAACCTTTTACTAATAGAAATCCAAGCAATTTCAAAAATATAATGGCTATCATAATTTTATAAAGATATAATGGCTATCATAATTTTATAAAATATATAAAGTTGAAATTATAAATTTGAAAAATGTGATTAAGGTATTCTCTACACTTCTAAAAGTTTTGTAGCAGAATTCCTTTGCTTACGTACTCAAAGTTAACATCGATAGGAATATAATATATATGCATTATATTTGCATGAAAAAACAAATACTATAAGTAAAATTCACTCAATTTTTGTAAATAAAATTATATATTGATATATTTTTATATATATTAAAGCTAAATCATTTTCATACATTTTGTGCTTTTACCATATATTCAAGTTAATTTTTAATTATCTCTTCAAATTAACAAATTGTTGTTTTTTAAGTTTGCATTCATAAAAAACCATCATTAGTTTACACCCACACACCTATATTTTAAGATTATTAAGACACAACTAAATTTAAATATATATATATATATATATATATATATATATATATATATATATATATATATATATATTTTTAAATTTTAAGTTAATTAATAAAAATTAGAAGAAAAAAAATATATGTTAAAATTCCAATCTATAAGTCAAAACTAAATTAAAAATAATAAGCAATATAATTTAAAAAATACTACCTATATTTTAAGATTAAGAAGACAAAACTAAATTTAAAATTATATATATATATATATATATATATATGAAAGTTGTATAAATTTTATATATCATTTTAAATTTTAAATTAATTAATAAAAATCAGAAAGAAAAATATATATATATATGTTCAAATTCCAATCTATAAGTCAAAACTAAATCTAGGTCTCTTTTGATTACATTTTGTTCTAAAATGGCTGCCATCGACGCTGCTTCCCCCTGGCTTCCCTCCATTCGAATCTTGACGCCACTAGTTGTCTTTCGAGTTTTAAGTTTTTAACTCAATAGCCATTTCATGTCAGACTGACTTGTCTCCGAAACTTAGCTTTTTTGCATTGTTTCCATCAACCGATGGATTTTGTAGCGTGGTGAAAGTCTGTAATTTTGGACGGAAAATTGATGTCATCTAAATTAAAAATAATAAGCAATAGAATTTTAAAAATACATATAAGAGCACAAAAATGGCAATATTCGGGAGAATATAAAGTCTTCGCTATCCCCCCGAGGTTACTCTATCAATGAATCACTCAGTTTTTTTTCTGCTGTCGTTCGCTCTCCGCAGTGCCATGGAAGAAAATAAAAATCTCTGTGGAACTATCTACTCTACGTCTACATGGGACCCATGAAACCCAAATGTGATTCCCGCAGACACCACGAATGTCTACAAAGTAAAAGCGGCATGGAAAAAAACTTAGAAATCCGGGAAAGTGAAGAGGGCCTTTAAGAAATTTTAGCATTAATAAATGTGTTGACTTGACTTGTTTAATTAGGATCACCAATCATTCACACCTGCTATCTTATACAAGTAAACTCATTATATTCGGGATTTTTTTTTATCAAAAGTATTGTTACATCCCTTTAAGCATAATTGTTTCAAGCAGTTCTGTTCTAGTTCTGACTTCTTGAATTCAAACATGCTCAGGAATTCAAATCTCTCACCCTTTAAGTTTTGAGTCTGTAGATATTCAAGGCATAGTCTACTGGTTACAAAGAATAACTCTAAACTTCAAGATTCATTTGTATGAAAAGCCTGCTTCCTAACAAATTCTGTTAAAAGAAAACTTAGATCCCTGGGCACTAATCTCCTCAACAAGGATTTATCTCCACAAGCCACATCACAAAGCATCAACGAAGAACATTAATAAAATAGGATGTTTATATTCTCACATCACAAAGCATCAATGAAGAACATTAATAAAATAGGATTTTTATATTCTCTACACTTCTATGTAATGTCCCCAATTAAATTACTTTTGCTCAAATGAATTTCTATTTTTGCAATTGGGGGTTGGGAAATATTTTGGCATGTAAACTTAGGAAAAGTAGGTGGGAATCCCCACTTAATTTTTGGAGAGATGGAGGTCACCAACATTAGAGAAAAATGAAAGATTAAAATGGTAGTGGGATGTGGGGCCACTCAAAAAAGGAGAATTCAAACCCTTTAGGAAAATTGAATTGCTAAGGGAAAGAGGTTGAAATATTGGATGGAGGGAACTAGATGAGGAGGCAAGAAATATAAATAGCAAGAGCATAGAAGCTATTGTGGTCTTTTGTTCACTCATCTATTTACTTTGTTGCTCAAGTTGTTTAGCTGGGTCACTAGTGCTGCTTAGCACAGAGTTCTCCAAGGGGAGAATTCACCCTTCTTTCGGTGGACTTAGAGTGCCACCCTAGGAAGGAAAGCTATTGCTACTTTGGTGAGAGGGTTGTGGAGTATTGCAGCACATTTCAGGAGATTCCTTCAACCAATTCGTACTCCATGGAGGACGCAGTAGGGAATCGTACCACTCAGTTCAGCTAGCTTCCAAGGGTATTTTTCCTGGGTATTTTTCCTGGAGAAAATCAACGGAGTTGCTTGAGGGAGAGCTCAACATTTGTGGAAATTTTTGGAGCTGGAAATGACTGCTATTGAAGGGAATGAAATTATGTTCCTAGGGCTTGCCCAAGGGGTCAATGGACAACGTTTTTGTGGGGTTGGGTTCAGTAATAGTTATCTTGTGTCGGGATTTGATGTAACACCTCTCCCCTACATCTGGGAAAATTTCCTAGACCATTCCTATTGCAGATTGAGAATAAATAAGGAGAGAGTTTGCAGTAGATACAGCCATAGAGCCACTGGGGACGCGGTCTCTAGTTCTACTAAGGAGGGAGTAGCACCAATTTTGGGTAATTCCGAGAGGTCAGAATTAGCTCAAAACATTTTTGGGTTTGGACAGTTAGGGGTCAAGGAGTTGACTCCTAATTTTGCAGAATTTTTGGGGAAGTTTTGGTGCTCCAAACAACAGAATTATCTGGCAACCAATGGGGAGGAGAGAGCTGAAATTTTGGGTCCCGGATGGTCAATGGAATTTGCTAAAACCCCTTCTACATTTTTCTGAGTTTTTGACAAGGATCTCAAAAATAATTTGGCAAAATTTTCTAGGCAGATTTGAGGGGTCAAACAAGGCTCCCAACTCGGCCAACAATGTACTTCTTCAATGGCCTGCGCAGTCATTTGTTGGGGAGTTTTCTGCATCGTTTGGGCAGTTGATATTCATCCACCTAGGCTTGTAGCTTGCTCTAAGCAAACCCAGGTGTGCTCACTCCAATCTATTTTGTACTCCTTCAGCTATATAATAAAATTGGCCCATTTTGGCGTGTTTCTGACTCATTTTGGTTCTCTGATATGTGTACATTTCTATTGTGTTGAATTTGTTGCATTTGCTTGATTATCACTGTTAATTTTTCATTAGGAACATTACATTCTATTGCTTATTGAATGTTTGTGCAAACCCTTAAAATATCAGGAGATCGCATTGTATTCCCTAATCCATTACATGTCCTAGTAACCTAATATATGTTCTTTATAACGTAATTGGCATTGTTATTAGTAATTATTAATATTAATTGTATTTTTGAATAATCTTGCTTTCAAATGATGGGCTGCAAGCCAATGTAGCAGAATAAAGGGAAAAAAAATAATTGTTGCAGTGAAGCATGGAGTGCAAATTATTTGAGATGTTATTAACATGGATGAATGTTTGAAGAAGCTTGAAAAGGCTCGAAAGCAAATTGAGATTCCCATTTTCACCTATAAAAGAGAATAAAAGGGAAGGTGTACCCTTCTAAGGTATGCACTTCCAAAAGCAAAGATGAAAGATCAACATCAGTTGAAATTTATAAAGATACAACAAGAATTGAAGGATGTTGTATAGTAGTGGCCAAGAATTTCAATGAATGGAAGGATGACAACATTGAGAATAAATATTGTCGAAAGGAGAAATATCCAAATCCAAACATGATGATAAAGGTTGTAAATATACCATCAAGTGAAAGGAGAAGTATTCAAATCCAAATATGATGGTAAGGGTTGTAAATATACCATCAAGTGGAGGATAAAGACCAAAGAAAACATTCAGGCGTCTATTATAAAAGATGAGAAAAAGGTTAGATTGGTGGAGTTTGTTCTCCTTGTGATCAGTGGAAAGCTACTGAAGTTGATGAAGATTACAAAACCCTAACTCCCGCTGAGATGAAATGAAAATTTTCTTCTCAAAACAAAATGCTCCAAAAACCAACACGGTGGAAACTTCCAATCAAGATTTTAGCGTGATGGGGATCACCTCCACCCATGAATTCTGTCGCAAGTTGGATTTTTGGCAACGAGGTAGATTAAATTGTACAAATATTGAAGCCTGGTTTCTGACCTAGTATATCTGTTCTATCTGTTTCAAGCGAATCCACTATGAAGAAAGCAACCACTACTACTTTCATATAAAAGCAACATCTCAAACAGGAGATATGGGAATGCATTTACTCCTAAAATGACCACATGTGTCGTCGCCTTGCAAACCCATAAGGTCTTTCACATACATTTGGAAAGATCATAAAGTACCATAATGCTTAAACCTAAACTCGTTCCACGGAGGATGAATGTCCTGCTTATAGGTCAGTAAGTCTTAACTTTCAACCATTAAAACCTACTATAGAAGAGAATGGTCGATAACTGCTATGGCTTAAACTATCAGAACTATGAAGGAGGAGGAGCTCGGACTACATTATACCAATGAGTGAGATATTATGTCAATTCAAAAATGAATTACCCAGCATAGAGCAGAATAGGGAAAACAGAACCGTCAGAAGGGTAAGAAGTTCGAACCCTGTACCCTAAAGTAGGAGGGCATTCACAGAAAGAGGTCTAAGAAGCATTGCTAAAAGGCCAAACCAAACCTAACCAGATAAACAACATCCTGAAAACAATTGAAAAATCAAATCTTGATAAACGCAGACACTCCGACCATTATTTCCTGATAGATAATCCAAATGGCGTACCTTGTAAACTAAAGTTTGTTGCCTCCCACTTCCCTTGACCTTAAGAGATCAACAGAGTAGAGGCCAGGACCCTTTTAAATTCTAAAACAAAAAAAATATTGGAGAGAATCGGGTTCATAAATTATAAATCGTTAATGTTCGAATTAGGTTGGAGGAGAATCGGGTTCATGAATCATAAATTGTTAATGTTCCATTCGGTCTCTTTTTCACTTTACTTGTTCAAATGGAAAAATCAGAAGAAATGCGAATTTCTATCAAACATAGTACAAGTTGAATAGAGTAAATGAGAAGTTAAATAAAATATGAAAAAAATTAATAATTTATTATTCTCATAAACTATTATTTATTTAAATATCTAGAGTTGGTTACATCAACGTCAAAATACTCCATGAAAAATTATAATTAACTTTTTTGAGTCAACACTAACGCGTGAAGAAGTCGATATGAGATTTTCTTTTAATTTTATATTAAATGTTTTTAAATTTAAATTTTATATTTTAAAAACAATATGTTATAAATTTATTATTCTTTCTTAAATATAAAAATATGCATTGTAAATAAGTTTAATAGCTTAAATATAAAAGTTCGAAAAAAAAATAAGTTTTAGATTAAATATAAAAATTATAAAATTAAAAGTGGTTAGTGTAATTAGTTTAGAAGGGTATTTGGGTTGGAGTAGGTTTAACTTTTGTTCGGTTAAGAGCTCGATTTTTTTTGGACTTAAGAAAATAGGTTAATTGTCTCAGATCTAGAAGCATTTGGTGTGAGTGAAATTCTCTCTCTTACGAACCACTTATGGGTAATTTTAGGTGGTGTGGGTTTTCTTTGAATAACAGTGTGGAGTATGCCTAAATTTATTTTGCGTAGCTAAGAGCGGCTCGAAACCTAAGTATTTGGTGGGAGTGAAAGCATGCCCCCTTATGAACCACTAGTGAGTAATTGCATGTGTTGTGGGTTTTCCTTGAATAATGTGGGTTTTCCTTGAATAATGATGAGTCAGCTTGCACTCGCAAATAAGAGCCAGAAACTCCTGTCCCTCCTGCTGGTTTTTATTATTCTTATTATTATCGAAAGTATTTGGTGGGAGTGAAAGCATGCCCCCTTATGAACCACTACGAGTCAACAACCGTTATTCTTCAAAGTATTTGGTGGCAGTGAAAGCATTCCCCCTTATGAACCACTATGAGTTAGCAATGGTTGTCCCTACCACTCATTTTAATTATTCATATTATCTAATTTTAAAGTCACGGCCAAACTAGACATCAAATATAGTTATGACAATTGAGCTTTGATGTATTTTCCTACTATTTAAAAAATATAATTTGAAAAGATAGGGAATCCAAATTAGAAATTTCAATTAAAAAACCATTAAAATTTAATTATGTTAATAAATAATGTAAGCACACCATTTTTAAGTAATTTCTTAAACTATAAGTTACTTTTCCAAATTATAGACACACTAACAATATGAGAAAAAAATTATAAAATTAAAAGAGAAATATTAAAAATATTAAAAATTGTAATAAATAATTTTCTTGATAAAATCATTAAAATAAAAATATAATTGGTCACGGCAAAATCAAAACATCACATGGCAAGTGAAAACATTTTTTTTCATTAATAAATAAAGTTTAATAACTTTTTTCCGACAATTTCATATTAAAAATTTTAAATTTTATTTTTTATTAAAAGTAAAGGTATTTTGGAATTTAATTTTATCTTTTTAATTAAAAATAAATTTATTTTGGAATTGAGGTTTTTTTTTTATAATAATAATAATAATAATAATTGAATAAATTGTTTTTTTAAATAATTTTATAAAAAATTATAGCGAAAATCAAAGTATTATGACTTGCAAATGAAAATTATATATTGTGTTTATTGGGATTAATAAGGTGATTTTATTAATTTATGAGATCTTGGATAAACAATGATTAGGTGATTTGTTAAGGTACTCCTTTATGTGAAGTTACTGGTTCAATTCCCCGTCGTGATCAAGGTGATATATTGGACATGATGAAGATGTAGTTCCAAATCAAATAAATTAGACAGAACTTACAATGTGTTTATTGATATCAATACTCTATTGTACAGTAAAATTATACAATTAGAATATATATCATTTCTCTCTTTCAAAACACAGTAAATTGTAAAGTGGCAGAGAAATAGAGAATTAAAAGCAAACTTTTGTTCCTAACATAAAATAAAACAGAGTTAGAGGACACCAACTTGATAATAATTTTGGGAAATATATGGCTAATTACTTGCCTCCTTCCATCCTTTACACAGAAAATAATGATTTTCCCCCTGAGAAAACCAAGTGTGCAATTTCTTTCTAACTATTATTCAATGCTTCTCTTCAGTCTCTCTCATTTTTTTCTCAAAATCAATGAGACAAAAGCAAGAGAATTCTTAGATAATATCCATCTACCACTCTTTAGGTAGTTACTAACTGCCTCCACCTCATCAACGGGTGGAATGTAGTTAACTGCTCATTAATGAGCTCTTGTTTCCCACTTCTGAAGACAGCTCCTTGTATTCTAGAAAACATTTAATTTTCCAATATAATAATGTTGAAAATCAGCAAGAAAATATAGTTTTGACTTTGCCTTGGTCAAACTCAATTAAAATTCAAATTTCTGTTTCAGCAGAATACTTGGAGGTATTTAACTGAGATGACATGGTTCTTGTCACTCAGTTAACTCAATAAATTCGAGTTGGAGACACTTGAGTTCAGTGCCACATGATTGACTGCTAATTTTTAGCAATCTATTTCAGTTAATTTGAGTTGTTGTTAGTTTAGCTAGTTCTAACTATCAAAAGAACTAGTGGAGGTCAAGTTGTTGATGTGTAAGTTCAACCACACTCAGTTATCAACCAATTAATTTATCAATCCACCAAAAATAATTGTTGCATGCAGAGAATTCGAGTTACCCAGTTGAGATGGAGATTCCAAGGTAGTGTACTATCAGTTGTAGCATATTCCCATGTGCACAGGTGGTGCATGCGGTTAGAGATTGACCTAACGCTATTGCATAATTTCTTGGTGTGAAATTCCTAAAAAGATAGGGGAAATTTCCCAAGGCAATAGCTCAAGGAAATAGGAGCTTTGCAAGGCTTGAAATTGGCTAAGTGTTGGGCCAGGTTCAGTCAATCAGGAAAAGGGATAGACTATACAGTTATAGGGTTTTCTCAGGCTTGAGCTAGCATTGTATTTATTATCTATTCCATTATTAATGCAACATAGATAGTAATGGGTTTTGAGCAGTTTCTTTCCACTAGATAAATATTTGTACATGTGTAATGTTTCCTTTTTCATGTCTATGATTCTTTTTTTAGATGGTGAATTAACTTCCACATATCAGTAGAGTAGCTTCAAGTCTTGTGATTTAGAAAATTTTATGAGCAGTATTGAATATAATACATTAATTTCTAAATGGTATCATAGCTGGAATCATTGTAGAGAAGATATTTCGAAGGTTTCATTGCAAGAGATTCAAATTTGAAGATCAGTGTTGCAATTTTTCTTCAAGATTGAGAAGATGGATTTCAATGGACACAGGCTTAAGTATGGCTTGGAAGGCACCTCAAAATTTATTGCATGGAAGGACTACATGGAGGCATTATTGGATGATATTTGGCTTCTAGAATACATCAATACATATGTAGCAAAACCCCAAGCATCGGATGCCAAAAATATTGCTCAGTGGAAGAAGGATGTGGCCAAAGCGAGGAGAATCCTATTAGAGGCGTTCAAGATCATATTGTCTCGAATATCCATATAAAAGAGACTCCATTCGCAATGTGGAAAGCATCGACAGAATTGTTCGAGAACAATAGTGACCACAGGAAGTTGGCACTCAAGGACAAGCTTTGAAGTATCAAGATGCAAAAGAATGAAAAAATTCCACAGTACCTGAGCAAGTTTACACAGTGTCATGATGAACTTGGCGGGGTTGGTGTTAATATCCATGAAGAATACTTGGTAGCTATAGCCCTTTTGGGCCTTCCCAAGAGTTGGAATAAATATCAAGATTTGGTAAATGGTAGAGAGAAACTACCGAGTTGGGAGTGGTTACAGTCTGATCTAGTGCATGAAAAAATAAGGCGGAACACCAGAGACATGACCTCATCTAAGGGTGAGGATGAGGATAATTATTCTTTGGATGGAAAGGAAAAGAAATGGAAAAGGAAGAAATCCCAATCCAAATCAGATTTGAGTCAAGGGGGAAAGAAGAAATACTTGTCCAAAATCAATTGCTTTCACCATCATGAATTCAGGCACTATGCAACGAAGTGTCCACACAAGAAGGTAAGAAAGAAGACCGCAGGAGGAGAAGTGGGTGAAGCCTTGGCTTCATAATTCAAACTTTATTTTACCCTCATTGCATGCATGGCAAGTGCAGTGATGGGTAGTGTGTGGTATCTCGACAGTGATGCCTCATTCCACATGACAGGGAACAAATAATTTTTTAGTGACTTGGAGGAGAAGGATCTCCAGATGCACATCGAGATGGGAGATGATGGAAGGTATAGCACAACTAGTATTGGCACAGTTACTTTTTGGAGGGAGTCTGTCTCCCCTCTCAGGCTCAAGGATGTGATGTTTGTACTGGTTCTGAAGAAGAATCTAGTTTTTGTAACAGTGTTGGAAGATTGTGGCTACGATGTGATATTCAACAAAGGGAATTCTTTCCTAAGACACATCAAAATGGGACAAGTGAAAAATATCAGGGTTCGAGTGAAGAACCTCTACAAATTATATTTGGACTACTATGCAACATTGGGCACAAAATAAGAGAAGGTTCAGAGCCGAGATGTTGGTGAAATATGGCATCGAAGACTTGGCCATTTGCGTCATGCCACTTCGAAGATCATGCAGAAAATTTCTACAGGCCTCCCCAAAGGAGCACTAGAGCAGTGGGATACATGCAAAGGGTGCACATTGGGGAAGTACACAAAATCCACCTTCAATGATTGGGATTATATGGCACATGCAATCCTTGAAAGGATCCACTCTAACGTCTGTGTACCTTTCTCGACAGCCTCCACTGCCAAGAATAGGAATTATGTTATATGTGTAAATGATTTCTCATGAAAGTGTTGGATATACTTCATGCAAAAGAAAGACCAAACATTCTCCAAATTTGTTGAATTCAAAGCACTTGTTGAGAAAGGAGTCAACAAGAACGTGAAGGTTCTCAGGAGTGATAACGGAGGTGAGTACGTGTCGAATGAGTTTAAAAAAAATTGTCCAAATGAAGGCATTCGATGGGAGTTGACAGCACCCCATAACCCACAACATAATGGGGTGGATGAGAGGAAGAACAGAAGTATTTTGGGAGCAGCACAGGCGATGTTGCATGACCAAATTCTACCTTTGCACTTGTGGGTTGACGCATGCAACACGGTGGTCTATTTGTAGAACAGGAGTCCTCATAGGATTCTTGACATGAATACACCAGAGGAAACTTTTTCAAGGAAGAAACCAGATGTGTCACACTTTAGGATATTTGGATCATCAGTTTACTGTCATGTTTCCAAGGAAGAAAGGAAAAATCTCGAATCAATAGCAGATTTAGGCATATTTGAGGGGTACACAGACACACCTCACAACTATCATGTGTACTTTCTATCTCTCAGGATGAAAGTGGTCAGAAGAGATGTGAAATTTGATGGGGAGAAGGAAATGAGGTGTTCTCTTAAGAGGGAGCTTCAATTGGAGCCAGATCAGGAGCTTTTGTCTCCAAAGGAAGAACCTTAGGAAGTTGTGAAGCATCCACAAGAAGAGGAGTAGAGAGTGGAGACATCCACTCAAGGAGAGACATTCATAGAAGGAAGGAATCAAACTAGAGAAGCTGGAAAATTATTGTAGGATGCTAGAGAGGATGTGGGAGCACCCACATCACAGCGCAGGTAGAGGAGGTAACAATATTGGCACACTAGCTACATGGTTCTAATGAGTGATCTCGTAGATACTTATCCATCCTATTTTGAGGAAGCTATAGAGAAACTAGTATGGGTTGATGCTATGGTATATGAATATGATTCCATTATCAAAAACAATGTTTGGGAAGTGGTCCCAAGGCCTGCACACAAATCAGTGGTTGGTTCGAGATGGATTTACAAGGTAAAGCATTTGGTCGACAGTAGCATCGAGAAACACAAGGCCATATTTTTGGCCAAGGGGTTCTCTCAGGTTGATGGAATTGACTATGAGGAGACCTTTACTCCAGTAGCAAGGTACTCATCCATCAGGTCAATTCTAACATTGTTAGCGTAGATGGGGTGGAAGGTCCACCAGATGGATTTGAATACAGCATTCCTCAATGGAGTTATTAAGGAGGAAGTGTATATTGAGTATCCAGAGGGGTTTGAGACCTTTGAAAGAGAGTCGCATGTGTGCAGACTCAAGCGAGCGTTGTATGGACTCAAGCAAGCACCCCATGCTTGGTATACTAGGATCGATAGCTATCTCACCAGTTTTGGCTTCACCAAAAGTGAAGCATATGTAAACCTTTATCACATTTTGGTAGAAGGTAAATTATTGATCATTGTGTTATATGTTGATGACTTTATTCTTACTGATGATGAGCAGTTGATCAGATATTGCAAGTAGGACCTTACAAGAGAGTTCGAGATGAAGGACATCAACCTCATGCACTACTTCCTTGGTTTGGAAGCATGGAAAGGATATGGGGAACTATTTGTCTCTCTGGGCATGTATGCCAACGATATACTTCAGAGGTTATACATGGACAGGTGCAAAGCTAACTAAACTATATTGGAAGGCAGCAAATCATGTGTTGAGATACCTCAGAGGCACTACTCAATTTTGTCTTTGGTAAAGACAAATAGAGGGATTGAAGCTGCAAGTCTTCACTATAGATTTTCCTGTAGATTCATAGCTCATGTAATGTACTAAAACACAAGACAATAATCTACTATACTCTTTAAATAGTGAAACCAATAGATCAATGAAAACAATAATCGACATGAGGAAGATAATCAAAGACACATAACACAATTGTTTCTCTAGGGAAATCCACTGCTCAAACTCTCTTGCAAGATCCTCCTTGCAATACTTGATCAGTTGATCATCACCTGTCAAAATCAAATCGTCAAAATATAACACAATGATCAATAATTTACCTTACACCACTATGTTGTATAGGTTTGCATCTGCTTCACTCTTGGTGAATTCCAACCTGGTGAAGTAGTTATTGATCCTAGTGTACCAAGCATGGGGTGCTTGCTTCAACCCATACAATGCTCTCTTGAGCCAGCACACATTCGACTCACGGTCGAAGGTCTCAAAACCTTCAGGCTGCTCTATGTACACCTCTCCCTCAATGTTATAGACATATTTGGGCACATCAACCCCAAACTTATATGTCGATAAACTAGGGTTCATTCAACCCCTAAAAGAGTTGTTTCATACCCTAAAGGAACATAGTCATCTAAATACATCATTCCCCAAAAGTTCCATCTGAGAAACCATCCAGAAATTTCCTAAATTGAACCATACTGACTACTCCACTGGCATAGTGTGATGCATACTGAATGGTACACTACTAGGGTGCGATGCATATTTTTTAGGCCTTCTATAGGGTGCGATGGGTGAGGATGGACAAATGTTCGAGACAGTTTGCTAAGTGGATGCTCATAGAATCTTCTAGAAACTTCTCCTATGCCACATGCCTCTCTGAATTCGCCCAAGGATGAATAAGGGATCTAAACTTTAGTTATCCCCTCCCTTATGGAACCAAATGTAACAAGTGGAATGACACTAATCAAACCCCATGGATGACTCACACCCTTGCACATATCTATAAATGGATCCCTCATCCAAGAGATCCAGAGGCTGGAATGTTGTGAATTTCAAGTAAGTGCTGATAGTTTGTAATTGAGAAAGAGCATTGTATTGTTGGAGTGATCTTGCCATTTCATGAGGTGAAGAAGGATTGAAGCTGGGAGGATGATGCTGGATCAGACAACTGGGTTGTAATTCTCCCTTCTATTAATAAAGTTCTTCAAGTTTTCTTCCATATGATTGTGCAATTGTGAATGCCATCATTTGTTCATTATATATCTAATTCTGTAATGTTTATGTTGTAATAGATCATGATGCTTTGATGGTTCTTTGTTGTTGTACTTGTGTAGGTACTCTCCAAGCATGTTAAGTACGGGGAGGAGTTGCAGGTTCTGTCAAAGGGGAGAGAGATCAAGCAAGGGATCAAGCGGAAGTTCCAGGTTGGTTCCATTATCTTTCTCTTATCTGTTACACATAGAAGAAATCGTTGAATTGCTTTAAACTATTGTTTCTAGGGTAGCTGCCAAACCTAGAGGGCTAGCATTCCTTAAGAATACTAGTTTTCCCAGAAACAAATTGGCAACTCCACTGGGGAGTGAATAGATGTTTGTTTGTTGTTATTGTTTGTTTTATGTTCAAATTTGATAAACTATAGATAGAGCCTGAAGTCAGCCAGGTAGCCTTCGAACTGCTCTTGCTTTGCAATTGCATAGTAGATGAATGTTGCTTCAGTCAATCTCTAGTTTAGTTTATGAATTGAACATCTAACTTGCAAGCACATCTAGATGCCCTTTTGGTAGCTCAGTAACCTCTCAAGACACTCCATCATACTTTGCTCTTTACTGTTCATCAAAACCCACCTTAACTCATTGAAAACAACTCCACATTTGCGCTGGACCATTGCACTATCTCCCACTATCACTCAGTATGCATAGCACCTCCCGAGTGCAGTAAGTGCGATGCATCTCATATTCTGTGAAGCCTAGGTGCGATGATCGACTGAGCTCTTTTTCCATTCTAGAAATTGAGGGTTTTGACCTTGTTTTCAGTTTTGTTTGGTTGTTTTGTTGCAAAAGAACAATGCCTCTTTACTGAAACTTCCTTGTATCACTTAGATCAACCTCAATTACATTAGGATTAGTGAATGTTTTTGTGTGTTTGTTCATCATTTACAATCCTTGGTCGAAAATTTGTTTAAATCGATTTGTCGCTTTGGTACAAAAAGTGTCGTAATTGTCGTTTTGTGTCAAAAAGAGAAGTGTCGTGGATTCTTCCTTCCCTTGATAGTCGATTGAACTTTTCTTCATGTATTTGGTTTGATTTGTTTATATTCAAAGTGTCGAAAGCATTTTTATTCAAAATTGAAAAGTTTCGTTGAGTCTTCCTTTCTCTTTTGAAGAAGAAATTGTCGAAAATGTCATTTTGAGTGAAATATTTCAGATCCTTGCAGCATTTAGTTTTCCTTTTTGGCATTTTTCACATTAAGGAGAACGAAAACAAATACATGCATTTGCATTTAGCATTTTTTTTAGTTTTGTGTGCAAAAAGAAGATTTAGGGAAATGCACTAGTGTGTGCTCCTTGCTCTTTGCTTAAAAGCACTGTAATTTTCTTTCCCTTGTAGCTAGGATTTTCATTGCTCAAAATAAATAAAGATTGTTTATCATTGTAGATTGCATCTTAGGAATTTCAGATCATCATCATGTGGTGAACCATTGAAAGGAAAACTCTAAACAAGATCAACCTTAAAATGAATTTCAATAAATCTAACAACGCTTTGGAACTTAACGCAACATATCTAGAGGTCTAGGCTAGTGACGTGTTCCGATGTCATTAAAACTAGTGGATATCGTTTTCGTTGAAGGTTGGGCGATTCCTCCTCCTTGATATGACAAGTGCTAGCACGGACTTGTGCTCCTTGTACCGTCGCGTATATATTGGGAGACCACAATAGGCTTAAATCCTTTATCCATAGGAAGCCGAGTCTGTTGCCTTATTGATCGCAATGCACTGAACACAGCATTCGGGAAGATTGACTGTCGTACATAAGTCCTTGGTAATTTCTCTTTAATTTATCACCAAGGTGTATATTGTAGTTTTGCGATTGATTTGGTAATCCCTCTGTCTAGATATTCCAGAGTAGTCACTTTCGTTCCTTTTTGACTCTTTAAAAGAAAAGGTCCATCTGAGCACTTGTCCTTTCAGGCTCATTAAAAATCGAAGGAGACTAGAGTCATCTTTAGCTTTTTCTCGACTCTTAAAAACTGAAAAAGAAAAGTTGTGTCCAAGCATCATTAAAATTAATTGAATTCGAAATAACATCCCTATTCCTTAGTTGATCTTAGGTTGAGACATATGGCAACGAATTCGCAGTCCACTAATCAAGGAATCCCTTTTAAGGGGAATCCTAGTCCTTTTCCTTCTTGGGGAAATATTGGTGCTCCTTATATGGCTACATTATCCCTTCCAGGACTTACCATTGGCTTGCCAGTATGGCTGTTCTCAACCTCTGTGGTTCAAAATGCAGTGATCTCTCCGCAATCGAGTACGCCTCCAGATGAACCTGAAATTGACCCTTTGCCTTCTTCCTCGTTTGTTTCTCCCTCCCCTTCTTCCTCTTCGCTTGGTGAAAGTAGTGATACTAGTAACCGGGTGGCTGAGAAGAAGAAGAAAGGGAAGGAGAAGAAGAAGAAGCCAATTCAGCAAGGGGGCAACCAAGCAACCATTGCTTTGAATGCATCATCTAATGAAAATCCGCCCATCAAACTTCCCAAAGCTAAATATCCGTGCATAATTTGTGTGGGAAACCATTTTCATCGAGATTTTCCTTGCTTTCCTCAGATCTTGAAAGAATGGTCTTCCCATTCACACCATCCCGTGTCGTCAACCTCTAGAGATCATGTTGGTAACACACCATCAACTAGTGATACTAAAGTTCATGGACGAAAGGGAAAGGTCAAGTTTCCCTATAGGTTATGTGAAGGTAATCATTCCCTTCACCTTTGTCCTTTTTTGGATGAAGCCAAAAGAGTGTTGGATAACTGTCCTGCTTCACCACAGCGACTTCCATTTGGTTACAGGAAACTCTCCCTAAGTCCTTCACTAGTTGAAAAACCAACTAACTTAAATCAACCGTCGGTCGAAACCACTCTCTCTGAAAGTGAACCTTATGAGTCTATACCCGACCAAAGTCAATAGGTCGAGGTAACAATTGACCCAATTTCACCTTCAACTAATCATACCTTTCCCGAAGAGAGTGAAAATGATACCATTCAAGTTCTTTTTGTTACTTCGGATTCTAATGAGCTTGGGGGAAATCCACCTGTACCTTCAAGACAGGAGGAAAATCCTCCAGTTCTTGTAACTCAAGGAGGTAATTCTCCCATTTCTTCGGTACCCCCTCCAAGTAGTCTAGTCACTTCCTTTGATTGGAATCAACTAGAAACATCCCGCCTTCCTTCCTATATACCTTTTTGGATCATAGTACAAGTTTGTAAAATGATCCTGTCTGCAACTATTATAGATGAAGGTGCATCAGTGAGTATCCTTTCCTCAACTGCTTGGAAAGCGCTGGGTTTGCCACTGCTTATGCCTGTTACACAGAATCTGTTAGGCTTTAACAAAGGAACCAGTCAACCGTTAGGGATCCTTCCTAAGTTACCAATCACTTTGGGAGGGAAAACCGTTCATCTAAACGTGATGATAGTCCCAGGACCATTAGATTAAAATTTACTTCTTGGGCATGACTACGTTTATAACATGGAAGCTATTGTTTCAATACTCTTCCGAGTGATGCATTTCCCACATGAAGGCAAGGTTGTCACCATTGACTAGCTTTCATTTCCCAGTCCAAGCATAGCTCCAAGTCAATCATCATCCCTAAATGATCCTTTTACATCAACGGTATCACTTGAACCTTCATTCCATCCACCTGATAACCATGAGTAGTTTGGTGCATGTAACGAAGCTTTGGGGGCATGCACCCTTGTCTATTCTGGACGCACCTAGTTGTAACGATAAGTTTCCCTGTAGGTTATGTGATTGGTCTGACACACCATTCACCTTTGTCCATTCTGGACGAAGCCAAAGAACTGTTGGATAACCGTCCTACTTCACCACAATGATTTCCATCTGGTTACAAGAGACTTTCTTTTTCATCATGCTGGGGGCATGCAAACCAAATTCAAGCATAGTTTTGTTGTTTCGGGCCTGTGTAAAAATGAAACTGACTTCAAGCATAGTTTTGTTGTTTCAAGCTTGTGTAAAAATGAAACTGACTTCAAGCATGGTTTTGTCATTTCGAGCTTGTGTAAAAATGAAATTGAATCCAAGCATAGTTTGTCGTTTCGAGCTTGTGTAAACATGAAATCGAATCCAAGCATAGTTCCCCCATGGTTCAAGCTTGTCGAAAAATGAACCCATTTTCAAAAATTAACCTTTGTGATTGCCATTCTATCAGCCTTTTGAACCTTGGTTGTGTACCTCCCATCACCACCATCCCTTTGGCCGATCATACACTCTCACTTGGTTGTTTTACCCCTTTGAGGAACAGTTGCAATGAGTGGTCTTATTAGCCAGCCTCTTCACAGAATTCAACATGTTTTGAGAAGTTCCAAATTCACCGGAACCAGTTGCTACCCTAGACACCACTCGTTCCTCAAAATCGAGTCTTCTTTAAACCCTTTTCAGACTCATTAAACATGAAAATATTGTCGAGCACTTGTCTTTTTCAGCTCGTTAAAGTGATTGGAAAAGTCATCCCTTTTGTATTATTTTATTCTTTTTCGGACCTGAGGGATTATTTTACGAAAAAGAAATTGAGTCTTCTTTAAACCCTTTTCAGACTCGTTAAATATGAAAATATTGTCGAGCACTTGTCATTTTCAGCTCATTAAAGTGATTGGAAATGGCATCCCTCCTGTATTGTTTTATCTTTTTTCGGACCTGAGGGATTACTTCACAAAAAGGTCGAGCGCTTGTCATTTTCAGCTCGTTAAAGTGATTGGAAATGTCAAGATTCCTCTTTAAACCCTTTTCAGACTCGTTAAATATGAAAATATTGTCGAGCGCTTGTCTTTTTCAGCTCGTTAAAGTGATTGGAAAAGTCATCCCTTTTGTATTGTTTTATCCTTTTTCGGACCTAAGGGATTATTTTACGAAAAAGAACTTATGGAGTTTTCTTTTTGTCCCTTTTCAAACTCTCTAAACATGAAAAAGATCGAGTTATCCTTGTCGTTAAACTCGTTAAAACAATAGCGACAAACTTGTCCATTCTAGATGAGACCGAGTTTCATTGTTGCTAGACTCGTTAAAACATCAAATAGCGACAGGTTTTCCCGAAGGGCGAATTATAGAACAAGCACATGTTATCCTCCCCAAGCTTGACAAAAATAAAGAGGTACTAGTCAGCAATGACTGGGGAAAAAAGGGAAAAAAACTTGAAGAATTTATGGTAGCAGGTCGCTCTTGAACATGACACTTTCACTTCATCTCCATTATTGAGTTGGGTTGGGTTATTCCGTTCACCGGTCATCTCACCATTGGTCTTTCATACCATCCATCTTTTGGGGTTAACACTACCAATTCATCTCAGTGTCGCCGACATGTTCAAGAGAAGTCATTCAGTTGAGAAATCACCATCCATTTAATGTCTCATCCGTTGCAATACCTCCAACCTTCATTTTTTCATGACCGTCATTCCTAAACCTTGTGTCATCAATTCGTTTTCACCTCCAGAAAATAATTTGCTTTGTTTCGTGTCGTAGATGTGGGATACGTCAAGGCCCTCCTATGATGAGTCACTTCTTGTCGACATCATCTCATTATCCAAGAAGTTGACCTAGAAACAACCATTTCAGTGCTTTGAAGCTTGCATACATCAATTGTAAGTTTCTCACTTCCGGCGACATGTTGACATCAATGGCCTTCGACCGAAAGATTTTGCATGGTGTTAGACATCGGATCATATATTTAGACCATGTGAATTGTACTGTAGTACCTTGAGGGTCATTATAATTGTCGGTGATTCCTCTTGCGTCTGTTAACAACTTACATCATTAGCCGGTAATCAGGCGATGTCTTTCCATGTTCGACTCCAGAACATCTCTTCACATGGATTGACTTGTACATCGAGCGAAGATTGGATGAGTTTGAAGACCCCGGATCTAGTTTCATCCATCCGGGCTGCGATATATTCAGGGATATAAAAACATCAAATGTACAAAAGCTCTGCACAGATGGTCATCCCAACCATGGATGATGACTCTATATCTGAAGAATCACCAGTCTATATCTACAGACGACTATCTGATCTATGTACATGAAATGAAATTTATAAAGCTGAGCATGGGAATGCCTCCCTCAGCTAGATCATGAAAATCATATTATGATAATGTATTTTACTGTAATTGATGCAGGTCACCTTCCAGTTCGAAACTTCGAATCCTCATGATAAAGCATTTCACCCGACATGAATATTTACGACCTCATGCTTTAGGGGGCAACTGTTATAGACATATTTGGGCACATCAACCCCAAACTTATATGTCAATAAACTAGGGCTCATTCAACCCCTAAAAGAGTTTTTTCATACCCTAAAGGAACATAGTCATTTGAATACATCATTCCCCAAAAGTTCCATCTGAGAAACCATCCAGAAATTGCCTAAACTGAACCATACTGACTGCTCCACTGGCAAAGTGCGATGCATACTGACTGCTCCACTACTAGGGTGCAATGCATACTATTTAGGCCTTCTATAGGGTGTGATGGGTGAGGATGGGCAAATGTCCGGGACAGTTTGCTAAGTGGATGCTCATGGAATCTTCTAGAAACTTCTCCATGCCACTTGCCTCTCTGAATTCGCCCAAGGATGAATAAGGGATCTAAACTTCAGTTATCCCTTCTCTTATGGAACCAAATGTAACAAGTGGAATGACACTAATCAAACCCCATGGATGACTCACACCCTTGCACATATCTATAAATGGATCTCTCATCCAAGAGATCCAGAGGTTGGAATGTTGTGAATTGCAAGTAAGTGCTGATAGTTTGTAATTGAAGAAAGAGCATTGTATTATTGGAGTGATATTGCTAGTTCATGAGGTGAAGAAGGATTGAAGCTAGGAGGATGATGCTGGATCAGACAACTGGGTTGTAATTCTCCCTTCTATTAATAAAGTTCTTCAAGTTTTCTTCCATATGATTGTGCAATTGTGAATGTTATCATTTGTGAATGCCATCATTTGTTCATTATACATCTGATTTGGTAATGTTTATGTTGTAATAGATCACGATGCTTTGACGGTTCTTTGTTGTTGTACTTGTGTAGGTATTCTCCAAGCATGTTAAGTACGGGGAGGAGTTGTGGGTTCTGTCAAAGGGGAGAAAGATCAAGCAAAGGATCAAGCGGAAGTTCCAGGTTGGTTCCATTATCTTTCTCTTATCTGTTACACATAGAAGAAATCATTGAATTGCTTTAAACTGTTGTTTCTAGGGTAGCTGCCAAACCTAGAGGGCTAGCATTCCTTAAGAATACTAGTTTTCCTAGAAACACTCAATCATGCCATTAAGGAAGGATGTCTTTACATCCATCTGATGTATCTTCCAACCCATCTGTGATGATAGTTCCAATATAGATATGATCAATGAGTACCTTGCAAAAGGAGAAAAGGTCTCATCATAGTCAATCCCTTCTACCTGTGAAAATCCATGAGCCACAAACATGGCCTTATGCTTCTCCACACTACCATCTGTAGCTTTCTTTACCTTGTAAATCCATCGGAAGCTCACCACTGACTTGTCCTCTGGTCTTGGGACCACATCCCAAACATTGTTATGAACTATGGATTCATACTCCTCCACCATGGCATCAACCCAAACTAGTTGTTGCACTACCTCCTCAAAGGAATATGGATATGTCTCAACACATCCACTCATAAGATCTATGTATCCAGTGTACCTCTCAAGTTACCTCCTTTGCCTCCGTTGAGATGTTGGTGCTCCCACATTCTCTCATGCATCATGCAATAACCTGTCAGCCTCTCTGGTGCGCTTTCCCCCATCTCTGGAAGACTCTACCTGAGTGGATGTCTCCACTCTCGAATCATCTGATGTGGTTGCTCCACATCAATATGAGGCTCCTCAACCTTAGGAGCTAAAATCTCCTCAACTACATGTAGCTGAAACTCCCTCTCAAGGGAAACTCGCATGGCCTTCTCCTCATCAAATCTGACATCCCTGAGAACCACTTTCATCCAGCTGGTCGGCAAGTACACCCGATAGTTGAGAGGTGTATCAGTGTACCCCACAAATATCCCCAACTCTGTTGTCGGATCAAATCTTCTTCCATGCATATTTGGTCACTTGGCAATATACCGATGACCAAAAAATCCTGAAGTGACAAACATTTGGTCTCTTACCAGAGAAATCCTCCTCTGGTGTTTTCATCCCAAGTATATGATGTGGGCTTTTGTTCTGCAAATAAATATTTGAATTTCATGCCTAAGCCCACAAGTGTAGTGGTAGGCCCTTATCATGCAACATCGTCTGTGTTGCCCCTACAATGCTTTTGTTTTTCCTTTCGTCCACCCCATTCTGTTGTGGGTTATGGGGGGTTGTCAACACCCGTTTAATCCCTTCTGATGCACATAAATTCTTAAACTCATTTGAGACATACTCACCACCGTTATCACTCCTCGAAGCTTTAATCTTCTTGCCATAAACTTTCTCAACCAATGCTTTAAATTCACAAAACTTTGTGAAATTTTGATCCTTATTCTGCATGAAAAATATCCAACATTTATGAGAAAAGTCATCAACAAATATAACATAATACATGTGTTTGGCCATGGATGTTGTCGAGAATGGTCCACACACATATGAATGGACTCGCTCTAGAATCACCTATGCTCAACTGTCTCTGTCGTGAAAGGAAGCCCTGGTGTATTTTCCCAAAGTACACCCCTTGCATGTTGTTGTCGATCCTAGAGATAGTCTCTGGATTGCAAGGAGACCAGTGCTTAGGACATCGAGATTTGGTGCATTATTATTATTCTCTAAAGAATTTAGAGCACCATTTTGATGTCACTTATAATTTGAGTTTAGTTGGTTCAAAGCAACTTTGGAAAGACACAGCTCATGAGTTCTTTATAAACAAGAGATGCACAGTGATATAAACTATCCATCAACGGTGGTCAATACCATTCAAGGACTTACAGCTCATTTTCTTAGATGTAGATGCGATAGCAGAAGAAATAAAATACAAAATCCATCATATAGAGCTTGAGAGATCAAGTATTATACACATATCTAGATTTAGAGAGAAATGACAGCCGAAAAATAATGGTGGATGCTGAGACACATGGAGTTCATTTAAAGATTTGACTTCCACAATCCATACAGGCATTCTTCATCAATAGTTTGATTCAAATGAATATGTATTTAAGAGGAAACACATCTAGAAGCTTTTTAACATTAAATGTGAGATGAACATGAAACATTTATAAAAATACTAAGGATAAGAGACATACTGAAATCCGAAAATGAAGGAATCGCCATAGATATTCCATTAATATTCTGTGAAAGATACATATCGAAAGAATCAGAACATTTCTTTCACAAAACGATACGAAGTTTCTTTCCAAAATTATAAACCTTTCCTTCATTCATAAAAATTGTATATATAGGCCTTTTGGACAGAGATAGATCATTAATGAGATATTCCTTTCTTGATTTGGTTCATTATGACAAAAACATCTCAAAATTATAACGTGTGTGAATGCACAGTTGTGTTTAACTATGATGTACTTATATATATATATATATATATATATATATATATATATACACAAAAGTAGTTGAAACTCCAAAGTTGGCATGATCTAAAGGATCTTCAAGAGCGGTGAGACGATGCGGTCTAGTGAGGAGTATGTTGTGCCCGTGGATTAACATCTTGTACGAGTGGTGGATTAACAAACTATTTGCATCGTTTCCATAAGGCTGGAGGGGGGTGAGGAGAAAACCTGAACCGCCTGTAGCTAATCTTCAAATCAGTCATACTCAAGTAGTCCAACCTACGATGAAAAATACTTCTAACAATCTCGAGTAGTTGAAATTCCCTCTTTAAGAAATTTACCACAGTTTTACCCTTAAGAGTGTCAGTTTTATCATGAGATGAACTTGCCCTGCTTTTAGCTTCTATCATTTTCTGATTGTATTGTTCTTGAGGCAGCAATTCCCCACGAGGCACCCAGCAGTTAGGTAGTCCATCTTGTATGACCCTGTCAAACTCGTCATTGAAAGAAGCCACTTCCTTTTGTACCTTGGCAAGATTTTGTTCTGCTCTAGGTTTGGCTTCTTCTTTCAAAACCACTTTGGAGATCTCCATCACTGCACTGACTCTATCTACTATGTCTATGGGTCTCATCTCCTCGATTGGTCTCTCATTCAAGAAACGAACAAACCTTTGAGAAATCTGGGATTTCTTTATACTTATCTCTTTGGCATTAACGATCAATGATTCATACTCACCACTAGTGACCCTTTCATCGTGTATTAAAGTCACATGTTCCCATTTGTGATTCATTTCCTCAATGATCTCATCCCACACAAACTACTTGGCTTCGAGGAGAGACATGTTTCCCTTCAACTTAGCCTTCAATGCATCTATCTCATGTGTTGCACCCTATATGTTCTTAGTGACATGTTCGGCATTGGTAATAGCGATTTTTAGTTGTTTATCCTTCTTAGCTAAATGGGCCTTAGCAGTATCTAAGTCCCTTTATGTCTTGTTCAGTTCATTTTCAAAAAGTTGAAGCTCAGTCAGATCCTGGGTGAGGCGCTTAGTGGGGTTCTGGGGGTCTTCAGGCACTACTACCACACATACATGAGTGTCAATCTTCTTTTGATATTCGGTCACCATTTGTTCTAGATCCAGTACTTTATCCTTGCTATCTATCAACTCCTTCATTGGTTTCTCTTTCTCCATATCGACCTGTGCCAGCTCCTTTGTCTGGACATGTTCACTACCAAGCATCTTTAGCCTATACCTTAATTCCTGATTTTCCTTCTGAGTTGATTGTAGAATGGCTTCCATAGATGATCTGTCATCTGGATTTATACCCAGTTTAATGATCAACTATTTATATGATTCCTTCTGGAGATATGAAGCTTTGGAGTTGGCCTTCTCCATTTTTACTCTATTGGATACTTTTCCTATATATGTCTCAGCTCTACTGGTAGTCATGAGGTTCTTACCCATATCATTATATAACATCTCCCCAGCCTACTTATGTAAGTTGACCTTATCTGACAAAGGGACACTAGCTAATTTTAGGGAAACATCCAAGGTCTTGAACTAGGACCTCGTAGGCAAGGACTGCACTATTGGGTGTTGCAGTGAAATTCTCATCTCATCCCTCTCTAGGTCCATAGCGGTCAATATTCGAGTATGGAGAGGTGTTGATTGGGAAGCCGTTACTCTTTTCATTATCTCCATAACCTTTTTGTTTCTTTCCTCAATATATTTTCCTAGAGGCCAACTAGATCCTATAGCAAAAACATTGTCCTTAGGGTCTAGAATGACTACTTTGGTTGTGGATGAAGTTGTGGTTGTTGGCGGATTTTCCAGATTAATCTGAAATCCTAGATGATCTAACGCCGGTTTCTCTACCTGTATCCCCACTTCTTCTTCCTCTTTTGGACCTTAACTCCTAGCTTTTTTATTTATATGGTCTCCCTTTGATTCTTTGCCCATGCTTACTGGGGATTCAGTCTCCATTTCTGTATTAAGAGGCCATGAATCAAAGTTATCTTTCCATTCAATTTCGTGCTTAGGGTCATGCACGTAAGTTGATGCTTTAATATTTTCTCTCCTTCGAGAAATGATGCCTTGAGGATCGTCATACCAAGTGTCTCACTTTTTGAGCTCCATGGATTCAAGTAGGGCCTACCCTACTTTAAAATCATTCCTTGTGTTTACCAAAAAAAAAACCTATTGGATGTCCCATTTTAACATTGTAACCTTTCTTCGTTGGTACAAAATGAAGTAGGTCTACACTGAGGATCTGTCGAATGAACTCAAGGGCGAAGATCCTCATAGGCATGAATACTAGCAAGCGGTATGGACAAAGTTCACAACCATAAACCTGAATCTCTGTGTAATCCTCATAGAGGTACCAGTATCCTATCATAGCATCATTGTTGAGTTGGAGGAACTCTTTGTGCTAAAGGAAGATTCTGGGTGGCGGGGTCCCATGGATGATTCGATATGCGATGGCCATGAAGGTCGAGATGAATTGGGAATACCCACCCAAGTCGGGTCTTCTTCTCACAGAGATATTCCAGTCAAAGACAGAATTTTGTTGCTTGTTGGGAGAAAACAATTGAAGGTCCAGACATTGGAATTCTTCAATATGGGTATACAGGAACAGATAAAATAGAAAGAAATAGTAACGAAAGTAAGAAGAAGTGGGAAAAAAATGAATATGAAAACATATGGCCACGGATAGATAGAGAGGGATGTTGAGCAAGAAACTAGGTTGTTTCATTTTATGCAGACACCACACAATGGCCTTATTTATCATGTGCGAGCTATCTTCACCCATTAAACAAGAAATTACAGATAGGAGGGGTCGAACGGGACTCCTATAAGAGGGTTATTGGGAAAAAATCCTCTAAGGGAAAGGATTTAAATTCAAGGGCAAATATTTGGTCCAAGAAGGATTGTTGTTCATCGGGAGGGAGAGTAATGAAGTGATGAACCAGGGTAGCATCGGTGAATGGATGCATTATGGAAGAAATAGGGAAAATTAAAGCCCTTTGGATCAAGGTAGGAGTTACTTATAGGATTTTAGTCCCTGAGGTAGAAACAAAGTAGTTCTTATCTTCTTCGTAGGTTGTGACAAGCCGGGATATAAATTCAGGGAAATGATGAACTTAAGGCGTGATTTGAAAATACAGACCAGAGTGGACAACCCTAAAACGGACTTCTTTCCTCACATGGTTAGCAAACAGTTCAAACCGAAGGTCAACGAGTGGATAAGGACAAGCAAGGTTTGAAATTTGACCCTCGAAATCCATTAAGGGATCAACACCACGAGACTTGACCTCACAGGTCTTAAGGGTTGCGAGTGAATTTTGCTTCATTTTATTGAGCGAATCAAAGTAGAAATGCAGGTGGTCAGGATTTCGAGTTACCTAGATCCTGCAGGAGTATCAGAAAGTGACATTGAAAGTGGTCCTTATATGTTTCAGGTGTGCAGAGCAAAAGGTCTTGCGCAGGTGACCAGGCGGGGGATATTTTTGCTGAGACTATTTAGTAGCTGTCGGGAAAGGTAGGTTTAAGGGAAAAGCTATTATATAGTAAAAAGAGAGATATTTTCCAAGTGGTGGGATTATATATTGCAGTAGGGGGTACATGGTGACTTAGGGTTGGTCATAAGAAAGGGAAGCGGAGAATAGGAGCAGGAGAGAACAATCACATTTACCTTTACCTTTACCTTTAGGCCTCGTCGCCTCTAGTCGTGTGGAACCAATGGGATGATCCCATCTAGCAGGTGGCCCCACCATGCTATAGCAGGCAATACTCTTAATGGAATGAGCCCTCTGCTTGCCCTCGAAACCAATCAGGACCATCGGATCAACGTTTGAATTTTCAACGTCAGCGCTGCTCCTTCCGTTAATTATCGTGCAAGTTCTGCCCATGGAGTTGGTTTAGGAGTGTCGGGGGTCCTAAAGGATGGTGATCTTGCTAAGAGGAATGTGCCCTTTACCAAGTGCTTTAAAAGAAATCATCATGCCCTCTGATCACTTGGGTCGTGTTTAGTTATGAACCCCCGATTCACACTACATGTTGCGCTAAGGATTATGTTTTGAAAGAGGTTAGTCCTTATGACTTTCCTTGAGAGTGATTATTCCATTTGTCTATGATTAATGCCGCACTATTTCAATCTTTGAAGAAAAATATTAGGGCTAGATATAGCATTGGCTTCGACTAGGGATGGAGCATTAACCTCAATGTACCGAGAACCTACAACTTGACATTTTCTCCTTGGGCTTGGAGTTTTATAACAGAAAACTTTGGGATGAAAGAAAATAGAATAACAAGAACTTTGAACATCATAGAATAATTACAGAAAACACATCGTTATTTACAATGAATTGGGAGAGGTTCCTTTAGTGCTAGAAATACAGTTTGAGAAACTGCCCATTTACTGGTAGTTCTAGTGATTCTCCTTCTAGATTTTCCGATAGAAAAGTATTGTTTCCTTTTGTTTCAAAGATTTTGAATGGGTTGAACCATAATGGGTCGAAATTTCCATGTTTTCCCTTTTCCTCCTTTCTAACATCCCACTTTAAAACTAAATCCCTTGGTTGGAGTGGTCTATCCTTTGCCCTCTTGTCAAACATAGATTGCATTTTCTGTTGATATTTAACCAATTTTTGGCTAACCTGCTCCCTTCTTTCATGAAGCTCGACCAGCTGATTTATCCTTCGGATTAAATCATTTGGTTCTTCTTTTGCATCTTGCAATATTCTGGCTACTAGCATTGAAAGTTGTATTGGGAATATTGTTGCTTTGTCATCAACTAATTCAAAAGTCGATTTTCCTGTGGATCACTTAGGAGTGACCTTGTTAGCCCATAGAGCAAATTTTAGCTGAGAGCCTCAATTTCTTTGATTCTCTGTAATTATTTTCTTTAGGATCGTCACCACCGTCTTGTTGGAGGACTCAGCTAGGCCATTTCCCGGAGGGTAATATGTACTATAATGACCAACCGTAATATTAAAGTTTTGACAAAAGCTAATGAATTTGGCCGACTTAAAGACCTGAGCACTATCAGTTATAATTTTCATAGGGCAACCAAACCGGGATAAGATATTTTCCCCCAGATTTCTTATAACCACGGAGTCAATTTCATTCTGGTTTGGGATGGCCTCCACCCATTTTTAAAAGTAATTAGTGGTTGTGAGTATCCACTTATGTTGACCACTGGAAGGAGGATGTATTTCTCCTATGAAATCCAGTCCCCACTCCTTGAAGGGCTCTTCAATACACACAGGGATCAAAGGGAGGGGAGCTAGCTTCTACTTTTTAGTAAAGATCTAACATTTCTAACAAGTTCGGACCTGAGAGTCAACCTCTTTGAAGAGTGTGGACCAATAAAAGCTGGCCTTCATTATTTTGTGAGTTGTGTTTTTTGAGTTGTAGTGCCCCCTGCAAACACCATTGTGAAATTCCTCAATTACATTTTGAATTTTAGTCTCCACTAGGCACAATAGTAGAATCCTAGTGGGGTCTTTCCAATAGAGCTGACCATTGGATATGACAAACTTTTGAGCCTATAATATTAATGTTCGGTACTTGGATATGTCTATTTTTAGTGGGAACCCTAAAAACAGTAGATAATGGATAATATTCTTATACCATACTGATTTTTCATATTTAATATGAATCTTTTGGATGGAAGTTTTGATGTTTGATTGTTGCATTCCTGCTTCATCTTCTTCTGTCAATAAATTAATCCACATGGCCTGGAAATTGGATTCTGATAGGATTTTGGCTAATCCTTTCCCTTTGATGAGCTTCGTAGGCTTAATGTCCAAGTCATATTCCTGAATCTTAGTGATCCACCTTCCCCTTTTTCCCTTGTTGTCTCCTTGTACCAAAATGTCTTTAACTGTTGTTGTTGAAACATAAGCTATAATGTCAGAATGTAAGGCATAAACTCTAAAGGCCTTCAATGCCTTGACCGGAGCATAAGCTTACTTCTCCAAGATGTTGTATTTCCATTCATCTTCTCTCAATACTTGACTAAAAAAGGCTATTGGTTGTGCATAACCATCCTTATTCTTTTGTAACAGCACATCAAAAATAGTATGAGGGAAAGCAAAGAAAAAGATATAAAAAGGTGTTGAATAATCAAGGTTGACTAACACGGGTGCTTTTACAAAAGCTACTTTGGTTCTAGAAAAGGATTATCGTGAAGTTGGGCTCCATTTTACCTCATTCTCCTCTTTCAGCATGTCTGTAATACCTTTCACTATTTCAGCATAGTTGGGTATAAATCTTCTAAGAAATTTGGTCCTTCCCAAAACCCCTGAATCTCCTTCTTGTTCCTTGGTAAGGAGATGTGATTAATAGCCTCCACTCGCTCCTATGCCACTATGTGTCCCAACAATTTTCCTTCACTCAGAGCAAACTGAAACTTATTTGGATTCAGAGATAGTCCAAATCTCTTGCATTTTCCGAAGGTGAGTTTTAGGTGCAAGATATGCTCCTCATCAATTTGGAGAAAATTGTGATGTCATCTATGTAGACCACTACAAATTTGTCTTTTTCTCCTACGAATGTTATATCCATAGCCCTTTGAAAAGTTTTTTCGGCGTTTATAAGTTCGAATGGCATTCGGGCATACATGAAGGTTCCCCAAGGTGTGGTGAAGGAAGATTTCTTTTGATCATCGGGGTACACTGCTACCTGGTTGTATACTAAAAAATTGTCCATCATGGACATCCGAGCTTAGCCGAATATCTTTTGTAATATGTATTCCATCTTAGGTAGTGGGTAGTTTACCTTTAATGAGACACTGTTAAGGTTTCATAAATCCACACATAATCTTATCTCTCCATTATTTTTCCTAACTGGAACTAAGTTTTCCACCCACTCAAAATATCTCAAAATATCTGCCTAAGATTTTGCTTACAAGGTTTCATTCCACTTTTCAAAGGAATCTTATGCTGAATAATGTTAGTATCAAATGTCTTCAAATCATCATACGACCAAGAAAACACATCTTTATAGAATTTGAATAGATTTAAATACTTTTTTTGTATTATGAAGGGATCCCTTTTGACAGTTTGATCATTCGAGGTTCATCCTCTGAGCCATTGTTGCAGTCTTCCACCTGTTCATCAGCTCCTTGTTTGGCCAGTTTTGAGACTACATCATTTTTCTTGAATAACTTTTCCAGAGGAACTAGGCCATAAGGGATAGTATTCCCCTTTAGCTGCAAAACTCTGTGTCCTGCAATATTTTCTTCCCAAAGAGTTGACTTCTCTTCTGTTACATTTTCATCTTCCTGGTCAATAGCTAAATTTGAGAATTCTCCAATGACTTCTATAAAATGTTTGATTTGTTCACCATCATCGAACACCTACCAATGTCTCACATTATTAGGTACAGAGGGTTTGTACCTAACCTCGACCTCATACCTAAGAAGAGGATTTTGGGGTGGCTTAAAATTTATGGAAGCTACAGCAAGTGAGTCATCCATTTGATTCCCTTCCTTGGGTAGGAATTGGACGTTGAATGCCAGGAAGAAGTTGTCCATCAAGTCCCACACCTCATTTCTATAAGCCCTTAGCCTGGGGTGTTTAGTCTGACATTGGTTTTTTATTTGCTTTACCACTAGCTCGGAGTCTCCATATACAGTCAAACATTCAATTCATATTCCTTGTTGCTTGCAAGCCAAGTAGTAAGGCCTCATATTCTGCCACGTTATTTGTTGCTTCAAATTCCAATTTAAATCAAAAAGGGACCAAGCTACCCTCTGGAGATACTAATAGCACCCCTGATCCATTACCTTCCCTGGAATTAGCCCCATCGAAGTATAGCATCCATACTTTTCCACTATCTTTGAGTTGATCATTTAATTGGACTATTGAAAGTACATGAGTTACTTCAAAGGTAAAGTCATATTCTTCTAGCATTAGACAGGAGAGATCACTCTCTCTCTCGTACACAGGAGTATTATTCGAGCCCTCAACTTTGGTAACTTTTTTAATTAGCCTTGAATCTCTATGCAACCTTCTTTGACCCCCAAGATTTGGACAGGAGCATGCCAAACCTTGCAGGGATATCTGCTACCACAGTGTCCATAACTACGCTCTTTACTAGGATCTGGTCCAAGCTCACCACTAGGTCCTTTATCATTCCCAAGCATTTTACTCTCTTAGAGTCGAAAGAGTAAATGTCTTTGTAAGGTCTAGTTATCTGCAGACCCATTTGCTCCATCATTGTTAATGGCATAATATTATGAGAGGCACCTGAGTTAAGCATACAATTATAAAGTAGGAGGTCATGTATTACAAGAGTAACATAAAAGGGTGCAGTGGAGGGATCTTTCTCTTCAACATGGGGTCCAAAATCTACCATTAGTCTTTCTTCTTGAAGATTTAAACAGTCATGTGAAGGGGTTGAAGTGGATGGAAGCATAAACTGGGAGACTTGAGCTTTATAAGTGTTTTTTTTTAGGAGTTCAATTAAAGGAATCGGGATTTTGAATTTTTCAAGTTCCTTTTGAATATTGAAGACAGATGAACCTTTTTCTGCACTACCAGATTCTGCTTATTCTCTATCCTTTTCACAACTTGCTTAGAGATGAGAGGTGCCTTCTCCTCTTTGAGGAATTTGGGCTTATAAAAAAATTTATTTAAGGAATCCTTTTTTCTGAATATTTGAATCTAATGGTTCTTTCCCCTTGTCTGAGGGTCTAGGAGTCTCTTGAGAAGAAGCACCTTCATTCTGGTCTTGTTCTCTTGATATCTTTCTAAGGGACCAGAGATCATACTTTATATGCATCTAGCCTGCATGAAGTCAGCAAACTTCTTGAAGTAATCACCTATCTCTCCATCGTTCAACGTTGCTTCCGAATCATGCCCTTCTTCTTCATGAGTTATGATTTCTTGCTCCCCATCCAAGAAATAAGAATACAAGTTGCCTTGAATTTCATGAGTGTCTTGTGACTGCTCATCCGAGTCACCCTCTATGTATAAAGGACGAAGAATATGGTCCTGATGTTCCTTCCTTTCTCTTTTTAGTATCTGTAATGGTGGTCTTTGGTATTAGGAATTAAAGCCTTGATTAGAAACTTGAGCATTCTGTTTTGGGAGACTTTTATTTTCCATTTCCAACTTAACCAATTTATTTGATAATATTTTTATTAACTTATCCATTTCTTCCAACTTTTGTTCATGGGACTCTTTTCCATGACTAGAGGAAGATGCTTCCTCTTTTCCCTTCTTCTTTTCTCCAGGATCAGTCTTGCCTCTCGACTTTCCTGTGGATGTGAATTTGGCCTCCACCTCGAAGGAATCAATCTAGATCTAATCCAAAGTGCGAGACTTCCTTTCCCTTAGTGTGAAACCAAACTCAGATTCAAAAGCCCTAGCAAAAATTACTCGGCCAGCTGCCTGGGGAGGTTTGATTTCAATAGGTAGATTGTTGTATTGTTTGTTAAACCATTTTATAAATTCTGAAATATCTTCATCCAGTTTCTTCTTTATGGCATTGAACTCAGTGAGGATATATCTGTGATATCTCTTTTCTCCCCACTTCTGCATAAAGGAGTTCTCCAGCTCTTCCCAAGTGGAAATGGAAGCATCTGGTAAGGATTTAAACCACTTTCTAGCCTCTCCGCCAAGAGATTGAAAAAAGAGCCTCAATACATCATCTAAGTGATCGACATTTAAATTCTCTTCAAATGCACAAAAGATCTCTATATGTCTTTGTGCTGAGATATCATTTTTTCCATTGAATCTGGGCAAGAGATTGAGGTGATCTTATGGGATGGCACTTAGAGGTTAAGGCATGTCTAATGGAGCATATTTTTTCAATAGGAAGCCCGGGACATCCATTTGGAGTAATGGAGATGGTGTTAGATTTACCTGGGGTCTTTGTACTATGACAAAAGATGAAAGAGTAGATGGACTGAGACTTGTGGAATTATTTATATTATGAGTAGGATTGTCAGTGAAGATACTTTTTTCCTTTTCAACCTCAAGGAGAGGAGGGAATGAGAAGGAAGGAGTATTTATTGAAATTTCCTCTTCTTTGACTTCTGGGGGAACGGTATTGTGTATCGTACTTCTTTCGAAAGGATATATTAGGACTCTAGGAGTAAAATTTGAGCAATTAATGATGGCGTGCTGAGAGCTAGATGAGGAATCTTCAAGAAATGAGGAGATAGTAGCATCAGTGGTAGGGGTTTTTCCCTTCCAAACTCTCCTATAGATTATTCTTTCCGGATGAGATACAGATGGTGTTTTTTGTTGAGAGGTATCTGAACGGGTGTGGGGTCTCCTAAAATCCAGGATGATATTCTTAATATTTGGACAATGGAGTTTCCAAGGTGATGAATCTACAACTCATACGTATTTTCTCACCTCAACAGAGAGTGCATGAATTTCGTATCCCGGGGGGGGAATTCTCTAATATGTTCCCTGATGATGGTGCCATAAGATGTTGTCGATCCTGGAGACAGTCTCTAGATTGCAAGGAGACCAGTGCCTAGGACATCCATATTTGGTGCATTCTTATTATTCTCTGGAGGATTTAGAGCACCATTTTATGTCACGTATAATTTAAGTTTAGTTGGTTCAAAACAACTTCAGAAAGACACAGCGCATGAGTTCTTTATACACATGAGATGCACATTGATATAAACTATCCATCAATGGTGGCCAATATCATTCGAGGACGTATAGCTCATTTGCTTAGATGTATATGTGACAACAGAAGAAATAAAAGACAAAATCCATCATATAGAGCTTGAGAGATCAAATATTTTACACATATATGGATTTAGAGAGAAATGACAGCCAAGAAATAATGGTGGATGCTAAGACACATGGAGTGCATTTAAATATCTGACTTCCACAATAAATACAGGCAGTCTTCATCAATAATTTAATTCAAATGAATCTGTATTTAAGGGGAAACACATCTAGCAACTTCTTAACATGAAATTTGAGATGAACATGAGCATCTCAATTTGCTTTCGAGCCTTTTCAAGCTTCTTCAAACATTCATCCATGTTAATAACATCTCAAAAAATTTGGACTCGATACTTCACTGCAGCAAAACTTTTTTTCCCTTTATTCTGCTACATTGGCTTGCAGCCCATCATTTGAAAGCAAGATTATTCAAAAATACAATTAATATTAATAATTACTAATAACAATGCCAAATACGTTATCAAGAACATATATTAGGTTACTAGAACATGTAATGGATTAGGGAATACAATTTGATCTCCTGATATTTTAAGGGTTTGCACAAACATTCAATAAGCAATAGAATGTAATGTTCCTAATGAAAAATTAACAGTGATAATCAAGCAAATGCAATAAATTCAACACAATAGATATGTACACATATCAGAGAACCAAAATGAGTCAGAAACACGCCAAAATGGGCCAATTTTATTATATGGCTGGAGGAGTACAAAATAGATTGCAGTGAGCGCACCTGGGCTTGCTTAGAGCAAGCTACAAGACCTAGGTGGATGAATATAAACTTCCCAAACGATGCAGAAAGCTCCCCAACAAATGACTGCGCAGGCCCTTGAAGAAGTACATTGTTGGCCGAGTTGGGAGACTTGTTTGACCCCTCAAATCTGCCTAGAAAATTTTGCCAAATTATTTTTTAGATCCTTGTCAAAAACTCAAAAAAATGCAGAAGGGGTTTTGGCAAATTCTACTAACTATCTGGGACCCAAAATTTCAGCTCTCTCCTCCCCATTGGTTTCCAGATAATTTTGCTATTTGGAGCACCAAAACTTCCCGAAAAATTCTGCAAAATTAAGAGTCAGCTCCTTGACCCCTGACTGTCCAAACCCAAAAATGTTTTGAGCTAATTTTGACCTCTCGGAATTACCCAAAATTGGTGCTAGGCCCTCCTTAGTAGAACTAGAGACCGCGTCCCCAGTGGCTCTATGGCTCTATCTGCTGCAAACTCTCTCCTTATTTATTCTCAATCTGCAATAGGAATGGTCTAGGAAATTTTCCCAGATGTAGGGGAGAGGTGTCACATCAAATCCCGACACAAGATAATTGTTACTGAACCCAAACCCACAAAAACATTGTCTAAAGACCCATTGCGCAGGCCCTAGGAAGATAATTTCATTCCCTTCAATAGCAGTCATTTCCAGCTCCAAAACTTTCCACAAATGTTGAGCTCTCCCTCAAGCAACTCTGTTGATTTTCTCTGGGCAAAATACCCTCGGAAGCTAGCTGAAATGAGTGGTACGATTCCCTACTGCGTCCTCCTTGGAGTACGAATTGGTTGAAGGAATCTCCTGAAATGTGCTGCAATACTCCACAACCCTCTCACCAAAGTAGCAATAGCTTTCCTTCCTAGGGTGGCACTCTAAGTCCACCGAAAGAAGGGTGAATTCTCCCCTTGGAGAACTCTATGCTAAGCAACACTAGTGACCCAGCTAAACAACTTGAGCAACAAAGTAAATAGATGAGTGAAAAAAAGACCCCAATAGCTTCTATGCTCTTGCTATTTATATTTCTTGCCTCCTCATGTGGTTCCCTCCATCCAATATTTCAACCTCCTTCCCTTAGCAATTCAATTTTCCCAAGGGGTTTGAATTCCCCATTTTTGAGTGGCCCCACTTCCCACTACCATTTTAATATTTCATTTTTCTCTAATGTTGGCGACCTCCATCTCTCCAAAAATTAAGTGGGGATTCCCACCTACTTTTCCTAAGTTTACATGCCAAAATATTTCCCAACCCCCAATTGCAAAAATAGAAATTCATTTTAGCAAAATTAATTTAATTGGGGACATTACATAGAAGTGTAGAGAATATAAACATCCTATTTTATTAATGTTCTTCGTTGATGCTTTGTGATGTGAGAATATAAACATCCTATTTTATTAATGTTATTCGTTGATGCTTTGTGATGTGGCTTGTGGAGATAAATCCTCGTTGAGGAGATTAGTGTCCAGGCTTCTAAGTTTTCTTTTAACAGAATTTGTTAGGAAGCAGGCTTTTCGTACAAATGAATCTTGAAGTTTAGAGTTATTCTCTATAACCAGTAGACTATGCCTTGAATAACTAACGACTCAAAACTTAAAGGGTGAGAGGTTTGAATTCCTGAGCATGTTTGAATTCATGAAGTTAGAACTAGAATAGAACTGCTTCAAACAATTATGCTTAAAGGGATGTAACAATACTTTTGATTAAATAATCCTGAATATAATGAGTTTACTGGTATAAGACAGTAGTTGTGATTGATTGGTGATCCTAATTAAACAAGTCAAGTCAACACATTTATTAATGCTAAAAATTCTTAAAGGCCCTCTTCACTTTCCCGGATTTCTAGGTTTTTTGCCATGCTGATTTTACTTTGTAGACATTCGTGGTGTCTGCGGGAATCACATTTGGGTTTCATGGGTCTCATGTAGACGTAGAGTAGATAGTTCCGCAGAGTTTTTTATTTTCTTCCATGGCACTGCGGAGAGCGAACGACAGCAGACAAAAAAACCGAGTGATTCATTGATAGAGTAACCTCAGAGGGACAGCGGAAGACTTTATATTCTCCCGAATATTGCCATTTTTGTGCTCTTATATGTATTTTTAAAATTCTATTGCTTATTATTTTTAATTTAGATAACATCAGTTTTCCGTCCAAAATTACAGACTTTCACCACACTGCAAAATCCATCGGTTGATGGAAACGATGCAAAAAAGCTAAGTTTCGGAGACAAGTCAGTCCGACATGAAATGGTTGTTGAGTTAAAAACTTAAAACTCGAAAGACAACTAGTGGCGTCAAGATTCGAATGGAGGGAAGCCAGGGGGAAGCAGCATCATTGGCAGCCATTTTCGAACAAAATGTAATAAAAAGAGACCTAGATTTAGTTTTGACTTATAGATTGGAATTTTAACATATATTTTTCTTCTTCTAATTTTTATTAATTAACTTTAAATTTAAAATGATATATAAAATTTATACAAATGATATATATATATATATATATATATATATATATATATATATATATATATATATATATATATATATATATATATATATATATATATATATATATATATATATATATATATATATATATATATATATATATATATAATTTTAAATTTAGTTTTGTCTTAATAATCTTAAAATATAGGTGTGTGGGTGTAAACTAATGATGGTTTTTTATGAATGCAAACTTAAAAAACAACAATTTGTTAATTTGAAGAGATAATTAAAAATTAACTTGAATATATGGTAAAAGCACAAAATGTATGAAAATGATTTAGCTTTAATATATATATAAATATATCAATATATAATTTTATTTACAAAAATTGAGTGAATTTTACTTATAGTATTTGTTTTTTCATGCAAATATAATGCATATATATTATATTCCTATCGATGTTAACTTTGAGTACGTAAGCAGAGGAATTCTGCTACAAAACTTTTAGAAGTGTAGAGAATACCTTAATCACAATTTTCAAATTTATAATTTCAACTTAACTTTTAGAAGTGTAGAGAATACCTTAATCACATTTTTCAAATTTATAATTTCAACTTTATATATTTTATAAAATTATGATAGCCATTATATCTTTATAAAATTATGATAGCCATTATATTTTTGAAATTTCTTGGATTTCTGTTAGTAAAAGGTTCTTAAAGTTATCAAACAATTTGCAGGTCTCACTCTATAATAGTGCTTAATATAATTTTTATAAATGATTAAGATCGAAGTAATTGAGGTATGCATTTTAACCGCATTTAACATTTTGATATGTCTAAGTCAAAAATATATATTTTGTGTCTATTATTAATTTTATTATATTTTTTAATATTATTGTCGTATCCTGATCCTGGATTTTAAAAAAACTAGCGAATTTTCAAAAAAACTCAAAAAATTAGTGGATTTCAAAAAAACGGATCCGAATGCTGGTAACTTAGATTAAAATAGACCTAATGCCTTCCAAAACATGTTTAACATCTAAATTGTTATCATAAGGGTTTTCTTAGGGCTTAAGATAATATAGAAATTAGTTGAATGAATAATTTTAAAAGTATTTTTTACACGCTAGTCTACTTCAATGTTTATATTGAGAAGCCATTAATAAGTCTAATAAAAAACTATAAAAGGAGACCAAATGCCTTCCAATAACATAACATCTCAACTAATCTTTCTTTCTAAAATTACTCGACCTTTCTGAGGCAGCGAAATTTTCTGAGGAACTTCTGAGGCAAAGGTTTGGACCTCTTGAGGATAGTTGGATTTTGTTTAGGACAGATCATATTGTGAGCTTAAACTCGGCTTGAGGTAAGCATTTCAAAAATTATTCTGTTATCTTTTTTTAATTGACTTGTAGTTGTTAAAGTGAAGGCATAGGCTTTGTAACGTTTATATTGAGAAGCCCTTAATAAGTCTAATAAAAACCTATAAAAGGAGACCAAATGCCTTCAAATAACATAACATCTCAACTAATCTTTCTTTCTAAAATTACTCGACCTTTCTGAGGCAAAGGTTGGGCCCTCTGGAGGATAGTTGGATTTTGTTTAGGACAGATCATTTTGTGAGCTTAAACTCGGCCTGAGGTAAGCATTTCAAAAATTATTCTGTTACATTTTTTTTTAATTGACTTGGAGTTGTTAAAGCGAAGGCATAGGCTTTGTTTTATAGTTCTCGACCCTCATAAGAATGCTCACTTAGGTCTGCCCTTGTCTTATTCTAAGGGCTACAATAGATTCTGGCCATGCTGTGTGCTTATGTTAGGACTGTATTTGTGTAGGTTTGTCTACTTACACAAATTAAACTCTGTCCAGAGATGACTTTACGTATTTCTGGGCACAAAAATCATTTAGATTTTAAAGTACTGTTAAGAATGCATAGAGTGATGCAAAGAAAACATAACAAAAGAAGAAGGAAATAGACTGTAAATATATCAAGAACTAGAATCTTTTTTATTAATGAAAATGTCTTACAGGCTTCATAGATTTCCTGATGCAAAAATAGTGCTAACCAACCAAAACTTCCATACCATTCTCCCTGGTTCTTCATTATTTTTATACATTTTTGGGGTAACTGTTTCAAATATAAGTTTGTAACTAATTTCTAATTACTTAATAACTAAAATTGTATTTAACTAACTACTATAAAATCTGTTATATTAAGTCCGAGCAAAATAAAAAATATTAGCTTCGACATAACACTTGATATGCGTATACCTTCACATTTGCGATGTCGGCTAGGTGCACTTGGCCCACTTACTATGACACTGGGCACACGAAATCACCAAATAGATACACAGCATCGTGGTCCCATTAACAATCAAACCCTAGTGCAACAATGGCACATGGGAGAACAAGTACATGGTGCAACGAGGTACAACAATAGTACTTGGGACAGCAACGATACTTGGTGCAACAAGTACATGGTACAGTCATGATTGGTGAAGCATGATGAGATGCAGCATAGTGATGATGGGTGTTGCATGGTGCAGCATGATGATGAGGAGCAGCACAATGATAGGTGCAACAAAGCGATGGAGTCACCTTGGAGAATCAGTTGAAGCAGCATGTCTTCAACTGAGTTCAACTACCTCATGTATCATCTTCTTAGAGATGATCTATGCTCTTATTTAGATAGGTCAAAGTGTTGACTTCTGTTGTAAATGTATTCTCTCTCTCTCTGCTGAACTATTGAAGAACATATAAGAAGAATTGATTAAGATTTTCCCCACATTGGGGTTTATCCATGGCTAGCGCCACATCTTGTGTCCTCTTGTCTTGGCTTGTCTTCCGCGATCTATGTTTATGTTCTATCTGCAATTTACTTTAATGCTGATGTGATTGCTAAATATTGAGCTAACTGTGAAAATTAAAATATATTTATCTAAGCATAGAACATACCTAAAATTAACATGGTATCAGAGGTGAGGTGAAGACAAAGCCCAAGCAAGAGTGAAAGAGAAATCACCGAAGACAGTTGGGAAAGGACAAAAGGATCAATGGATTCCTCATCCCTCTTCAAATTCACTGAGGGTGAAATCAAAGCAGAGAATATTATCAAAATGGCACAGTGGAAGCTTCTGATGGCCTACCTAAAGATCACTTCAATGGGAAGTTTGGATCTAAGGGTGGAAGGAAAGGCAAATGCCTTGTTTGTAATAAGTTCAGCCATTATGCAAAGGAGTGTCCGAATGGTAGGGGCACATCACTTGATGATGATAACAATCATTCCAGGGACATCTTCAATGATCAGAGGAATGATAGGTAGTGCAGGTCATCAAGGAAACGACTGACTCTTCAAGAAAGCAAGGAACCCCGGGTATGAAGAATCAAATGTTGTTTTTGATAAGATAAAGAAGCGTTATCTTGTATTGGCCCTCTCCTTCAGACTCTTTGGGAATCTGGCTTATTGATTGTAGTGCTTCAAGGCACTTCATCAGATAGAAGGGTGCTCTCTCTAATTTGGTAGAGATGGAAACAATTGTGGGATTATACTTGGAGTCGATGCCACCTATCCCAAAAAGGGTGTAGGGAATGTTACCCTTCAATTGGATAAGGGTAACTCGATTCATTTACAAGAATCTTTTTATGTACCTGAAAGAAGAACCTGGTGTCCATTTCGGCAATGGAAGTCAAAGGTTTCAGGGTGGCATTCATCGATGGAAAGGTACATGTTTGAAAATAAAATTTTCAAAGATGCTTTTACTCATGGGTTCAGGGTTGGCAATTTGTATCAAGTTTCAGGATGGTACATTGGGGACCATGTCAGTTGACACACGTCATCTATAGCACCATAGGTCTGCTTATTGTGGGACCCTACCTGATGTGAGTCAGATAGTGTCAGGGATGCCTGAATTCAAGAAGAGCATGAAGGTACATGTTAGAGATGTACCGAAGGAAAATCCTACAAGGGGACCATTCCCCTCATGTAGAAGGTCCACAGGTTTGGAATAACCCGAGGGGTTTGAGATTCATGATCGAGAATCTCATGTATGCATGTGAAAGAAAGCCCTCTATGGCTTGAGGCAAAACACCCCGGGCTTAGTTTGAGAGGATTGATAGCTGTTTGATGAAGCTGATCCAAACCATTGCTTGAAGGTTGTGGATGATAGACCTCTCATACTGGCACCTTATGAGGACGACCTCTTTCTGACAGGTGCAGACCCTTTCATTTGCAGAAATAAGAGGGAGTTGGATTCCGGATTTGGAATGGTGAACTGCAAGCCCATGACTACCTCGATGGAGCTTAACTTTCAGAAGTTATGTGGTAATGATGCCAGACCAGATTTGGGAAATGCCTCTGAGTTTCATAAACTCATTCGCTTTGATGTTCTTGGTGAACTTTCGTCCGGATATATGTTTTGTAGTTAGCATGTTGGGCTCATATTTGGTTGAGCCTCACTGGATTGGTGCCAAGAATCTTCTGAGATATCTTTAGGGCACAATCTCTCATGGATTGAGATACACTGCCAGAAATGTGAAGCTGCATGATTATTCGAATGCTGACAGAGCAGGCAGTGTGGAGGATCGCAAGAGCACTTCTGAGTGTTGATTCTCTTTGGGTTTTGCTCGATATCCTGGATGAGCAGGAAGCAGAAGATGATTGCTTTGAGCACTGCTGAGACCGAATACATAGCTATGAGTATGACCTCGTGTGAAGCTGCCTGGTTGCGGAAGCTCTTCAGTGAGCTGTTTGTACACATGATGGATACCACTGTGATCTTCTGTGTCAACCAGGGGGGATTCGATTATTGAGGAATCCTGTATTCTATGATTGCTCCAGCATATAGACGTCAAATACTACCTTATCTAGGATATGGTACATTGATGAGCGAGGAGGCTCCATTGCATTGAGACTGATGTGCAGGTAGCAAACATTCTATTGAAGCCCTGGGGAAAGGTCAAATTTGTGACTTTCTCGAACGACTTGAAGTCATTGAGAGACCCTCTTATGAGGGTCCTGCATGTTGCATGCATTAAGCTTTGGGAGCTCCGGGGGGGGCTTGGGGTACTTCTTGGAGCAAAAGGCGACCATAGGGCGACTCACCCTCCCCTAATGGTGCGCTATGTACAGGGTGAATGGTTCAGCTTTCCCCTGCGATACCCCGTGGCGACTTAGGGACAGGATGAATGGTTCTCCTGTCGAGGCATCCTACCCATGCAGTCTGAGACTCATGGGAAGTACCTCTCATTTGGCCAATGAGAAAGGAAATGAGGTTAGGGACCATAGTAGTACTATTGATGGAAACATCGTTGTATCTACTGTACTCCCTATACTAGGATGACCTCCATTGATCTGGGATCAATGAAACTGATATGGGATCAGTAAGAGTGGTTTGAGACACTCTCTTGTGATATTTCTTTGGGATCAATGAAATTGACTTCGAGTTAGTAAGAGTGATATGACTCACTCTCTTGGAACTGATCTGGGATTAGTAAGAGTGGTATGACACACTCTCTTCATATGGAACTGACCTCGGGTCAGTAGAGAATGGTATGAGACATTCTTGATTAGTTCTTCTTCTTCATGGTTTAGCATAGCAACGTAGTGCAGGGCACTGATGGCAGAGATAGTACAATCTGGCAGATCGATCAGCGGATGGAGTTCTCCCTAGTTGAGAGGCAATGTTAAAATTGGCAAATAGGGCCAAACTCAATGTGGGTCACATCTTATTTATGGCAGCTGATATTTTTCTTGGATCCCTCTCATCGAGAGGTGTAGGATTGATCTAAAGATCATCCGATTTCGATAAGTATTCATGGAGTTATGAATTTATTTGTGTTATAAGACAATTCGTCAAGGTCGGCCAACAACTAAATAACACCCACATGTGCTCAACGTTTTAGTATAAAAGGAGATGACTTGAGAGTCATTTTACACACACTTCACTCTTGATTTCTCTCCACTTGTTTTGGGTTTTAGTGGAAGAGAAATCTAGGAGGATGAAGCCCTAGTAGCAGTCAAAAGGAAAAGGCTCTATGCTGCCCTAATGGAGATTAGATCATAGCCATGGAAGGGACCTCTACGCTGCCCTAATGGAAGTCAAATCACAGCTATGGTAGATACGCTAACCTAGAGGAGCCCTTACCTCTAACGCAGTCATTCTAATGCAACTATGGAGGAAACCTCAACAAGATATACGTTGCCTTATACGTTGGGCTATGATGCCCTAGACGCAGGCCTATGATGCCCTAGACGTAGGCCTACGAAGCCCTAGATCAGCTTGCCAAGAACGCTGGTTGTTTGAGGGACCAAAAGCCTAAACAGGAGGGTTGTAAGTGGTGTAATGGACAGCAAGTAGGGAGGATTTGTTTGGGAAGAAAATCTGCAGTCCTGGAAGCTTAGACAACCAAGTTTTAGGGCTGTAAAAGTGGTTAGAGTCAGCCCTAACCAGAGGGCCGAGATTATAGAGGAAGGTACAGAATTCAAGGACAAGGAGGACAGCAGATTGTTGATAAGCAAGGTATGGTTGTTCTATTGTTTTGATGCTTTTGCTAGTGGATAGACAGTCCTAGTTTTAGGAAAGATTTGAAGGACTTCTTGAAGGTCTGTTGGAGGGCAGGAGTAAGGTGTCTTTGCAGCCTTAGATCAGCTTGCCAAGAAGGACGTTGACAGCTGAGTAAAGGGACCCTCATGTCGTGACTAGGCCGCAGCTAAGGCAGCATTTGAAGGGCTGTCTTAAGGTCATTTCAGGTGGCCGAATTATTGGAAGGAGGGCCGTGAAGCTTTGCTAGAGGGCCGAGGCAAGGTAAGTATGTTGGGTTGCTGTAGGGATAGCAGCAATGTTGGGTTGCTGTAAGTATGTTGGGTTGTTGTAGGTTACAATGGGTCAGCAACAAGCACAGTGCTGCCAACAATCATAGGAGCAGCAGTTACTGACAGTGGGACAATTGTGCTAGGAATGTGACAGCAAGGTGACCCATGAAGTTTGAATGCATGATAGTGCAACAAGATGCATGGGCAGCATGATAGCATGATGGCATGCTACAACAATACAACTGGAACAACAACAATACAATTGGGACAGCAGTATGGCAAACATGGAATTGCAATGTCACTAACAATGGGACAACAATGCTAGTAGTGTGACAGCATGGTGCAGAAATGGCACATGGGACAGTAAGTACATGGTGCAAAAAGGTGCAACAATAGTACTTGGGACAACAATGATACTTGGTGCAGCAAGTACATGGTACAGTCATGATTGGTGAAGCATGATGAGATGCAGCATAGTGATGATGGGTGCAGCATGGTGCAGCACGGTGAGGTGCAGCATGATGATGAGGAGCAGCACAACGATAGGTGCAGCAAGGCGATGGAGTCACCTTGGAGAATCAGTTGAAGTAGCATGTCTCAACTGAGTTCAGCTACCTCATGTATCATCTTCTTAGAGATGATCTATGCTCTTATTTAGATAAGTCAAAGTGTTGACTTCTGTTGTAAATGTTATCTCTCTCTCTCTCTGCTGAACTATTGAAGAACATATAAGAAGAATTGATCAAGGGTTTCCCCACGTTGGTGTTTATCCCTGGCTAGCGCCACATCTTGTGTCTTCTTGTCTTGGCTTGTCTTCTGCGATCTATGTTTATGTTCTATCTGCAATTTACTTTAATGCTGATGTGATTGCTAAATATTGAGCTAACTGTGAACATACCTAAAATTAACACAGATCTAGTGTGGTAGCAGATATGTTTTGAGGCCGGATCCAGTTTGCAGCAGTTGAGGTTTTATCTCAGCTATTCTCCAGTTATTCATATGGCCATGTAATATTGATTTTATATTAATATAATAAAAGCTGGGATTTGCTGCATATGTTTCGTTTTTTGTCGAATATTTTATCATTGTTGGTTTCCGGGTTTTATTTGTTGGTGCATATTGGTGTAATCTTTGTGGATTTTTGATTAAAAACTAATGACATAAATTTTATAAAGGAAATTCCCTGTAATTTAATGAAGATATCCAGGCAGGATATTACAGGGGTATCAGAGCTGGTTTTCCTGCCAGATTGAGCGTTTATTGCAGATTAATTTCAAGTTGAGATCATGGATTAATTTTGAAGCTCAAGCGAGGGTTTCAGGAGAAACTAACATTCAGTGATCCTCCATAATCACCCTAGCTAGAACCTCATCAATTTTGGTCGTTCCCTATAGCCTCCCTAGTTGGCTTAATATTGTGAAGATTTTCCAGTGTTGAAGGAGATGAATCAAATTTTCTTTATAGGTTGGATTTACTTGTGGTAGCTGAGTAGTGATGCAGGAAATTCTTCAAGAAAGCTAAACTATTTTTGGAGTCACCATCTTCCTCAAGGTCCAAGTTATTTAGAAGTTGAGATCCACCCCATGGAAGAGCAAAATTATCTATTTATGAGGGCTAAAATTGCATTTCTCATTGAGGCTGAGTCTTTTCTTACTTAAGGGCCAAAATCTGTCTTTGAAGCAGGTTGAATTCACAAATTCTTGGGAAATCGAGGCTTAGCGTCTAAAGAGGCCAAATGTATCCACCCATGGTGTGAAACTATCGAAATGCTATAAGACTGAGGCCGAATATACTCTGGTGTGAATTGCTATATGATTTTGTCATCAACGTGCACGCCAGTACGAGCAAAGATTATAGAGAGAGGGTGCCAGCATGTGCAAAGGGAATAAATTATTAGAAAGATGCTGAAGATCGAGCTGGGTTAAGGATGAGATCTACGAAGGGGCTGAGTCTGTGTATTTTGCGAGCTGCAATTGTTGGATTCGTGCACACTCAAGTGGCCATTTATTTCAGTAGAACGACCAAAGCAAATTGTTGAGTGCAGGAGCAGAACAAAGGAGTCACATTACTAATTGTTGAGTTGAGTCAATTGCATGATAGCTGGGGGATGAATTTACAGTGAATGTCTTGGTGGCTGTCTACCTGAGACACTTCAAGTATACTATAAAGATGTAGCATATCCCAACGTAAGCATAGAAATTGTTATATCAGGTGGAGTTTATAATCGTGCACTCAAATTGTTACCCTGGGTGGGATTCACAATCACCAGGACCAAGGACCTGTCCAAATTTCATCATGCAACATTTGAGTTCTTTATTGATAATTTGGGCGGAGTCATAATCCTGTCACCACGATAGAGAGCTGCATTTCTTATCACATGGACAGAAGGGGAACTTCTACGGAGCCTAGCAGTGATAGGGACTCACTTGAAAGTTGAGTTGCTGAGGCCGAGTTTGAAAATTTAGTATATCGTTAGTTGAATTTGAGTCGAGCTACAGAGTAGAAGTTGGTTTGGTGAGTTGAAGACCAAGAGCTATACAAAGGTCAATGCCAGTGCGCTGTTGCAGATCCGTAGGTTGAATCTTGTGAGATGGATCGAGAAAACTGTAGTTGCTTGTGTATGAATTGTACTAATTGTTGATGCCTATGCGTGGCTTATGAAGCTGAAGTTGTCGGAGTAAAGTCTGAATTAAGTGGTTGAGTTTATTGTTAAGTCGAGTCTGCAAAGTACGCGATGACAAGGATTGATCTGCACACTGAGAGTGTGTAATCTATTTGTTGATCATTGTCAATTGGTACTCGAGTGCCATGTATACAATATGATTGGAGCTCACAAAGAACACTTGTAGCTGATAGACAAAGCACTAATCCTGAAAAGTGATAACAGTCCTAAAATGATGCAGAGGTAGAGTATGGACAGGGGATTGATGGCTAACAGTATGTTGTTGCAGATGTCCAGTTCGGTGATTGTTGGCCAGAGTATTTAATTGTTGTTGTTTTAGGGATTGCCATAACAATGAATTGTTGAATGTATAGTTGGTTGAGAGATGTATATGCTGGCAGCATGCTAGAATGTTATGGTTGTCAGTGCAAATGTGTATGGATGTGTAGATGTGAAGCGTATTGATAGTTGTTGAGTTTGTGATGCAAAGTTCCTAAAGAAGGTAAAGTTTGTTATCAATTGGAGACTGAGTGTTCACCATCTTCAGGGGCCAGGTATATTCTATTTTTATGGGGACAAGTTCTCTACTTGAAGCCGAGTGTTGTAGCAGAGGATTGTGTTACTTCCTGAGGCAAGTCTGATCATCCCTGTATCACTGAAGTGTGCCAGATTTGTGCCTAGGTTTATCAATTGACTTTCATCCATTGCTGTTTGCAAATCAAATGTTTGACAAAATCTATGTGCACTAAATGTTGAAGAAACTCCTCAAAGAAAGAATTTTAGCTTTGGTATAATCATTTGCCAGAGGATTGTTGAATATCAAGCTTATTAATCATCAAGAAGGCTGAGTTTCCTTACTATTGTAATCTTGTAGAAGGCCAATCATTCCTCATGGGCTAGATTTGGGTTTGACACCTTGATGTAATTTAATGTTAATCTGCCTTGCAAGTGTGGATGTATGGCTGAGAGAACTTTGTTGATTGAGCTAGCCCAAAATGTAGAGTATAGGACATAGGTTGCTACATTGTTTCTAGCTAACAGTGAGATCAATATATTCCTCAGAAAAATTTGATTACATTCATTGTTTTTGTAGTTTCTGTTGCTACTGGCTGAGTTTGGTTGTTATTATGACATCCAATAATTGTATTGCTCTCCGTCTGTACATTTAGATATGTATGTTTCTATGGTGTCATACTGTCATAGTTGTTGAGTAGTGACAGGATAGAGTGTAGTTGTTTAGTCATGTATTTTGTCGTGGCAGAGTTGAGTTACAGAGAGGTTGCATGTGTTTTTGGGTCAAAATATTGTTGAGTTGATTTTCTTGTGTGAGATGAAATTGATTATAGAGGGATGTTACTGGAGCATAACATATCCTGTCATTAAACTGCTATTCGAGAGTACATTTGTTGAGTCATCTTCTGTATTGTTGCTACTATAAAGTGTTGATGTGAGTTATTGAGTAAGTTTGTTGCTAGAATAATAGAGGAATTTGCAGGTTGCAAATTTATTAGCCCATGGATGAGTCATTGAGGCAATTCGTAGCCCATTGTGCAGAACCTCTCGTTAGAAGAAATTTGATGAGGAAAATTTTTTAAGGGCTCAAATCAGGGAAGGATGAGGAGCCAAAGTGAAAGCAGTCTCTAGAACTCCCAAGGAAGAGCAAAAATCAAATGAGAAGAGAGCAGGTTTGTTTCACATGTCAAGAAGCATTAACACCATTTCATAGATGTAAAGTTACAGGGGATAGAGAAGCAGATGAGACTGTAAAAATTGAAGTAGAGCAAGAAATGGCAAGGAACTCAAGTCAACTGATTATGGGAAGGGTTGAAGGGTCCATGGTTGGATAGGAGTTACATGCGGAATGCTCTAACTAGCATGATCTCGAGGGGGGCATGACCCAGAAATGGTTGAATCACATCATGAGGATCACGAGTCTACTCTTTTGGAGAGCCCATTGAAGGTTCAGGTGATAGTAATGGATGAGATGGGGTCCTTTACTATAGTTGAGTCCATTGATTTTCACGAGGATACCTTTGAAGAGCATGAACAATCATATGGAGATGATGATAACAACCCACCTGTGCATCCATGTTTAATGGCTGAAGGGGATGAGCAACAAATTGGCCCCATATGTGAAGAAGACCAAAGAGTACATTTAGGGATTCTTGCAAGATGAGCTACTAGTGATCCAGCATGAAAAGCACATAAAGGAGTGTGAGTCAGATGAGGAGGATGATATGCATAGTATGCATGATGAGCCATATTTAGAGAGCTAGTTGAAGGCTCAAGTTGAAGACATGGTGGAGATGGTTGAGTATCCATATTTGGTTAACTTCCACCCATTGATGAGGTGCAAATAGATGCAGAGGCAACTAGCAAGGATGTAGTACTTTCAGACAATAGCCACTGGGAAAAGATTGAGAATTTTAGGACTAATCTTATGGCATTGAAGCAAAAGATCTAAACAGTACGAGGCACCATCTTGCAACAAAACAATAAAATTGAGGAGCTTAGAGTGGTGTGTGCCGAGTTAGCGCTGAGTTGTCTAGTGTTGAGGGGCAGCTAAAGTCCCTGGCAAAGCAGTAAGAGGAGTACATTTGGGAGTTCCAAAGCAACCCTCTTTAAGAGTACCTAGATAGGGCTTGTAGCATTACCATCCCAACTCTATACATTAGGGAGAGAGGGGCAGAGTTTTTGAGACAGATCATGTTGGTTGACCGGGCAGAGCAACATGAGTTGACCATGGAGCAACAACGACATGGTGGACTTACTCCATGCACAAATGTTCATGCATTTGATCTTTCCTGGATGGTTTAGCAGGAGATTATGAGTTGGTATCCTATTGATGGGACGATTTTTGGGAGGACATATTTGGCCGAAAGTATAGCACAATTGGAGCTGTTAGGTATGGGAAATGATGATTGGCCATGGTGGCATTGGGATCCAGGTGGATCTATTGATGGCAGGATGAGTCATATTGGTTTGGGATCCAGGCACTGAGGGATCCATTCATGGTTGGTTGGCATGGAGGCATGGTGTCGCATAATGGTTTGTATGGGATCCTGGTATTGGTGTACAAATATCTCGACAGTGGTCAAAGGCTGATTACTTGGGGGAAAACAATCTTGGGGTGGGAGGACTTGTAATGTCTACATTTCAGTCTCCCTTATGATGCGACTAGGACAGATTTCCATGGTTGGTGACAACTTGGTCACGAGAGCGAGATGTCATTATTAGTGGGCCTGAAGGGTTTTGGAGGAGTCTTACAAGGTCTAACAGAGTTTGCTTGGCATAATTCATCATCAGGGTCAATTTCGCACAACTTATTCTTGGTTCCATTGCATTTTGACAATTCTCGTAAAATGAGGTTATTATTAAGCATACCTTAATTAAATACACATAAGGTGTGGTTTTGGGAGTAATATTTGATGAAAAACCTTAGTGTAATAGCTTGTTGGAATCGGAATGAAGAGATCTATAGGATGGGATGGTGAAAAGTGATTTTCAATGGCCAGAGAGATCGTAGAGGCGAATTACGATTTTCCTAGATTAAAAGTGACTTTAATTTAGTCACTAATTAAATAAAAAGGGGGGAAATGCTTAAAAAGGCCAGAAGAGGAAAAGTGACTTAAATAAAATAAAATAAAGTCACTTAGATAAAGTAAAGGGGAGAATCTTCTAGAATGGTGATAAAATAATAAAATAAAATGTTTTTAGAATGATGGAGAGGGATCCATTATATTTATAAAAGGAGGGGAAGCAAATCATTTGGGACATCTTGGAGTTGAGTAATATTATTTTTGGAGTGGTTTGGGAACAAGGTTCTTTACTTTCAGCATGCCCCAGGACGAAAACCGTTGGGTTTATTAGTGTGAGTTGGAGGAAAACCCAACCCCCAATTGAGGAGATTTCACCTAGAAATCTCATGGAGCTTCAACGGTATTATTGGAGATCAGATCTGCAATAGATCTGAAGATTGGAGTAAAGATCATTTAGATTCTCAACTTGGGCATCAATGCAGTTCTAGTTCGAGAGGCTAGATCCAGTGTGGTAGCAGATATATTTTGAGGCCAGATCCAGTTTGCAGCAGTTGAGGGTTTATCTCAACTATTCTCTAGTTATTCATTTGTCCAACTAATATCGATTTTATATTAATATAATGAAGGCTAGGGTTTGCTGCATATGTTTCTTTTTTTGTCGAATATTTTATCGTTGCCATGTTCTGGGTTTTATTGCTGGTTCATATTGGTATAATCTTCGTGGATTTTTGATTAAAAATTAACGACATTGATTTTATAAAGGAAATTCCTTGTGATTTAACGAAGATATCTAGGCGGGATATTACACACTCTTATTGATTTGAAAGTAGAAATTATAGCCTCATCCTGAGGCTACAAAATCAACTAGATAACCATCCACCTTGAGCCACCCCTTCTAAAGTTGCCCCTGAGTGGACATATGCCTCATAGGCTACCTCGCAATCATCATATTTGAGACCATACCCTTCATCAAGAATGGTATCTTCACATTCATCTCTCTTTTCCTCCTTTGTTTTGCATGGGAAAATTTCTTGTTTTTCCTCGATTTTTAATGTTTTCTAAGGGTAAACTATCTATTCCAATTGTTTTGAACCAAAACTTGGAATTTGATATATATATATATATATATATATATATATATATATATATATATATATATATATATATATATATATATATATATTGAAACACAAAAATTGGAAACTGAAAAACTAACAACACCGACAACAAAAACAAATAGCAATAATGACTGTATCAGCAACTGGAGGTCAGTACTAACAAGTTATGATAAACAAGTCTAGCAATTTAACAACAAGAAATTAACAACATATCTAGGTGATATTGATGGCCACCTAGCTATTCCACTTGGACCCCCAACATTATTTCCTTTTAGTTTCCTAATTTCTAGCATAATTTACTATTTTTGGCAGTTTTTCGAGTCCTGAACTTTCGACACTGTTTTGAATCTCAAACGATGTTTTTTTTGGAAAACGGGCAGACCTACTATGGAAAGGGTCTATAGTCGAAAGTTTTTGTCCTCAGATAGATATTTCTAAGGAGGTATCGTAAGCGTCACACAAAAATCGTATGGCAAAGTTACGACCCTAGGAAGTTGATGTACCAACTAACCCCAATGGGGCCCACAAACATTTGGCGTTTCATCGCTTAGGGTTAGGTTTCTAGATGTTTCGGGTTTTCCATTGCTCCTCAATAATAAAAAGGCCTCCAAGCCTCATTGTAACACAGTTAAGAAGACATGTAGCTGTCACATCTCCTCAAAAATAAGCTACCATCGCTCAAGCTAGTTTGTTTCTCTTATGTATGGAAATAGTTTTCAGCAGTTGCTATTTTATTAATTGCAAATATGTTTTGTTGTATCTCTATGTTTTGGTTTGAATTTGTATTTCATTTCATTCTTGCATAAATCTGGATCACCATATGTCCATGAAGCATCACTAGGGAGTAGCATTGGGTGAAAACATTTTTAGAGTAACCCCAAAAGCTAACACTCCTTTATGAGAAGAGTGTTTTTTGTAATACTAGTCAACTCTCTATGAATGTGCAACCTGTTCCCCCATTATGATAGAACATCATATCTACTTTGTAGGAGTCATGACCACAAGTATAGGTCCAAATCCACATTATACAAGTAGTCATTGTTCACAAAGGTGTGTCTATTTCCAAGTAATCTACCAAACAATTTGTAACTTAGCCATAGTATGGTCAACGCAGAAAGAGAATATAAGAAAACATCACACCAACTGAAAATAAATGCCCCAAGCATATCTACAATCTATCATAGATGAAAAGTTGTGAACATACTTTCATGACAAGAACAATTAGGGTTTCAACCCATCAAACCTTTCATGGGTGCAAGTATTGACCTCAAGCACACTACCATCCAATAACCACTATTAGGTACAACAACTAAAGTATCCAACCTTTAAATCCATAAGAAGGCAATTTCAGTCCAATCAATGTTGATACCATGTAGAAATTTTGTGAAATGAACAGTGAATGCAACTTCAGAAATTTCCCCTGAATCTATAAGTATCCCAAACAAATTCTTGTGAAAATTTTTCCTTAGTTCTAAATCTGAAATAATAAACTACAATAACTAATATTAATACTTCAGTCCAACCCAATTCACCATGCGGCCCCATGAAATACATACATAACAAGTGTACCTCAATGCCAACAAGTTATAACACTTAGGCAACCAGATTATAGATCTGAAAATACTTTATTACAATAATATATTAGTTCTTTTATCTTCTAAATATTTTCTAAATCACTTAATCAATTCAACTAAATGTATGTCAAATCAACGTGCATAACTAGGGTTAAATCTAATCAATCATGAAGATAACATAAGCTGAAAATCAAAATATAAGAATATAACACAACTTTATCACAAAGTTGGTACAAGTCAAACTCTTCAACCTAGCTAGGGAAACTATAGGAGAACTCTGTCCACCAACTCCTCCTAGCAAGGAATCGCTCCCAACAAAGTTGGCCACTTTGCCAAATATCTCAATAAGCTAGCATCAACATCAACAAGCCCTCCTTGGCACATACACCAAGCTTGTATAAAACAAGCTCTTAGCACTAGTAGTTTTGTCTTCCTTAGGGTTTTCAAACCCCGGTCATGTTGCATCACACAATTACATGACAAGGCAATTGTAGTGTTGGCCTCTAAGTTGACATAATTCATCATAGGGTTTTAGAGAGTTAACGACCTAGAGTTTGAGTAAGTTGGTGAGATGCCTTACTTGGAAGATGATGATTATTGAATTCTTAATGTTCCATGGATGGCTTGGTGCTTGTGTTGATGCAAGAATTGACAACCTAGGGTTTGAGTCAACTCTTGCATTAGCACAAGCACAAAATTATCCATGGAATATCAAGAATTCAATAATATTTGTTTTCCAAGTAAGGCATCTCACCAACTGCGAGAGTCTTGATCTTTCCCTAGCCTCTATTCATCACACAAGAACAAGATTACAATCTCATCTAGGTGCTAGCTTGTTTCTTCATGTCATATGCTATGGATGAACCCTAGTGCTACAACCTTAGGTTGTCAACTCTTGCATCAACACAAGCACCAAGACATCCATAGAACATCAAGAACTCAATAACTGAGTCACTTTCCAACTCCAAGCAAGGTATCTCACCAACTTCGAGACTCATCAAATTAGGGGCTCTATGATCTTGCCCTAGCCTTCGTTCATCACACAAGAACAAGGTTGCAATCTCGTCCAAAGCACTAGCTCCTTTCCTCATGTCTTTTATTAGGGATAGAACCCTCGTGCTAAATCAAGAGCCATAAGTTAAACCATCTTCACCTTCATCGTCATGTTCTTCTCAAAGGTTTACATGTATAACAAAAACGTTAACATCTCATGAGAGAAAAACCTGGCATCTCATAAGCGCAAACTCTCCAAGAACATCCAAGTTGTTTATTGTTTCTTCATGTCTTCTACCTACCAAGGTTTGCATCACAATCCTTAGTATTTTGCTCCCTATAGGACTCCCTAATATTTTGTTCAATGCAAGACTTCTTTAAGACAATTACAAAGATAGAATAGAGTACAATGATAATAATGATTACAAGAGTTTTCTCCTTCCTTTATATCTAAACTGGGTGGGGGAAACTAACATAAAACAAGGACTGCCCATATAAGAAACCAATAATTCAATCCCAGATGGAACGCTCTATGATGCAATGATGTACAAGTGTCACACTAGGGTTTATCCAACCCCGAAGATGAAATGCACTCTAAGCATGATACTTTTAGAGCTCAATGCCTCTCCTCCTTGATGGCGTGCCCTCCATCAAGCTATTAGTTCAATGCACCTATTCCATTTTTGGTATCCAAGTGTCCTCATGCAAAGCATTCCTCCTTTAACTATGTGCCATATGTCCTTAAGTAAAGTGTCCAACCTTAAAGGTGTATATTGCATGGAACCAAGCTTCTCAAGGGCTAGGTGCCCTCCTCCAATTGCCTAGTGCTCTTCCTCCTAGATAGGTTTCTTGATCGCTCTGTGTCAACCACCCTATAGCAGCATATAATTTTTTTCAAAGCACTCCATCATGCTCGAGCAGTCAAGCAACGAAAAATCATCATTATCCTTCAGCTATTTGTGAAATCATGTAAACCTAAATTCTGCATCTCGGTGGGCCATTGTAAAAATCATTATAGTATGTTTATAAAGCCATGTAAAACACGTAGATAAACTTAAGAATTTTTGCTAACGAGTTTCATTCTAGGGGGTTTTTTAACCTCAACTAATTTTTTGTGTTTTAAACAATCAGGTAATTAGTGGATTTTTTTCCCAGATATACCCCCAAAGCTAGGGTGGGATTCGGTGGTGATGTCTTAAGTAAGTCCTAGTGTGTCGAGTCTATGTATTTTCATCATACTAGATCATGTATGGAGTCTTGTAGAATTTGGTTGAGTCTAAGTGTCTATTTTTAATTATTAAATTTCCAGCTGGTTAGGAAATTTAATAAATTGGATGTAAATTGTAAAATCAAATGATTGTAAAAGTTGAAGGGGGTAGGGTACTTACAGTTAGAACTTCTACACCTCAACTTAATGTCTAGACACTTTTTGAGGGTTGAAATTATGTCTATCCCCTCAAATTATTTTTATTCGACAAAAATTAAGCCAAAAAATGGTCAAAAAATTAAAATTGAGAGAATAAAATTCTCTCCAAGTGGAAAAACGAATTTTTGGAGAAGGTGAGCATTCCTGAGGAATAATTAAATTTGACAAACTCAATTCCAAGGCAAAAAAACCCACAGAAAGTTAAATGAGACCAAAAAAGAATTATATTTTCAAGAAAATTAATTTTTCTGGGTCCAAAAGAAGTCCAATTTCGAAGGCCCTCCATCAAGGAAAATATCAATTTTTTAACAAAAAAATGAGCTTATAGACCAAGGTGATTAAGTCAAAATAATATTTTTTTGAGGAAAAAAGGTCAAAATAATATATTTTTTTGACCAAGAAAAAAGAGAATTATTATAGAATTCGAATTTCTTCATCAAGATCAAGGGACATGATTTAATTTTAGCATGGATTAAGCAACAACTAGCCGTTATTCATTAGGATCAAGTCAAATTTGTGCAACTTCTTGGACATAGTCGTTTTCCATTTGGAAGGATCTAGATCTCTCTATTTTTCTACAAATTGAGCCTAAGAATCCTCATTGTAATCATATTTGGATGTTGTAATTGGCTCTGGAAGCTCCGTATATATTTTTTTGGATTAATAAAGTAAAAAATCTTTGGGGGCATGACCATGTGTGTATGTCTGTGACTTAACATGGTAAATTTGCTCTGATCATGTGCTTAATTTTCTACTGAATTTTAATGTTTTTATTTTCATATGCATTTGGGATTTATCAGTGTACAAGTATCTTGGACTGTTATTTGGGTTGAGCAAGCATTGATGATTGGGCAGATCTATTGGTTTTCGGTTAAACCCTTAGACTAACCTTTTACTCTGTGAGTCCATCCCATTTGGATTTAACAAATTTTTGAGTGTTTGTAGAAATCTCTTTTGAATAAGATCACGAGCGTGTGGGGCTAAGTTGCACTGAGAAAAATACGGGAATGGATACAGATACGGAGTTTGAAACAGATACGACAAATTTTCAAAAAATCTAGATATGATATGGCAGGAAACGGCACACACACACACACATATATATAAAATAAGAATTTCATATTACCATTCATATTTTAGAATCTAGATTATATCTAAAGAATAAAAATAGGCAGTGCAGTCTTATCGTTAGCAATTGATATAACATGCTCTAGAAGAATGGATTTTTAAATCTTCTGCTAAGCAAGCAAAGAAGATTCAGTTTAAAATGTCATTTTGAAGAGGACCCACCATTGCTTTGCCAAGGTTAAAATGTTGTGTTTATGCAGGATATACAATGAGTTATTTGGCAGGAAATGTGACTCTTTAGGTAGCCACTGCAGTCCCTTTTTTATTACAGAATTCCCATATTATTGGTAAATGATTTAACATGTTCCAAAAAGTCTGTGTTTTCATCTTTTCCCCTAGGCCAAGAAGGCAAGGTTCGGGTTAAAATAAAATCATGTAGAAGTCACACCATTGCTTGAAAGTTGAATCTCAACACTTCTATTTTGGTGACTCCAATGAGGGAATAATTATGTATTCTATGCAATTAGCCAACAAGACTGTTGAGAGCTCTCTACTTCAGCTGAACCCCTACTCTACAATTTACTTAACAGTAAGTTTCATATCGTCAAAATCAACATATTTGTAGGACGTGGATTGTAGGATAAATTTTCAGAAAATGGAAAGTCCCTTGTTCCAAGTCGATGTGGAGAATTTTATCTCAGGTTAGGGAAGGAATGCTTTAGTGGACTGAATCACTGATATAACTAATCAAGGGTTTGTTGTACGATTGTCAACTACAAATATTCAGAGATTCGATGGCACAATGTTTTTGTTGAAAATGATTTCTAATGAAATATGTTATTATCTACATATAATGAACTTCAGTTTACCATAATGGTTGTCCAACAGAGGCCCGAGGGTTTATAAATTAGCATTCAAAATGGACTTCCGATATCATGATATCGCCATGCCAAAAATTAAAATGAGCCTTGAACACTTACACTATTCCGCTCGGCTCTCGGGATCGACTCAGGCTCCCACAGTGGCTGAGTGACACATTCGGTTGGCGGGTTGAAGGCTCCAAAGTCCACACTACTCGCTCGCTGGTTGAGGGCTCAGCGACTCGCTCACAATGTCAAGACTTAGTGGCTCATGGGCTGAGGGCTCGGCGGCTCGCTCACAATGTCAAGACTCACAGTCGCTCGCGGGTCGGGTCACTCCACAGTCAGTCCAAAATGATAAACGCAAATGAAAATGACCGCTCTAGGAAAATGACAAATGCCGACTAGGTAAAGGTTATAAAATGGGAAAACAACCTCATAAAAAGCACAACGAAAATCAAATATAAAATGTGAAAACCGTTCTCAACTGCCATTGAAAAATCCCAATACATTCTTGTTTTGGTCGGATTAGTTTTTGTAAAATCTGAAACATATTAAAAATGATCGAAAATATATGCTTTTTATGAAAAACGCCCTAAAAACATTTTCGGATTCCAACAAATTCTGAAACGCTAACAATATTTTTTTGTGCCGTTTCTTATGCGTTTCGTACTAGTTTCCGGATGAACGACGTTTCGGGGAGGTTAGCCTGACGTTTCCGGTAACTCAGCTATGGGGAAGTTTTTGGCTAAATCATCCCACTCTTGAGCGTGAGGGTTAAAGAACCCGTGCTGGGACATTTCAAGGATTGATCAAAAGAAAATTGTGAAAGGGGGTTTTCTTTCCTCTCACTCTACTTAAGATCATCCATTTAAAAATTGTTCCCCTATTTTCATTTGCTTTTATTTGAATATCTGACATTGTAAGATTTCCAATCTATTTTCATTTGCTTTTATTTGAATATCTGACATTGTAAGAGATAACAACTTGAGCTAAGGGCGGAGGTGTCTTCATACCCTGCAGATCAATCTTTGTAAACTATTTGTACATTATTTGTAAATTATTTATCTTTTAATTGTAAACTTGTAAATACTTTTTTTTTTTTTTTAATATTTCATACTCTGCAAATAATATTTGAAATGTTTCATTTTAAATTTTTGTAAATAATAATATTTGAAATTTATTATTTTAAACTTGTAAATATTTTACTATGTCTCTTAAGCTTGGTAAATATTTGTAAATGTTTTTTTTTAAGATTTTTTATTTAATCTTTAAATATATTCATGTAGCAAATGTAAAAGGGAGCAACGTATTTTTTGATCTGCACGTGCATTTCTTTACCTCCCTCGAGTAGGAGGATGGGCTTAGCCTTCACCCAGCCTCACGGCTAGGGTTTAAAGGCCAGACATTGCATACTTTAAGGGCCTATTTGCCTCAGCCGCAAGGGTTTGATACCCACTTTTTCCACTTCAGGATTCGATTTTGCAGGAGTTCCAATCTTTAATTTCCTTTGTGAATTTTTTCTCATTTTTAAATCTGATTGGAGTTTCAGTTTGGCAGGGTACATAGAGATTTTGGAGCTTAAAGTTTGATTTGAAATTTTGATTGGCTAAACCGCTTGTTTCTCTAGCCCTTCTAAGCTTAACCGCAAACCTATTGGGCCTCAATTACCATAACCGCAGCCTGTTAAGGCTTGTCAAGGAAGCCGCAGGCACTCAGAGGGCTTATACGTTGATATATAATTTGTTTTAACACTAAACTTTGGCTTTTTGGACAGACCTTATCTCATAATCTTTAAGGGGTTTACTATCTGAATTGTTTTTGGTTGCAGGCTTTTTGACCATTTGCTTCAAGGAAGCCGCAGGCCCTTTGGCCTCTAAAATCTTCACTACATATAATTTGCTGCAGGGTTCTTAGAGCATTTGTTTTTTGGGGATTGTATTTGGCACTTCTAATCTTTAGGTTACCCCTGGTTTCTTGCAGACTCATTCTCAATATTTTTTTACCATTTGGTAAGGCTTGTAGCTAAACTCTTCCAGATCTGGTCATTTGCAAGGCCTAGGAGTCCCCTTTAGGTTTGGCTGCAAATGATAAATTGATGTTGGAAGTTTGACAACGAATTATGTAAATATGAGTAATAATTTGTATTAGTTACTACTAGTTAGTTTTATACCAAAACATCAGTTTTGTAACGGAGGAGGCTTGTATAAAACTAGTGAATTCCCGAGAAATGTAATCATGGAGAATCATTATTGATTGAATAGAGAATACAATCCCCTTCCCCATGATGTTTCCTTGACACCCTGTCAAGGTTTTACCACGTAAATCCTGTGTTGTTAATTGTGTGTGTGAATTCAGTTTTCAATCAGTTATATGCTTTTCTTGGTCAATGTATAACTAAATGTTTTCCTCATTTCTTTCCTCATTTTCCCTATTCGAACTACAAATAGTATGCAAGCAATGTTGTCTTAGACAGAAGGTGGATATGTAGGTTGCAAATAAGTCACTTAGGGATCCTGTTTATTATAGACGCAATCCTACATCTCATCATCGTGTTGGGTCTAAGTACAAAGTTTATCCAACGTATGACTTTGCATGCCCATATGTTGATAGTATTGAGGGTGTGACACATGCTCTTCGTTCAAGTGAATACCATGATCGCAATGAACAGTACTATCAAGTCTTACAGGATATGGGTTTGCGCAAGGTCCATGTATGGGATTTTAGTCGTTTAAATTTTGTTTACACACTTTTGAGCAAGCGAAAGTTACAATGGTTTGTAGATAACGGTAAAGTAGAGGGTTGGGATGATCCTCGGTTCCCAACAGTGCAAGGAATAATACGAAGAGGCTTGACTGTGGAGGCCTTGAAGCAGTTTATTCTCTCTCAAGTAAGGCTATATATTAGAGTTCCTTTGCTATAGGATTGTTCTAGTTTGCCTCTTCTTGTTATCAGTTTCTGATTGACTCACTCTATCTTATCTCCTGGAATTGACGAAAATTTTAGGCTTTTTACTCTCTTTTGTATGCAATTTTTTTAATTTTCTGGATAATATGTGAATGTTTTCTTTATCTTATTATATTTTTTCTACAAACACGTGATTTTTGTTCCTATATAAAATAATTTATTTTTATGAACTTCAACTGTTCTCAGATTGCTTGACTTATATTTTGCAGCTCGAGGAAACTGATAATTTTCTTGAAGTTCTCAACCCATGTGCAAGATGGGAAAGTCTAGCTATAGGCGATGCAAATATGCGTAACCTAAAAAGAGGCGAGATTTTACAGCTGGAAAGGAAAGGATATTTCCGATGTGACGTGCCCTATTTGAGGCCATCAAAGGCCATAGTTCTGATTGCAATACCTGACGGTAGAAAGCAGTCTGTCTTGAAGGTAGAAAGCAGTCTGTCTTGAAAAGGCCTTCCTCTTGACTAACTGTGTTTAACGGTGTTTGAAATGCAAATTTAGTACTGAATTTTTATAGTTGCTTTACAGTGGTAGAGAGCTGGCTGTCTTGAAAGGGCCATTATCTTGACTAAGGCATAATTGGTGTCAAACACATTAAGAGTTGGATTTTGTCATACTAACTGTAATTTATTGAAAGAATAGCATCTATTATTTTGGGCAATTGGGTGTAAATGAATTTGGTTAAGGTTGTGTGACTATTTTGTCTCCAAGGGCCCTAGAGAGTGTAGTTTTATTATTTCTTAGCTTGAGCTAAGAGAGTTGCACAACTTGTATTTTGTAACTTAGATTGAATTCTGAATCTGGACACTTTGGTTGAACTCTACTGCAATTTGCAATCTTATTTGTGCCATTTTCTTCCAATTTGTATGATGCATGATATTAGGCATCTGTCCTACACTTGATTTGACAAAGTGACAAAGTGTTGTATTAACCATACAACTTTCATATTGTTGACTAAATATACATAGCAGAGGTAGCATGGAAGTTTTTTTTGGTAAATTTTCATGACATAATGGAAGAGGCAGTTTAGTGTTCATGCTGTAAAGAAATCGCTTGTGCTGAGAAATTTGTGTACAAAATGGAATTCACCCAACCATTTTTGTGTCTAGTTCATTCTTTGCATAGTGAGTAAAGATTGTCACCAAATTGATTTTTCATACTAAGAGTGAATATTAAATTGTTTCTTGCACTCAACATATTTAAGTAGAACCCAACATGCCTTGTATTCAAGATTGTTGAACATATCTTCTTAGTTGTCATGTCCTGCTTGTAGGTTAGTAAGTCTTAACTTTCAACCATTAAAACCTACTATAGAAGAGAATGGTCAATAACTGCTATGGCTTAAACTATCAGAACTATGAAGGAGGAGGAGCTCGGACTACATTATACCAATGAATGAAATATTATGTCAATTCAAAAATGAATTACCTAGCATAGAGCAGAATAGGGAAAACAGAACCGTCAGAAGGGTAAGAAGTTCGAACCCTGTACCCTAAAGTAAGAGGGTATTCACAGAAAGAGGTCTAAGAAGCATTGCTAAAAGGCCAAACCAAACCTAACCAGATAAACAACATCCTGAAAATAGTTGAAAAATAAAATCTTGATAAACGCAGACACTCCGACCATTATTTCCTTATAGATAATCCAAATGGCGTACCTTGTAAACTAGAGTTTGTTGTCTCCCGCTTCCCTTAGCCTTGAGAGATCAATAGAGTAGAGGCCAGGACCCTTTTAAATTCTAAAACAAAAAAATATTGGAGAGAATCGGATTCATGAATTATAAATTGTTAATGTTCGAATTAGGTTGGAAGAGAATCGGGTTCATGAATTATAAATTGTTAATGTTCCGTTCGGTCTCTTTTTCACTTTCCTTGTTCAAATGGACAAATCAGAAGAAATGCGAATTTCTATCAAACATAGTACAAGTTGAATATAGTAAATGAGAAGTTAAATAAAATATGAAAAAAATTAATAATTTATTATTCTCATAAATTATTATTTATTAAAATATCTAGAGTTGGTTACATCAACGTCAAAATACTCCATGAAAAATTATAATTAACTTTTTTTAGTCAACACTAACGCGTGAAGAAGTCAATATGAGATTTTCTTTTAATTTTATATTAAATGTTTTTAAATTTAAATTTTATATTTTAAAAACAATATGTTATAAATTTATTAGTCTTTCTTAAATATAAAAAATATGCATTGTAAATAAGTTTAATAGCTGAAATATAAAAGTTCGAAAAAAAAAAAAAAAAAAAAAAAAAAAAAAGATTAAATATAAAAATTATATAATTAAATGTTTTTAGTGTAATTAGTTTAGAAGGGTATTTGTGTTGGAGTAGGTTTAAAATTGTTTTGTTCGGTTAAGAGCTCGATTTTTTTTTGGACTTAAGAAAATAGGTTAACTGTCTAAGATCTAGAAGCATTTGGTGTGAGTGAAATTCTCTCTCTTATGAACCACTTATGGGTAATTTTAGGTGGTGTGGGTTTTCTTTGAATAACAGTGTGGCGTATGCCTAAAATTATTTTGCTTAGCTAAGAGAGGCTCAAAACCTAAGTATTTGGTGGGAGTGAAAGCATGCCCCCTTATGAACCACTAGCGAGTAATTTCATGTGTTGTGGGTTTTCCTTGAATAATGTGGGTTTTCCTTGAATAATGATGAGTCAGCTTGCACTCGCAAATAAGAGTAATTGCATGTGTTGTGGGTTTTCCTTGAATAATGATGAGTGAGATTGTACTCGCAAATAAGAGTCAGCAACTGTTGTCCCTCCTACTGGTTTTTATTATTCTTATTATTATCCAAAGTATTTGGTTGGAGCGAAAGCATGCCCCCTTATGAACCACTACGAGTCAGCAACCGTTATTCTTATTATTATCTAAAGTATTTGGTGGGAGTGAAAGCATGCCCCCTTATGAACCACTACGAGTCAGCAATGGTTGTCCCTACTACTTGTTTTTATTATTCTTATTATTATCTAATTTTAAAGTCATGGCCAAACTAGACATCAAATATAGTTATGACAATTGAGTTTTGATGTATTTTCCTACTATTTAGAAAATATAATTTGAAAAGATAGGCAATCCAAATTAGAAATTTCAATTAAAAACCCATTAAAATTTAATTATTTTAATAAATAATGTAAGCACACCATTTTTAAGTAATTTCGTAAACTATAAGTTACTTTTCCAAATTATAGACACACTAACAATATGAGAAAAAAATTATAAAATTAAAAGAGAAATAATAAAAATATTAAAAATTATAATAAATAATTTTCTTCATAAAATCATTAAAATAAAAATATAATTGGTCAACGCAAAATCAAAACATCACATGGCAAGTGAAAACATTTTTGTCATTAATAAATAAAGTTTAATAACTTTTTTCCGACAATTTCATATTAAAAAAATTTATTTTTATTTTTTCATTAAAAGTAAAGGTATTTTGGAATTTAATTTAATTTTTTTAAATAAAAATAAATTTATTTTGGAATTGAGGTTTTTTTATAATAATAATAAATAAATTGAATAAATTATTTTTTTAAATAATTTTATAAAAAATTATAGCGAAAATCAAAGTATTATGACTTGCAAATGAAAATTATATATTGTGTTTTACTGGGATTAATAAAGTGATTTTATTAATTTATGAGATCTTGGATAGACAATGATTAGGTGATTTGTTAAGGTACTCCTTTATGTGAAGTTACTGGTTCAATTCCCCGTCGTGATCGAGGTGATATATTGGACCTGCTCAACTCTACCTCACTCAAAAACCTATTTAAGGTACAATCTGCAATGCAACAACTCTCCGCTAAAGCAGAGAAACATGCTAATGTTGCCCCACAAAAACAAATAAAGAGGAAGCCAAGAAATTTCCAGGAGTTGCCTATAGCAAAAGGAAGTAAAGTAACAAACCATTTTGCTGGAAACAATGGTAAGGCTAATGGCTTGTATGATGCAAAGTTCAGAAATTTTGAGAAGCCAGGTTATGTTGTATTACAGACCAAGCCAAAGGTGAAAGATGCTAATACTGGGTCTCCTCATTCTCCTACACAGTTATTTGGAGGTCCAAAAGAATGGTCAGGGAAGATTGAATATTTATACAAGGGAAGGAAAAAGAAGAAATTTGTTTCAGAATATGTTGAGCTGTCTTATAATGAAATAAGTAACAACCATCAGGGGCACAAATTGTCTGAGTTTGGAGATCATAATACATATATGCCGAACAGGAGCCTTGACACGCATTTATTTAGGATAGAGATATTTTTCTGAATTGGGAAGCATGTTTCCAGATAATAACAGGCACAGCACGAGGTTTTGCATATTTGCATCAACATTCTCATGTCCTTATTATACACAGATATCAGATCTGGTAACATATTTCTGGATGAAAATCTCTGACCTAACATAGCATATTTCGGACTAGTGAAATTTTTCCAGAAGACCAAGCCATCTTCCAACTAGGGTTAAAGGAACAGTTGGGTATATGGCTCCAGAATACACTGTGCATGGGCTCTTGACGCAAAAGGGTTGGCAAACTTGAAGGAGCTGCAAATTTCTCGAAGCCGTGTTGCTTTAACGTATCTCAACATAAAGTCATGCTGTATAACTGATCCTGGATGCCAAAAGCTTGAAGGACTTCAGAATTTAAAGATTTTGAAAATGGCCTATAAAAATATTACACATGCTAGCCTAGTGCATCTTAAAGGTTTGACATACTTGGAGAACTTAAATTTGGATTCCTGTAGAGTTGGAGATGAGGAAATGGAATGTTTGAGAGGGCTTACCTCTCTGAAGAACTTGGATTTGTCAGATTCTGAAGTTGGCAGCAATGGACTCCAGCATTTGGCAGGCTTACAAAATTTGGAAAGTTTGAACCTGTCATTCACCCAAAAAACTTATATTGGCTTGCAAAGGCTATCTGGATTGACAGCGCTTAAATCTCTGAATCTGGACGCACAACAAGTTACAGACAGTCGATAGTCTGCTCTTACAAGTCTTCATTGGCTTGACACATCTGGATCTTTTGGAGCCCGTATTACAGATTATGGCACAAGCTGTGAAAGATACTTCAAGAAGCTCCAGTCATCGGAGCTATGTGGTGGAAGTATTACACATGCAGGAGTCAAGAATATCAGATCTCTCTACCACCACTTGTTATAATTACACAGCTCAACGGAAGTAAAGAAGCCCTAAACCCTACCTGGGTTCTCGTTCTCCTCTGCAGTAATCATTCACATTCACATTTGAGTACCACATGTCAACATCCTAATATCAATTAATTTCCTAGGGTTTGATTGCTAATGGGACGACGACATTGTGTATCTATTTGGTGATTCCGTGTGCCTAGCTTCATAATAAGTGGGCCTAGTGCACCTAGCAGACATCGCAAATGTGAAGGTATACGCATATCAAGTGTTATGTCGAAGTTAATATTTTTTATTTTGCTCGGACTTAATATAACAGAGTTTATATTAGTTAGTTAAATACAGTTTTAGCTATTAAGTAATTAGAAATTAGTTACAAACTTATAATTGAAATAGTTACCCAAAAAAATGTATAAAAATAATGAAGAACCAGGGAGAATGGTATGGAAGTTTTGGCTGGTTAGCACTATTTTTGCATCAGGAAATCTATGAAGCCTGTAAGACATTTTCATTAACCAAAAAGATTCCAGTTCTTGATATATTTATAGTCTGTTTCCTTATTCTGTTGTTATGTTTTCTTTGCATCACTCTGTGCATTCTTAACAGTACTTTAAAATCTGAATGATTTTTGTGCCCAGAAATACGTAAAGTTGTCTCTGGACAGAGTTTAATTTGTGTAAGTAGACAAACCTACACAAATACAGTCCTAAACATAAGCATACAGCATGGCCAGAATCTATTGCAGCCCTTAGAATAAGAGAAGTACAAACCTAAGTGAGCATTCTTATGAGGGTTGAGAACTATAAGACAAAGCCTATGCCTTCGCTTTAACAACTCCAAGTCAATTAGAAAAAAATGTGACAGAATAATTTTTGAAATGCTTACCTGAGGCCGAGTTTAAGCTCACAAGATGATCTATCCTAAACAAAATCCAACTATCCTCGAGAGGTCCCAACCTTTGTCTCAGAAAGGTCGAGTAATTTTAGAAAGAAAGATTAGTTGATATGTTATGTTATTGGAAGGCATTTGGTCTCCTTTTATAGTTTTTTATTAGACTTATTAAGGGCTTCTCAATATAAATGTTACAAAGCCTATGCCTTCACTTTCACAAATCCAAGTCAATTAAAAAAAGATAACAAAATAATTTTTGAAATGCTTACCTCAGGCCGAGTTTAAGCTCACAAGATGATCTGTCCTAAAAAAAATCCAACTATCCTCAAGAGGTCCGAACCTTTTCCTCAGAAGTTCCTCAGAAAATTTCGCTGCCTCAGAAAGGTCGAGTAATTTTAGAAAGAAAGATTACTTGAGATGTTATGTTATTGGAAGGCATTTGGTCTCCTTTTATAGTTTTTTATTAGACTTATTAATGGTTTCTCAATATAAAAGATGAAGTAGACTAGCGTGTAAAAAATACTTTTAAAATTATTCATTCAACTAAATTCTATATTATCTTAAGCCCTAAGCAAACCCTTATGATAACAAATTAGATGTTAAACATGTTTTCGAAGGCATTAGGTCTGTTTTAATCTAAGTTACCAGCATTCGGATCCGTTTTTTTGAAAATTCGCTAATTTTTTCAGTTTTTTTTTAAAATTCGCTAGTTTTTTTTAAATCCAGGATCAGGATACGGCAATAATATTAAAAAATATAATAAAATTAATAATAGACACAAAATTATATTAAGCATTATTATAGAGTGAGACCTGCAAATTTTTTAATAACTTTAAGAACCTTTTACTAACAGAAATCCAAACAATTTCAAAAATATAATGGCTATCATAATTTTATAAAGATATAATCGCTACCATAATTTTATAAAATATATAAAGTTGAAATTATAAATTTGAAAAATGTGATTAAGGTATTCTCTACACTTCTAAAAGTTAAGTTGAAATTATAAATTTGAAAAATGTGATTAAGGTATTCTCCACACTTCTAAAAGTTTTGTAGTAGAATTCATCTGCTTACGTACTCAAAGTTAACATCGATAGGAATATAATATATATGCATTATATTTGCATGAAAAAACAAATACTATAAGTAATATTCACTCAATTTTTGTAAATAAAATTATATATTGATATATTTTTATATATATTAAAGCTAAATCAATTTCATACATTGTGTGCTTTTACCATATATTCAAGTTAATTTTTAATTATCTCTTCAAATTAACAAATTGTTGTTTTTTAAGCTTGCATTCATAAAAAACCATCATTAGTTTACACCCACACACCTATATTTTAAGATTATTAAGACAAAACTAAATTTAAAATTTTAGATATAGATATAGATATAGATATATATATATATATATATATATATATTTATAAATTTTAAGTTAATTAATAAAAATTAGAAGAAAAAATATATATGTTAAAATTCCAATCTATAAGTCAAAACAAAATTAAAAATAATAAGCAATATAATTTAAAAAATGCGTACCTATATTTTAAGATTAATAAGACAAAACTAAATTTAATAATATATATATATATATATATATATATATATATATATATATATGTATTGAAATTTGTATAAATTTTATATATCATTTTAAATTTTAAATTAATTAATAAAAATCAGAAAGAAAAAAATATATATATGTTAAAATTCCAATCTATAAGTCAAAACTAAATCTAGGTCTCTTTTGATTACATTTTGTTCAAAAATGGCCACCAACGACGCTGCTTCGCCCCTGGCTTCCCTCCATTCGAATCTTGATGCCACTGGCTATCTTTCAAGTTTTAAGTTTTTAACTCAACAGCCATTTCATGTCTGTAATTTTGGACGGAAAACGGAAAACTGATGTTATCTAAATTGAAAATAATAAGCAATAGAATTTTAAAAATGCATATAAGAGCACAAAAATGGCAATATTCAGGAGAATATAAAGTCTTCCGTTGTCCCTCTGAGGTTACTCTATCAATAAATCACTCGATTTTTTTGTCTGATGTCATTCGCTCTTCGTAGTTCCATGGAAGAAAATAAAAAACTCTACGCAACTATATACTCTGCGTCTACATGAGACCCATGAAACCCAAATTTGATTCCCGCAGACACCACAAATGTCTACAAAGTAAAAGCGGCATGGCAAAAAACTTAGAAATCCGGGAAAGTGAAGAGGGCCTTTAAGAAATTTTAGCATTAATAAATGTGTTGACTTGACTTGTTTAATTAGGATCACCAATCAATCACACCTGCTGTCTTATACCAGTAAACTCATTATATTCGGGATTTTTTTATCAAAAGTACTGTTACATCCCTTTAAGCATAATTGTTTGAAGCAGTTATGTTCTAGTTCTGACTTCTTGAATTCAAACATGCTCAGGAATTCAAACCTCTCACCCTTTAAGTTTTGAGTCTGTAGATATTCAAGGCATAGTCTACTGGTTATAGAGAATAACTCTGAACTTCAAGATTCATTTGTATGAAAAGCCTGCTTCCTAACAAATTCTGTTAAAAGAAAACTTAGATGCCTGGGCACTAATCTCCTCAACGAGGATTTATCTCCACAAGCCACATCACAAAGCATCAACGAAGAACATTAATAAAATAGGATGTTTATATTCTCACATCACAAAGCATCAACGAAGAACATTAATAAAATAGGATGTTTATATTCTCTACACTTCTATGTAATGTCCCCAATTAAATTAATTTTGCTAAAATGAATTTCTATTTTTGCAATTGGGGGTTGGGAAATATTTTGGCATGTAAACTTAGGAAAAGTAGGTGGGAATTCCCACTAAATTTTTGGAGAGATGGAGGTCACCAACATTAGAGAAAAATGAAAGATTAAAATGGTAGTGGGATGTGGGGCCACTCAAAAAAGGGGAATTCAAACCCCTTAGGAAAATTGAATTGCTAAGGGAAGGAGGTTAAAATATTGGATGGAGGGAACCACATGAGGAGACAAGAAATATAAATAGCAAGAGCATAGAAGCTATTGGGGTCTTTTGTTCACTCATCTATTTACTTTGTTGCTCAAGTTGTTTAGCTGGGTCACTAGTGCTGCTTAGCACAGAGTTCTCCAAGGGGAGAATTCACCCTTCTTTCAATGGACTTAGAGTGCCACCCTAGGAAGGAAAGCTATTGCTACTTTGGTGAGAGAGTGGTGGAGTATTGCAGCACATTTCAGGAGATTCCTTCAACCAATTCGTACTCCAAGGAGGACGCAGTAGGGAATGGTACCACTCATTTCAACTAGCTTCCGAGGGTATTTTGCCTGGGTATTTTGACCGGAGAAAATCAACGGAGTTTCTTGAGGGAGAGCTCAACATTTGTGGAAAGTTTTGGAGTTGGAAATGACTGCTATTGAAGGGAATGAAATTATCTTCCTAGGGCCTATGCAAGTGGTCATTGGACAGCATTTTTGTGGGGTTGGGTTCGGTAACAGTTATATTGTGTCAGGATTTGATGTAACACCTATCCCCTACATTTGGGAAAATTTCCTAGACCATTCCTATTGCAGATTTGAGAATAAATAAGGAGAGAGTTTGCAGCAGATAGAGCCATAGAGCCACTGGGGACACAGTCTCTAGTTCTACTAAGGAGGGTGTAGCACCAATTTTGGGTAATTCCGAGAGGTCAGAATTAGCTCAAAACATTTTTGGGTTTGGACAGTCAGGGGTCAAGGAGTTGACTCCTAATTTTGCAAAATTTTTGCGAAGTTTTGGTGCTCCAAACAGCAGAATTATCTGGCAACCAATGGGGAGGTGAGAGCTGAAATTTTGGGTCCCGGATGGTCAGTAGAATTTGCCAAAACCCCTTCTGCGTTTTTTTGAGTTTTTGAAAAGGATCTCAAAAATAATTTGGCAAAATTTTCTAGGCAGATTTGAGGGGTCAAACAAGGCTCCCAACTCGGCCAACAATGTACTTCTTCAAGGGCCTGCGCAGTCATTTGCTGGGGAGCTTTCTGCATCGTTTGGGCAGTTGATATTCATCCACCTAGGGCTTGTAGCTTGCTCTAAGCAAGCCCAGGTGCGCTCACTCCAATCTATTTTGTACTCCTTCAGCTATATAATAAAATTGGCCCATTTTGGCGTGTTTCTGACTCATTTTGGTTCTCTGATATGTGTACATTTCTATTGTGTTGAATTTGTTGCATTTGCTTGATTATCACTGTTAATTTTTCATTAGGAACATTACATTCTATTGCTTATTGAATGTCTATGCAAACCCTTAATATATCAGGAGATCACATTGTATTCCCTATTCCATTACATGTTCTAGTAACCTAATACATGTTCTTGATAACGTATTTGGCATTGTTATTAGTAATTATTAATATTAATTGTATTTTTGACTAATCTTGCTTTCAAATGATGGGCTGCAAGCCAATGTAGCAGAATAAAGGGAAAAAAAGTTTTGCTGCAATGAAGTATGGAGTCCAAATCATTTGAGATGTTATTAACATGGATGAATGTTTGAATAAGCTTGAAAAGGCTCGAAAGAAAATTGAGATGCCCATTTTCACCTATAAAAGAGAATAAAAGGGAAGGTGTACCCTTTTAAGGTATGCACTTCCAAAAGCAAAGATGAAATATCAACAGCAGTTGAAATTTAGAAAGATGCAACAAGAATTGAAGGATGTTGTATAGTAGTGGCCAAGAATTTCAATGAATGGAAGGATGACAAGATTGAGAATAAATATTGTCGAAAGGAGAAGTATCCAAATCCAAATATGATGATAAAGGTTGTAAATATACCATCAGGTGAAAGGAGAAGTATTCAAATCCAAATATGATGGTAAGGGTAGTAAATATACCATCAAGTGGAGGATAAAGACCAAAGAAAACATTTAGGCGTCTGTTATAAAAGATGAGAAAAAGGTTAGATTGGTGGAGTTTGTTCTCCTTGCGATCAGTGGAAAGCTACTGAAGTTGATGAAGGATACAAAACCCTAACTGCCGCTGAGATGAAATGAAAATTTTCTTGTCAAAAGAAAATGCTCCAAAAACCAACACGGTGGAAACTTCCAATCAAGATTTTAGCGTGATGGGGATCACCTCCACCCATGAATTCTGTCGCAAGTTGGATTTCTGGCAACGAGGTAGATTAAATTGTACAAAGATTGAAGCCTGGTTTCCGACCTAGTATATCTGTTCTATCTGTTTCAAGCGAATCCACTATGAAGAAAGCAACCACTACTACTTTCATATAAAAGCAGCATCTCAAACAGGAGATATGGGAATGCATTTACTCCTAAAATGACCACATGTGTCGTCGCCTTGCAAACCCATAAGGTCTTTCACATACATTTGGAAAGATCATAAAGTACCATAATGCTTAAACCTAAACTCGTTCCACGGAGGATGAATGTCCTGCTTGTAGGTTAGTAAGTTTTAACTTTCAACCATTAAAACCTACTATAGAAGAGAATGGTCAATAACTGCTATGGCTTAAACTATCAGAACTATGAAGGAGGAGGAGCTCGGACTACATTATACCAATGAGTGAGATATTATGTCAATTCAAAAAAGAATTACCCAGCATAAAGCAGAATAGGGAAAACAGAACCGTCAGAAGGGTAAGAAGTTAGAACCCTGTACCCTAAAGTAAGAGGGTATTCACAGAAAGAGGTCTAAGAAGCATTTCTAAAAGGCCAAACCAAACCTAACCAGATAAACAACATCCTGAAAACAATTCAAAAATAAAATCTTGATAAACGCAGACACTCCGACCATTACTTCCTGATAGATAATCCAAATGCCGTACCTTGTAAACTAGAGTTTGTTGTGTCCCGCTTCCCTTGGCCTTAGGAGATCAATAGAGTAGAGGCCAGGACCCTTTTAAATTCTAAAACAAAAAAATATTGGAGAGAATCGGGTTCATGAATTACAAATTGTTAATGTTCAAATTAGGTTGGAAGAGAATCAGGTTCATGAATTATAAATTGTTTATGTTCCGTTCGGTCTCTTTTTCACTTTCCTTGTTCAAATGGACAAATCAGAAGAAATGCGAATTTCTATCAAACATAGTACAAGTTGAATATAGTAAATGAGAAGTTAAATAAAATATGAAAAAAAAATTAATAATTTATTATTCTCATAAATTATTATTTATTAAAATATCTAGAGTTGGTTACATCAATGTCAAAATACTCCATGAAAAATTATAATTAACTTTTTTGAGTCAACACTAACACGTGAAGAAGTCGATATGAGATTTTCTTTTAATTTTATATTAAATGTTTTTAAATTTAAATTTTATATTTTAAAAACAATATGTTATAAATTTATTAGTCTTTCTTAAATATAAAAATATGCATTGTAAATAAGTTTAATAGCTGAAATATAAAAGTTCAAAAAAAAAATAAGTTTTAGATTAAATATAAAAATTATAAAATTAAGTGTGGTTAGTGTAATTAGTTTAGAAGGATATTGGGGTTGGAGTAGGTTTAAAATTGTTTTGTTTGGTTAAGAGCTCGATTTTTTTTTGGACTTAAGAAAATAGGTTAACTGTCTAAGATCTAGAAGCATTTGGTGTGAGTGAAATTCTCTCTCTTACAAACCACTTATGGGTAATTTTAGGTGGTGTGGGTTTTCTTTGAATAACAGTGTGGAGTATGCCTAAAATTGTTTTGCTTAGATAAGAGCGGCTCAAAACCTAAGTATTTGGTGGGAGTGAAAGCATGCCCCCTTATGAACCACTAGCGAGTAATTGCATGTGTTGTGGGTTTTCCTTGAATAATGTGGGTTTTCCTTGAATAATGATGAGTCGACTTGCACTCACAAATAAGAGTCAACAATTGTTGTCCCTCCTACTGGTTTTTATTATTCTTATTATTATCCAATGTATTTGGTGGGAGTGAAAGCATGCCCCCTTATGAACCACTACGAGTCAGCAACCGTTATTCTTATTATTATCCAAAGTATTTGATGGGAGTGAAAGCATGCCCCATTATGAACCACTACGAGTCAGCAATGGTTGTCCCTACTACTTGTTTTTATTATTCTTATTATTATCTAATTTTAAAGTCACGGCCAAACTAGACATCAAATATAGTTATGACAATTGAGTTTTGATGTATTTTCCTACTATTTAAAAAATATAATTTGAAAAGATAGGCAATCAAAATTAGAATTTTCAATTTAAAAACCATTAAAATTTAATTATGTTAATAAATAATGTAAGCACACCATTTTTAAGTAATTTCTTAAACTATAAGTTACTTTTCCAAATTATAGACACACTAACAATATGAGAAAAAAATTATAAAATTAAAAGAGAAATAATAAAAATATTAAAAATTATAATAAATCATTTTCATGATAAAATCATTAAAATAAAAATATAATTGGTCACGGCAAAATCAAAACATCACATGGCAAGTGAAAACATTTTTGTCATTAATAAATAAAGTTTAATAACTTTTTTCTGACAATTTCATATTAAAAATTTTAAATTTTATTTTTTAGTTAAAAGTAAAGGTATTTTCGAATTTTATTTTATTTTTTTAATTAAAAATAAATTTATTTTGGAATTGAGGTTTTTTTATAATAATAATTAAAAAAAATGAATAATTTTTTTTTTAAATATTTTTATAAAAAATTATAGCAAAAATCAAAGTATTATGACTTGCAAATGAAAATTATATATTGTGTTTTACTGGGATTAATAAAGTGATTTTATTAATTTATGAGATCTTGGATAGACAATGATTAGGTGATTTGTTAAGGTACTCCTTTATGTGAAGTTACTAGTTCAATTCCCCTTGCATTGTTCCCTTGGAAAATTCCCATATTTTTTAGGAATTTCACACCAGTGAATTGTGCAATAGCCTTAGGTCAATCTATGACTGCATGCACCACCTATACACATGGGAATATGCTAAAACTAATAGTATATTGCCTTGGAATCTCCATCTCAATTGGGTAACTCAAATTCTCTACATGCAACAATTATTTTGGGTTAACTGATCAGTTAAACGGTTGATCACTGAGTGTGGTTGAAGTTACACATCCACAACTTGGCCTCCACTAGTTCTTCTATCAGTTAGAACTAGTTAAACTGACAATAACTCAAATTAACTGAAATAGATTGCTACAAATTAGAAACCATGTAGAATTGAACTCAAGTGTCTCCAACTCGAATTTACTAAGTTAACTAAGTGACAAGAGCCATGCCACCTCAGTTAAATACCTCCAAGTATTCTGATGAAATAGAAATTCAAAATTTAATCTAGTTTGACCAAGACAAAGTCAAAATTAGATTTTCTTGCTGCATTTTCAACACTCCCTCTTAGCAAGAAAAGGATTATCAAATACCCCAATCCCGCTTATATGGAACTCAAATTTTCCTCTTGACAAAGCCTTTGTCAAAATCTCTGCATCTTGTTCCTCTTTCGGAATGTATTGCAACAACATAATCCGCCTCTGCACACAATATCGTAGATGGTGATACTAGATGTCGATATGCTTGTATTGATCATGAAACACAAGATTCTCAGAGAGTTTGATACATCTCCAATTATCACAGTAAATCACAGTAGGATCCATCTTCTGACCAAATAACCTGTTGAGGCCCCGAAAATCGGGTCTACAACAAGGGGGATACCCACCCAGTCCGGACCTTGGTTAGCAGCTCCTTTTTCGTTTGGTATAGTGGGTCCGACTGGGGATATGGGACCAGTTTCCCAATTTATGTGTGTGTGTGAAGGATTGATATTTCTCTTTCTAACAGTTTCTAAATCTAATACTTATATTCTAATTCTAATCTAATAATATGGAAATTGTATTCTAATAAGCAGAAATATCTAAGTCTACACTAACCCGGGGTGTAATCTTTCCGTTATGCGATCTAAAATGATTTCAAATAACAACTGGTAATAAAGATCATTCAACTGTTATGAGAAAAGAATTCAATAAGGATGAACCACTTCATATAAAAAGTTAGACGAAACAGTTGTGAAAAACATATCGCATAATAAGCTACTCATACATTAAGCATAAATAAATAGCTATCACCGTACAAAAGTGCCAAATGATAACTCAGGCATTCACGCATCAATATATAAACAACTGAACATGAATATCACTTTAACACAAAGGCAGAAATAGTTAAGAGATAGAAGTACCATTTATAACTAGTCCTACTCATGAGCTTCAAGCGATAATGATTTATCTCTTCTTGATCTAACATCCACTAAGAGTACAAAAGTGCAACATCAGTAGCAGATATTAAATGCAAATATCAATAAATCATGTTCCATTCATTCATCAAAACCTCCTCAGAGGGTACAGAAGTGCATGTTCTGGGGATAAGTTTTTGACAAATTTTAGGACCCTTCTTTAAATACATGAGAAGGGTTTAAATACTACTAAATAAATCTAAAAATAACTTATTACAAAAATGTAGGGTGCAGTTTAAATGACCGTCCTCATTTCAGGAAAAAATAAAACAAAATTAAAACTAAAATTGAATCTAAAATTAAAACTATTTCTGTATCTGCTCCTTGAAATTGCACGCATTCAGCTTCTGTTTGAGAAGAGTCCGCTGGCCGACTTCCGATTTTAGCTGAGCTGAGAAAACAAAATCGGCAAGAGCTGGCGCCATCTTCTCAGCAGAATTGATGATACACATAAGAGTCATCCACTAGCTTTCGGATTGAAATTTTGCTTTTGACCTCTATTATTGCTTTCCTACAACTTTTTTGGGCTTACAGGTGACCGAGCAATTTAGAGGCTTTCCTTTTCAAGAAATTTTTCTCAGTAGGCGCTAATCGCGCATCGGAAACTGCCTCCGTTTCTTGATCCGGGCTTCCTTGGTGCGTTTTTCGCCTTTTGTGCGTTTTCTTTTAGCGGATATAAAGTTCAAATTTTGTGAAAATAATGAATTCGTAAGCTCTTGACCCTAAGTCTTAAACTGTCTATTTCTGATATCAATGCTGTCCAGTATCCATTTAACCATGTCCGTGTATGGGAGAATTTTGGGCCTTGCTGGTATCTGGTGTAAGAATGAACAAGCTAGCTCTATGATGGATGCCTCAAAAGAACTATGTGAGCCCGCAGTAGCAGTAACTTCCATTACTCTGGGATTCTCCTCCTCAAGTAGGTTATACATGCCTTCCCACGTAGCAATACCAGCGTCTCTGTTACAGGCTATGTCTATATACAAGGGAGCCATTTCTTTCTCTTCAGAACTCGGAGCTTTGCTTTTCTTTCCCATAACATCCTGTGTACTGCTTTGTATCGTTCTCTGTTCTCCGTTCCTGTAATTTACAAGTGAAGTGAGAATAATGATAAGGAAGGTGATGGGAAAGTTTTAAATGTCGAAGACGTATAAAATATACCACCTTACATGAAATGAATTTTCGATAAGCACGAAACCATACTCCATGAATAACTGGAAACTAACTCATTAATTAGCATTAAAGCACATAACTAGGTGTTGGTTTATGGAAAATACTTTTTTGAACTACGAGCCCGAAAGATCTGCGATGAAGCGATTTTGCAATTTGCTTCGCAATATCGCAGATCGCAACGTTGCAAAATCACAACATCGCAAAGTTGATAGCTCGCTATATCGCATTATCGTATTGACGCTTAATCGCAAAACTGCAATATCGCAATATCGCAGGAACGTAATATATGACAATATTTGTTAACCTGTTTTCTGCGAAATGCGATTTGCGATATGCATCATCGCATATCGGCAAATTAAGGTTTTCCAATGTAAGTTCATCTTTGATGCATGCGATGCGATATATGTTTGTTACCCTGTATCGCGATCTTGCAATGTTAAAATTCGGCTTGCAAGGAGGTATCCTATTATCCTTTTGCAATGCGATATTTCCTAAGGAAAAATTTTGTCATACCTTATCATAAAACTTAGATTTTTTAGATTTTTCAAGGGGGTTTTCCTAAGTTTATGATGGTAAGTTTTATTAGAAAGGAAATTTAAGCACTAATTGATTTTTAAATTTTTAACTAAGGGTCCCCACTTATTTAGTATTTAAGAATAACCCTAAATAAGATGGGGGGTTGTTGCTGGCCACAACAATTGGCGATTCACTTGGAAGAACCAGTTATCTCTGCTGTTATTTTGAATTTTCAAAACTTCCAAAACAGAAAGTTTTCCAGAAAATTAAAGTTTACTATAGAAAGACTAAGTGCATTATGCTTTTACCTATCAATGACATTTTGTTTCTTCTATTTTCAACTTTGATTATTTATTCCCTCAAGCTAGTCTTTGTATCTACATTAGTCATTACTTGGTTTATAAAGATAAAAACAAAGTCTTCTCTGCAAATCAGTTTTAAATATGCTCATTTATCGTAGGTAGAGCCTCTGCTGCCAGCAAGCGTTTATAGCTTCGACAGGGTTACCTGTTACCCAGTAATGATCCTGTATCCTACTTAGAGAAATTTACAATTTTCAAAGAAAAATCCATTTCCACACTTTTCATTTTCATTTTCTTTTTTATCCTTAAAGAACAATGTCTCGGTTTGGTAGCCAATTCATGACACAACCATTCACTGATTTATAACTTTGCTGAACAAGCTGGCTCGTGATGAGACCCCTTGTCTTTTGATTGCAACAATCTTGAGTCATTGCCCTGTTGTGGTATGCAGTATTGGCAAAGTCAGCAAGCTATAATATCTATGATCATGATAAGTCGGCTCGTGATGAGACCTCTTACTCTTTAAGTTAAAGTGTATCTTTGGATCATTCTCCGAATGTTGCAGTTTTCTAGGCGGGGAGGAAGTCATTGTTTCCTTAAGACAACTCTGGACAACAATGATAGAGTTTTTGGAAAGAGCTTTTCTACAAAGAATCTTCATTTTTGTTATTGATACCTTTCATTGGACTGAAATAAAACAATTTCTAACTACAGGCATTTTTTGTCAAAGTTTATATAGTTGAAACTAGTATCATTTCTAGGCCTAGAGTCTTTAACTGTATCTTTCAATAGTAATGATCAATTTTTTAGAAAGAATTCTATTTATACAAGTGAAAAAACAAAATCTAAAAGAGAATTTGTGTCTTTTTCGTGAATCTCAAATGTAACCATTTACAACTGGTTTTATTATGGAAAGAAAACAACTAATCTACAAAAATAGAAGGATGATCTTCTATGGAAAATATTTTTTTGAGGATCTGACCATTAACAGGTAAAGAATCTATTTTTCCTGTTAAATCCTATAACATGAAAGTAGACGGACCTATGACTTCTATGATTTGAAAAGGACCAAGCCACATTATTTGAAATTTTGTATGTTTCCCTTTTCCCTCATGAGCCTTGTCCCATTTTAAAACTAGATCTCCCATCTGAAAATCTTTTCTGGATATCATGTTTGAATCAAAGGAAGCCTTCACTAATGCTTGGTGATGAGCGTGAGTTATCTTAGCCTGTTCTCATTGTTCTTCTAACTTAATTAATTCCAGCTGCCTTAGTTGTAAGGAAGAAGTTGGTGCTTCATCAATATATTGAACCAAGGCTAAAGAGGGAATTGCCAGATGTGTTGGAAGAACCACTTCTTTCCCATAAACTAAATTAAAGGGAGAAGTGCCAATGGAGGCTTTCTGCATTATTCGATCTGCCCATAAAGCATATATTAAAGACTTATGCCAATTTTTATGATTTTGGTCAATGGTTCGCTTAATGATTCTGATTAAATTCTTATTTGTAGATTCAGCTAACCCATTCCCTTGTGGGTAATAATTGGCAGAGTATTTAAGCTTGAAACCCCTTTTGAGTGCAAATTCAGTCATTGCATTACCAGAAAAATATGATGCATTATCAAACATTAAAGCGGAAGGCAACCCAAACCTGGTGATTATGAACTGATCTATGAACTCGATGATATTTTCAGCATTAGCCGCCTTGAGTGGAATTGCTTCTACCCATTTAGTAAAATAATCTGTTGCTGTAAGGATATATCTATGTTGTTTAGAAGAGTGAGGAACGATCTCACCTGATCAAAAGGCTGTTTAATGTTAACTGGTTGCAGTGGCAAGGATGGTTTCTTTTGTCTCCCAGCAGCAGTTTGACAGACTTGACATTTCCTTACGTAGTTATGTGCATCTTTAAATAATGTGGGCCAGTAATAGCCTGTGCGTAAAATTTTGTGAGCAGTTGCATCTCCAGCATAGTGTCCGCCTGCTGGCCCATCGTGGAGTTCCTGCAAGACTTTTTCAGCTTCAGATTTCTCAAGACATCTAAGGAGAACAGAGTCATAATTTATTCTAAAAAGAACATCATTCACGAGCTGATATTGTTTGGCTTTTAACCTTAGAGCTCTTTTCTTGGTATGATCGAGGTTTGAAGGAGCATATCCATTCTTTAGATAATAAATAATATCAGCGTATAATGACTCAACATCGTTTAGGCTTACCTCGTACACTTGTACCTCTGCAGATGGATTTTCGGATATTAGCGATGCTCCGGCCAGCATTTTGCAAAAGCCTTGACCTTTTACAATACTTGCTGGTTTGATTTCTACGTCATATTCATGTAAGGCAGTAACCCAATTGGCTTTTTTCTCACCCACATCCTTCTGTACTAGAAGATTTCTTACCTCTGGAAACGGTACTATGATTTTGGTATGTGTTTTGAGTAAAAAAGGTCTGAAATATTTAATTGCTTTGAAAACAGCATAAGCTTGTTTCTCCACATCTAAATAATTCAACTCAGCTCCTTGTAAATTGGAACTGAAAAAATCAATTGGGGCTTCCGCCTTTTCTTGATTTGCTTGAGTGAGTATCGCAGCATATGATCTATCCGAGGCAAATGTATACAAAATAAAAGGGTCGGAAAAATTTGGAGTTGCTAAAGATGGAGCATTAATAATTGCTTGTTTGATCAAATTGAATGCGTCATGTTTGTCTTGGCCCCATTTAAAACTTGAGTTATTTTTAATCATTACTTGTAAAGGAGACACAATTCTTGAAAAATCTGGAATGAACCTCTTTACAAAGTTGATTTGGCCAAGAAAATATTGCATGGCTTTCTTGTTGTGAGGTAGGGGTACTGCGGAAATTTCCTTGATTCTGTCAGGATCAATGTGAATTCCAGATTTTGACACTATGAATCCGAGAAGTTTTCCTTCACTTAATGCGAAAAAGGATTTTTTCGGGTTAAGTGAAATCCCATACCTTAAACAACGTTGGAAGATTTGTTTTAAATCTCTGAGATGGTTGTTTCGTTTCTTGGAATACACAGTTATATCATCCAAATAGATTACCATTGATTTATTAACTAACCCCTTGAATGCGATGTCCATGGCTCTCTGAAATGTGGCACCCGCGTTAATCAAACCAAATGGCATCTTTTGATATGTGTATGTGCCCCATTTAGTTTTGAATGTAGTTTTTAATTGATCATCGGGATGTACCAACACTTGATTGTATCCTAAGAATCCATCCAAGAATGACATTAATTCTGAGCCCGCAACTGCCTGCAGTATTTGTTCCATGGGGGGCAAAGGAAAATTATCCTTTTGGCAGGCCTTGTTAAGATTTCGAAAGTCAATGCAGATTCTAATATCTCTGTTTTTCTTTCTAACAGGTACCATATTGGAGACCCATTTAGAATGTCTAACAGGAAAAATTATTTTGGCTTTCAATAACTTATTGAGTTCAGTTTTGATCTGGTTTTCTAAATTGGGATGGATCTTTCTCAACTTTTGTTGGACAGGTTTTTCATTATCGATCATTGGAATAGTATGTTGGATGATGGAGGTGTCGTATGTTTTGAGTTCATCGTAATTCCAAGCAAAGACACTTTTGTATTGTCTCAAGAGACGAATATACGCTAATTTTTCTTCAGGGGCTAGGCCAAGGCCTAGGTTGATATTCTGCGGTTTGGCATCAGTTCCTAGATTTACTAATTCATAATTCAAAGTTGAGCTTTGGAGTTTTGAATTGGTAGATCTTTTGAATCGATCTTTCAAATCGTAAAGGTCTTCTAACTTGACCATTGATTTAGGTATAGCATTGTTAGTACTATCCTGTTGCAATTGTTGGTCACATTGGTCCTTGTCAATTATTTGATTGGTGTAGGATCCTTCAGATGTGAGGAAACTCACGATATCAAGATTGTCATTGAAAATCCTCCAATTGGTAATGTTATCAGGAATAGATGGTCTAAAAATTAACTCAATTGAAAATCGGTCAGGGCTAAAATCTTCTGAAGGAATGAGCTTGGAAGCTACGTTGGCTAAGAGGTCTGCGCTAGCATTCTGGAGTCTGGGAATTGATGAAATATTAAATGCTATAAAGTGTTCAGTCAGATCTTGAACTAAAGATTGGTAATGTTTTAAATGACCTGATAAACAGTGTATAGTATTACGTACCTGTCTGATTACAATTTCAGAATCTCCGAAAACTTGAAGGTATTTGACGTCTAATCCGATTGCTTTGTATAACCCTTGGATTAAAGCCTCGTATTCTGCGGTATTGTTGGTGCAATCAAATTCGAGTCTGCAAGTTAGCATAGTTTTATCTCCCTCTGGGCTTATTAACACGCATCCTGCTCCTGCTCCTTCGTTAGACTTAGAACCATCAAAAAATAACTTCCAAAACAAAGATTTATTTACAGGACTATCTATAAAATTAATACATTTAGAACTATCTGTTTGAGAGAAATTTTCTACTTGAGATAAAACAGAATGTTCTAAGTAAGGTGAAGTATGAGCATTAAAATTTCCTAGGAAAGAATCTACTGAATAGTTGCCAATGATGTTATTGCTATATGCTACTGGTTCATTTTCTCCCTCTAGTTCTGTTACTATGTATTTCTGATGTTGTTCGCGCTCAACTTTTATTTGGTTCGGTTTACCATTATAAGGGAGCCACATGTGGGACCAGTCAGTTGCAAAGTATCCATGAAGTTTTTCTGACCAATCTCTGCTAAGGATTAAGCCATAAAATTCTGGAATATCAGCAACTAAAATGTCGATAACTTGACATACCTTTGGGTTGGATGACAGCCTTATGGTAACCTGATTTAATTCTCCAATTACTTCGAATTGTGATCGATCTAATTGGACTATGTGCACAGCAGATTTTTGGGGTTGAACGTTCAATTTTTCACTTATTGACTTTGGTAAGATATTCGATGAAGCTCCAGAATCCACTAAGCAATTATGCAAACTTTTATTGAAAATTTCATAAGAAAGGAGAAATGGGGGAGTATTAGATCTCGATCTTCCTCCAATTAAGGCGATATCGTTTGGATCAACCTTATTCATTGCATTAGTTGGAGGTCTTCCCATGTTATGGGAAGCTTGAGAGATTACAGTGGTGGGCAAAGGTGCAACTGGTACAGCATGTAATTCTTTCAAAAGTACCTTTTGCTGGTGTTTTAACTTGCTTAATTCGTAAAAAGTGATATTGGCCCTAGTCTTTTTCATGTCTTCTATGATATTATACTCCATTTCATTTGAAACAATCAGCGTTTTAGATGGAGTTGATGGGTCTGTTTGGACTGGGCTGGTTTGAGTCGCTTTAGATGTCGTTTTCTTGGTTGCGACTTTATCCTTGGTCATTGAGCTTGCGCTCTTTGGCTTAGGTGTAGGTTGAGGAGGATCAAGTTGATTTCTACTGTGAGTACTAACCGGGAATGCCTCTTGATCCTCTTCATCTGGGAGGATGAAATCCCACATACCTTGTAACTCTACAACTTCTTCTTCATCAGTATGTTCTTCAGTAGCGATTTCTTCTTCTTCTTCTTCTGATTCAGCACTTGTAATTGCGTTAGGGGGTTTGGAATCGGTTGAAGGATTTCTTTTAAAAGGCCTGTATGGATTTTTAGAAGAAGTTTCTGCCACTTGTTTCTTAATGTCGACCATCTCGTTAGACATGGTCTTCAAAACTTTTTGTAATCCTTCTAAATCGAATGGATCTTTCGATTGTTTTTTCTTGGGATCTTCTTTGAAAGAAACCTTCTTAGATTTTCGTTCTTCTATCGCGTTTTTCTTTTCTAGGGCCATAATACGTTTCTCTACTGCTATTGCTTCTTTCATATTTTCAACTAAGGTTGTTTTGTTAGCCCTATCAACAAAGATTGCTATGTTTGATGGTAAAGCAGTGATGTACCATTCACTTCGCACTTCTTCGCTAGGCTGGGAAGCAGTAGGAATTTTGTTTAAGATTTTATTGAAACGTAAATTGAAATCTTTGATAGGTTCTCTTGACTCGGCCCTAAGGTTAGACAAGTCGTTGATCAGTGTCGCCATAGACCTGTCATCACCGAACTTGGTCAGGAATTGTTCTTGGAAGATGTCCCAACTAGTAATAGATCCAGATGGTAATGAGAAATACCATGATCCGGCTGTTCCTTGTAGAGTATAAGGAAAAAGTCGAACAACAGCGTCTTCGTTGGTAACTCCATTGAGATTTATGGATAGCATAAAGTTATTTATATGTTCTTTCGCTAGCATGCCTGCCTCAGGATTAAACTTAGGCAGCCATTTTTCAGGATGGGCCGGTAGCTGACTCAAGGGTGCAGGCATTAAGACTGCCCCTGGGTTATTCCATGGAGATTGGGCCATCGCTGAACTACTAACAGAGGAAAGTGTAGAAGATGATCCCTGCGGTTGAGAAGATGAGGATATTACGACTCCAGATGGTTGAGAAGGAGTTGTGGAAGTTCCAGTGGGTTGATGGACAATAATCTGAAGTGGAGGAGTGGATGGTTGACTTCGCGGTGAAGAGGTTGAGATGGATGATGATGATGAAAGAGTCTCACTATCAGATTCTTTAGGAGACTTCCTTGCTCTCTTCCTTGTAGGTAGAGGTAATTCGGTCGGTTGAACACCAAACTTTTCGCTCTTTAATCTGGTAAGAGGATGAGCAGGGTTATATTGCGAAGTCACGCTGCCTTGAGATTTATCAGATTTTTGAGGAGATATAGAAAATCGCTGAAGTTTGTGAATCAAAGATTCAACTTCAGGAGGTTCAATAGTAGATTGTTCTAAAATGTCAGGGTTTGTAGCAGCGGCTGTTGCTCCAGCGACTTCTGACTCTGGATTTAAAGATTCTAAATGCAATGGAGAAGTCGAGGGAGATGGTGAGGGCGATTTACTCTCAGAATGGTATTTAGATTTAGATTTGCTTGCCATTCACAGTTCGGGGCCCTCCTTCTAGCGCCAAATATGTTGAGGCCCCAAAAATTGGGTCTACAACAAGGGGGATACCCACCCGGTCTGGACCTTGGTTAGCAGCTCCTTTTTCGTTTGGTATAGTGGGTCCGACTGGGGATATGGGACCAGTTTCCCAATTTATGTGTGTGTGTGAAGGATTGATATTTCTCTTTCTAACAGTTTCTAAATGGAATACTTTTATTCTAATTCTAATCTAATAATATGGAAATTGTATTCTAATAAGCAGAAATATCTAAGTCTACACTAACCCGGGGTGTAATCTTTCCGTTATGCGATCTAAAATGATTTCAAATAACAACTGGTAATAAAGATCATTCAACTGTTATGAGAAAAGAATTCAATAAGGATGAACCACTTCATATAAAAAGTTAGACGAAACAGTTGTGAAAAACATATCGCATAATAAGCTACTCATACATTAAGCATAAATAAATAGCTATCACCGTACAAAAGTGCCAAATGATAACTCAGGCATTCACGCATCAATATATAAACAACTGAACATGAATATCACTTTAACACAAAGGCAGAAATAGTTAAGAGATAGAAGTACCATTTATAACTAGTCCTACTCATGAGCTTCAAGCGATAACGATTTATCTCTTCTTGATCTAACATCCACTAAGAGTACAAAAGTGCAACATCAGTAGCAGATATTAAATGCAAATATCAATAAATCTTGTTCCATTCATTCATCAAAACCTCCTCAGAGGGTACAAAAGTGCATGTTCTGGGGATAAGTTTTTGACAAATTTCAGGACCCTTCTCTAAATGCATGAGAAGGGTTTAAATACTACTAAATAAATCTAAAAATAACTTATTACAAAAATGTAGGATGCGGTTTAAATGACCGTCCTCATTTCAGGCAAAAATAAAACAAAATTAAAACTAAAATTGAATCTAAAATTAAAACTACTTCTATATCTGCTCCTTGAAATCGCACGCATTCAGCATCTGTTTGAGAAGAGTCGGCTGGCCGACTTCCGATTTTAGCTGAGCTGAGAAAATAGAATCGGCAAGAGCTAGCACCATCTTCTCGGCAGAATTGATGATACACTTGAGAGTCATCCACTGGCTTTCGGGTTCAAATTTTTCTTTTGACCTCTATTATTGCTTTCCTACAACTTTTTTGGGCTTACAGGTGACCGAGCAATTTAGAGGCTTTCCTTTTAAAGAAATTTTTCTCAGTAGGGGCTAATCGCGCATCGGAAACTGCCTCCGTTTCTTGATCCGGGCTTCCTTGGTGCATTTTTTGCCTTTTGTGCGTTTTCTTTTAGCGGATATAAAGTTCAAATTTTGTGAAAATAACAAATTCGTAAGCTCTTGACCCTGAGTCTTAAACTGTCTATTTCTGATATCAACGCTGTCCAGTATCCATTTAACCATGTCCGTGTATGGGATAATTTTGGGCCTTGCTAGTATCTGGTGTAAGAATGAACAAGCTAGCTCTGTGATGGATGCCTCAGAAGAACTATGTGAGCCCGCAGTAGCAGTAACTTCCATTACTCTGGGATTCTCCTCCTCAAGTAGATTATACATGCCTTCCCACGTAGCAATACCAGCGTCTCTGTTACAGGCTGTGTCTGTATACAAGGGCGCCATTTCTTTCTCTTCAGAACTCGGAGCTTTGCTTTTCTTTCCCATAATATCCTGCGTACTGCTTTGTATCGTTCTTTGTTCTCCGTTCCTGTAATTTACAAGTGAAGTGAGAATAATGATAAGGAAGGTGATGGGAAAGTTTTAAATGCCGAAGACGTATAAAATATACCACCTTACATGAAATGACTTTTCGATAAGCACGAAACCATATTCCATTAATAACTGGCAACTAACTCATTAATTAGCATTAAAGCGCATAACCAGGTGTTGGTTTATGGAAAATACTTTTTTGAACTACGAGCCCGAAAGATCTGCGATGAAGCGATTTTGTGATTTGCTTCGTAACGTCACAGAATCACAACATCGCAAAGTTGATAGCTCGCTATATCGCATTATCGTATTACCGCTTTATCGCAAAACTGCAATATCGCAATATCGCACGAACGTGATATATGACAATATTTGTTAACCTGTTTTCTGCGAAATGCGATTTTCGGAAAATTAAGGTTTTCCAATGTAAGTTCGTCTTTGATGCATGCGATGCGATATATGTTTGTTATCATTTATCGCGATCTAGCAATGTTAAAATTCGGCTTGCAAGGAGGTATCCTATTATCCTTTTGCGATGCGATATTTCCTAAGGAAAGATTTTGTCTTACCTTATCATAAAACTTAGATTTTTTAGATTTTTCAAGGGGGTTTTCCTAAGTTTATGATGGTAAGTTTTATTAGAAAGGAAATTTAAACACTAATTGATTTTTAAATTTTTAACTAAGGGTCCCCACTTATTTAGTATTTAAGAATAACCCTAAATAAGACGGGGGGTTGTTGCTGACCACAACATAACCAAACAAGAATATTTCTCATCCAGATAGCCTCACATGCTGCTTGACTTGTAGCCATGTACGTTGCTTCTTTTGAGATGAGTGCAACAGATCTCTACTTCCTACTGTACCAAGAAATTGATGTTGAACTAACATTAAAAATTCCTCCCGATCTTCTCTTCTTGTTTGATGGACTCCTCACCCAATCTATATTTGTGATTATCTTCCTCTTGTCGATTATTGTTTTCATCGATCTATTGGTTTCCACAGTTTAAAGAGTGGAGTTGATTCTTGTCTTGTGTTTTAGTGCATTACATGAACTATGAATCTACAGGAAAATCTACATGGTATCAGAGCTGAAGACAATATACTAGAGGATATTTCGAAGTTTTGAGTTTTGGATTACAGGCGAAATTCAAATTTGCAATACATACTTCAGGATCAACAAATGGCTTTCTTCGATTTGAGGCTCGAGTATGCCTTGGAAGGCAACTCAAATTACATAGTCTGAAAGAATAGGATGGAGGTTGTGCTAGAGGATAATGGCCTCAAGGAATTCATTGAGAAAGAAATTCCTAAGCCAACAACATCATATGCACATAATCTGGTCGAATGGAAGAAGTGTGTGGCGAAGGCCAGGCAGATAATCCTTGAGGGAGTTCGAGACCGCATTGTCTCGAGTCTCCATGGGGAGGAAAATCCGTATGCTATGTGGAAAGCACTGACGAACCTATTCTAGAACAATAGTGACGATAGGAAGTTGGCACTAAAAGACAAACTTCGAAAAATCAAGATGGAGAAAGGCAAGACAATTCCAAAATACTTGACCACGTTCACTCATTGTCGTGATGAGCTTGACAGTGTTGGAATAACCATTTCTGAAGATGATATGGTGAGCCTAGCTCTCCTAAGCCTTCCCAAGAGTTGGAATAGCTATCAGGACTCTGTCAATGGGAAGGAGAAGCTGTCAGATTGGGAACGAATATGGTCAAATTTGATGCAGGAGGAGATTAGAAGGAACACCAGAGATGGTTCCCCATCAAAGACTGATGATGAGGAAAAATGTGCCTTAGCAGCTAAGGAAAGGAAGGGGAAGGGAAGGCGTCCCATTCCAAATCAGATTCTTTCCATGGAGCTAAGACAAAATACATGTTGAAAGTTAAGTGCTTTCATTGTCATGAGCTGGGACACTTTGCTATAAACTGTCTGCTCAAGAAGTCCAAGAAGAAGTCCTTAGGAGGAGCAATGGGTGAGGCTTTGGACTCTCAATTCGAATTGGACTTTACTTTCATTTCATGAATGGTGTCATCAATGATGGGCAGTGTATGGTACCTTGACAAGGAATTGTTCAATGACCTAAAGGAGAAGGATCTCCAAATGCATATTGAGATGGGTGATGATGGGAGGTATAGTGCTACTGGATTGGGCACGGTTACTTTATAGAGGTAGAAGGGTTATCCTCTCACCTTGAGAGATGTTATGTATGTGCCCAGATTGAAGAAAAACTTAGTATTTGTCACCATGCTTGACGATAGAGGCTATGATGTGATTTTATCAAAAGGAAATGTGTTCCTTCGACACATAGCCATAGGTCAAGTAAAGAAGATAGGGATTCGAGTTAAGAATATCTGTAAGTTAGAGGTAGAGGATTGTGCTACTTTGAGCATGAAAGCAGAGATGGTGCAAAACCAAGATGTTGGTGAGTTGTGGCACAATTAATTGGGTAACTTGCATCATGGGGCTTTAAAAATCATGCAAAAGATCTCTACTAGCATTCCCAAAGGTACGCTAGAGAAAGTTGAAATATATGTTATCTCCACCCTTAATATGATTCTCCAAAGATTACAATAGTGCGGTGTTCATCATAGACAAATGGAATAATCACTCTCAAGGAAAGTCATAAGGACTAACCTCTTTCGGTACATAATCCTTAGTGCAAAATGTAGTGCGAATCAGGGGTTTAGAAATAACCGTGACCCAAGTGATCAAAGGGCCCGATGATTTATTTTAAAGCACAGGGTAAAGGGTGTGTTCCTCTCAGCAAGATCACCATCCTTCAAGAACCTCGATGCTCCTAAACCAACTATAGGGGTATAACTTGCACGAGAATTAATGGAAGGAGCAACGCCGACGTTGAAAATTCAAACATTGATCCGACGGTACTGATTTGTTTCGGGGGCAAGAAAAGGGCTCATTCCATTTAGAGTATTGCCTACCGTAGCACGATGGGGCCACCTGCCAGATGGGCTCCTCCCATTGGCTCCTCACGACCAGAGGTTACGGGGCCTAAATGTAAAGGTAAAGGTAAAATGTGATTGTCTGCTCCTGCTCCTATTCTCTGCTTCCCTTTCTTCTGACAAACCCTAAGTCACCATGTACCCCCTACTCCAATCTCTAAGCCCGCCACTTGGACAATTGTGCTCTTTTTACTATATAATAACTTGTCTCTCAAACCTACCTTTCCAAATAGCTACTAAACAGTCTCAGCGAGAATATCCCCCGCCTGGTCACTTGTGGAAGACCTCCCGCTCTGCCTACTTGAAACATACAAGGAACACTTTCAACGTTGCTTTTCGATACTCCTGCAGGCTCCAGGTAACCCGACACCCTGACCACCTGCATTTTTACTTTGATTCACTCAATAAAATGAAGCAAATTGTGCCCACAACCCCTAAAACCTGTGAGGTCAAGTCTCCTGGCGTCGAGCCCTTAATGGATTACGAGAGTCAAATTGTAGACCTCACTTGTCCTTATCCACTCACCGACCTCCGCTTTGAACTGTTCGCTAACCACGTGAGGAAAGAAGACCCTTTTAGGGTTGTCGACTCTAGTTTGTATTTTCAAATCGTGCCTTCAGTTCATCATTTCCATGAATTTATATCCTGGCTTGCCACAACCTACCAAGAATATAAGAACTACTTTGTTTCTACCTCAGGGACTAAAATCCTAGAAGTAACTCCCACCTTGATCCAAAGGGATTTAATTTTCCCTGTTTTTTCCACAATGCAGCCGTTCACCGACACTACCCTAGTTCATCATTCCTGGACCAAATTTTTTCCCCTGAAGTTAAATCCCTTCCTCCAGAGGAATTTTTCCCAATAACCCTCTTTCAGGAGTCCGTTCGACCCATCCTGTCTGTAATTTCCTGTTTGATGGGCGAAGATAGATCAAACATGATAAATAAGGCCATCCTGGGGTGTCTACATAAAATGAAACAACTTGGTTTCTTGCTCAACATCCCTCTCTACCTATCCACGGCCATATGTTTTCAACTTCATTTTTTTCCTACTTCTTCTTACTTTCGTTACTATTCCCTTCTATTTTATATGTTTTTGTATACCCATATTGAATAATTCCAATGTCGTGACCTTCAAGTGTTTTCTCCCTATTGGGTATGTGTTATATTCTTTCCATGACTACCCCATGCGTAGGGGGTTTGCAGGGGGGCGATAGCCCTCCTGCACAGGGTTCGGGGCAGTGCCTCGAGAATTATTTTTTGGACCTTATATTAGGTGGAAAGACCTACTTGTGGTTTTGTGCATGGATTTCGCACATGGTTTTGGGCATGATGGATTTGTGTCCATGGTATTTTGTAGATCTGGTCAAGGGAACTACAATTATGTTCTAATCCAGGATTAATGGATTGGGGTTTATAGATGCTTCAGCATGTATATATATGTATTGTAACATTGAAAGGAATATAATAAAAAATCAATCTGGTAGTCCTAGTTTTGGGATCCAAGAGAAAATCTTTGTGTATACCTGTTTTATGTTTTATGCTCTTGCCATTGTTTATTTTCTGTTTTTAGAATTTGTATGCCAATAATTTCTGTACGGGGTTAAAACCTACACTCCCAACAAGCAACAAAATTATGTCTTTGACTGGAATATCTCTGTGAGAAGAAGACCTGGCTTGGGCGGGTTTTCCCAATTCATATCGACCTTCATGGCCATCGCATACCAGATCATCCATGGGACCCCGCCACCCAGAATCTTCCCGCAACAAAAAGAGTTCATCCAACTCAACAAGGATGCTATGATAGGATACTGGTACCTCTATGAGGATTACAAAGAGATTTGGGTTTACGGTTGTGAACTTTGTTCATATCGCTTGCCAGTATTCATGCCTATGAAGATATTTTCCCTTGAGTTCATCTGACAGATCCTCAGTGTACACCTGCTTCATTTTGTACTAGCAAAGAAAGGCTACATTTTTAAAATGGGACAACTAGTAGGTCCTTTTGTGGTAAACATAGTGTAGGATTTTAAAGTAGTTGAGGCACTACTTGAATCCATGGAGCTCGAAAAGTGAGACACTTGGCATTATGATCCCCAAGGCATCTGTTATCACCCTAAAATTTTTGTTTCTAAGCTTTGGAAAGTTTGCCTTGTTTCTAGTCATATTCTTATAGGTTTTGAGTCATCTCATCTCAATAAGTGTCATTCTCTTTTCCAAAAAAAAAAGTTTCACAGCGTCATTCCATGTCCTAGAAGCCTCACCATGTGTTTTGACATCAGTTTGATTCCAAAGGATTAATGTTCGTCTTGGTCTAGTCTTTCCATGGTTGTTTTAGAGTCTAAGATCTAAAAGAGAGTCTTGTTGGTATGGTCAAATAGGTTCAATACTCTGTTCTTGCCTATCACTAGTCCCACATCACACATAAGTTCCATGTGTCAAACTTGTGTCAAGGTTTCCGCAATGCAAAACTCACTCTAGGAGTTTTCGTAGCACAAAACCCAAAATTTTCACTGGCTGCGCTACGAAATCGGGGATTCTGAACTAGGAGTTTTCGTAGCGCGCTACGAAAGCCCTGAAAAAGCCTGTTTCAGCATAAAAGTCTATGTTTTCTGCTTTTACTAGTCAACTTCCAGAAAGGTTCCTAAGCAACTGAGAACTCAATTTTGAAAAATGAAATAGGCTTTTCTTTCTAACATACTAAACTACAAAAACCTCTTTCAGTTTCTTCAAATTCATTATGATCTAGGAGAAATTGATGACCAAACTTGCACTATGAAACTACTGTAGGTGCAGTTTTTCACAAACATATTTCTCCTGTTTTACACCTTTTTTTCAGGATCCGTTTCTGGTTACAGGAAAAAGTATTTTGGAATAGTGAAGGAGATTTATCTTCATCAAATCTCCAGCTATAATAAACTATCTCACTTTCTTCATAAGTGTTTTCAGTTGGGAGATACTAGGCTTTCTTTGAAACCCTAATTGCAGAGAACGGATTTTTCCTGTTTTAGATGTGTTTTTCAAGGACAGATTCTGGATAGATGGAGAAGTGTTTTAAAAAACCAAGAGAGGTTTTTGTTCTAGACAGCATGGAATACAAAAACCTCCTTCAGTTTCGTAAAATATGTCATGGATTAGAAGATAGAGGCTCTGTCCCACGTGCCATTTTCAAAGATCCTAAACCTAAAAACAGGGAAACATGTTCCCTAATTTCTAGGTTTTGTCATCAGCAGTCAGGTGACAATGTGGGAGGCTTCATCAAATTCGACTTCATGAGGTTGCAGTTGTCAAAGAATGCTTTAAATTTTTAGATAAGGTTGTTGTAATCATAATAATGAGTTACACTCCTAGTTGTATTAGGTCTCTAGGACTGCTAGTTAGCTGTCATTTGTATTTAATAGTTTGTTTTATGGTTAGAATAGGTGTCACTCATAGAAAATTCGAATTCTCTTGATAAGGGATGAGGGAATCCATATTGTAAAGGCTATATAGAAAGCAAGAGGTTGAATTAGCAAGGGGTTGAAGACTTTTTGGCCTAGCTGCTGCTTTATGCTATGAACTATAATCAGCAATGCAGAGAGGTTTTCCTGAACAAATCTGAGTTCTCATGGGGTTAATGTTGTCTTGATTTATATGTTACTTTGAACCATTTGCAGAAGATCTCATTGCTATTACTCAGAATTCACAACCATGTGCTCTGATTTCTTTTAGAAATGAGATGACTGTGTCTTTCTGCATTTTGTGAGTAAACTATCTTTGAACTACTAGCAGTAAGTTTCATTACTATTACTTAGAATTCATAACCCTATGCTCTGACTTCCTTTAGTAATGGAATTGTTGTGTTTAGCAGTTGATCTCAATGATATTACTCAGAATTCACAACCATGTGCTTTGATTTCCTTTAGAAATGAGATGACTGTATCTTTCTACATTTTGTTCGTAAACTATCTTTGAACTACTAGCAGTAAGTTTCATTACTATTACTCAGAATTCATAACCCTATGCTCTGAATTCCTTTAGTAATGGGATTATTGTGATGACCTATTTTCTTGAGTGAATTATCTTTGTTTGAAAACCCCATTTGCCTCAGCTTTCATGTCAAGAAACCTTGCCACTGAATTTATTGACTTGTTGACTCCATAGCCCAATGGTAGCAAGCCTCCATCTTTTCAACCTACAAACACACAAAACCAAGATAGAGTTAGCCATCTATCCATATCTTTAATCAATATCATTAACCATTTGAGAGAGCCCTCTCAGGCTGAGGTGGCTAAACCTTAGCTAAAAGATTGGTTTGAAATAGTTACACTCTGATAGTCTGATCAGCAGCATATCAGGGACCTATTTTGGTGATAACAGCATCATTGCCCAAAGGAGAGAAAATATTAAAGCATCAACTTACGTGCATGACCCTAAGCCCAAAATTGAATGGAAAGCTAACTTTGATTAATGGATTCTTAATATATAAATGGAGACCGAATCCCCAGTAAAAATCATCAAAGAGGACCGCTGACTCAACAGGTGGTACTGACATAGAGGAAGACCATATAAATAAAAAATATAGGAGTCAAGGTCCAGAAGAGGAGGAAGAAGAAGAAGTGGGGATACAGCTAGAGAAACCAGTGTCAGATCATCCAGGCTTTCAGATTAATCTGGAAAATCCACCAGCAGCCACAACTTCATCCATAGCTGAAGTATTCATTCCAGACCTTGAGGACAATGCTGCTACTACAAGATCTAGTTGGCCTCTAGGAAAATCTATTGAGGAAAGAAACAAAAAGGTCAAGGAGAGAATGCAGAGAACAATGACTTCCCAATCAACACCTCACCATACTCGACTACTAACCGCTATGGACCTAGAGAGGGATTGGATGAGAATTTCACTACAACACCCATCAATGCAGTCCTTGTCACAGGGTCCCAGTTCAAGACCTTGGATGTTTCCCTGAACTTAGCCAGTGTCCCTTTATCAGATAAGGTCAACTTACATAATAAAGTTTTGGATATGTTATATAATGATCTAGGTAAGAACCTCATGACTATTAGTAGAGATGAGACATATATAGGAAAAGTCTCCAATAGAGTAAAAATAGAGAATACCAACTCCAAAGATTTATATCTCCAGAAGGAATCATATAAATAGTTGATCATGAAACTGGGTATAAACCCAGATGACATATCAGCTGGGGAAGCCATTCTACAATCAACTCAGAAGGAAAATCAAGAATTAAGGCATAGGCTAAAGATGCCTAGTAGTGAACATGTCCAGACAAAGGAGCTGGCACAGGTCGAGATGGAGAAATAGAAACTGATGAAGGAGTTGACAGATAGCAAGGATAAAGTATTGGCTCTAGAACAAATGGTGACCAAATTGCAAAAGAATATTCAAAGTCATGTATGTTTAATAGTAGTGCCTGAAGACCCCTAGAACCCCACTGGGTGTCTCACCTAAGCTCTGACTGAGCTTCAACTTTCTGAAAGTGAACTAAAGAAGACACAAAGGGACTTAGATAATGCTAAGGCCCAATTAGCTCAGAAGGAGAAACAACTGCAAATCACAGTTACGAATGCCGAACATGTCACTAAGAGCCTATAGGTTGCAACACAGGAGATAGATGAATTGAAGGGTAAGTTGAAGGGAAACATGTCTCTCCTCGAAGCCAGGTAGTTGGTGTGGGATGAGATCATTGAGGAAATGAATCGCAGCTGGGAACATGTGACTTTAATACATGATCAAAGGGTTACTAGTGGGGAGTATGAATCATCAATCATTAATGCCAAAGAGATAAGTATAAAGAACTCCCATATTGATCAAAGGTTTATTTGTTTCTTGATTGAGAGACCAACCGACGAGATGATACCCATAGACATAGTAGATAGAGTCAGTGTAGTGATGGAGATCTCCAAAGTGGTTTTGAAAGATGAAGCCAGAGCTAGAGCATAACATAATCTAGTCAAGGTACAAAAGGAAGTGGATTCTTTCAATGAAGAGTTTGACAGGGTCATACAGGCTGGACTACCTAACTGCTAGGGGCCTCGTGGGGAATTTCTGCCTCAAGAAAAATACAATTAGAAAATGATAGAAGCTAAAAGCAGGGCAGGTTCATCTCATGAGAAAACTTCCACTCTTAAGGGTAAAACTGTGGTAAATTTCTTAAAGAGGGAATTTCAACTACTTGGGATGGTTAGAAGTATTTTTCTTTGCAAGTTGGACTACTCGAGTATGATTTATTTGAAGATCAGCTACAGGCGGTTCATGTCTGCTCCTCATCCCCCTCCAGCCTTATGGAAACGGTGCGAAAAATTTGTTAATACACCACTCATACAAGATGTTAATCCACGGGCACAACATACTCCTCACCAGACCGCATCGTCTCACCGCTCTTGAAGATCCTTCATATCATGCCAGCTGTTGGATTAGTGGGTCCTGACCCAGGTTCAGAGTTAGTTGCGCCAAACAAATCCCTACACTACTGGCCCTTTCGGCATCAATCCATGGAGCGCAGACTGAAGTCTCACCCGAAGTAGTATGGGGGATGCTGGAACCACGTTTCCGCACCCAGAGATCAATGTAATGTCATCTTATGCCCTAAATATGCCTTCACACAGATCGATAAGACCTTATGGCTTATCGATATAACTCCCTTTAATCAGCCTCTAGACCTCTGTGAAGGTCTACGACTATCTTTCACGGACCCTGAATAGGTGAATCAACTACTTATGCGCATCAAAGATTACTCTTAACCCAATAATTACTCAGATCGGTTTGAGTGTTAAATAACTTCAACATACAACAAGATAATCTTCGCATAAACAATTAACATTAATTGCGTTCATGTAATAGTATAAATCGTGTAAAGCCACGCATCAATACATTAGTATTTCATAAACCCATCATTCATCACAGTATAAACGCATTCATATAAAACATAAGTAAGTAGACATAACACAAGAATTTATGGAATAATCTCTTTATTAATACTCATTTCTGCTTACAGACTCAAGACTTCCCTGCGCAATCAGCTGCAGGGGTTTGTGCACTTAGCTGCAAACTCTACTCTAGGCCTCTGCACACACAGCTATAGAGCCTTTCTTCTTGCTCTTCTTTGCTAACTCTTTAGACTTCTACCATAGACCAAACTTCATTACTTGCCTTAGACATCCTAAGACACACCTATTTATACAATCCCATGGTCCGCAAACCATGGGTAGGTCTTCAAAATCTGACTCAACTTACATAAAATAAGGGTAAAGCCCTTTATGACATTTTAACTATCTACGGGCTCTGCGACCACAATTTCGGAGACTTTACATTTTGTACATCAAAACTTGGGATTTTGCCCCAAAACTTGGGCTTTTTCCCCAAAATTGACCCTAGGGGACCCCATCCCAACACCAGCTTTGGAATTTCAACTACTTTTGTGTTATTTTTACTTAAAATTTTTAATTTGTTATATTATATATGTAAATTATAGTTAAACACAACTGTGCATTCTCACAAGCTAGAATTTTGAGATGTTTTTTTCATAATGAACCAAATCAAGAAAGGAATATCTCTCTAACGACCTATCTCTGTCTAAAAGGCCCATATATACGATTTTGATGAACAAAGGAAAGGTTCAGAATTTTGGAAAGAAACTTCGTATCGTTTTGTGAAGGAACTTGTTAACACCCAGGTTGTTCCCTATGACTCCCAAGGGAATACGGCCGGGGTAACCACTAACCAATCTTTGGATTACAGCTTCTAGCCAAACTGTAATCAGAGAGGGCTCTCTCTTTATGATTTGTCTCTGTTTTGATATTGTTTTTAGGCTAGCTATTATGCTTAGGGTTTTGTTTATGTTTTGGTTGAAGGATGTCTTTCAATGCTTAAGATGTAGTGTTTAGAGAGTTGTAATTCATTGGGCAATGGAGTCTAGAGCTGTGAGCTGTTTGAAATGCTTGAGTGAGAATGTTCAGACTGCAGGGCCTATTGGGTATCCCAACATACAAAATTTAAGCTAAAGTGATGATATATGATTAGCCAATGGAAAGCAATTAAGAATTCTCCACTAAGCTGGTGGTGTGAAAGTGAAATATATTGCTCAGGAGCAAACTTGAATTCCTGAAACAAGGGTCACTGTGAAAGATATATTCTGAAAGTGTAGCAATTAAGAATTACACTTATCAAGATTATAACTGAGGAAAACATTCATTAACAACATAGATTGAGCTCAGGGTATTCCATGAATAAATCCTGAAGGCTATTCTTTTTCTTTGCTGCTAAATACTTAGAACTTAGAAACATATATGGATTGTAAAAGATTGAAACACATAACGAAGAGAGTTACAGAAAACTTATTGTATTGTGAGATGCACAGGGATCCTGCAAACTTTAACAAACACCATGAACGCATTCAAACAACTCAGAACTTGAGAAATTCCATCACTTCCTTTATTAAACTCTGAAAAGATTACAGCATAAGAAACTTCTTCAAAAGAAATCAACAACAACCCCTGCAAGCTTGTGCGAGGGGCAAATATATACAAACGGTAATACAAAATATCTAAGGCGTTGAGTCATCTGAGAAATAAATGTTTCACCAACTTTGTACAGAACAGCAGATAAGAAGTTATTGCTGCCTTTAATACAACATAAATGCTCTTTCTATCTGTCAGAAGATATTTTGGCTTTTGGAAGCCAACGAGTCGGTTGGAATGATCTGCATCAATGCTGGAAAATGCGCTTTTGTGGCTGCGCTGCTGTAACTTCTCGGCTTTGTCACCTATAGCTATCCATCTTGATTTGCTGGCCAAAAGTTCTGCTGAGTTGGCTCAGCTTTCACCTTTTAATGCATGCTGATTTTATTAAATTATCCTGTGCATGCCAATTTGTATTTTTGATAAAAAACTCAGTGAATGGCTTATTGGTCTATAAGATCATCTGTATTGCCTTAGTCCACCATTCCTGTGTGGGCAGTTGATGCCTAAGAATCGCATCCATAGTCTCATCTGCCTCTGTGTATTTATAGAAATTGGGAGGCACTTCAAACAGGTGTTTAATTTCATTCATTATAAAGAATAGATTCTCTACCCTGTTGTAGAGACTTTGTCCTGTAGCTGGCCCTGTTTCCTCTGAGGTGCTGGGCCTTTCAGTGATCTGACTTGTGGTGAATGTATTGACCCTCTTGGCATACTGCTCATGAGTAAGTAGTTTTCCTGCGCTGTTCAGTAAGCCAGGGAGACCTCTGTTTTGTAATATCACAAATTTGTCCATGAACCTGTTCACCTCGGTCTGCATGTCCTGGGTCCTTCTCTCTAGTGTCTGCACTAGGTTTCTCAGTGTTAGGACCTTTTTTATTAACTGAATAGTCTCAGTTCTGTTAGGGATTCCCATAGTTGCTAACTGAGTACTTGTTCTATTATTAAGCACATTGATCATCCTAGTGGCAACTTCAGGCATGTTACTTAGAGCTGCCCTTGATCTCTGAATTTCTTTCTGTGCTTTTGCAATGAGCTCCAGCTGCTCATGGATTGTCTCAATGTACTGCCATTGATCAGTGATGGATTGGCCAATATTGGCCCATAGCACTGTCTTGAGCTCAGCCACAATTTTGTCCAGTCTGAGCTCCTTCTCCAGCTCCTTTATCCTGTCTTTAAGGGCTTTTATCTCCCTGCCCCTTTCTGCCACAGTCTGCTTGGATTTGTCATATCTTTCATTCACCTTGGCTAAATTCTCCCTGGCCTCCTTTAATTCTGTCATTTGAGCTTCCAGGGCCTGTATCTCATTTCTCAGCTTCTGCATATCCAGGCTTGGTGCATGCTCTGTTGTTGGTGCTGCTGAAGTGGATGGTGCTGCCTGTTCTGTTTGTTGAGGAGGAGGAACAGTAATTGGAGCAGCTTCCTCAAGGTTAATGATTTCGGGAGGAGGCTGGGAGCTCTGACCTTCTTCTTTTTGTTTCAATGCTGCCTGTAATGCTGCCTGTGCAGCCTCTGATTCTCCCAGCTTTTCTTGAGTTTGGATCAGCTATTTATATAAAGACACCAGCAAAGCTGTGGCATCTTGATCATGTCTCTGTTGGGCAACTTCATCTGTTTGAGGGTGAATTGTTGTTGGGACTTTGATCTTTCTCCTCAAAGCTGCCATGTCTGCATCCCTCAACTTCAATATTTCTTGTATGCCCTTGATATCCTTGGGATCATGCCCAATCTCTATGATTATATCTTCTAAGGTCCTGATCCTGTTATCTTTTGCTTGAGAGGATGCCCTTTCCAACTCAAGCTGGGTAGCTGTATTATTAAGGCTATTTTCTAGCCTATAGTTATCCAATGTCTTGTCTGCCAAGGAAGCATACACCATTTCACCTGTCTGCTTATGCAATTCAATTTTGTCCATTGGGTGTATGTCCTTGGCAAGGATCTCAAGATTGGTCCTCAAGTAGTCAGAAGGGGACTGTGGTTGCAATGTAGTTGGCATGAAGTGGCTCATGATCATCTTGCCTTCCTGGACATCATATGCAGACATAAGTCGTTGCTGGTTGGTGGGAGCCATTTTCAACAAATGATTATATAGCTGTATTTTTATGGGCTCATTCCTCTTCTTTATTTCAATGAACTGTTGTTTGATGCTCAGTTCACCTTCTCTCTGCTGGCTTGAGGAGCTGACTTCTCCTCCCATTGTTCTGTCCTGTTCCTGTTGGAAGGAACTTGCGGATGCTTCCCTGCTAAGTGGGCCCATGCCCAAAGATTGTCCCATTGGCATTTCCTCTTCAAAAAGAGGATTCAATCTTTGCCTTTTTTCTCCCTGATTTATGGGTGATGTAAGGGGAGTCTCTCTGTCTCTTTTCCTGCTTATATCCTCCTTTTGTGGAGTTTGGAGGACTGAGGCTTCGGTAGTAGCTTCTTGCCTAGGAGGCACCGTGTTTTGAGCCTGCTGCTCAGTGAAAATTGGGGCCTCAATTGCCCCTTCTTGCTGTGGGGGCTGCTCTTTGTCATGCTGCCTTTCTTCTTGCTGTGATTCCTGTTGTTGTTGTTGTTGTACCTGCTGCTGTTGTTGCTGCACCTTCTCATGAGGTGGCTGTTCGGTCTCCATTTTCTTTTCCTTGCCTTTGCTAGATATATGCTCAGTGGCTTTGGCCGCTTGCTGATTTGCAGTCGAGGAGGATGCAACTGCTCCCACTTGTGTGCTTGGAAGGGTGAACACCTGTGAACAAAGTTCAAGGTCAGCCATCTTCTTTAGATTCCTCACTGCTCTTTGATTCAGCTCTTCTTGTGTAACAGGCTCTTCCAAGGTTCCTCTCCTCCATTTTACTTGGTTTGCATATTTTTCTATATGAGGAATCCTTACATGATCATAGCCGAACAGCCTATACTTGACCCTTCTTAAGGTTATAAAGTGATTAGGGTCATATGGTTTCCATAGGAAACTGGTCTGAAGGCCAAGGGACTCAAGCATTCTGTCTGCTTCTTTCCAACCTTCATCCCTGTTGTTATAGATAAAGTGGCCAAGTTGGTTCCTGACCTTCAGCTGTGCTTTCTTGCCTTTGCCTGAAAAGTGAAGCACATCAACATTGCCAAACTGCCTGAAGTATTCTAGGGCAAACAGCCTCATAGGCACATATCTGGGTAGTCTGTAGGGAGGCAATTCACACCCATATATCCTGATGACGGTGTGGTTCTGGTAAAAGTACCAGTCCCCAATGCTGTAAGATTTGGATAACTGAAGAATTCTCTGCATATCATCAGTGAGTCTTGGAGGAGGTGAGCTCATCAGCATAGACATAGCTGGGTGGATGAAGAGATCTATGAACTCACAATAAGTATAAGGAGACTCGGATCTACAGTGGAAGGCAGAGGACCAATAGACCACTGATCTTGGATTGCCTTGGGCATCCACTCTTTTGATTGGAAAAGAGAACTTCTGATGTTGATGATATAAGATTAAGTGGTAAATATAAGAGGTGTATCTGAACACCTTTTCTCTGGCCAAGTTCATTAGCTGCTCATGCATTTTATCGGAGATGTAAGTGGCATAGTCATAGCAGATTGGAGATTTGCCCGGAGCGAACATGAGCATTATTACCAGCACAGTTTGATCTACCAATTCCACTGAGTTATAGCCCAGAATGGGACTAATCATGTCTACCAAGTCCCTGCCCAACTGGTTGAGGTATACTTGGTTCAAAGGAGGATATTGCACAGAGTCAGACTCAATGTATAGCTGATTTAGTTTAGTGACCTGAGCATCTGTCAATTTAGCCCCTTGATTTATCAAGTCTATTAGTGATAAAGGGACCAATTTCTTCTGAGTCTTGAAGCAGAGCATCTCTTTGATAGCTTCAGGGGTGATGTAGAAAACAACTGAGCCTGAAGGGTCAAGCACAGCCCTCTGAGTAGGGTCATAACATTCAGCACATAGGTGGATTAAATCAGGGAATTGATTAACCTGAGGGAGCTTGAAAATAGGGAGAAAAGAATCCCATATGCCCAGCACATCTGTTCCAGTCTCATGTTTGGCCTTCAATTCATTGAGCAGGTGGATGTGGAACTTGGTTCTCATTAGCATTTCCTCTGAGATTTGATAGTCCATGTCTGCCAGAGGTTGCCACTCCAATTCTCTCTGAGGGGCATTCAATGGAGCAATGTTCAATGCTACAGGAGCTACTGGTGGATCCATGGTCTCTCTTAGGATTATAGATGGGTGTTACTATGCAGAGTAACACAAAGGAGTTTTCTTTAACAGAGAAATGTGAATTATCCGGGGATAAAGGAAAAATGATCAGCTGCAGCAATTGAAATACTGCTTAAAGTGCGGATAAGACCAATGTTTGGTCTTAATCTCTCTTTTATAGCAAGTAAGTGCAGTTTGAGTAACCGGTTCGCGATTTGCGCGAACAGAGTGCAATTTTTGGTGAAAATTTAGGCAAACAAGGCTCAGCTGATGATTTTCGACCTCACAGTTGCAAATGGGGGCTAGGCACAGAGATTTTACCGGCGAATTGTAAGTTTCTCTGTCTCCTAAGCGTTTTGAGGAAATTCACAGACAAATCAGGTGTATGAAGGATTTATAAGGATAAATACCTGGTATATAGCGAGCAACGGTCACGAATGCAGGTAGAAATAGCGCGCCGGAGGTCTCCAGATCGAATTCAGCAAGGTGGTGCACGTTTGAACGTAAAAAACCATGCAGAGAAAGCAACAGAGTTTTGGCAAAAAAGTATGAAAAACGCGAAAATTCGGCCAAAATATGGATTTTTTGGGACATTGGCGCCTTTTTTGGATGACGTCACCAGGTGGGGTCAAGGTCGGGTGACGTCAGCATGATGTCACCAGGTGATGTGGCAAGCTGTGATTGGTCCACGGGGATAATGAGGTGGCAGACATATCAGCGCAGGAGCGGACAAGGGTGCTGACGCGGCGGCAAGGTGGCAATGACGTGGGTCTGACATTGGCCGGGCGGATCAACCGAAACCGGAAGCGGTTAGCGGTTTCACATCGCACCGCTTTTGATACAGAGGCAGAATTGTCAGGCGTACCTCCGATAAGCTGTGGGGGTGACACGTGGCGAAGGCCTGACGTCACCCTCTGACAGATATCGGAAGGTATCTGTCGGACGTCGGGTCCGGTCCGATATGGATGAGGGCCGTCGGATCAAAGGGGTCCGATCCGACGGTTGACGGAACAGTGAGGTGATCGGACAATACGGAAGGGGGGCGGGATTAAATTAATATTTCTTTTGGGATTTGTGCTCGGCGGAAACCTTTGGGATGTGGCGGATTTTAATGGTTTTTCAATGTATTTTCAAATAAAAACAATATGGCGCCGATACTTTGGATAAGTTGAAAAAGTGGGTTTTTGCGTGCTTTTTTGCAAATAAAGCGGGTTATGGGTAAAAGGGTTTTTTCATAAGGTTTTCTTAGCAAATGAAGGTTTTAATGGGGCAAATGGATTCAGAAGGGGAAAAAGGGGTATGGCTTAGGGTTCTCAAACTGACCAGATGTCAATTTGATCCCTGATAGTGAACATATGGCTATAATGCCAAGGGGAGGGATATTTATACAATGCTTGGGGTTTATACACCATAGTGTTATAATAGTAGGGAAAGGGTAACATAGGGGATTTAAATAGTAGGAGTTAGGGGTTAATATGGATGAAAAGGGGAATGAGGAGTGATATCACTAAGTTTATTTGAAAACCACTTAGCTTAGAGAGTAGATCAAAATGAAAAGAATTTTAGACAAGAAATGTGGCTTATAGAGGAATAAGAACCATCATGAAACCTCAAATTCTCTCATGAATCTTAACTGATGAAGGGATGTTAGTAATGAGTGGGAAAGGGGAAAAAGGGAGGTTAGACACGCTCCTTTGCTTTGCTGCAACCTGATGGAGAAGAGGACCTTCTCAAACCATTGATATTCCTTTGTAGCTATGCTATCAAACACTCATTTGAAAGGAATGATATTTCTGCAACCCCATCTGCCTACCCATCTACTTGCCTAGCATTTTTTGTTTCTTCATGGAGGGTGCACTTAGACTTGCAGACCCTTGTTTGCCTTTTCTTTTCTTTGGCTTTTTCCCTTTTGATCCTCTATCTAAGGCTACCCTTATTGCTTCCAAGGTCCCAGATTAAGCAGTTGGGAACCTTATTTCTCTACCTAGCTACTTTGTCTGCCAAGGTTAAACAGTTTGGACAGACTTCTTTCTCTATTCTATAACAGCAAATTGAAACATGGCATGATCCAGATTAGGCTGTTGGACCATCCAGCAAAATTGGGACAACATCAAGCTATATACACACATTGTCTTGTCTTGGAAATATGGGATCTTTGCATCACCAAAGCAGAGCATATTTGGACCTTTCCTTGCCAATCATGAAATATGAAACCTATTGATATAGGTAGCTAACAGAACTGTTATGGTTCTTTCGACATGTATGTTTCATAGAATATTAATGCAATATCCATGATGATTCCTTCATTTTGGGATTTCAGTATGTCTCTTCTCCTTAGTATTTTCATAAGTGTTTCATGTTCATCTCAAATTTCATGTTAAGAAGCTGCTAGATGTGTTTCCCCTTAAATACAGATTCATTTGAATTAAAATATTGATGAAGAATGCCTGTATGGATTGTGGAAGTCAGATATTTAATTGCGCTCCATGTGTCTTAGCATCCACCATTATTTCTTGGCTGTCATTTCTCTCTAAATCCATATATGTGTAGAATATTTGATCTCTCAAGCTCTATATGATGGATTTTGTCTTTTATTTCTCCTGTTGTCACATATACATCTAAGCAAATGAGCTATACGTCCTCGAATGATATTGGCCACCGTTGATGGATAGTTTATAGCACTGTGCATCTCTTGTGTATAAAGAACTCATGTGCTGTGTCTTTCTGAAGTTGTTTTGAACCAACTAAACCCAAATTATACGTGACATAAAATGGTGCTCTAAATCCTCCAGAGAATAATAAGAATGCACCAAATATGGATGTCCTAGGCACTGGTCTCCTTGCAATCTAGAGACTGTCTCTAGGATCGACAACATCTTATTGCACCATCATCGAGGAACATATTAGAGAATTCCCCCCCCTAGGATATGACATTCATGCACTCTCTGTTGAGGTGAGAAAATACATATGAGTTGTAGATTCATCACCTTGGAAACTCCATTATCCAAATATTAAGAATATCATCCTGGATTTTAGGAGACCCCACACCCGTTCAGATACCTCTCAACAAAAAAAACCATCTGTATCTCATCCAGAAAGAGTAATCTATAGGAGAGTTTGGAAGGGAAAAACCCCTACCACTGATGCTACTATCTCCTCATTTCTTGAAGATTCCTCGTCTAGCTCTCAGCACACCATCATTAATTGCTCAAATTTTACTCCTAGAGTCCTAATATATCCTTCCGAAAGAAGTACGATACACAATACCGTTTCCCCAGAAGTCAAAGAAGAGGAAATTTCAATAAATACTCCTTCCTTCTCATTCCCTCCCCTCCTTAAGGTTGAAAAGGAAATAAGTATCTTCACTGACAATCCTACTCATAATATAAATAATTCCACAAGTCACAGTCCGTCGAATCTTTCATCTTTTGTCATAGTACGGAGACCCCAGGTAAATCTAACACCATCTCCATTACTCCAAATGGATGTCTCGGGCTTCCTATTGAAAAAATATGCTCCATTAGACCTGCCTTAACCTCTAAGTGCCATCCCATAAGATCACCTCAATCTCTTGCCACGATTCAATGGAATAAATGATATATCAGCACAAAGACATATAGAGATCTTTTGTGCATTTGAAGAGAATTTAAATGTCGATCACTTAGATGTGGTATTGAGGCTCTTTTTTCAATCTCTTGGCAGAGAGGCTAGAAAGTGGTTTAAATCCTTACCAGATGCTTCCATTGCCACTTGGGAAGAGCTGGAGAACTCCTTTATGCAGAAGTGGGGAGAAAAGAGATATCACAGATATATCCTCACTGAGTTTAATGCCACAAAGAAGAAACTGAATGAAGATATTTCAGAATTTATAAAATGGTTTAACAAACAATACAACAATCTACCTATTGAAATCAAACCTCCCCAGGCAGTTGGCCGAGTAGTTTTTGCTAGGGCTTTCGAATCCGAGTTTGGTTTCACACTAAGGGAAAGGAAGTCTCACACTTTGGATTAGATCTAGATTGATTCCTTCGAGGTGGAGGCCAACTTCACATCCACAGGAAAGTCGAGAGGCAAGACTGATCCTGGAGAAAAGAAGAAGGGAAAAGAGGAAGCATCTTCCTCTAGTCATGGAAAAGAATCCTAGGAACAAAAGTTGGAAGAAATGGATAAGTTAATAAAAATATTATCAAATAAACTGGTTAAGTTGGAAATGGAAAATAAAAGTCTCCCAAAACAGAATGCTCAAGTTTCTAATCAAGCCTTTAATTCCCAATACCTAAGACCACCATTACAAATACTAAAAAGAGAAAGGAAGGAACATCTAGACCATATTCTTCTTCCATTATACATAGAGGGTGACTCGGATGAGCAGTCACAAGACACTCATGAAATTCAAGGCAACTTGTATTCTTCTTTCTTGGATGGGGAGAAAGAAATCATAACTCATGAAGAAGAAGGGCATGATTTGGAAGCAGCGTTGAACGATGGAGAGATAGGTGATTACTTCAAGAAGTTTGTTGACTTCATGCAGGCCCAGCTGCATATAAAGTATGATCTCTGGTCCTCTAGAAAGATATCAAGAGAACAAGACCAGAATGAAGGTGCTTCTTCTCAAGAGACTCCTAGACCCTCAGACAAGGTGAAAGAACCATCAAATTCAAATATTCAGAAAAAATGATTCCTTAAATAAAAAAATTTATAAGCCCAAATTATTCAAAGAGGAGAAGGCACCTCTCATCTCTAAGCAAGTTGTGAAAAGGAAAGAGAACAAGCAGAATCTGCAGTGCAGAAAAAGGTTCATCTGTCTTCAATATTTAAAAGGAACTTTAAAAATTCAAAATCCTGGTTCCTTTAATTGAACTCCTAAAAAAACGCACTTATGAAGCTCAAGTCTCTCAGTTTATGCTTCCATCCACTTCAGCCCCTTCACATGACTGTTTAAATCTTCAAGAAGAAAGGCTAATGGTAGTTTTTGGACCCCATGTTTAAGAGAAAGATCCCTCCACTGCACCCTTTTATGTTACTCTTGTAATACATGACCTCCTACTTCACAATTGTATGCTTAACTCAGCTGCCTCTCATAATCTTATGCCATTAACAATGATGGAGCAAATCAGTCTGCAGATAACTAGATTGCAAGAAACAAGGAATATGAATTGAATGTTTGACTGTATATGGAGACTCCGAGTTAGTGGTAAAGCAAATAAAAAACCAATGTCAGACTAAACACCCCAGGCTAAGGGCTTATAAAAATGAGGTGTGGGACTTGATGCAAAACTTCTTCTGGCATTCAACGTCCAATTCCTACCCAAGGAAGGGAATCAAATGGATGACTCACTTGCTGTAACTTCCATAAATTTTAATTCACCCCAAAATCCTCTTCTTAGGTATGAGGTCGAGGTTAGGTACAAACCCTCTGTACCTGATAATGTGAGACATTGGTAGGTGTTTGAGGATGGTGAACAAATCAAACGTTTTACAGAAGTCATTGGAGAATTTTCAAATTTAGCTATTGACGGGGAAGATGAAAATGTAACAGAAGAGATGTCAACTCTCTCGAAAGAAAATATTGCAGGACACAGAGTTTTGCAGCTAAAGGGGAACACTATCCCTTACGGCCTAGTTCCTTTGGAAAAGTTATTCAAGAAAAATGATGTAGTCTCAAAACTGGCCGAACAAGGAGCTGATGAACAGGTGGAAGACTGCAACATTGGCTCAGAGGATGAACCTCGAATGATCAAACTGTCAAAAGGGATCCCTTCATAATACAAAAAAAGTATTTAAATCTATTCAAGTCTATAAAGATGTGTTTTCTTGGTCATATGATGATTTGAAGACATTTGATACTAACATTATTCAGCATAAGATTCCTTTGAAAAGTGGAATGAAACCTTGTAAGCAAAATCTTAGGCAGATATTTTGAGTGGGTGGAAAACTTAGTTCCAGTTAGGAAAAAGAATGGATAGATAAGTTTATGTGTGGATTTATGAAACCTTAACAGTGCCTCATTAAATGAAAACTACCCACTGCCTAAGATGAAATACATATTACAAAAGGTATTCGGCTAAGCTCGGATGTCCATGATGGACAATTTTTTAGTATACAACTAGGTAGCAGTGTACGCCGATGATCAAGAGAAATCTTCCTTCACCACAACTTGGGGAACCTCCACGTATGCCCGAATGCCATTCGAACTTATAAACGCCGAAAAAACTTTTCAAAGGGCTATGGATATAACATTCGTAGGAGAAAAAGGCAAATTTGTAGTGGTCTACATAGATGACATCATAGTTTTCTCCAAATTGATGAGGAGCATATCTTGCACCTAAAACTCACCTTCGAAAAATGCAGGAGATTTGGACTATCTTTGAATCCAAATAAGTCTAAGTTCACTCTGAGTGAAGGAAAATTGTTGGGACACATAGTGGCATAGGAGCGAGTGGAGGCTATTAATCACATCTCCTTACCAAGGAACAAGAAGGAGATTCAGGTGTTCTTGGGAAGGACCAAATTTCTTAGAAGATTTATACCCAACTATGCTGAAACAGTGAAAGGTATTACAGACATGCTGAAAAAGGAGAATGAGGTAAAATGGAGCCCAACTTCACGGGAATCCTTTTCTAGAACCAAATTAGCTTTTGTAAAAGCAGCCGTGTTAGTCAACCCTGATTATTCAACACCTTTTTATATCTTTTCCTTTGCTTCCCCTCATACCATTGCTGATGTGCTGTTACAAAAGAATAAGGATGGTTATGAACAACCAATAGCCTTTTTCAGTCAAGTATTGAGAGAAGATGAATGGAAATATAACATCTTGGAGAAGTAAGCTTATGCTCTGGTCAAGGCATTGAAGGGCTTCAGAGTTTATGCCTTACATTATGACATTATAGCTTATGTTTCAACAACAATTGTTAAAGACATTTTGGTACAAGGAGACAACGAGGGAAAAAGGGGAAGGTGGATCACTAAGATTTAGGAATATGACTTGGAAATTAAGCCTACAAAGCTCATCAAAGGGAAAGGATTAGCCAAAATCCTATCAGAATCCAATTTCTAGGCCATGCGGATTAATTTATTGACAGAAGAAGATGAAGTAGGAATGGAACAATCAAACATCAAAACCTCCATCCAAAAGATTCATATTAAATATGAAACATCAGTCTGGTATAAGAATATTATCCATTATCTATTGTTTTTAGGGTGCCCACTAAAAATAGACATATCCAAGTACTGAAAATTAAGATTATAGGCTCAAAATTTTGTCATATCCAATGGTCAGCTCTATTGGAAAGACCCCACTAGGATTCTACTATTGTGCCTAGTGGAGACTGAAATTCAAAAGGTAATTGAGGAATTCCACAATGGTGTTTGCAGGGGCCACTACAACTGGAAAAACACAACTCACAAAATAATGAAGGTCGGCTTTTATTGGTCCACACTCTTCAAAGAGGTTCACTCTCAGGTCCGAGCTTGTCAGAAATGTTATATCTTTGCTGAAAAGTAGAAGCTAGCTCCCCTCCCTTTGATCCCTATGTGTATTGAAGAGCCCTTCAGGCAGTGGGGACTGGATTTCATAGGAGAAATACATCCTCCTTCCAGTGGTCAGCATAAGTAGATACTCACAACCACTGATTACTTTAAAAAATGGGTGGAGGCCATCCCAAACCAGAATGAAACTGACTTCGTGGTTATAAGAAATCTGGAGGAAAATATCTTATCCCAGTTTGGTTGCCATATGAAAATTATAATTGATAGTGCTCAGGTCTTTAAGTCGGTCAAATTCATTAGCTTTTGTCAAAACTTTAATATTACGGTTGGTCATTCTAGTACATATTACCCTCAGGGAAATGGGCTAGCTGAGTCCTCCAATAAGACGGTGGTGATGATCCTGAAGAAAATAATTACAGAGAATCAAAGAAATTGGGGCTCTCAACTAAAATTGGCTCTATGGGCTAACAAGGACACTCCTAAGTGATCCACAGGAAAATAGCCTTTTGAATTAGTTTATGACAAAGCAACAATATTCCCAATACAACTTGCAATGCTAGTAGCCAGAATATTGCAAGATGCAAAAGAAGAACCAAATGATTTAATTCGAAGGATAAATGAACTAGTCGAGCTTCATGAAAGAAGGGAGCAGGTTAGCCAAAAATTGGTTAAATATCAACAGAAAATGCAATCTCTATTCGACAAGAGGGCAAAGGATAGACCACTCCAACCAGGGGATTTAGTTTTAAGGTGGGATGTTAGAAAGGAGGACAAGGGAAAACATGGAAATTTCGACCCATTATGGTTCAACCCATTCAAAATCTTTGAAACAAAAGGAAACAATAATTTTCTATCGGAAAATCTAGAAGGAGAATCACTAGAACTACCAGTAAATGCGCAGTTTCTCAAACTGTATTTCTAACACAAAAGGTACCTCTCCCAATTCATTGTAAATAACGATGTGTTTTCTGTAATTATTCTATGATGTTCAAAGTTCTTGTTATTCTATTTTCTATCATCCCAAAGTTTTTTGCTATAAAACTCCAAGCCCAAGGAGAAAATGTCAAGTTGTAGGTTCTCGGTACATTGAGGTTAATGCTCCATCCCTAGTCGAAGCCAATGCTATATCTAGCCCTAATATTTTCTTCAAAGATTGAAATAGTGCGGCATTAATCATAGACAAATGGAATAATCACTCTCAAGGAAAGTTAGAAGGACTAACCTCTTTCAATACATAATCCTTAGTGCAACATGTAGTGCGAATCGGGGGTTCATAACTAAACACGACCCAAGTGATTAGAGAGAATGATGATTTCTTTTAAAGCACTTGGTAAAGGGCACATTCCTCTTAGCAAGATCACCATCCTTTAGGACCCCTGACACTCCTAAACCAACTCCGTGGGCAGAACTTGCACGATAATTAACAGAAGGAGCAGCGCTGACATTGAAAATTCAAACATTGATCTGATGGTCCTGATTGGTTTCGAGGGAGAGCAGAGGGCTCATTCCATTAAGAGTATTGTCTGTTGTAGCATGGTGGGGCCACCTTCTAGATGGGATCATCCCATTGGTTCCACACAACTAGAGGCGACGAGGCCTAAAGGTAAAGGTAAAGGTAAATGTGATTGTCCTCTCCTGCTCCTATTCTCCGCTTCCCTTTCTTATGACCAACCCTAAGTCACCATGTACCCCCTACTGCAATCTATAATCCCACCACTTGGAAAATATATCTCTTTTTACTATATAATAGCTTGTCCCTTAAACCTACCTTTCCCGACAGCTACTAAATAGTCTCAGCAAAAATATCCCCCGCCTGGTCACCTACGCAAGACCTTTCACTCCGCGCACCTGAAACATATAAGGACCACTTTCAATGTCACTTTCTGATACTCCTGCAGGATCCAGGTAACTCGAAATCCTGACCACCTGCATTTTTACTTTGATTCGCTCAATAAAATGAAGCAAAATTCACTCGCAACCCTTAAGACCCGTGAGGTCAAGTCTCGTGGTGTTGATCCCTTAATGGATTTCGAGAGTCAAATTTCAAACCTCGCTTGTCCTTATCCACTCGCTGACCTTCGGTTTGAACTGTTCGCTAACCATGTGAGGAAAGAAGACCCTTTTAGGGTTGTCCACTCTGGTCTGTATTTTCAAATCATGCCTTAAGTTCATCATTTCCCTGAATTTATATCCTGGCTTGCCACAACCTACGAAGAAGATAAGAACTACTTTGTTTCTACCTCAGGGACTAAAATCCTATAAGTAACTCCTACCTTGATCCAAAGGGCTTTAATTTTCCTTGTTTCTTCCATAATGCATCCATTCACCGATGCTACCCTGGTTCATCACTTCATTACTCTCCCTCCTGATGAACAACAATCCTTCCTGGACCAAATCTTTGCCCCTGAATTTAAATCCTTTCCCTTAGAGGAATTTTTCCCAATAACCCTCTTATAGGAGTCCCGTTCGACCCATCCTATCTATAATTGCTTGTTTGATGGGCGAAGATAGCTCGCACATGATAAATAAGGCCATCGTGGGGTGTCTGCATAAAATGAAACAACCTGGTTTCTTGCTCAACATCCCTCTCTACCTATCTGTGGCCATATGTTTTCAGATTCATTTTTTTCCCACTTCTTCTTACTTTCGTTACTATTTCTTTCTGTTTTATCTATTCCTGTATACCCATATTGAAAAATTCTAATGTCTAGACCTTCAAGTGTTTTCTCCCAACAAGCAACAAAATTCCGTCTTTGACTGGAATATCTCTGTGAGAAGAATACCCGACTTGGGTGGGTATTCCCAATTCATCTCGACCTTCATGGCCATCGCATACTAGATCATCCATGGGACCCCGCCACCCAGAATCTTCCTTTAGCACAAAGAGTTCCTCCAACTCAACAATGATGCTATGATAGGATACTAGTACCTCTATGAGGATTACACAGAGATTCAAGTTTACGGTTGTGAACTTTGTCCATACCGCTTGTTAGTATTCATGCCTATGAGGATCTTCGCCATTGAGTTCATTTGACAGATCCTCAGTGTAGACCTACTTCATTTTGTACCAACAAAGAAAGGTTACAATTTTAAAATGGGACATCCAATAGGTTTTTTTGTGGTAAACACAAGGAATGATTTTAAAGTAGTTGAGGCCCTACTTGAATCCATGGAGCTCAAAAAGGGAGACACTTGGTATTACGATCCTCAAGGCATCATTACTTGAAGGAGAGAAAATATTAAAGCATCAACTTACGTGCATGACCCTAAGCACGAAATTGAATGGAAAGATAACTTTGATTCATGGCCTCTTAATATAGAAATGGAGACCGAATCCCCAGTACGCACGGGCAAAGAATAAAACGAAGACCATATAAATAAAAAAGCTAGGAGTCAAGGTCCAAAAGAGGAAGAAGAAGTGGGGATACAGGTAGAGAAACCGGTGTCAGATCATCTAGGATTTCAGATTAATCTGGAAAATCCACCAACAACCACAACTTCATCCACAACCGAAGTAGTCATTCCAGACCCTGAGGACAATGTTTCTGCTACAGGATCTAGTTGGCCTCTAGGAAAATATATTGAGGAAAGAAACAAAAAGGTTATGGAGATAATGCAAAGAGTAATGGCTTCCCAATCAACACCTCTCCATACTCGAATACTGACCGCTATGGACCTAGAGAGGGATGAGATGAGAATTTCACTGCAACACCCATTAGTGCAGTCCTTGCCTACAAGGTCCCAGTTCAAGACCTTGGATGTTTCCCTGAAATTAGCCAGTGTCCCTTTGTCAGATAAGGTCAACTTACATAAGTAGGCTGGGGAGATGTTATATAATGATATGGGTAAGAACCTCATGACTATCAGTAGAGCAGAGACATATATAGGAAAAGTATCCAATAGAGTAAAAATGGAGAAGGCCAACTCCAAAGATTTATATCTCCAGAAGGAATCATATAAATTGTTGATGATTAGACTGGGTATAAACCCAGATGACAGATCAGCTGTGGAAGCCATTCTACAATCAACTCAGAAGGAAAATCAGGAATTAAGGTATAGGCTAAAGATGCTTGGTAGTGAACATGTCCAGACAAAGGAGCTGGCACAAGTCAATATGGAGAAAGAGAAACTGATGAAGGAGTTGATAGATAGTAAGGATAAAGTACTAGATCTAGAACAAATGGTGACCGAATATCAAAAGAAGATTGACACTCATGTATGTGTGGTAGTAGTGCCTGAAGACCCCCAGAACCCCACTAAGTGCCTCAACCAGGATCTGACTGAGCTTCAGCTTTTTGAAAATGAACTGAATAAGACATAAAAGGACTTAGATACTACAAAGGCCCATTTAGCTAAGAAGGATAAACAACTGAAAATCACTGTTACCAATGCCGAACATGTCACTAAGAACATACAGGGTGCAACACATGAGATAGATGAATTGAAGGCTAAGTTGAAGGGAAACATGTCTCTCCTCGAAGCCAAGTAGTTGGTGTGGGATGAGATCATTGAGGAAATGAATCACAAATGGGAACATGTGACTTTAATACACGATGAAAGGGTCACTAGTAGTGAGTATGAATCATTAATCGTTAACGCCAAAGAGATAAGTATAAAGAAATCCCAAATTTCTCAAAGGATTATTCGTTTCTTGAATGAGAGACCAACCGAGGAGATGAGACCCATAGACATAGTAGATAGAGTCAGTGCAGTGATGGACATCTCCAAAGTGGTTTTGAAAGAAGAAGCCAAACCTAGAGCAGAACAAAATCTTGTCAAGGTACAAAAGGAAGTGGCTTCTTTCAATGACATGTTTGACAGGGTCCTACAAGATGGACTACCTAACTGTTGGGTGCCTCGTGGGGAATTGCTACCTCAAGAACAATACAATTAGAAAATGATAGAAGCTAAAAGCAAGGCAAGTTCATCTCATGATAAAACTGACACTCTTAAGGGTAAAAATGTGGTAAATTTTTTAAAGAGAGAATTTCAACTACTCAAGATTGTTAGAAGTATTTTTCATCGTAGGTTGGACTACTTGAGTATCACTGATTTGAAAATTAGCTACAAGCGGTTTAGGTTTTCTCCTCACCCCCCTCCAGCCTTATGGAAATGATGCAAATAGTTTGTTGATCCATCACTCGTACGAGATGTTAATCAACAGGCACAACATACTCCTAACTAGACCGCATCGTCTCACTGCTCTTGAAGATCCTTTAGATCATGCCAACTTTGGAGTTTCAACTACTTTTGTGTTATATATATATATATATAAGTACATCATAGTTAAACACAGTTGTGCATTCACACACGTTAGAATTTTGAGATGTTTTTGTCATAATGAACCAAATCAAGAAAGGAATATCTCATTAACGATCTATCTCTATCCAAAAGGCCTATATATACAATTTTTATGAATGAAGGAAAGGTTTATAATTTTGGAAAGAAACTTCGTATCGTTTTGTGAAAGAAATGTTCTGATTCTTTCGATATGTATGTTTCACAGAATATTAATGGAATATCTATGGCAATTCCTTCATTTTGGGATTTCAGTATGTCTCTTCTCCTTAGTATTTTTATAAATGTTTCATGTTCATCTCAAATTTAATGTTAAGAAGCTTCTAGATGTGTTTCCTCTTAAATACATATTCATTTGAATCAAACTATTGATGAAGAATGCCTGTATGGATTGTGGAAGTCAGATCTTTAAATGAACTCCATGTGTCTTAGCATCCACCATTATTTTTCGGCTGTCATTTCTCTCTAAATCTAGATATGTGTAGAATACTTGATCTCTCAAGCTCTATATGATGGATTTTGTATTTTATTTCTTCTGTTGTCGCATCTACATCTAAGAAAATGAGTTGTAAGTCCTTGAATGGTATTGACCACCGTTGATGGATAGTTTATATCACTGTGCATCTCTTGTTTATAAAGAACTCATGAGCTGTGTCTTTCCAAAGTTTCTTTGAAACAACTAAACTCAAATTATAAGTGACATCAAAATGGTGCTCTAAATTCTTTAGAGAATAATAATAATGCACCAAGTCTGGATGTCCTAAGCACTGGTCTCCTTGCAATCCAGAGACTATCTCTAGGATCGACAACAACATGCAAGGGGTGTACTTTGGGAAAATACACCAGGGCTTCCTTTCACGACAGAGACAGTTGAGCATAGGTGATTCTAGAGCGAATCCATTCATATGTGTGTGGACCATTCTCAACAACATCCATGGCCAAACACATGTATTATGTTATATTTGTTGATGACTTTTCTCATAAATGTTGGATATTTTTCATGCAGAATAAGGATCCAAAATTTCACAAAGTTTTGTGAATTTAAAGCATTGGTTGAGAAAGTTTATGGAAAGAAGATTAAAGCTTCGAGGAGTGATAATGGTGGTGAGTATGTCTCAAATGAGTTTGAGAATTTATGTGCATCAGAAGGGATTAAACGGGTGTTGACAACCCCTCATAACCCACAACAGAATGGGGTGGACGAAAGGAAAAACAAAAGCATTGTAGGGGAAACACAGACGATGTTGCATGATAAGTGCCTACCACTACACTTGTGGGCTTAGGCATGAAATTAAAATATTTATTTGCAGAACAAAAGCCCACATCATATACTTGGATGAAAACACCAAAGAAGGATTTCTCTGGTAAGAGACCAAATGTTTGTCACTTCAAGATTTTTTGGTCATCGGTATATTGCCAAGTGAACAAATACGCATGCAAGAATATTTGATCTGACAACAGAGTTGGGGATATTTGTGGGGTACACTGATACACCTCTCAACTATCGGGTGTACTTGCCGACCAGCTAGATGAAAGTAGTTCTCAGGGATGTTAGATTCGATGAGGAGAAGGACATGCAAGTTTCCCTTGAGAGGGAGCTTCAGCTACATACAATTGACAAGATTTTAGCTCCTAAGGTTGAGGAGCCTCATATTGATGTGGAGCAACAACATCAGATGATTTGGGAGTGGAGACATCCACTCAGGTAGAGTCTTCCAGAGATGGGGGAAAGTGCACTAGAGAGGCTGACAGGTTATTGCATGATGCATGAGAGAATGTGGGAGCACCAACATCTCAATGGAGGCAAAGGAGGTAACTTGAGAGGTACACTGGATACATAGATCTTATGAGTGGATGTGTTGAGACATATCCATATTCCTTTGAGGAGGTAGTGCAACAACAAGTTTGGGTTGATGCCATGGTGGAGGAGTATGAATCCATAGTTCATAACAATGTTTGGGATGTGGTCCCGAGACCGGAGGACAAGTCAGTGGTGAGCTTCCGATGGATTTACAAGGTAAAGAAAGCTACAGATGGTAGTGTGGAGAAGCATAAGGCCATGTTTGTGGCTCATGGATTTTCATAAGTAGAAGGGATTGACTATGATAAGACCTTTTCTCCTTTTGCAAGGTACTCATTGATCAGATCTATATTGGAACTATCATCGCAGATGGGTTGGAAGATACATCAGATGGATGTAAAGACATCCTTCCTTAATGGCATGATTGAGGGAGAGGTGTACATAAAGCATCCTGAAGGTTTTGAGACCTTCGACTGTGAGTCGAATGTGTGCTGGCTCAAGAGAGCATTGTATGGGTTGAAGCAAGCACCCCGTGCTTGGTACACCAGGATCGATAACTACTTCACCGGGTTGGGATTCACCAAGAGTGAAGCAGATGCAAACCTATACAACATAGTGGTGTAAGGTAAATTATTGATCATTGTGTTATATTTCGATGATTTGATTTTGACAGGTGATGATCAACTGATCAAGTATTGCAAGGAGGATCTTGCAAGAGAGTTTGAGTAGTGGCTTTCCCCAGAGAAACAATTGTGTTATGTGTCTTTGATTATCTTCCTCTTGTCGATTATTGTTTTCATTGATCTATTGGTTTCACTATTTAAAGAGTATAGTAGATTATTGTCTTGTGTTTTAGTACATTACATGAGCTGTGAATCTATAGGAAAATCTATAGTGAAGACTTGCAGCTTCACTCCCTCTATCTGTCTTTACCAAAGACAAAACTGAGTAGTGCCTCTGAGGTATCTCAACACATGATTTGCTGCCTTCCAATATAGTTTAGTTGGCTTTGCACCTGTCCATGTAGAACCTCTGAAGTATATCGTTGGCATACATGCCCAGAGAGACAAATAGTTCCCCATATCCTTTCCATACTTCCAAACCAAGGAAGTAGTGCATGAGGCTGATGTCCTTCATCTCGAACTCTCTTGCAAGGTCCTACTTGCAATATCTGATCAACTTCTCATCATCAGTAAGGATAAAGTTATCAACATATAACACAATGATCAATAATTTACCTTCTACCAAAATGTGATAAAGGTTTACATATGCTTCACTTTTGGTGAAGCCAAAACTGGTGAAATAGCTATTGATCCTAGTATACCAAGCACGGGGTGCTTCCTTGAGTCCATACAACGCTCGCTTGAGTCTGCACATATGCGACTCTCTTTCAAAGGTCTCAAACCCCTCTGGATACTCAATATACACTTCCTCCTTAATAACTCCATTGAGGAATGCTGTATTCAAATCCATCTGGTGGACCTTCCACCCCATCTACGCTGACAATGTTAGAATTGACCTGATGGATGAGTACCTTGTTACTGGTGTAAAGGTCTCCTCATAGTCAATTCCATCAACCTGAGAGAACCCCTTGGCCAAAAATATGGCCTTGTGTTTCTCGATGCTACTGTCGACCAAATGCTTTACCTTGTAAATCCATCTTGAACCAACCACTGATTTGTGTGCAGGCCTTGGGACCACTTCCCAAACATTGTTTTTTATAATGGAATCATATTCATAGATCATAGCGTCAACCCATACTAGTTTCTCTATAGCTTCCTAAAAATAGGATGGATAAGTATCTATGAGATCACTCATTAGAACCATGTAGCTAGTGTGCCGATATTGTTACCTCCTCTACCTACACTGTGATGTAGGTGCTCCCACATCCTCTCTAGCATCCTACAATAATTTGCCAGCTTCTCTAGTTTGATTCCTTCCTTCTATGAGTGTCTCTCCTTGAGTGGATGTCTCCACTCTCTACTCCTCTTCTTGTGGATGCTTCATAACTTCCTAAGGTTCTTCCTTTGGAGACAAAAGCTCTTGATCTGGCTCCAATTGAAGCTCCCTCTTAAGAGAACACCTCATTTCCTTCTCCCCATCGAATTTCACATCTCTTTTGACCACTTTCATCCTTAGAGATAGAAAGTACACATGATTGTTTTGAGGTGTGTCTGTGTACCCCTCAAATATGCCTAAATTTGCTATTGATTCGAGATTTTTCCTTTCTTCCTTGGAAACATGATAGTAAACTGATGATCGAAATATCCTAAAGTGTGACATATCGGGTTTCTTCCTTGAAAAAGTTTCCTCTGGTGTATTCATGTCAAGAATCCTATGAGGACTCATGTTCTACAAATAGACCACCGTGTTGCATGCGTCAACCCACAAGTGCAAAGGTAGAATTTGGTCATGCAACATCGCCCGTGCTGCTCCCAAAATACTTATGTTCTTCCTCTCATCCACCCCATTATGTTGTGGGTTATGGGGTGCTATCAACTCCCATCGAATCCCTTCGATTGGACAAATTTTTTTAAACTCATTCGACACGTACTCACCTCCGTTATCACTCCTGAGAACCTTCATGTTCTTGTCGACTCCTTTCTCAGCAAGTGCTTTGAATTCAAAAAATTTGGAGAATGTTTGGTCTTTCTTCTGCATGAAGTATATCCAACACTTCCATGAGAAATCATTTACACATATAACATAATTCCTATTCTTGGCAGTGGAGGTTGTCGAGAAAGGTACACAGACGTTAGAGTGGATCCTTTCAAGGATTGCATGTGCCATCTAATCCCGATCATTGAAGGTGGATTTTGTGTACTTCCCCAATGTGCACCCTTTGCATGTATCCCACTACTCTAGTGCTCCTTTGGGGAGGCCTATAGAAATTTTCTGCATGATCTTCAAAGCGGCATGACGCAAATGGCCAAGTCTTCTATGCCATAATTCACCGACATCTCGGCTCTGAACCTGTCTTCCACATATAATTTGTAGAGGTTCTTCACTCAAACCCTGATCTTATTCACTTGTCCCATTTTGATGTGTCTTAGGAAATAATTCCCTTTGTTGAATATCACATCGTAGCCACAGTCTTCCAACACTGCTACAAAAACTAGATTCTTCTTCAGAACCAGTACAAACATCACATCCTTGAGCATGAGAGGGGAGCCAGACTCCCTCTGAAAAGTAACTGTGCCAATACCAGTTGTGCTATACCTTCCATCATCTCCCATCTCGATGTGCATCTGGAGATCCTTCTCCTCCAAGTCACTAAAAAATTATTTGTTCCCCGTCATGTGGAATGAGGCATCACTGTCGAGATACCACACACTACCCATCACTGCACTTTCCATGCATGCAATGAGGGTAAAATAAAGTTCAAATTATGAATCCAAGGCTTCACCCACTTCTCCTCCTGCGGTCTTCTTTCTTACCTTCTTGTGTGGACACTTCGTTGCATAGTGCCTGAATTAATGATGGTGAAAGCAATTGATTCTGGACAAGTATTTCTTCTTTCCCCCTTGACTCAAATCTGATTTGGATTGGGATTTCTTCCCTTTCCCTTTATTTTCCTTTCCATCCAAAGAATAATTATCCTCGTCCTCACCCTTAGAAGAGGTCATGTCTCTGGTGTTCCTCCTTATTTATTCATGCACTAGATCAGATTGTAACCACTCCCAACTCAATAGTTTCTCTCTACCATTTACCAAGTCTTGATATTTATTCCAACTCTTGGGAAGGCCCAAAAGGGCTAGAGCTACCAAGTATTCTTCATGGATATTAACACCAACCCCGCCAAGTTCATCATGACACTGTGTAAACTTGCTCAAGTACTGTGGAATTTTTTTCATTCTTTTGCATCTTGATACTTCAAAGCTTGTCCTTGAGTGCCAACTTCCTGTGGTCACAATTGTTCTCGAACAATTCTATCGGTGCTTTCCACATTGCGAATGGATTCTCTTTTATATGGAGATTCGAGACAATATGATCTTGAATGCCTATAATAGGATTCTCCTCGCTTTGGCCACATCCTTCTTCCACTGAGCAATATTTTTGGCATCCGATGCTTGGGGTTTTGCTACATATGTATTGATGTATTCTAGAATTCAAATATCATCCAATAATGCCTCCATGCAGTCCTTCCATGCAATAAAGTTTGAGGTGCCTTCCAAGGCATACTTGAGCTTGAGTCCATTGAAACCCGTCTTCTCAGTCTTGAAGAAAAATTGCAACACTGATCTTCAAATTTGAATCTCTTGCAATGACAACTTCGAAATATCTTCTCTACAATGATTCCAGCTATGATACCATCTAGAAATTAATGTATTATATTCAATATTGCTCATAAAATTTTCTAAATCACAAGACTTGAAGCTACTCTACTGATATGTGGAAGTTAATTCACCATCTAAAAAAAGAATCATAGACATGAAAAAGGAAACATTACACATGTACAAAGATTTATCTAGGGGAAAGAAACTGCTCAAAACCATTACTATCTATGTTGCATTAATAAGGGAATAGATAATAAATACAATGCTATCTCAAGCCTGATAAAACCCTGTAACTGTATAGTCTATCCCTTTGCCTGATTGACTAAACCTGGCCCAACACTTAGCCAATTTCAAGCCTTGCAAAGCTCCTATTTCCTTGAGCTATTCCCTTGGGAAATTTCCCCTATCTTTTTAGGAATTTCACACCAAGAAATTATGCAATAGCCTTAGGTCAATCTCTAACCGCATGCACCACCTGTGCACATGGGAATATGCTACAACTGATAGTACACTACCTTGGAATCTCCATCTCAACTGGGTAACTCGAATTCTCTAAATGCAACAAATATTTTTTGTGGATTGATCAATTAACTGGTTGATAACTGAGTGTGGTTGAACTTACACATCAACAACTTGACCTCCACTAGTTCTTTTGATAGTTAGAACTAGTTAAACTGACAACAACTCAAATTAACTGAAATAGATTGCTACAAATTAGCAGTCAATCATGTAGAACTGAACTCAAGTGTCTCCAACTCGAATTTATTGAGTTAACTGAGTGACAAGAACCATGTCATCTCAGTTAAATACCTCCAAGTATTCTGCTGAAATAGAAATTTTAATTTTAATTGAGTTTGACCAAGGCAAAGTCAAAACTAGATTTTCTTGCTGATTTTCAACATTATTATAGTGGAAAATTAAATGTTTTCTAGAAGACAAGGAACTGTCTTCATAGGTGGGAAACAAGAGCTCATTAATGAGCAGTTAACTACTTTCCATCTGTTGATGAGGTGGAGGCAGTTAGTAACTACCTAAAGAGTGGTAGATGGATATTATCTATGAATTCTCTTTCTTTTGTCTAAATGATTCTGAGAAAAAAATGAGAGAGACTAAAGAGAAGCATTGAATAATAGTTAGAAAGAAATTGCACGCTTGGTTTTCTTAGGGGGGAAAAGCGTTATTCATAAAAAACCATCATTAGTTTACACCCACACACCTATATTTTAAGATTATTAAGACAAAACTAAATTTAAAATTGTGTATATATATATATATATATATATATATATATATATATATATATATATATATATCATTTTAAATTTTAAGTTAATTAATAAAAACTAGAAGAAGAAAAAATATATGTTAAAATTCCAATCTATAAGTCAAAACTAAATTAAAAATAATAAGCAATATAATTTAAAAAATACGTACCTGTATTTTAAGATTAATAAGACAAAACTAAATTTAAAATTAATTTTATATATATATATATATATATATATATATATATATATATATATATATATTTTATATATCATTTTAAATTTTAAATTAATTAATAAAAATAAAAAGCAAATATATATATATATATATATATATATATATATATATATATATATATATATATATATATATATATATGTTAAAATCCAATCTATAAGTCAAAACTAAATCTAGGTCTCTTTTGATTACATTTTGTTCGAAAATGGCCGCCAACGACGCTGCTTCCCCCTGGCTTCCCTCCATTCGAATCTTGACGCCACTAGCTGTCTTTCGAGTTTTAAGTTTTTAACTCAACAGCCATTTCATGTCGGACTGACTTGTCTCCGAAACTTAGCTTTTCTGCATCGTTTCCATCAACCAATGGATTTTGCAGCGTGGTGAAAGTCTGTAATTTTGGACGGAAAACTGATGTTATCTAAATTAAAAATAATAAGCAATAGAATTTTAAAAATACATATAAGAGCACAAAAATGGCAATATTCGGGAGAATATAAAGTCTTCCACTGTCCCTCCGAGGTTACTCTATCAATGAATCACTCGGTTTTTTTGTCTGCTGTCGTTCGCTCTCTGCAGTGCCATGGACGAAAATAACAAGCTTTGTGGAACTATCTACTCTGCGTCTACATGAGACCCATGAAACCCAAATGTGATTCCCGCAGACACCACGAATGTCTCCAAAGTAAAAGCGGCATGGCAAAAAACTTAGAAATCCGGGAAAGTGAAGGGGGCCTTTAAGAAATTTTAGCATTAATAAATGTGTTGACTTGACTTGTTTGATTAGGATCACCAATCAATCACACCTGCTGTCTTATACCAGTAAACTCATTATATTCGGGATTGTTTATCAAAAGTACAGTTACATCCCTTTAAGCATAATTGTTTGAAGCAGTTCTGTTCTAGTTCTGACTTCTTGAATTCAAACATGCTCAGGAATTCAAACCTCTCACACTTTAACTTTTGAGTCTATAGATATTCAAGGCATAGTCTACTGGTTATAGAGAATAACTCTGAACTTCAAGATTCATTTGTATGAAAAGCCTGCTTCCTAACAAATTCTGTTAAAAGAAAACTTAGATGCCTGGGCACTAATCTCCTCAACGAGGATTTATCTCCACAAGCCACATCACAAAGCATCAACGAAGAACATTAATAAAATAGGATGTTTGTATTCTATACACTTCTATGTAATGTCCCCAATTAAATTAATTTTGCTAAAATGAATTTCTATTTTTGCAATTGGGGGTTGGGAAATATTTTGGCATGTAAACTTAGAAAAAGTAGGTGGGAATCCCCACTTAATTTTTGGAGAGATGGAGGTCACCAACATTAGAGAAAAATGAAAGATTAAAATGGTAGTGGGATGTGGGGCCACTCAAAAAAAGGGAATTCAAACCCCTTAGGAAAATTGAATTGCTAAGGGAAGGAGACTGAAATATTGGATGGAGGGAACCACATGAGGAGGCAAGAAATATAAATAGCAAGAGCATAGAAGCTATTGGGGTCTTTTCTTCACTCATCTATTTACTTTGTTGCTCAAGTTGTTTAGCTGGGTCACTAGTGCTGCTTAGCACAGAGTTCTCCAAGGGGAGAATTCAACCTTCTTTCGGTGGACTTAGAGTGCCACCCTAGGAAGGAAAGCTATTGCTACTTTGGTGAGAGGGTTGTGGAGTATTGCAGCACATTTCAGGAGATTCCTTCAACCAATTCGTACTCCAAGGAGGACGCAGTAGGGAATCGTACCACTCATTTCAGCTAGCTTCCGAGGGTATTTTGCCTGGGTATTTTGCCCGGAGAAAATCAACAGAGTTGCTTGAGGGACAGCTCAAGATTTGGGGAAAGTTTTGGAGCTGGAAATGACTGCTATTGAAGGGAATGAAATTATCTTCCTAGGGCCTGCGCAAGGGGTCATTGGACAACGTTTTTGTGGGGTTGGGTTCAGTAACAGTTATCTTGTGTCGGGATTTGATGTAACACCTCTCCCCTACATCTGGGAAAATTTCCTAAACCATTCCTATTGCAGATTGAGAATAAATAAGGAGAGAGTTTGCAGTAGATAGAGCCATAGAGCCACTGGGGACGCAGTCTCTAGTTCTACTAAAGAGGGCGTAGCACCAATTTTGGGTAATTCCGAGAGGTCAGAATTATCTCAAAACATTTTTGGGTTTGGACAGTTAGGGGTCAAGGAGTTGACTCCTAATTTTGCAGAATTTTTGGGGAAGTTTTGGTGCTCCAAATAGCAGAATTATCTGGCAACCAATGGGGAGGAGAGCGCTGAAATTTTGGGTCCCGGATGGTCAGTAGAATTTGCCAAAACCCCTTCTGCGTTTTTCTGAGATTTTGACAAGGATCTCAAAAATAATTTGGCAAAATTTTCTCGGCAGATTTGAGGGGTCAAACAAAGCTCCCAACTCGACCAACAATGTACTTCTTCAAGGGCCTGCGCAGTCATTTGCTGGGGAGCTTTCTGCATCATTTGGGCAGTTGATATTCATCCACCTAGGGCTTGTAGCTTGCTCTAAGCAAGCTCAAGTGCGTTCACTCCAATCTTTTTTGTACTCCTTCAGCTATATAATAAAATTGGCCCATTTTGGCGTGTTTCTGACTCATTTTGGTTCTCTGATATGTATACATTTCTATTGTGTAGAATTTGTTGCATTTGCTTGATTATCACTGTTAATTTTTCATTAGGAACATTACATTCTATTGCTTATTAAATGTCTGTGCAACCCCTTAAAATATCAAGAGATCACATTGTATTCCATAATCCATTACATGGCCCATTTTTGCGTGTTTCTGACTCATTTTGGTTCTCTGATATGTGTACATTTCTAGTGTGTTGAATTTGTTGCATTTGCTTGATTATCACTGTTAATTTTTCATTAGGAACATTACATTCTATTGCTTATTGAATGTCTGTGCAAACCCTTAAAATATCAGGAGATCACATTGTATTCCCTAATCCATTACATGTTCTAGTAACCTAATATATGTTCTTGATAATGTATTTGGCATTGTTATTAGTAATTATTAATATTAATTGTATTTTTGAATAATCTTGCTTTCAAATGATGGGCTGCAAGCCAATGTAGCAGAATAAAGGGAAAAAAAGTTTTGCTGCAGTGAAGTATGGAGTCCAAATTATTTGAGATGTTATTAACATGGATGAATGTTTGAAGAAGCTTGAAAAGGCTCGAAAGCAAATTGAGATGCCCATTTTCACCTATAAAAGAGAATAAAAGGGAAGGTGTACCCTTCTAAGGTATGCACTTCCAAAAGCAAAGATGAAAGATCAACAGCAGTTGAAATTTAGAAAGATGCAACAAGAATTGAAGGATGTTGTATAGTAGTGGCCAAGAATTTCAATGAATGGAAGGATGACAAGATTGAGAATAAATATTGTCGAAAGGAGAAGTATCCAAATCCAAATATGATGATAAAGGTTGTAAATATACCATCAGGTGAAAGGAGAAGCATCCAACTCCAAATATGATGGTAAGGGTTGTAAATATACCATCAAGTGGAGGATAAAGACCAAAGAAATCATTCAGGCATCTGTTATAAAAGATGAGAAAAAGGTTAGATTGGTGGAGTTTGTTCTCCTTGCGATCAGTGGAAAGCTACTAAAGTTGATGAAGGATACAAAACCTTAACTACCGCTGAGATGAAATGAAAATTTTCTTGTCAAAAGAAAATGCTCCAAAAACCAACACAATGGAAACTTCCAATCAAGATTTTAGCGTGATGGGGATCACCTCCACCCATGAATTATGTCGCAAGTTGGATTTCTGGCAACGAAGTAGATTAAATTGTACAAAGATTGAAGTCTGGTTTTTGACCTAGTATATCTGTTCTATCTGTTTCAAGCGAATCCGCCATGAAAAAAGCAACCACTACTACTTTCATATAAAAGCAGCATCTCAAACAGGAGATATGGGAATGCATTTACTCCTGAAATGACCACATGTGTCATCGCCTTGCAAACCCATAAGATCTTTCACATACATTTGAAAAGATCATAAAGTACCATAATGCTTAAACATAAACTTGTTCCACGGAGGATGAATGTCCTGCTTATAGGTCAGTAAGTCTTAACTTTCAACCATTAAAATCTACTATAGAAGAGAATGGTCGATAACTGTTATGGCTTAAACTGTCAGAACTATGAAGGAGAAGGAGCTCGGACTACATTATACTAATGAGTGAGATATTATGTCAATTCAAAAATGAATTACCCAGCATAGAGCAAAATAGGGAAAACAGAACTGTCAGAAGGGTAAGAAGTTCGAACCCTGTACCCTAAAGTAGGAAGGCATTCACAGAAAGAGGTCTAATAAGCATTGCTAAAAGGCCAAACCAAACCTAACCAGATAAACAACATCCTTAAAACAATTGAAAAATCAAATCTTGATAAACGTAGACACTCCGACCATTATTTCCTGATAGATAATCCAAATGGCGTACCTTGTAAACTAGAGTTTGTTGCCTCCCGCTTCCCTTGGCCTTAAGAGATCAATAGAGTAGAGGCCAGAACCCTTTTAAATTCTAAAACAAAAAAATATTGAAGAGAATCGAGTTCATGAATTATAAATTATTAATGTTCGAATTAGGTTGGAAGATAATCGGGTTCATGAATTATAAATTGTTATTGTTCCGTTCGGTCTCTTTTTCACTTTCCTTGTTCAAATGGACAAACCAGAAGAAATGCGAATTTCTATCAAACATAGTACAAGTTAAATATAGTAAATGAGAAGTTAAATAAAGTATGAAAAAATTAATAATTTATTATTCTCATAAATTATTATTTATTAAAATATCTAGAGTTGGTTACATCAACGTCAAAATACTCCATAAAAAATTATAATTAACTTTTTTGAGTCAACAATAACACGTGAAGAAGTCGATATGAGATTTTCTTTTAATTTTATATTAAATGTTTTTAAATTTAAATTTTATATTTTAAAAACAATATGTTATAAATTTATTAATCTTTCTTAAATATAAAAATATGCATTGTAAATAAGTTTAATAGCTGAAATATAAAAGTTCGAAAAAAATAAGTTTTAGATTAAATGTAAAAATTATAAAATTAAAAGTGGTTAGTGTAATTAGTTTAGAAGGGTATTTGGGTTGGAGTAGGTTTAAAATTGTTTTGTTCGGTTAAGAGCTCGATTTTTTTTTGGACTTAAGAAAATAGGTTAACCGTCTAAGATCTAGAAGCATTTGGTGTGAGTGAAATTTTCTCTCTTACGAACCACTTATGGGTAATTTTAGGTGGTGTGGGTTTTCTTTGAATAGCAATGTGGAGTATGCCTAAAATTATTTTGCTTTACTAAGAGCGGCTCAAAACCTAAGTATTTGGTGGGAGTGAAAGCATGCCCCCTTATGAACCACTAGCGAGTAATTGCATGTGTTGTGGGTTTTCCTTGAATAATGTGGGTTTTCTTTGAATAATGATGAGTCAGCTTGCACTCACAAATAAGAGTCAGCAACTGTTGTCCCTCCTACTGGTTTTTATTATTCTTATTATTATCCAAAGTATTTGGTGGGAGTGAAAACATGCCCCCTTATGAACCACTACGAATCAGCAATGGTTGTCCCTACTACTCGTTTTTATTATTCTTATTATTATCTAATTTTAAAGTCACGACCAAACTAGACATCAAATATAGTTATGACAATTGAGTTTTGATGTATTTTCCTACTATTTAAAAAATATAATTTGAAAAGATAGGCAATCCAAATTAGAAATTTCAATTAAAAAACCATTAAAATTTAATTATGTTAATAAATAATGTAAGCACACCATTTTTAAGTAATTTCTTAAACTATAAGTTACTTTTCCAAATTATAGACACACTAACAATATGAGAAAAAAATTATAAAATTAAAAGAGAAATAATAAAAATATTAAAAATTATAATAAATAAATTTCTTGATAAAATCAATAAAATAAAAATATAATTGGTCACGGCAAAATCAAAATATCACATGGCAAGTGAAAACATTTTTTTTTCATTAATAAATAAAGTTTAATAACTTTTTTCCGACAATTTCATATTAAAAATTTTAAATTTTATTTTTTAATTAAAAGTAAAGGTATTTTTGGAGTTTAATTTTTTTTTTTAATTAAAAATAAATTTATTTTGGAATTGAGGTTTTTTTATAATAATAATAAAATAAAATAAAATAAAAAATTGAATAAATTGTTTTTTAAATAATTTTATAAAAAATTATAGCGAAAATAAAAGTATTATGACTTCCAAATGAAAATTATATATTGTGTTTTACTGGGATTAATAAAGTGAATTTATTAATTTATGAGATCTTGGATAGACAATGATTAGATGATTTGTTAAGGTACTCCTTTATGTGAAGTTACTGGTTCAATTCCCCATCGTGATCGAGGTGATATATTGGACATGATGAAGATGTAGTTCCAATTCAAATAAATTAGACAAAACTTACAATGTATTTATTGATATCAATACTCTATTCTACAGTAAAATTATACAATTACAATATATATCATTTCTCTCTTTCAAAACACAATAAATTGTAAATTGGCAGAGAAATAGAGAATTAAAAGCAGACTTTTGTTCCTAACATAAGATAAAACAGAGTTAGAGGACACCAACTCGATAAAAATTTTGGGAAATATATGGCTAATTACTTGCCTCCTTCCATCCTTGACACAGAAAATAATGCTTTTCCCCCTGAGAAAACTAGGCGTGCAATTTCTTTCTAACTATTATTCAATGCTTCTCTTCAGTCTCTCTCATTTTTTTCTCAGAATCATTCAGACAAAAGCAAGAGAATTCTTAGATAATATCCATCTACCACTCTTTAGGTAGTTACTAACTGCCTCCACCTCATCAACAAGTGGAAAGTAGTTAACTGCTCATTAATGAGCTTTTGTTTCCCACTTCTGAAGATAGCTCCTTGTCTTCTAGAAAACATTTAATTTTCCAATATAATAATGTTGAAAATCAGCAAGAAAATCTAGTTTTGACTTTGCCTTGATCAAACTCAATTCAAATTCAAATTTCTGTTTCAGCAGAATACTTGGAGGTATTTAACTGAGATGACATGGTTCTTGTCACTCAGTTAACTCAATAAATTCGAGTTGGAGACACTTGAGTTCAGTTCTACATGATTGACTGCTAATTTGTAGCAATCTATTTCAGTTAATTTGAGTTGTTGTCAGTTTAACTAGTTCTAACTATCAAAAGAACTAGTGGAGGTCAAGTTGTTGATGTGTAAGTTCAACCACACTCAGTGATCAACCAGTTAATTGATCAATATGCCAAAAATAATTGTTGCATGCAGACAATTCGAGTTATCCAGTTGAGATGGAGATTCCAAGGTAGTGTACTATTAGTTGTAGCATATTCCCATGTGCACAAGTGGTGCATGTGGTTAGAGATTAACCTAAGGCTATTGCATAATTTCTTGGTGTGAAATTCCTAAAAAGATAGGGGAAATTTCCCAAGGGAATAGCTCAAAGAAATAGGAGCTTTGCAAGGCTTGAAATTGGCTAAGTGTTGGGCCAGGTTCAATCAATCAGGCAAAGGGATAGACTATACAGTTACAGGGTTTTCTCAGGCTTGAGCTAGCATTGTATTTATTATCTATTCCCCTATTAATGCAACATAGATAGTAATGGGTTTTGAGCAGTTTCTTTCCCCTAGATAAATCTTTATACATGTGTAATGTTTCCTTTTTCATGTCTATGATTCTTTTTTTAGATGGTGAATTAACTTCCACATATCAGTAGAGTAGCTTCAAGTCTTATGATTTAGAAAATTTTATGAGCAATATTGAATATAATACATTAATTTCTAGATGGTATCATAGCTGGAATCATTGTAGAGAAGATAATTCGAAGTTGTCATTGCAAGAGATTCAAATTTGAAGATCAGTGTTGCAATTTTTCTTCAAGACTGAGAAGATGGATTTCAATGGACTCGGGCTCAAGTATGCTTTGGAAGGCACCTCAAACTTTATTGCATGTAAGTGCTGCATGGAGGCATTATTGGATGATATTTGGCTTCTAGAATACATCAATACATATGTAGCAAAACCCCAAGCATTGGATGCCAAAAATATTGCTCAGTGGAAGAAGGATGTGGCCAAAGCGAGGAGAATCCTGGATCCAGCCTCAAAATATATCTGCTATCACACTGGATCTAGCCTCCTGAACTAGAGTTGCATTGGTGCCCAAGTTGAGAATCTAAATGATCTTTACTCCAATCTTCAGATCTGTTACAGATCTGATCTCCAATAATACCATTGAAGCTCCATGAGATTTCTAGGTGAAATCTCCTCAATTGGGGGTTGGGTTTTCATCCAACTCACAGAGGCAGAACCAGTAGGCAAGACCATGCATTCCAGACAAGAGTGTGAATTGCAGAGAAAGTAACTGAGCAGGAGAAGAAATTCTTGTTTATTTTCCTAGCTGTGAGTTTTGTAGGAATGGCCTCAGCAGGACTTCATGATCATGATAGATTGGATGGTGCATCCAACTACATTATTTGGAAGGCAAGGATGACCTTTCTATTAGATGAGCATGGTTTGAAGACGTATGCAGAAAGAGTTGTAGCAGAACTTACAGACCCGCAACAACTATAGAATTTCAGGAAGGAGATGGCCAAGGCGAAGTGGTTGATCCTTGATGGAGTTTGAGATCATATAGTCTCGCACTTAGCGGCCAAGAATATGGCCAAATAAATGTGGAATTATCTCAACACTATGTCAGAATCCTTCTAAGAATTGGAAGATGTTCCTCAAGGAGAAGTTGAGAACAACTAGGATGCAAAAGGGAGGAGTTACCCCCTAACTTAACAGAATTTAGGATTTCCAAAATGAGCTTTTTGTCGTAGGAGAGGCGCCACAAGAAGCTGAACTTTTGTGTGTAACCATCAATGGTTTCACAAAGGAGTGGGCTACTTTCGTCCAAGGACTCACTGGATGAGATCAACTACCAGGGTAGGATCGATTATGGGAAAATTTCACGCAAGAGGAGATGTGACTTGCTCTAGTCAAGAGTAGTCCCGGTGGCAGCAACGTAGCATCGAAGAGTGTGGAGGAGGAGAACGTAGTCCTTGCATCGAAGGGAAAAGAAAAGAAGGGTCCCAATCAGGGACAAGGCTCACAGGGAGGAGAGAAGAAAAAAAAGGACATATCGAAGGTCAAATGCTTCAGGTGTGGTGAGTTTGGTCACTATAGTACCCCGTGTCCTCAGAGGAAGAAGGACAAGAAGGAGAAGCAACAGAAAGCAGCATCTTCAGCAGAGATTGATCAATTGTCCTCCAGGTTGGAGGAAGACTTCGCTTTGTATATACTTATACCTCCAAGAGAGAAGGGAGGCATTGAGCTCTAGACTCCAGAGTTGCGCAGAGCTGGGAAGGATCCCTTGAGGGTAGCATCAGACAAATGCTTCCTCATGGATCAATACCTTTGTTATAGGGGCCCACAGTGTTCAGTAGCAGATGGATCAATGTCAGATGGCACAGTCAGATCTTGAGGGACAGTTGTAGTACTAGTTTTAGTCAGATGTTGAGGAGCACAGTGCAGTGGCAGTGCAGACAGACTTAGTGGGCAGTGCAGAGACTGGTAGCAGTCAGTGACTTAGGAGACAATTGTAGTCCATAGACACAGTTGATTCAGATTTTTGTTCTTAGTTGCAGTAGTTGCAGCAACATGAGATCAGTTGCAACGTAGTGGCAGAGTTGGAAGCAGTACAGGTTGTACAGTGCAGTGCCAGCAATATCGCAGATGCAGATGTGGTTTAGCTACAGTGTGGCAGATGAATCATAGTTGTGTAGTAGTTGGTGGACATCGAAAGTTAGTCACAATAGTCAATCATCAGCAACGTGTATGGAGGATGTTATGGAGACAGGTTGAACACCTTCCTTGCTAAGAGGGAGTGTTAGTTTTTGTAGTATCGGATGGTGTTCTAGTCTCAAACTTTGTAGAGAGGCTAAAACACATGAGATATCTAGAACCCAGAAATCGTTTCTGGAAATTCCACCTAGAGACAGATCAATTAAATTCATTGATCGATAATTAAAAAAAGTTAGGGAAATTGATTAATTAAGAGGAATTAATTAAGAAATGTGAGAATTCTCTAGAAATTCACATGGATCGACTCAAAGATGATCTTAGCCATTGATGAGGTTTTAATCATGGTCGTTGGTGAGCCAACAAGAGATTATAAGAGGAGGTTGATGGGGTTGGAGTAAAAACACACTTGAGGTCGAGTTCCTTGGCAGAGATCGAACTTTCCCAGTTGTAGCAATTTAGCAGAGGAGAATTTGAGCCAGAGAGGGGACATAGAGATAGTGAAGAAAAAGACAGTGAGTCCAAAGGAATATTTCTAGATCTGAGATGTAGCAGCAAGTGACAGGAGTATTCCACAGTGAGGATGCACAAAAGCTTCAGCAGAGAAATTCGATTTAGCTGAGAAGGAGATCGATTCAACTTCCAGAGGTCGGGAAAGTCTTCCAGAGGTTCGAAAAGCCATTTCTAGCAACATAGATAGGTAGGACAACGTGATCTGAGAGGTTTTTCCAGCCACACGTGTAAGGCTTTGTGCAAAGGCAGCGTAGAAGGGCCTACGCAGGGTTTGGACGGCAAAATTTTCAAAGAAAACCAGTGCCGAGATTGCTTGTGGAGTGAGAGAATTTTTCTCTCCAATTATTTTTATCAGGTATTTATTGATTGGATAGCCAGTTGGGCATCCATAGATTGTACTCAGAATTTCACGGTTGCACAACAATAAAACTCTCATCTACTGCACGGGTTTTCCCGCATTGGTTTTTTCCGGCGACAATTGTCCAAAAATAATTGTGTCAATTTTATTATGTGTGTGCTAGCATTTTCTTAGTTTCCATAATTTTATTTTCTCTAATGTTTTATGGTGAAAATTGCAATGATGATTTTATTCATTATTTGTCATAACAAATAAACTGCACTTAATTTTAATCAGTTAGAAGAATAATCTCTAGTTGTTGCAATAGATTGAAAATGTCATACTATCTTCATCCACACCTAGGAAAATGGGAGATACCCAAAGTTACCATATCTTGCCCACTGGCGGGTAATTGTTGAGTTGTACTCCTTCAAAGTATAGGTTGATTTTTCCTTGAAAGATTCTGAAGTTATACCCTTACATCATGTTGATTTCGTAATTCCCAAAAAACACCTCAATTATGGTCATTTGTCGATCATGTGATACCACCCCCTTACAAGGGCATGTATTTTTGAACAAGATCTAGACCCAGAATGGCAACTCTTACCAAAACATTCCTCTGGTATTATATCATGATATCATCATCAAGAGCCTAGAAAGAAATGCATGCACCCTACAATAGATCTCACATTTGAATATATACAAAGGTTGCAACCTCAAGATCAGCACCAAGGTGTATTTCTTCTTCACTATTCATTGTAGCAATAGGTCCTTAGCGCCTTTTATTATGTCTGCAAGGTTCATAACCTAGTCAGGTTTTTCTTCATCTATCATCAGAATCCCATTTCAAAAGTCTCCATCCAAATGCCCTAACTATGATTATGAAAGGCCTCGTGCAATCTACCATTACACACAAGAACTTGCAATCCAATCAATTTTGCATTAAGACTGGCGATGGATTATGTTGATAGTGCATCCCTTGCCAATTTGATCTTCCCCTGATTATGTTTGAAATTGCCATCCTTTAGGCTAGGACTACAGGGGAAAGGACAAGATAGACATGGATATAGTAAAATAGGCAGGATTATTGCCAGCATTTTAGCTACATGTAAGTTGAGTATACACCGAGTTGGAACTAGTATTGGTTGGTTTCATGTTTTCATTCATAACCTGGATTATTTAGACAAGGTATGTTAAACAAAGATTAGTATGTTAATCCAATTGCAACCAAAATGATGGACAACCCTTTGGCACAAAGGGAATGCAAAGAGAATGCCAATGTATAGGTATGTTGTCATAAAGTATACCAAGTAAGCATGAGGAGGATTTGTTGTGGATAGTTAGGGCATTAGTTGAGAAATGGCCTTTGTACATTGTGACCGAGTTCCCCACTTCCAATACATGGTAGTTAGAACATTCAATGCACAAACACTTCAAAATAACTTGAAAACAGGACATGTTGATCAAAGCAAAGGAATATGTACAAATTCATTGTTATACTCCACTAACTACTTAAATAAAATTCTTTTCAAATCATTGTGTGTCATTTTCATTTAAGTGGTTGAAGCCCTTCTTAGCACATGGCACATGTTTCACGTGTGAGCTCACTTTCACTTCAATTACAAGATTAGGGTAGTGTTCTAATAACTTCCATAGGTTCAAATTCATTGTTATACTCCACTAACTACTTAAATAAAATTATTTTATAATCTTTGTGTGTCATTTTCATTTAAGTGGTTGAAGCCCTTCTTCTTAGCACATGGCACATGTTTCACATCTAAGCTCACTTTCACCTCAATTACAAGATTAGGATAGTGTTCTAATAACTTCTAGCAAGAAGCATGCAATATCAGTATCTTGCCTTGTATAGAATACTCATAGGGCAAGGAGACTTAAAGCAAATTCATCCCTTTTCCTTGATGGAAAATGAAAATTAGTATTGATAGAAGTGCTAGTAGCATAAGCATTTTACGTGCCATTAGGATATATCACCAACACTTTACCAATGGTATCCTCTTACGGTTATATAACAGCCTAAGCGAACATGATAGTCATGTTGGTGATGAACAGATTAGCATTGGGAAGGGACATGAATATGCCCATGAAGCCTTAAATATATATGTAAAAACATTTGGTAATGCCTCTGCTATTCAAATCTTGCATTGTTTGCCATCAAAAGATCGAACAACTTATCGAACACATAGTGGATAGAAAAGTTATTTTCTATGACCCTACTGAATTTTCTCGCCATACAGATTTGCGTATTGGACCTCCTGATGTAAATTGTAGCATATGAGTTTATTTTCCTTCTTGGAGGACTTGGATTTTTTCCCCTTACAATGCTTATGCTCATGCTTGGAAAGGTAATCCTTGAATGGGTTACTTCAATACAAGTTGGTTCATGCTACACTTAAGGGCATGTATATCATCCTTAGTATGTTGATCTGCTTCTTTGGGCTCGACCTGGGGTCTTTTCTGGTTACATATCCTATCATATTTTGCAATTGAGGTTTGTTGGTTCCTTTATCTTACAGTATAAGTCATCCCACAGATCTGAAGCATGGTCATGCAACCTTCAAACCCTGCTGGAGTATATGATATGTCTGCTAAAATTCGCTAGAGCAGTGCCTTCTAAGACTGGTCCTTTACAATCCAACTTAGCAATAACATCGTCTTTAGACAGCATTGTGAAAATACAGCAATAGCTACTCCTTTGGAAACTATTGTGAAAGATATTCTGACAAAACAACCTCAAGAGAAAGATTAAAGGAGCCATGTGCTTCACTTATTGCATAAGGTAATCCAGCTCACATCAATTCCTTCCTAGAATAAGGTGGAAGGTTAGGGTAATTGGAAAATATCACGACGTTGGCCATGTCTCCAACAATAACTTCAGCAAATCCATATGCCATGTGGTCTTTTTTTATGTGTTTCATTCCATAAGACTTACAATAATGGCCTCATAGCAAAGGGCATAACTCAAGCTTTGCTCAAGCTTTTGATGTATTCATTTTTCTTTTCTTTCTTTTTTTATTTTATGTCTTATCTTTTGTATCCCTTACATTTTCCTTTTCCATTCTGAACTTTATATCTTCCTCTTTCCCTTTTATATATTTAGTTGCATCAACTTCAAGTGTATAGCTCTTCCTCATGGAACTATAAGGCATGAACCTTTCTATGATATATGAGAACCAATAATGAGTGGGACCATGGAAATTAGGACACGTGGAAAGCGTTAAGAATGGATTGGGATATGAGTACATTATAACTTTTAATGCCTCCCCATTAGAACAACTCAACCCAAGAGTGACAATACTTGTCTAAAAGATGATGATGACCATCAAGGTGAAACAAGGCAAAAGGCACAAATTTAGAGCATCATGTTCCATCATCCAACTCCGCGAATGTTCACTACTTTCATGTCGGATATATAAAACATTAACACTTGATATGAAACAACGAAAATATTACCTTATGTATGTAGTGCACCATGACCATCTAGTGTGAGTGCATTACATGTTAAACAATAATGTGGGAAGCATCATCAACTATCTATGGAGAACCATGGATGCCATTTGTGACTGTTGTCTCTGATCAAGAACATAGCAGAAACATCCCCTCTAGTTACCCCTAGATGTGACTGGATAACAAGTATCATTGACCTCAGCACTAAACAAATCAAAGTGAATTTTCATACCCAACATGCCCCTTGCCCCTTCTTCTGTTGAAGAGAAAAAAGCTAATGACCTTGCTTCCAAATTAATGAGTTGGAAGTTTCACTACAAAATAACATGTGATTTAATTCTATCAATATGCCAATCATGATTGTGTACTTTCCATAAATTCCAAACTGCTAATTTGAAGCAGCCAAGTTTGTTTATAAAGTTCATTTTATTGAAATTCGGAACTAACTTAGAATAAGAAATAGTGGTATTTAGTATTTACAAAGACTTCTAAATTCAACTTTTGTTACATGCTATGCCTTTCGCTATAGTTCAGTTAAAGTATGTTGAGACCAAAATCTTGCCATAAAAAAACATTTGTCAGTTTTCTACTCAAATCCTTTTACTGTTATAACAAAAATCTTATTTTGTGGATGCTATGACAACTAAGAAGATATGTTCAACAATCTTGAATACAAGGCATGTTGGGTTCTACTTAAATATTGAGCCCCAGTCTCCCCCAACCCTCAAATCATCAATAGACTCTGATCTGACATTCACATTAAAGTGCAAGAAACAATTTAATATTCACTCTTAGTATGAAAAATCAATTTGATGACAATCTTTACTCACTATGCAAAGAATGAACTAGACACAAAAATGGTTGGGTGAATTCCATTTTGTACACAAATTGCTCAGCACAAACAATTTCTTTACAGCATGAACACTAAACTGCCTCTTCCATTATGTCGTGAAAATTTACCAAAAAAAACTTCCATGCTACCTCTGCTATGTATATTTAGTCAACAATATGAAAGCTGTATGGTTAATACAGCACTTTGTCACTTTGTCAAATCAAGTGTAGGACAGATGCCTAATATCATGCACCATACAAATTGGAAGAAAATGGCACAAATAAGATTGCAAATTGCTGTAGAGTTCAACAAAAGTGTCCAGATTCAGAATTCAACCTAAGTTACAAAATACAAGCTGTGCAACTCTCTTAGCTCAAGCTAAGAAATAATAAAACTACACTCTCTAAGGCCCTTGGAGACAAAATAGTCACACAACCTTAACCAAATTCATTTACACCCAATTGCCCAAAATAATAGATGCTATTCTTTCAATAAATTACAGTTAGTATGGCAAAATCCAACTCTTAATGTGTTTGACACCAATTATGCCTTAGTCAAGAGAATGGCCCTTTCAAGACAGCCAGCTCTCTACCACTGTAAAGCAACTATAAAAATTTAGTACTACTCAATTTGCATTTCAGACACCGTTAAACACAGTCAGTCAAGAGGAAGGCCTTTTCAAGACAGACTGCTTTCTACCTTCAAGACAGACTGCTTTCTACCGTCAGGTATTCCAATCAGAACTACAGGCTTTGATGGCCTCAAATAGGGCACGTCACATCGGAAATATCCTTTCCTTTCCAGCTGTAAAATCTCGCCTCCTTTTAGGTTACGCATATTTGCATCGCCTATAGCTAGACTTTCCCATCTTGTACATGGATTGAGAACTTCAAGAAAATTATCAGTTTCCTCGAGCTGCAAAATATAAGTCAAGCAATCTGAGAACAGTTGAAGTTCATAAAGATAAATTATTTTATATAAGAACAAAAATCACGTGTTTGCAGAAAAAATATAATAACACAAAGAAAACATTCACATATCCAGAAAATTAAAAAAATTGCATACAGAAGAGAGTAAAAAGCCTAAAATTTTCGTCAAATTCATTTTAATACAGCAATTCTTGTGTGAAAGGCAGCTAAAAGCCACTGCTGCTACAACTTTACAGCTGTGGAAAATAAGCAAGAAGGAAAAAAATCTATTAAGTAAAACAAATGGTAAAAAAGTACCTTCTTTTTAGTAATTAAATGATCAAGCTCAACAAGAGACAGATTCACCAGCTCAGATATATTTGGAAGCCAGGTAAGCTTTAACTTTGTTGTTTTGACGGAGCCTTCAAGATGCAGCACTCCATTAAGATGTATAATGGTGCCATTCTTGTCCTTTTCAACATGTTGTATGATGGCATTGCCCCAATCCATCAGTGTTACCTCTTCGCCTTCTGAGACAGCAGCTGCATCAGCACCATCCAGCCAGATTTCTTTTGTGTAAGTAGTTGCTTTTTTCCCAGCTCCTTCATACTTTTTATGTCGGGGTGCAATTCTAACAAAAGGTTCTTCAGGCCCATTTGTTAAGCACAAAAGCACGCGACCTTCTTGAAAAACAGCAGTGTGTCAATCAGAAACTGATAACAAGAAGAGGCAACCGAGGAACTCTGAAATATAGCGTTACTTGAGAGAGAACCGAGGATCAAGGCCTCTTCGTATTATTCCTTGCACTGTTGGGAACCGAGGATCATCCCAACCCTCTACTTTACCGTTTGCTCAAAAGTGTGTAAACAAAACTTAAACGAGCATATCCTGTAAGACTTGAACGAAGAGCATGTGTCACACCCTCAATACATATGGGCATGCAAAGTCATACGTTGGATAAACTTTGTACTTGGACCCAACACGATGATGAGATGTAGGATTGCATCTATAATAAACAGGATCCCTAAGTGACTTATTTGCAGCCTGCATATCCATCTTCCCTCTAAGACAGCATTGCTTGCCCCTCTCAGACCCAGCAACCATTTCTTTCCACAAAGCCATATTTTGCTCCACGCTATTATTCCTATTCACTGACTCAATTCCATCCATTCTCTCCTTCTGCATCTGCTCTCGGGGTGTGTCATCTACATAGGACTTTCCCTCAGATATTAGTTTCTCAGCCATCTCCATTAACTGCGGAAAATAATCTGAAGTATATGTGGGTCCTTCTCCTTTGATACCGAGTGTATCCAAATCATTTAGAATATTCTCAACAAATTCATTACTCTCTTTAGCAGGGTTCGTGTCATCAAAGCGTATGATTAAGCGCCCTTTATACCTCTGAGCAAAGTATTGGTTTAAAAGAGCAGCCTTTGCATGCCCAATATGGAGATAACCACTTGGCTCAGGAGGGAAACGTGTACACATGTTTCCCATTTCAGCATCTGGCAGATCAATGTCAAAGGAACCCTCTGCTTTTTCTATTTCGTTGTTTTCACCTTTGATCCCAGTACCATCATTCTCTTTCTTATTCACCAACCCCGGCTTGCCAATTCCTCGTCTGCCTACATATTTTTGAATTACTTCACTCAGTACTGGATATTCTGACAATATTGAATTGTACCACCGGACTAGATTCTGAAACTTCTTTGATTTACGGATACTTTCCCATCTTTGCCCAGTGCCTGAGAACAAGAGAAGCCAAAAGTTTCATGATACATCTATCGTTCTGGATTTGTCTCTGCCTTGTAGTAAAACAAAAATATGTATATATAGACAAGCCTATATGCAATTGATGGGCAATAAATTCACATAACTTGTGAGAGAGCAAGAGATACAAACTAGTCCTGCGTGTGCAATGCCCTATGTATATGACCAACATGTGCATCAACTGATGATGAACTCATAAAAATAGATGCCTACAAATATATAAATGACCACTAATAAATAGCATACCTGCTAGACCAGACCAAACTGCTATATCAGCTACAGATAAACTATACCCAACCACAAAAGTCCGCAGTGACAGATAATTATCCACATAAGTACAAGATTTTTCAAATTCAGCTCCAGCCGAAAAGACATTGGCGTATTCCAACCATTCATCAATCTGGGATAATATCATACATTGATAAAATCAATTTCTAGCATTGCTTAAAAAATACATAGGAAGCACTCAGACACTCATAACATTGATTTTTAACATTGTTGCAACAAATATATAGAAAGAACTTAGCCAAATGAATATGCAATATATATATATAGCCCCAAGGGGTAAACTTGAGCTGTTAATTATATTTCTGTACATCTCAATTCCAGAAAATTCACTTCAATAACCACTGTGGAATGTAATTAGCTAATCCCTAGATAAATGGACAATGTATAAATAAGAAATAGTGAAAATTGAATTATGAACAATCAAATCTTTCTAAAGGGAGTAATAATTTTATTGGCTTAGGTTGCAACCAAGAAGGACTAGAAGTACAGTTTTCAATGTGCAAGGATGTACAACTAGACAAGGAAATGCTAAACAAGAGGAACTAGTCAAAACGTCAAGCAGTAGTCACAAGAAATGGAGTCTAAGAAAACTAATAGGATAAAAAAATTCATTAAATAGAGAAATGGCAAAGAGAATCACCTGAGCTGTCGCAAACGCATCACGGTTGTAAAAGTCAGGGACACTTGCAATGCAGCCAAGGTATCTTAATAATATTCCAGTTCCATGAAATTCTTCTTTGTAACAAGCACACAAGTAATCTTATGAACTCAAGTAATTCCATGTGCAACAGTAAAACCCCTCATCGCAATACTGAGCATCTCAGGCTCATTCACTTCTGTAATCCAGTCTCTTTAGAGCCCTTGGCTCATAAAAGATAAAATGGTCATAAAGTTCAATCAAATATGAGAAGATCTGAAAGAACTGTATATTTAACTAGTAAGAAACATATCCCTGCTTCAGAACCTTTTTAATTTTCAAAAACACTTCAGTGAAGTCTTATACTGTCCATGAATACTTATGCTAAAATGCAGCCTCCAGCTTAAATATAAAACAAGTATGGTAACCAAGGAATCATAATTTAGAATAGATGTTAATAACACGGTAACAGAACTGTAAAAGAATCATGCATATATGCAAACACAGCAAAAGATACAAAAGTATAATTCTCAAAACAGAAGAAAACATAATATAAACTATAGGAGCATACCCAGAAGGAAAGGAGAATGTTGGTGGTGACCCCGAAGGAAGCTTGGGATCAGCATTTATCGATATACCCGCAACTGCTGCTGTAGCAAAGACGGAAAGGGGTGGAGCTTCTTCTGCATATGCCAAAGCCACCTCCATTCTGTATGCACCAGATCATATACTCATTGTCATTCCCACAAGAGTTAAAGAAATGAAATAAGATGTCAATATTGCAAAACAAAAGACCAAAAAAGCAAGGAATATGCAGTGTTTCAAAATTCATAGGCAACAAAAATCTCGGCACCAGATATGAAGCTCAAATCTCCCTCTTTGTTCTGCAGGAAGGATATATTTTCAAAAAGTTTTGCAACATCAAAATACTTCATAAAAATGTAAGTTCCAGGGCATGGATTTGGTCAAGCATTATATTTCTTATATGGCATCATGTCATTCATCAAATATCCTTCCATTATTATATAAGTGGCTAATGCAAATAGTCAAATGGGGTTATCTCAGGTGGTTAGGTAGAATGGTTGTTATCTCCCCTACCCAGGTTCAATTCCCCGCGAGTGACATGATGATGAGAAATATTGTTGTAATGGCTGTGCCTATGAATATTGTTGTATTGACCCTCACTCTTGCCCTCAGACTGAGAGAGAGGATGATTTCCCTAGATAAAAAGGTAGCTAATGCAAATAACATAAAACCCCCACAGCAGAGTGCAACCTTGCACAAGCAATGAGCAGCAAAAATCTATCCCAGAGCAATTCTGAGTGTGACATGTGCAGACAGGTAGGACAGGCTGATGCATCAGCGATCTGTTGTAGATGTGTAGGTTAAATAATAGTTGACGCAATCAAAGTTGATAATAGGTTGGAGTGCATCATGCCAGAGTGGTCAGGAGCAGTTGTCCTCAACGCAACAGAGAAAACAAATTGAAAATCGACCTGTAGTATGTTCTCTACAATGGTATTAGATTTGTTTGAAGCATGATAAGCATAGTGCAAAGATCTAATTCTCATTGGTGGTTGTGATCAGCAGGTAGCAGAGCATTGTTCCTCTTGAGACAAATACCACTCTTGAGTAATCATCCCCCATAACATTATTATAGGGCATCCTAAGTTCCTTATGGCAGTTTAACCATCTAAACCCTAACCTTAATACTACATTGGTCACTTATCATTAACATTTATAGTGACCATATTACATAAACATCTATTCTTGTGTTATACTTTAACACTCACCAAATTCAGTAATATAGTCATACTCGATGAAACTGCCATGGATGACCTTCACTATGCTATTTGAAGCACTTGCATTACCAAAAGTTGTTTCTTAAAACCCTAAATAATTTTTGTACTCCATCACCATCCTTGATTTACTAACGAAATATTAAAGTACAATCATTCAAAATTATTCAATAAGACCGTTTCTAAATAGGGAAAAGAAACAACCATGCACTTATGGAAGATAGAAGATTCAAAGGTTCATAAGAAGTCAACAAAAATAACACCACAACGAGAGTCACATATTTTTATTAATCCTTTCAATATTAACATAATTTCTTCGACAAGACATGCTCCAAGACCTTAAAAACTAAAAACAAATAGTCAACAAAGTAGGACTACATCAAATGAAAATCAACGAAGGTATTAAGGACTCATTAAAGCTACCAAGTGGCAAACAAGCAAGTATAGAGTTCAAATATTCAACTTGAAGAAAACTCAATCTTTGTTCAACCCGGGTCGATTTGGCCAATATATTAACTTCGTAATTTATAGTTGGGATTTTCCTACAAGATATATCCTAGCCATATCAGTGTAAGATACATATCCTTGACATATTAATGCAATATACATATCCTAGTCATATCTGAGATGTATCCTAGCCATATCCAATCCGCATTCAATTTTGTATCTGTATCGAATATGGGATATACTGTCCCCAAGACCCTGCAAAGACATATCCAATAACTTAGGATGGAATTCAACGCATGGGTCTCAATAATTTTACTACTGCAATCATGTTGCAAATGAAATTTTGCTCATCAACATAGGGATAAAGAGAGCACACATATTTATAAACATGTGCATTGTAATGTTAATGTTGAATATTATAACATGTGACCAAAGTGTAAAATGTAATATGTAAAAGATGGGTGGTTAAACCACCATAACCACAAAAGGATGCTATAAATATGAGATGAGAAATGATATACCTTGAGTGCGAGAGATGTAACATTAATGTAGCATAACACTCCTAATGTATATTGAATGAGTATGCAATCCCCAAAAATGACCAGGTATCAAAGCAACTCGATTGAAGTGGAACTAGAACCAAAGGGCAGAGAACCAAGATGTGCACAAGAAGTTGTGCTAGGAAAGTCCCAACTTCGAAACGAAAAAAGAAGACAAGCTGATATGCAAAGGCAAGATGGTATTTCTTTGAAAAATAAGCGGTATATTAAACTTTTGAAGGCGGTAAAACTTCAGAATTTTAAATCCATATAATAAAAGATCTTGAAGCCTCTCAATGTCGAACAGGCAACAAAAACATGGGTGTGTTGGAATTTGGAACCACATATGAAGTCATCAGTTTTGAAGGTTTGGAGGCATAGCAAAAAAAAGTAAAAGTACAAAATTTACAGATTGACACATGCATAACATTAGTTTTCAGCTTGTGGAAGGACAATAGAGAACATGAAAAGAACATCATATTATAAACAGTCGAGAACAAGAACGATGCAGAGAGGGTTAACCCTTGGGGCCAGCGTAGTAATGCATCAAAAATGCTCAAAGACCCAAACTGAAAGCTAAGAATAGATGATTCGATACCCAAATTGCAAACTCAACAAAAGCATACAAAAATGCTAAACAATCAAAGTTTATTATGCTCACAACTCTTAGGGCACAAACACATCCATCCACATGTTTGCTTTTGGGGTTATTTCAAATCACCAAATGCTAGTACCTTGGCAGTACTTCATGGAGATATAGACCTTGGTTAGAGTACTAGCATGAGGTTTTTATCCTAATGTGAGGAGCTTGTCGCCTAATTAGATGTGAACCTTGTTGTCACCTAAACTGTACACCTAAGGCGCAACGTTCAGGGCAGGGACTGTCACTCTGAACCCTACCTTCTTCGTTCTAGCTATCTCCTAGGCAAGCTAAGGGGGACAGTCCCTATAGGTGGAAAGCGAAAGGGAAACTTTATTGAAAATCATCAAGTTCTTGATTAAAATTAGGTGCCATACCTGATTACTGAGCAATGTGAGATATATCTGATTAGATTATTTATAAGACACTTGAATTATGAAAGAAATGATAGACCGGTGACTTAACGCTTAAATTGCAAATTAGAAACACTTACAAGTGAAATGTCAAGTTACAAGATAGGTAACTGCTGCAAGAAGAATGTTAGCACCAAAAAACAATGAGCAGTGAATTATTAGCGAACAATGACACTATCAACAAGCACACCAGTGCAAATATAAATCACTCGCAATCCCAATTGTCAATGATCAAGATGCAAGATCTAATGGGAAATGCAAATCTTAGCTAGTCAACTAATTTAACAAGCTGCCTTTTAAGGGAAACAAGTCCAACCTCAAAGTGCCAATGGTAATCCTAGTTGAATCAACAGGGATCTTTACATGCAAGATGCTTTTTTATGAGCAGTAAAGAGAGCAATCTTTGGACTAGCAACAAAATTCAATTATGTATTTGAAATGAAACCAAGTTTGCCTCTGAATGAAACAGTGCCAAGGCCTAGATGCCAATGACGCTCTTTTGTTTTCTTAGACAGTTAGGAACAACACTTAAACGAGATAGCTTACACAGAGCAGAAACACTTTTAAATTAGTAACAAATTTTGAACGAGTGTTTTAAAGGAGACCAAGTATTATTATAAGTAAAGAACTAATTTTCAATGGTCTGCTGTCAAGATTTCAATACCACAGATTACAAGGTCTTTTCTTAGAGATAGGCAAATGAGTTTTAATTTGTTTAAGAACTCAGTCCACGCAATTTCAAAGAAATGCTTCAAAATTTTCTTATGATTATTGTGTAGTACGCTTAGTGTTTTAAGGTTTAGTTTTTTAGGATTAAGATCTGCAAATGAAGCTTTCAGTTCAGACTTACTTGACCGAGTGCCTTTGATGGTTGGTGTGCCAATGCAAGCACCAGATCTAGTTGTTTTCAGGCCACCAATGAGTTCTGGAAAAATCCTTTAAAGAACCAAATATGTTGCCTTTACACAGACCCAAATTGTCAGTCTTAAAAAGAGGTCTGATCACTGTAGGTTGAAATTTTTCGGCAAAACAAAAGATTAATCCTTTAAAGGACTCCTCATTGAGTTCAAATTTCCCAATAGAATAAAGAATTTACTTTTATCACCGGAACTAGAATGAGAGGAACTCCTTTGACAGAAGAAACAGTTCTTCGAACTCAAAAAGCTTGATGAATATGCATTCAATTGTAGTTCGAATAGGGAAAATGAGGAAAACATTTAGTTATACATTGACTAAGAAAAGCATATAACTGATTGCAATATGAATTCACACACACAATTAACAACACAGGGTTTATGTGGCAAAACCTTGACAGGGTGTCAAGGAAACATCCACGGGGCAAGGGATTGGATTCTCTATTCAATCAATAATGATTCTCCATGATTACATTTCTCGGGCATTCACTAGTTTTATACAAGCCTCCTCCGTTACATAACTGTTGTTTCGGTATAAAACTAACTAGTAGTAACTAATTCAAATTATTACTCATATTTACATAATTCGTTGTCTAACTTCCAACAAACTCCACCTTGACAACAATTTTCCTAATCCCTTGCCCATGCCCATTCATCATCTTTTCTGCAAGCCAAGAAAAGCTAAACACCATCGCAGCTTCTCTCCTGTAACTGGCTTTGTGAATATGTCTGCACAATTCTCTCGCGTATGGACCTTTTGAAGAGATACTTTTCCGCCATCGATCACATGTCTCAGAAAATGATGCCTTACATCAATGTGCTTGGTTCTGCTATGATAAGCAAGATTTGTAGCCAAGTGAATACCACTTTGACTATCACAAAGTACATTCACTTTCTCCTACATCCTTTCAATCTCATCAAGCAAACCCTTTAACCAGATTGCTTCTTTATTGGGACCTAAAACAGCTATATATTCTGCTTCGATAGTGGATAATGCAACTGTTTCTTGAAGCTTTGACATCCAACTAATTGCTCCACCTACAAGAGTAAAGACATAACCTGTAGTAGATCTTCTTTTGTCCAAATCACCTGCATAATCAACATCTACATATCAACAGACTGATCCTTCACCACCACTAAAGATGATGCAATGGTCACTTGTGCCTCTTAGATATCGAAGCACCCATTTCACTGCTTGTCAATGTTCTTTACCTGGCTTTGCCATGAACCTGCTGACCATTCCAACTGCACGTGAAATGTTAGGTCTTGTAGATACCATCGCATACATTAAGTTGCCTACAGCATTTGCATATGGTACATGAGACATACACTGCTTTTCTTCATCAGTGCTAGGACTCAAAACCAAAGAAAGCTTAAAATGGGAAGCTAATGGAACATTAACAGGTTTCACATTGTTCATACAAAACTTTTCAAGTACTTTCTCGGATCTCCACATACTTCTGCCGTGATAACCAAAGCTTACCATTTTTCTTGTCTCTATGTATCTCCATGCCCAAGATATGTTTTGCTGCTCCAAGATCCTTCATATCAAATGTCCTAGAGAGCTGAGCCTTTAACCTATTGATCTCTTCCATGCTTTTGCTTGCAATAAGCATATCGTCAACATACAAAGCTAAGATAATGAATATGTCATTGAAACTTTTGAAGTATACACAATGATCATACTCACTTCTTATAAACTCCGGGCTCACCATGAAGGAATCAAACTTCTTGTACCATTGTCTGGGAGACTGCCTCAGACCATACAATGATTTCATGAGCTTGCAAACTAATCTTCTGCTGCGACCTTGTACAAAACCTTCTCGTTGTTCCATATATATCTCTTCATTCAAATCACCATGTAGAAAAGCTGTTTTAACATCTAACTGTTCTAACTCAAGATTAAGTAATGCAGTTAGTGCCAACACAGTACGAATAGAAACAAGTTTTACAACTGGAGAAAAAATATCATGACAGTCTATACCTTCAACCTAAGAATACCCTTTTGCTACCAATCTCGCCTTGTACCTTTCGATACTTCCATCAACTTTCCGTTTCAGTTTGAAGACCCACTTGCATCCAACAACACTTCTCCCTTCAGGAGGTTCTACAAGATCCCAGGTATTGTTCTTTGCTAAGGAATCCATTTCTTCTTTCATAGCCGTTTTCCATTTTTCGCTATTTGTATCATCTACTGCTTCCTGATAACAAGAAGGTTCCCCATCTTCAATAATCAAAGCAAAAGATGAAGCAGAATATTCATACCTTTTGGGAGTTTTTCTTTCCCTTGTAGACCTTCTTAGAGTGACTAGTTGTTGAACTGGTTCAGAAACTTCAACAACTTCCTTTGTATCTTCAGCACCTTTTTCTCCAGAAGTTTCTCCTTCCTTTTGACTATCACCGAAAGGTCTAGCCTCCAACTGAACTCATTGATTTGGCGATACCTGTTCCTGTTCAATTCTTTCAACATTTGAATTTAAAAGAGAAGATTCATCAAATGTTACATCTCTACTAATGACTATCTTCCGCAATGTAGGATCCCACACCCTGTATCCTTTCACTGCATAGTCATACCCAATAAAGACATAACATTTCGATTTTGGTCCTTGGATCTAATTTTGAACGCTGATTTTTAGGAATAAGAGAATAAGCATCACAGCCAAATATCCTTAAATGTGAATATTGCTTCTGCCCACAACTCCTTTTGCAAGTTAGCATTGTTGATCATGCTTCTGGCTCTTTCCATAAGACTCTGATTCATATGCTCAGCAACACCATTTTGCTGAGGAGTATAAACAACAGTTTTGTGTCTAATAATTCCTTCATCCTTACAGTATTGTTCAAATTTTACTGAAGTGAATTCACCACCATTGTCAGTTCTCAAACATTTAATTGATTTGCCTGTTCTTTTCTTTACCATTGCTTTAAATTGTTTAAAGACATTGAATACATCAGCTTTCTTTTTTAGCATAAAGACTAGAACTTTACGGGAGAAATCATCAATAAACATTAAAAAATATAGAGCACCTCCATATGACACCACAGGATATGGTCCCCAAACATCAGAATGAATATAGTCTAAAATATCTTTACTATTATGATTTCCATATTTAAATCTTTGTTTACACTGTTTTCCATATACACAATGTTTACAGAAATCTAACTTCAAAGGTTTCAGATTGGGAAGAGATTTACGTTTCATCAGTATCTGAAGACCTTTCTCGCTCATGTGACCCAATCACTGATGCCATAGACGAGTACCTGCTTCTTCCTTTTCTGACGCAACCGTCGCTTCACTGACCTGAGTACTTCCTTTTAACCTGTAAAGATTTCTGACCTTTTCTGCATTCATAACCACTAGGGCGCCTTTAAAGACTTTCAGCATGCCATTCTGACCTGCAAACTTATAACCATCCAAATCCAACACTCCCAAAGAAATCAAATTTTTCTTCAAATCAGGTATATGTCTAACTCTAGTTAATGTTCTAACTGTGTTATCATACATTTTAATCCTGATATTTGCCATCCCAACAGACTGACATGATACATTATTACCCATAAACACAGAACTACCATTTACATTTTCATACGAAGTAAACCAATTTCTGTGTGGACACATGTGATGAGAAGCACCAGAGTCTAACACCCAGCTTTCTAAACCCTGAGAGACATTACATTCAGGTGAAGTTTCATCTATCATACATAATTCTTCAGCAGATAAAACTTCGTCTATCATACCTGAATCGACCTGATTCGCTTCCTTCTTCGGGTTATCAAATTCTTTTCATTTCCAACAATCTTTTTTCAAGTGTCCAATTTTATTGCAATGCCAACATTTTGCCTTACACTTCTTTCCCTTCGATTTAGAGCTGGAAGAACCCCTTGTTTTTTCGCCTCTTTCCTTTGACCGTCCTCTAACTATCATGGCCTCTGATGCAACTAGTACTGGATTTCCTTCGTAATTCTTCAGACAAGAGAGCTCCCACAACTGATTCAAATTTCAAAGAATCAGCGGTGCTCAAGCTGATTGAAGTTACGAAGTGGTCCCATGATTCGGGCAGAAAACACAGCAAGGTTATACCTTTGTCTTCTTCCTGAATTTTAACTTCCATATTTGTTAATTGGCATATGAGTGTATTAAAAACATTCAAATGTTCTGCAACTTTTGAACCCTCTTTCATTCGAAAACTGTACAGCGATCTTTTCAGATAAATTCTATTGGTTAACGACTTTGTCATATAGAGTTTTTCCAGTTTTTCCCATAACTCTAAAGCTGTAGTCTCTTCAACAATATTGAAGAGAACTTCGTCCGTCAGGCATAACCGGATGGTACTGAGAGCTCGGGCATCTAAATCCTCCCAATCTGAAGTAATCATGGTTGCAAGTTTCTTAGTTGCCCCATCCAATGCCTTGTGCAACCCTTGTTGCACAAGAAGATCCCTAACTTTCAGTTTCCAAAGAGCAAAATTGCTCTTGCCGGTGAATTTATCCACCTCGAATTTTGCATTCGACATCTTGGCCATTTTTCCTTCCTAGGGTTTCAGTCTTCGGTCTAGGGTTTCAATCTTTATTCTTTCAACTAGGGTTTATATTTAGTTTTATACCGAAACAATAGTTATGTAATGGAGGAGGCTTGTATAAAACTAGTGAATACCCGAGAAATGTAATCATGGAGAATCATTATTGATTGAATAGAGAATCCAATCCCTTGCCCTGTGGATGTTTCCTTGACACACTGTCAAGGTTTTACCACGTAAATCCTGTGTTGTTAATTGTGTGCGTGAATTCAATTTTCAATCAGTTATATGCTTTTCTTGGTCAATGTATAACTAAATGTTTTTCTCATTTCTTTCCTCATTTTCCCTATTCGAACTACAATTGAATGCATATTCATCAAGCTTCTTGAGTTTGAAGAACTCTTTCTTCTGTCAAAGGAGTTCCTCTCATTCTAATTCTGGTGATAAAAGTAATTCTTTATTCTGTTGAGAAACTTTAACTCAATGAGGAGTCCTTTAAAGGATTAATCTTTTGTTTTGCCGGAAAATTTCAACCTACAGTGATCAAACCTCTTTTTAAGACTGACAATTTGGGTCTGTGTAAAGGCAGCATATTTGGTTCTTTAAAGGATTTTTCCAGAACTCTTTGGTGGCCTGAAAACAACTGGATCTGGTGCTTGCATTGGCACACCAACCATTAAAGGCACTCGGTCAGGTAAGTCTGAACTGAAAGCTTCATTTGCAGATCTTAATCCTAAAAAACTAAACCTTAAAACACTAAGCATAATACACAATAATCATAAGAAAATTCTAAAGCATTTCTTTGAAATTGCATGGACTGAGTTCTTAAACAAATTAAAACTCATTTTCCTATCTCTAAGAAAAGACCTTGTAATCTGTGGTATTAAAATCTTGACAGCAGACCATTGAAAATTAGTTCTTTACTTATAATAATACTTGGTCTCCTTTAAAACACTCGTTCAAAATTTGTTACTAATTTAAAAGTGTTTCTGCTCCGTGTAAGCTATCTCGTTTAAGCACTGTTCCTAACTGTCTAAGAAAACAAAAGATCTTCATTGGCATCTAGGCCTTGGCACTGTTTCATTCAGAGGAAAATTTGGTTTCATTTCAAATACATAATTGAATTTTGTTGCTAGTCCAAAGATTGCGCTCTTTACTGCTCATAAAAAAGCATCTTGCATGTAAAGATCCCTGTTGATTCAACTAGGATTACCATTGGCACTTTGAGGCTGGACTTGTTTCCCTTAAAAGGCAGCTTGTTAAATTAGTTGACTAGCTAAGATTTGCATTTCCCATTAGATCTTGCATCTTGATCATTGACAATTGGGATTGCGAGTGATTTATATTTGCACTGGTGTGCTTGTTGATAGTGTCATTGTTCGCTAATAATTCACTACTCATTGTTTTTTGGTGCTAACATTCTTCTTGCAGCAGTTACCTATCTTGTAACTTGACATTTCACTTGTAGGTGTTTCTAGTTTGCAATTTAAGTGTTAAGGCACTGGTCTATCATTTCTTTCATAATTCAAGTGTCTTATAAATAATCTAATCAGATATATCTCACATTGCTCAGTAATCAGGTGTGGCACCTAATTTTAATCAAGTTACATTGATGAGTAGTTGCATCTCCTAGAACTTGTTGATTTTCAATAAAGTTTCCCTTTCGCTTTCCACCTATAGGGACTGTCCCCCTTAGCTTGCCTAGGAGATAGCTAGAACGAAGAGGGCAGGGTTCAGAGTGACAGTCCCTGCCCTGAACGTTGCGCCTTAGGTGTACACCTTAGGTGACAACAAGGTTCACATCTAATTAGGCGACAAGCTCCTCACATTAGGATAACAACCTCATGCTAGTTCTCTAACCAAGGTCTATATGTCCATGAAGTACTGCCATGGTACTAGCATTTGGTGATTTGAAATAACCCCAAAAGCAAACATGTGGATGGATGTGTTTGTGCCCTAACAATTGTGAGCATAATAAACTTTTATTGTTTAGCATTTTTGTATGCTTTTTTTGAGTTTGCAATTTGGGTATCGAATCATCTATTCTTAGCTTTCAGTTTGGGTCTCTGAGCATTTTTTATGCATTACTACACTGGCCCCAAGGGTGACCCCTCTTTGCATTGTTCTTGTTCTCGACTGTTTATAATCTGATGTTCTTTTCATGTTCTCTATTGTCCTTCCACAAGCTGAAAACTAATGTTATGCATGTGTCAATATGTAAATTTTGTACTTTTACTTTTTTTTGCTATGCCTCCAAACCTTCAAAACTGATGACTTCATATGTGGTTCCAAAATTCCAACACACCCATGTTTTTGTTCCCTGTTTGACGTTGAGAGGCTTCGAGATCTTTTATCATATGGATTTAAAATTCTGAAGTTTTACCGCCTTCAAAAGTTTAATATATTTACGGCTTATTTTTTAAAGAAAAACCATCTTGCCTTTGCATATCGGCTTGTCTTCTTTATTCGTTTTGAAGTTGGGACTTTCCTAGCACAACTTCTTGTGCACATCTTGGTTCTCTGCCCTTTGGTTCTAGTTCCACTTGAATCGAGTTGCTTTGATACCTTGTCGTTTTTGGGGATTGCATACTCATTCAATATACATTAGGAGTGTTATGCTACATTAATGTTACATCTCTTGCACTCAAGGTATATCATTTCTCATCTCATATTTATAGCATCCTTTTGTGGTTATGGTGGTTTAACCACCCACCTTTTACATATTACATTTTACACTTTGGTCACATGTTATAATATTCAACATTAACATTACAATGCACATGTTTATAAATATGTGTGCTCTCTTTATCCCTATGTTGATGAGCAAAATTTCATTTGCAACATGATTACAGTAGTCAAATTATTGAGACACATGCATTGAATTCCATCCTAAGTTATTGGATATGTCCTTGCAGGGTCTTGGGGACAGTATATCCCATATTCGATACAGATACAAAATTGAATGCTTATTGGATATGGCTAGGATACATCTCAGATATGACTAAGATATGTATCTTGCATTAATATGTCAAGGATATGTATCTTACACTGATATGGCTAGGATATATCTTGTAGGAAAATCCCAACTGTAAAGTACGAAGTTAATATATTGGCCAAATCGACCCGGGTTGAACAAAGATTGAGTTTTCTTCAAGTTGAATATTTGGACTCTATACTTGCTTGTTTGCCACTTGGTAGCTTTAATGAGTCCTTAATACCTTCGTCGATTTTCATTTGATGTAGTCCTACTTGGCTTTGTTGACTATTTGTTTTTAATTTTTAAGGTTTTGGAGGATGTCTTGTCAAAGAAATTATGTTAATATTGAAAGGATTAATAAAAATATGCGACTCTAGTTGTGGTGTTATTTTTGTTGACTTCTTATGAACCTTTGAATCTTCTATCTTCCATAAGTGCATGGTTGTTTCTTTTCCCTATTTAGAAACAGTCTTATTGAATAATTTTGAATGATTGTACTTTAATATTTTGTTAGTAAATCAAGGATGGTAATGGAGTACAAAATTATTCAGTAATGCAAGTGCTTCAAATAGCATAGTGAAGGTCATCCATGGCAGTTTCATCGAGTACGACTATATCACTGAATTTGGTGAGTGTTAAAGTATAACACGAGAATAGATGTTTATGTAATATGGTCACTATAAATGTTAATGATAAGTGACCAATGTAGTATTAAGGTTAGGGTTTAGATGGTTAAACTGCCATAAGGAACTTAGGGTGCCCTATAATAATGTTATGGGGGATGATTACTCAAGAGTGGTATTTGTCTCAAGAGGAACAATGCTCTGCTACCTGCCGATCACAACCACCAATGAGAATTAGATCTTGGCATTGTGCTTATCATGCTTCAAACAAATCTAATACCACTGTAGAGAACATACTACAAGTCGATTTTCAATTTGTTTTCTCTGTTGCATTGAGGACAACTGCTCCTAACCACTCTGGCATGACGCACTCCAACCTATTATCAACTTTTATTGCGTCAACTGTTATTTAACCTACACATCTACAACGGATCGCTGATGCATCAGCCTGTCCTACCTGTCTGCACATGTCACACTCAGAATTGCTTTGGGATAGATTTTTGCTGCTCATTGCTTCTGCAAAGTTGCACTCTGCTGTGGGGGTTTTATGTTATTTGCATTAGCTACCTTTTTATCCAGGGAAATCATCCTCTCTGTTAGTCTGAGGGCGAGAGTGAGGGACAATACAACAATATTCATAGGCACATAGCCACTACAACAATATTTCTCATCATCATGTCACTCACGAGGAATTGAACATGGGTATGGGAGATAACAACCATTCTACCTAACCACCTGAGATAACCCCATTTGACTATTTGCATTAGCCTCTTATATAATAATGGAAGGATATTTGATGAATGACATGATGCCATATAAGAAATATAATGCTTGACCAAATCCATGCCCTGGAACTTACATTTTTATGAAGTATTTTGCTGTTGCAAAACTTATTGAAAATATATCCTTCCTGCAGAACAAAGAGGGAGATTTGAGCTTCATATCTGGTGCCGAGATTTTTGTTGCCTATGAATTTTGAAACACTGCATATTCCTTTCTTTTTTGGTCTTTTGTTTTGTAGTATTGACATCTTATTTCATTTCTTTAACTCTTGTGGGAATGACAATGAGTATATGATCTGGTGCATACAGAATGGAGGTGGCTTTGGCATATGCAAAAGAAGCTCCACCCCTTTCCGTCTTTGCTACAACAGCAGTTGCGAGTATAGAGCCCCTAATTTGATAAGTCTCGAAGTTGGTGAGATACCTTGCTTGGTGTTCGAAAGTGACTCAGTTATTGAGTTCTTGATGTTCTATGGATGTCTTGGTGCTTGTGTTGATGCAAGAGTTGACAACCTAAGTTTGTAGCACTAGGGTTCATCCATAGCAGATGACATGAAGAAACAAGATAGCACCTAGATGAGATTGTAATCTTGTTCTTGTGTGATGAATAGAGGCTAGGGCAAGATCAAGACTCTCGCAGTTGGTGAGATGCCTTACTTGGAAAACAAAGATTATTAAATTCTTGATATTCCATGGATAATTTTGTGCTTGTGCTAATGCAAGAGTTGACTCAAACCCTAGGTTGTCAATTCTTGCATCAACACAAGCACCAAGCCATCCATGGAACATTAAGAATTCAATAATCATCATCTTCCAAGCAAGGCATCTCACCAACTTACTCAAACTCTAGGTCGTCAACTCTTGCATCAGCACAGGCACCAAGCCATCCATGGAACATTAAAACTACTCAAACTCTAGCTCACCAACTCTTACATCAACAAATGCACCAAAACATCCATGGAATACCAAGAATAAAATAACCAAGTCTCTAAAACCCTATGATGAATTATGTCAACTTAGAGGCCAACACTACAATTTCCTTGTCATGTAATTGTGTGATGCAACATGACCAGGGTTTGAAAACCCTAAGGAAGACAAAACTACTAGTGCTAAGAGCTTGTTTTATACAAGCTTGGCGTATGTGCCAAGGAGGGCTTGTTGATGTTGATGCTAGCTTGTTGAGATATTTGGCAAAGTGGCCAACTTTGTTGGGAGTGATTCCTTGCTAGGAGGAGTTGGTGGACAGATTTCTCCTATAGTTTCCCTAGCTAGGTTGAAGAGTTTGACTTGTACCAACTTTGTGATAAAGTTGTGTTATATTCTTATATTTTGATTTTCAGCTTATGTTATCTTCATGATTGATTAGATTTAACCCTAGTTATGCACGTTGATTTGACATACATTTAGTTGAATTGATTAAGTGATTTAGAAGATAAAAGAACTAATATATTACTGTAATAAAGTATTTTCAGATCTATAATCTGGATGCCTAAGTGTTATAACTTGTTGGCATTGAGGTACACTTGTTATGTATGTATTTCCTTGGGCTGCATGGTGAATTGGATTGGACTGATGTGAAATATTAGTTATTGTAGTTTATTATTTCAGATTTAGAACTAAGGAAAAATTTTCACAAGAATTTGTTTGGGAAACTTATAGATTCAAGGGAAATTTCTGAAGTTGCATTCACTGTTCATTTCACAAAATTTCTACATGGTATCAACACTGATTGGACTGAAATTGCCTTCTTACGGATTTAAAGGTTGGATACTTCAGTTGTTGTACCTAATAGTGGTTATTGGATGGTAGTGCGCTTGAGGTCAGCACTTGCACCCATGAAAGGTTTGATGGGTTGAAACCCTAATTGTTCTTGTCATGAAAGTATGTTCACAACTTTTCATCTATGATAGATTGTAGATACACTTGGGGCATTTATTTTCAGTTGGTGTGATGTTTTCTTATATTCTCTTTCCGCGTTGACCATACTATGGCTAAGTTACAAATTGTTTGGTAGATTACTTGGAAATAGACACACCTTTGTGAACAATGACTACTTGTATAATGTGGATTTGGACCTATACTTGTGGTCATGACTCCTACAAAGTAGGTATGATGTTCTATCATAATGGGTAAACAGGTTGCACATTCATAGAGAGTTGACTAGTATTACAAAAAACACTCTTCTCATAAAGGAGTGTTAGCTTTTGGGGTTACTCTAAAAATGTTTTCACCCAATGCTACTCCCTAGTGATGCTTCATGGACATATGGTGATCCAGATTTATGCAAGAATGAAATGAAATACAAATTCAAACCAAAACACAGAGATACAGCGAAACATATCTGAAATTAATAAAATAGCAACTACTGAAAACTATTTCCATACATAAGAGAAACAAACTAGCTCGGGCGATGGTAGCTTATTTCTGAGGAGATGTGACAGCTACATGTCTTCTTAACTGTGTTACAATGAGGCTTGGAGGCTTTTTTATTGTTGAGGAGCAATGGAAAACCCTAAACATCCAGAAACCTAACCCTAAGCAATGAAACGGCAAATGTTTGTGGGCCCCATTGGGGTTAGTTGGTACATCAACTTCTCAGGGTCGTAACTTTGGCATACGATTTTTGTGTGACGCTTACGATACCTTCTTAGAAAGATCTATCCGAGGACAACAACTTTCGACTATAGACCCTTTCCGTAGTAGGTCTGCGCGTTTTCCAAAAAAAACATCGTTTGAGATTCACAACAGTGTCGAAAGTTCAAGACCCGAAAAACTTCCAAAAATGGTAAATTATGCTAGAAATTAGGAAACTAAAAGGAAATAATGTTGGGGTCCAAGTGGAATAGGCAGGTGGCCATCAATATCACTAGATCTGTTGTAAATTTCTTGTTATTAAATTGCTAGATTTGTTTATCATAACTTGTTAGTACTGACCTCCAGTTGCTGATACAGTCATTATTGATATTTTTTTTTGTTGTCGGTGTTGTTAGTTTTTCAGTTTCCAATTTTTGTGTTTCAAAAAAAGTATATATATCAAATTCAAAGTTTTGGTTCACAACAATTGGAATAGACAATTTACCCTTAGAAAACATTAAAAATCAAGGAAAAACAGGAAATTTTCCCAAGCAAAACAAAGCAGGAAAAGAGAGATGAATGTCAAGATACCCTTCTTGATGAAGGGTATGGTCTCAAATATGATGACTGTGAGGTAGCCTATGAGGCATATGTCCACTCAGGGGCAACTTTAGAAGGGGTGGCTCAAGGTGGATGGTTATCTAAGTGATTTTGTAGCCTCGGGATGAGGCTATAATTTCTACTTTCAAATCAACAAGAGTGTAATATCCCGCCTAGATATCTTCGTTAAATCACAAGGAATTTCCTTTATAAAATCGATGTCGTTAATTTTTAATAAAAAATCCATGAAGATTATACCAATATGAACCAGCAATAAAACCCAGGACATGGCAACGATAAAATATTCGACAGAAAAAGAAACATATGCAGCAAACCCTAGCCTTCATTATATTAATATAAAATTGATATTAGATGGACAAATGAATAACTGGAGAATAGCTTAGATAAACCCTCAACTGCTGCAAACTGGATCTGGCCTCAAAATATATCTGCTACCACACTGGATCTAGCCTCCCGAACTAGAACTGCATTGATGCCCAAGTTGAGAATCTAAATGATCTTTACTCCAATCTTCAGATCTGTTGCAGATCTGATCTCCAATAATACCGTTGAAGCTCCATGAGATTTCTAGGTGAAATCTCCTCAATTGGGGGTTGGGTTTTCGTCCAACTCACAATAATAAACCCAACGGTTTTCATCCTGGGGCTTGCTGAAAGTAAAGAACCTTGTTCCCAAACCACTCCAAAAATAATATTACTCAACTCCAAGATGTCCCAAATGATTTGCTTCCCCTCCTTTTATAAATCTAATGGATCCCTCTCCATCATTCTAAAAACATTTTATTTTATTATTTTATCACCATTCTAGAAGATTCTCCCCTTTACTTTATCTAAGTGACTTTTATTTTATTTTATTTAAGTCACTTTTCCTCTTCTGGCCTTTTTAAGCATTTTCCCCCTTTTTATTTAATTAGTGACCAAATTAAAGTCACTTTTAATCTAGGAAAATCGTAATTTTGCGTCTACGATCTCTCTGGCCATTGAAAATCACTTTTCACCATCCCATCCTATAGATCTCTTCATTCTGATTCCAACGAGCTATAACACTAAGGTTTTTCATCAAATATTACTCGCAAAATGACACCTTATGTGTATTTAATTAAGGTATGCTTAATAATAACCTCATTTTATGAGAATTGTCAAAATGCAATGGAACCAAGAATAAGTTGTGTGAAATTGACCCTGATGATGAATTATGCCAAGCAAACTCCGTTAGACCTTGTAAGACTCCTCCAAAACCCTTCAGGCCCACTAATAATGAAATCTAGCTCTCGTGACCAAGTTGTCACCAACCATGGAAATCTGTCCTAGTCGCATCATAAGGGAGACTGAAATGTAGACATTACAAGTCCTCCCACCCCAAGATTGTTTTCCCTCAAGTAATCAGCATCTGACCACTGTCGAGACATTTGTACACCGATACCAGGATCCCATACAAACCATTGTGCGACACCATGCCTCCATGCCAACCAACCATGAATGGATCCCTCAATGCCTGGATCCCAAACCAATCTGACTCATCCTGCCATCAATAGATCCACTTGGATCCCAATGCCACCATGGCCAATCATCATTGCCCATACCTAATGGCTCCAATTGTGCTATACTTTCGGCCAAAGATGTCCTCCCAAAAATCGTCCCATCAATAGGATACCAACTCATAATCTCCTGCTAATCCATCCGGGAAAGATCAAATGCATGAACATTTGTGCATGGAGTAAGTCCACCATGCCGTTGTTGCTCCATGGTCAACTCATGTTGCTCTGCCCAGTCAACCCACTTGATATGTCTCAGAAACTCTGCCCCTCTCCCTAATGTATAGAGTTGGGATGGTAATGCTACAAGCCCTATCTAGGTACTCTTGAAGAGGGTTGCTTTGGAACTCCCAAATGTACTCCTCTTGCTGCTTTGCTAGGGACTTTAGCTGCCCATCAACACTAGAAAACTCAACGCTAACTCGGCACACACCACTCTAAGCTCCTCAATTTTACTGTTTTGTTGCAAGATGGTGCCTCGTACTGTTTAGATCGTTTGCTTCAATGCCATAAGATCAGTCCTAAAATGCTCAATCTTTTCCCTGTGGCTATTGTCTGAAAGTACAACATCTCTGCTAGTTGCCTCTACATCTATTTGCACCTCATCAATGGGTGGAAGTTAACCAAAGATGGATACTCAACCATCTCCACCATGTCTCCAACTTGAGCCTTCAACTAGCTCTCTAAAGATGGCTCATCATGCATACTATGCATATCATCCTCCTCATCTGACTCACACTCCTTTATGTGCTTTTAATGCTGGATCACTAGTAGCTCATCTTGCAAGAATCCCTAAATGTACTCTTTAGTCTTCTTCACATATGGGGTCAATTTGTTGCTTATCCCCTTCAGCTATTAAACATGGATGCCTAGGTGGGTTGTTATCATCATCTCCATATGATTGTTCATGCTCTTCAAAGGTATCCTCGTGAAAATCAATGGACTCAACTATAGTAAAGGACCCCATCTCATCCATTCCTATAACCTGAACCTTCAATGGGCTCTCCAAAAGAGTAAACTCATGATCCTCATGATGTGATTCAGCCATTTCTGGGTCATGCCCCCCTCGAGATCATGATAGTTAGAGTATTCCGCATGTAACTTTTGTCCAACCATGGACCCTTCAACCCTTCCCACAATCAGTTGACTTGATTTCCTTGCCATTTCTTGCTCTACGTCAATTTTTACAGTCTCATCTGCTTCTCTATCCCCTATAACTTTACTTCTATGAAATGGTGTTAATGCTTCCTGACATGTGAAACAAACCTGCTGTCTTCTCATTTCATTTTTTGCTCTTCCTTGGGAGTTCTGGAGACTGCTTTCACTTTGGCTCCTCATCCTTCCTTGATTTGAGGCCTTAAAAAATTTTCCTCATCAAATTTCTTCTAACGAGAGGTTCTGCACAATGGGCTACGAATTGCCTCAATGACTCATCCATGGGCTAATAAATTTGCAACCTGCAAATTCCTCTATTATTCTAGCAACAAACTTACTCAATAACTCACATCAACACTTTATAGTAGCAACAATACAGAAGATGACTCAACAAATGTACTCTCGAATAACAGTTTAATGACAGGACATGTTATGCTCCAGTAACTTCCCTCTATAATCAATTTCATCTCACACAAGCAAATCAACTCAACAATATTCTGACCCAAAAACACATGCAACCTCTCTGTAACTCAACTCTGCCACGACAAAATATGTGACTCAACAGCTACACTCTATCTTGGCACTACTCAACAACTATGACAGTATGACACCATAGAAACATACATATCTGAATGTACAGACACAGAGCAATAAAATTATTGGATGTCATAATAACAACCAAACTCAGCCAATAGCAACAGAAACTACAGCAACAATGAATGTAATCAAATTTTCCCGAGGAATATATTGATCTCACTATTAGCTAGAAACAATGTAGCAACTTATGTCCTATACTCTACATTTTGGGCTATCTCAATCAACAAAGTTCTCTCAGCAATACATCCACACTTGCAAGGCAGATTAACATTAAATTACATCAAGGTGTCAAACCCAAATCTAGCCCATGAGGAATGATTGGCCTTCTACAAGATTACAACAGCAAGGAAACTCAGCCTTCCTGATGATTAATAAGCTTGATATTCAACAATCCTCTGGCAAATGATTATACCAAAGCTAAAATTCTTTCTTTGAGGAGTTTCTTCAACATTTAGTGCACAGAGATTTTGTCAAACAACAATGGATGAAAGGCAATTGATAAACCTAGGCACAAATCTGGCACACTTCAGTGATACAGTGATGATCAGACTTGCATCAAGAAGTAACACAATCCTTTGCTACAACACTCAGCGTCAGGTAGAGAACTTGTCCCCATAAAAATAGAATATACCCGGCCCCTGAAGATGGTGAACACTCAGTTACCAATTGATAACAGACTTTACCTTCTTTAGGAACTTTGCATCACAAACTCAACAACTATCAATACACTTCACATCACCACATCCATACACATTTGCACTGACAACCATAACATTCTAGCATGCTGCCAGTATATACATCTCTCAACCAACTATACATTCAGCAATTCATTGTTATGGCAACCCCTAAAACAACAACAATTAAATACTCTGGCCAACAATCATCGAACTGGACATCTGCAACAACATACTGTTAGCCATCAATCCCCTGTCCATACTCTGTCTCTGCATCATTTTAGGATTGTTATCACTTTTCAGGATCAGTGCTTTGTCTATCAGCTACAAGTGTTCTTTGCGAGCTCCAATCAAATTGTATATATGGCACTCGAGTACCAATTGACAACGCTCAACAAATAGATTGCACACTCTCAGCGTGCAGATCAATCCTCGGCGTCGCGTACTTTGCAAACTCGACTCAACAATAGACTCAGCGACTTAATTCAGACTTTACTCCAACAAATTCAGCTCCGTAAGCCACGCATAGGCATCAACAATCAGCACCATTCATACACAAGCAACTATAGTTTGCTCGATCCATCTCACTGCTCCTGACCACTCTGGCATGACGCACTCCAACCTATTATCAACTTTGATTGCGTCAACTGTTATATAACCTACACATCTACAACAGATCGTTGATGCATCAGCCTGTCCTACCTGTCTGCACATGTCACACTTAGAATTGCTCTGGGATAGATTTTTGCTGCTCATTGCTTGTGCAAGGTTGCACTCTGTTGTGGGGGTTTTATGTTATTTGCATTAACTACCCTTTTATCCAGGGAAATCATCCTCTCTGTCAGTCTGAGGGCGAGAGTGAGGGACAATACAACAATATTCATAGGCACATTGTAAAGTTTTGTAGATGTTCTATGCTAAGAGCAATTTCACTTTTCTCACAGCAATCATACAAGTAGTTAAGCAAAATGTAGATAGAACATATAAGCAGATCTTACAGAAGACAAATCAGAAACAGAAAAAATGTGTGTGTTCGTTTCGGCGGTCAACAGGATGCTTCAACCAGCAAAGTCTCCTTTGGTCAGCCAGCCCAGATGTGTCACAAGATCCCTCCAACTAGTAGATGAGTCAACCCAAGTCAATTCTACAAAAGTCAACGCTGTCCTGAAAAGTCAACGCAGGGGCAGCAAGCTAAAAGTCAACGCAGCAGCAAAACGGTCAACCCTTTGACCTCGATTTTTGTGCCAGATAGTATGGCCTTTAAAAATCGAACTTTCCACCAATTTTCAGCTTGATTGGACCAAGCGTTGACCAAAGTCAACACTGGTCAAACTTTCTGCGAAACCCTAGCAGCAGAAAATCCGTACGGTCTGTCCTCTTCGTCCTTCCCACGTGTGGCTGAAATTCGTCCTTCAGGTAGCGTACTCTCTAAGATGAGAGAGGAAGATGTGAGTTGAGTTGTTGTAAAATTCTCTCCAACTTTTCCTGTATATATATCCATCAATGAGGGTGTGTGACACATTTGTTGGGCATGTGAGCCTACATTACAAAACTGGCTGACCTTGCACATATAATTTATTAAGAATAATAAATTCACAATATAAGTTCTGCTCATCGGATTAAGACTATTTTTATATGGATTTTACACCTCTCAGAAAGAGGAATCCAACAAAAATACTAGCCTCTTAATCTGAGCATCAGAACATGGAGTTTGGACCTAGTTGTCCAAATTTAACACTCCCTCTCAACTAGGGAGAACTCCATTTAGTAGTGCAATCAACATCGTGAGTCATCCCGCCAAAACTTGCTTTGCTGGCTTCTTTATTTCAGAACAGAAGTGGGTTAGTCACAAAGACATCATTCCCCAACTGACATAGTCAGTCCAGAGGTCCCAGACCTCACAAATCTTGATCCCAGATCAAGTGGTTGGACCATGCCATCCTAGATAGAGAGTACGGCAATCTCTGATGCGTCCATCAGTCTTTGCTAATAGTCTCTAACTTTTCCACACCTCATTGGCCAAATGAGAGGTACTTCCCATGAGCCCTGAACTCAATGGGTAGGATGCATACGGGCACAGATAAATGAGTGGCGAACCAGCTCAATAATCACAAGGGTGGGGCAAAAGCATTATGAGTGCTTATAGCTCCGAGAAGCTATCCCCAAAGCCCCCCAGAGCTCCCAGAGCTCATCGTCCAACAGGACCCACATCATAGGGTCTTTCCACGACACCAAGACTCTCACGGAAGGTTAGGAACTTGACCTTCCCCAGGGGCTTAGTGAGAATATCCGCGACCTGCTCATCAGTTCCTATATGATCGAGCCTTACGCGCTTGCTGTACCATATCCCGGATAAAGTGGTACCTGATATCAATATGCTTGGATCGGTCGTGGAACACAAGATTCTCAGTCATACGAATCCCACTCTGATTATCACAGAGTATCACAGTGGTATCTAGCACATGTTGGAACAACTCACTAAAGAGCTTCCTCAACCAAACTGCTTCACAATAGGCCATACTAGCAGCAATGTATTCGGCCTCTGCGGTGCTCAAAGCCACCGACTTCTGCTTCCTGCTCATCCATGAGATCGAAGCAGAACCAAGATTGAAACAACATCCAGAAGTGCTCTTACGATCCACCACACTGCCAGCCCAATCGGCATCAGTATATCCACGGAGTATCACACTCCCGACAGTGTATCTCAGCCCATGGTTTATCGTGCCCCGAAGATATCTCAAAAGATTCTTGGCACCAACCCAGTGAAAATGATGAGGCTCAACCATCTTTTGACTCAAAGTATTCACTGCAAAACATATGTCCGGACGGGTGTTCACTAAGAACATCAAAGCTCCTATGAGTTGACGATACTCAGTAGGATTGGCCAAGATGGGCCCTGCAGCGCTGCCACTCAACTTCTTAAAGTTGAGTTCCATTGGAGTCGACACAGACTTACAGTCCACCATCCCAAATCTTTCCAGAAGCTTCACAATATATTTTCCTTGAGAAAGGAAAATCTCTCCAGGTCTCTGCCAGACCTCCAGGCCTAGGAAATAGTGCATCAGTCCTAGGTCTTTCATCTCGAACTCAGCAGCAAGCTCCCTCTTACATTGATGAATGAGAGGGTCATCACCTGTCAGGAAGAGGTCGTCCACATACAGTACTAGAATGAGAGGCTTTCCTTCCACAACCTTAAAGTAAAGGTTTGGATCAGCATTGCTTCGAGTGAAGCCCAGCTTCATCAAGTAGCTATCCATCCTCTCATACCAAGCTCTGGGTGCTTGCTTTAACCCATAGAGGGCTTTCTTCAACCTGCAGACATAAGTGTCTCGATCTTGAACTTCAAATCCCAGAGGTTGTTCTACATACACCTCTTCCTTTATTGCACCATGAAAAAAAGCGGTCTTGACATCCATCTGATGAAGACTCCATCCTTGCGTAGCAGCAAGGGCTATGATGGATCGGATGGTGGTATATCGTGCCACGGGTGCAAAAAATATCGTCATAGTCAATTCCTTCCTTTTGAGAGAAGCCACGAGCAACAAATCTTGCCTTAAACTTTTCAGCACTCCCATCAGGTCCATGTTTAATCTTGTAGAGCCATTTAGAGGTGACAACAGATTTGTCCTTCGGTGTCGGGACCACATCCCAGACATCATTCTTCATAATAGCCTCATATTCTTCATGCATAGCATCCTTCCAGACTTGATGCTTGATGGCTTCCTCAAAAGATCCAGGTTCAGATTGTATAATAGAACTTATGGCAGCTAGATACCCTTGGTATCTACACGGCTTCTTGCTTTCTCGGAATGTCCCTCTTGGGGCAGCATGACCCTTAGCATCTTCGAGGGTGTCCCTGAGCCATGATGGCCTCTTTCCTAGAGAAGGGGAAGGATCAATAGGGTCCATAGGCTCTTCAACATCAGGCATAGTCTCATCCGGGGGTTCTTCCAGATTTCCAGGTCTTTCTTCATGATTTTCTTCAGATCTAGGAAGATCTACTACTTTCTTTAGGGAAGCATCTTCGTCAAAAGTGACATCATGGCTTATCTCTACTTCCCTTTGACCAGGTACATAGACTCTATATGCCTTAGAAGTCTCACTGTAGCCCACAAACATTCCTTTCTTTCTAGTAGCATCCAGCTTACTTCTCTTTTCTTTCGGCACATGAAAATAGACAGGACATCCAAAAATTCTAAAATGTGAGACATCAGGTTTCTTACCAGAGAAAACCTCTTCAGGAGTTTTGGAGTCCAAAGCGGAATGAGGGCATCGGTTTTGAATGTACACAGCTGTATTTGAAGCTTCTCCCCACAGAAACTTTGGTAGACCCTGGTCACATAGCATGGCACGGGTAGCTTCCACAATAGTCCTATTATTGCGTTCAGCAACACCATTCTGCTCGGGAGTATATGCAGTGGTAGACTCCCTCTTAATGCCAGCTTCCCTGCAAAAGTCTTTGAACTCATTTGACTCATATTCAGTGCCATTGTCAGTCCTCAAAATTTTGATCTTCTTTCCGGTCATATTTTCCACCAAGGCTTTGAAGGTACGGAACCACATGAAAGCCTCATCCTCCTTCTTCAAGAAGTATACCAGGTTTTGCGAGAGAAGTCATCAGTAAATGTCATATAGTAAGAATATCCCCCCAGGGATGTTACAAGCAACATACCGGAAAGATCAGAATGGACCAGTTGCAATATCTCAGATGTCTTTGTGACACTTGAGGGGAAAGGTCCCCTTGTATGTTTTCCTTCAGCACAGCCCTTACATACACCTTCATGATTATTTCCAAAATCAGGCATCCCTGTCACCACCTTCCTTGCTTCGGGAAGAGCCTTGTAATGAAGGTGTCCAAATCTTTGGTGGAGTTTGTTCTCCTTGCAATCAGTGGAAAGTCTGAAGTTGATGAAGGATACAAAACCCTAACTGTCGCTGAGATGAAATGAAAATTTTCTTGTCAAAAGAAAATGCTCCAAAAACCAACACGGTGGAAACTTCCAATCAAGATTTTAACGTGATGGGGATCACCTCCACCCATGAATTCTGTCGCAAGTTGGATTTTTGGCAACGAGGTAGATTAAATTGAGCGTGACGAGGATCACCTCCACCCATGAATTCTGTCGCAAGTTGGATTTCTGGCAACGCGGTAGATTAAATTGTACAAAAATTGAAGTCTGGTTTCCGACCTAGCATATCGGTTCTATCTGTTTTAAGCGAATCCACTATGAAGAAATCAACCACTACTACTTTCATATAAAAGCAGTATCTCAAACAGGAGATACGGGAATGCATTTACTCCTAAAATAACCACATGTGTCATCGCCTTGCAAACTCATAAAGTCTTTCACATACATTTGGAAAAATCATAGAGTACCATAATGCTTAACCATAAACTCGTTCCACGGAAAATAAATGTCTTGCTTATAGGTTAGTAAGTCTTAGCTTTCAACTATTAAAACTTATTATAGAAAAGAATGGTCGATAACTGCTATGGCTTAAACTATCAAAACTATGAAAGAGGAAGAGCTCGGACTACATTATACCAATGAGTGAGATATTATGTTAATTCAAAAATGAATTAATTACTCAGCATAGAGTAGAATAGGGAAAACAAAACCGTCAGAAAGGTAAGAAGTTCGAACCCTGTACCTTAAAGTAGGAGAGATTCACAAAAAGAGGTCTAAGAATCATTGTTAAAAGGTCAAACCAAACCTAACCAAATAAACAACATCCTAAAAACAATTGAAAAATCAAATCTTGAAATACGCAGACATACTGACTATTATTTCCTGATAGATAATCCAAATAGTGTACCTTGTAAACTATAATTTGCTGCCTCCCACTTCCCTTGGCCTTAAGAGATCAATAGAGTAGAGGCTAGGACCCTTTTAAATTCTAAAACAAAAAAATATTGGAAAAAATTGGGTTCATGAATTATAAGTTGTTAATATTCGAATTAGGTTGGAAGAGAATCGGGTTCATGAATTATAAATTGTTAATGTTCTGTTCGGTCTCTTTTTCACTTTCCTTGTTCAAATGGACAAATAAAAAGAAATGTGAATTTCTATTAAACATAGTACAAGTTTAATAAATAATAATTTATGAGAATAATAAATTATTAATTTTAAATAATAATTTATGAGAATAATAAATTATTATTTTTTTATATTTTATTTAACTTCTCATTTACTATATTCAACTTGTACTCTAATAGAAATTCGCATTTCTTCTTATTTGTCCATTTGAACAAGGAAAGTGAAAAAGAGACCGAATAGAACATTAACAATTTATAATTCATGAACCCGATTCTCTTCCAACCTAATTCGAATATTAACAATTTATAATTCATTAACATAATTCTTTCCAATATTTTTTTGTTTTAGAATTTAAAAAGGTCTTGATCTCTACTCTATTGTCTCTTAAGGCCAAGGGAAGCGGGAGACAACAAACTCTAATTGACAAAGTACGCCATTTGGATTATTTATTAGGAACTAATGGTCGGAGTGTTTGTGTTTATTTATTAGGATGTTGTTTATCTGGTTAGATTTGATTTGGCCTTTTAGCAATGCTTCTTAGACCTCTTTCTGTGAATCCCTCCTACTTTAGGCTCCAGAGTTCGAACTTCTTACCCTTCTAACGGTTATGTTTTCCCTATTCTGCTCTATGCTGAGTAATTCATTTTTGAATTGACATAATATCTCATTCATTGGTATAATGTAGTCCGAGCTCCACCTCTTTCATAGTTCTGATAGTTTAAGCCATAGCAGTTATCGACCATTTTCTTTTATAGTAGGTTTTAATGGTTGAAAGCTAAGACTTACTATTCTCTAAGCAGGACATTCATACTCCGTGGAACGAGTTTAGGTTTAAGCATTATAGTACTTTCTGATCTTTCCAAATGTATGTGAAAAACCTTATGGGTTTGCAAGACGACGACACATGTGGTCATTTTAGAAGTAAATGCATTCCCATATCTCCTGTTTGAGATGTTGCTTTTATATAAATGAAATAGTGGTTGCTTTCTTCATAGTGGATTCACTTGAAACAGATAGAACAGATATACTAGGTCGGAAACCAGGCTTCAATCTTTGTACAATTTAATCTACCTCGTTCTCAGAAATCCAACTTGCGATAGAATTCATGGGTGGAGGTGATCCCCATCACACTAAAATCTTGATTGGAAGTTTCCACCGTGTTGGTTTTTGGAGAATTTTCTTTTGACAAGAAAATTTTCATTTCAACTCAGCAGCAGTTAGGGTTTTGTATCCTTCATCAACTTCAGTAGCTTTCCACTGATCACAAGGAGAACAAACTCCACCAATCTAACCTTTTTTCTCATCTTTTATAACAGACACCTGAAAAATGAAATCTTGAAAAACTAGATTAACAATTTATAATTCATAAACACGATTCTCTTCCAGCCTAATTCGAATATTAACAATTTATAATTCATAAACCCGATTCTCTCCAATATTTTTTTGTTTTAGAATTTAAAAAGGTCCTGGCCTCTACTCTATTGATCTCTTAAGGCCAAGGGAAGCGGGAAGCAACAAACTCTAGTTTACAAGGTACGCCATTTGAATTATCTATCAGGAAATAATGGTCAGAGTGTCTGCGTTTATCAAGATTTGATTTTTCAATTGTTTTCAGGATGTTGTTTATCTGTTAAGTTTGGTTTGGCCTTTTAGCAATGCTTCTTAGATCTCTTTATGTGAATGCCCTCCTACTTTAGGGTACAGGGTTCGAACTTCTTACCCTTCTGACGGTTCTGTTTTCCCTATTCTGCTCTATGTTAGGTAATTCATTTTTGAATTGACATAATATCTCTCATTGGTATAATATAGTCTGAGCTCCTCCTCCTTCATAGTTCTGATGGTTTAAGCCATAGTAGTTATCGACCATTCTCTTCTATAGTAAGTTTTAATGGTTGAAAGCTAAGACTTAATGACCTATAAGAAGGACATTCATCCTCCGTAGAACGAGTTTAGGTTTAAGCATTATGGTACTTTATGATCTTTCAGTAGAACGACCAAAGCAAATTGTTGAGTGCAGGAGTAGAACAAAGGAGTCACATTACTAATTGTTAAGTTGAGTCAATTGCATGATAGCTGGGGGATGAATTTACAATGAATGTCTTGGTGGCTGTCTGCCTGAGACACTTCAAGTATACTATAAATATGTAGCATATCCCAACGAAAGCATAGAAATTGTTATATCAGGTGGAGTTTATAATCGTGCACTCAAATTGTTACCCTAGGTGGGATTCACAATCACCGGGACCAAGGACCTGTGCAAATTTCACCATGCAACGTCTGAGTTCTTTATTGATATTTTGGGCAGAGTCATAATCCTGTCACCATGATAGATAGCTGCATTTCTTATCACATGGACGGAAGGGGAACTTCTACGGAGCTTAGCAGTGATAGGGACACTTGAAAGTTGAGTTGCTGAGGCCGAGTTTGAAAATTTAGTATATCATTAGTTGAATTTGAGTCGACCTACAGAGTAGAAGTCGGTTTGGTGAGTTGAAGACCAAGAGCTGTACAATGGTCAATGTCAGTGCGTTGTTGCAGATCCGTAGGTTGAAGCTTGTGAGATGGATCGAGCAAACTGTAGTTGCTTGCGTATGAATGGTATTGATTGTTGATGTCTATGCTTGGCTTACGGAGCTGAATTTGTTGGAGTAAAGTCTAAGTTAGGTGGCTGAGTCAATTGTTGAGTCGAGTCTGCAAAGTACGCGACAACGAGGATTCGTCTGCACGTTGAGAGTGTGCAATCTATTTGTTGAGCATTGTCAATTGGTACTCGAGTGCCATGTATACAATATGATTGGAGCCCACAAAGAACACCTGTAGCTGATAGACAAAGCACTGATCCTGAAAAGTGATAACAATCCTAAAATGATACAGAGACAGAGTATGGACAGGGGATTGATGGCTAACAGTATGTTGTTGCAGATGTCCAGTTCGGTGATTGTTGGCCAGAGTATTTAATTGTTGTTGTTTTAGGGGTTGCCATAACAATGAATCGCTGAATGTATAGTTGGTTGAGAGATGTATATGTTGGCAGCGTGCTAGAATGTTATGGTTGTCAATGCAAATGTGTATGGATGTGTAGATGTGAAGTGTATTGATAGATGTTGAGTTTGTCACGCAAAGTTCCTAAAGAAGGTAAAGTCTGTTATCAATTGGAAACTGAGTATTCACCATATTTAGGGGCCAAGTATACTCTATTTTTATGGGGACGAGTTCTCTACTTGAAGCCGAATGTTGTAGCAGAGGACCGTGTTACTTCTTGAGGCAAGTCTGATCATCCCTGTATCACTGAAGTGTGCCAGATTTGTGCCTAGGTTTATCAATTGTCTTTCATCCATTGTTGTTTGCAAATCAAATGTTTGACAAAATCTCTGTGCACTAAATGTTGAAGAAACTCCTCAAAGAAAGAATTTTAGCTTTGGTATAATCATTTGCCAGAGGATTGTTGAATATCAAGCTTATTAATCATCAAGAAGGCCGAGTTTCCTTGCTATTGTAATCCCGTAGAAGGCCAATCATTCTTCATGGGCTAGATTTGGGTTTGACACCTTGATGTAATTTAATGTTAATCTGCCTTGCAAGTGTGGATGTATTGCTGAGAGAACTTTGTTGATTGAGCTAGCCCAAAATGTAGAGTACAGGACATAGGTTGCTACATTGTTTCTAGCCAACAGTGAGGTCAATATATTCCTCAGAAAAATTTGATTACATTCATTGTTGTTGTAGTTTCTGTTGCTATTGGCTGAGTTTGGTTGTTATTATGACATCCAATAATTGTATTGTTCTCTGTCTGTACATTCAGATATGTATGTTTCTATGGTGTCATACTGTCATAGTTGTTCAGTAGTGCTAGGATAGAGTGTAGTTGTTGAGTCACGTATTTTGTCGTGGCAGAGTTGAGTTACAGAGAGGTTGCATGTGTTTTTTGGGTCAGAATATTGTTGAGTTGGTTTGCTTGTGTGAGATGAAATTGATTATAGAGGGAAGTTACTGGAGCATAACATGTCCTGTCATTAAACTGCTATTCGAGAGTACATTTGTTGAGTCATCTTCTGTATTGTTGCTATTATAAAGTGTTGATGTGAGTTATTGAGTAAGTTTGTTGCTAGAATAATAGAGGAATTTGTAGGTTGCAAATTTATTAGCCCATTTGGTGAGTTGAAGACCAAGAGCTGTACAATGGTCAATGCCAGTGCGCTTTTGCAGATCCGTAGGTTGAAGCTTGTGAGATGGATCGAGCAAACTGTAGTTGCTTGTGTATGAATGGTACTAATTGTTGATGCCTATGCGTGGCTTATGGAGCTGAATTTGTTGGAGTAAAGTCTGAATTAAGTGGCTGAGTCTATTGTTGAGTCGAGTCTGCAAAGTACGTGACAACGAGGATTGATCTGCACGCTGAGAGTGTGCAATCTATTTGTTGAGCGTTGTCAATTGGTACTCGAGTGCCATGTATACAATTTGATTGGAGCTCACAAAGAACACCTGTAGCTGATAGACAAAGCACTGATCCTGAAAAGTGATAACAGTCCTAAAATGATGCAGAGACAGAGTATGGACAGGGGATTGATGGCTAACAGTATGTTGTTGCAGATGTCCAGTTCGGTGATTGTTGGCCAGAGTATTTAATTGTTGTTGTTTTAGGGGTTGCCATAACAATGAATTGCTGAATGTATAGTTGGTTGAGAGATGTATATGCTGGCAGCGTGCTAGAATGTTATGGTTGTCAGTGCAAATGTGTATGGATGTGTAGATGTGAAGTGTATTGATAGTTGTTGAGTTTGTGATGCAAAGTTCCTAAAGAAGGTAAAGTCTATTATCAATTGGAGACTGAGTGTTCACCATCTTCAGGGGTCGGGTATATTCTATTTTTATGGGGATGAGTTCTCTACTTAAAGCCGAGTGTTGTAGCAGAGGACTGTGTTACTTCTTGAGACAAGTCTGATCATCCCTGTATCACTAAAGTGTGCCAAATTTGTGCCTAGGTTTATCAATTGCCTTTCATCCATTGTTGTTTGCAAATCAAATGTTTGACAAAATCTCTGTGCACTAAATGTTGAAGAAACTCCTCAAAAAAAGAATTTTAGCTTTGGTATAATCATTTGCCAGAGGATTTTTGAATATCAAGCTTATTAATCATCAGGAAGCCTGAGTTTCCTTGCTGTTGTAATCCTGTAGAAGGCCAATCAATCCTCATGGGCTAGATTTGGGTTTGACACCTTGATGTAATTTAATGTTAATCTGCCTTGCAAGTGTGGATGTATTGCTGAGAGAACTTTGTTGATTGAGCTAGCCCAAAATGTAGAGTATAGGACATAGATTGCTACATTGTTTCTGGCTAACATTGAGATCAATATATTCCTCAGAAAAATTTGATTACATTCATTGTTGCTCTAGTTTCTGTTGTTATTGGCCGAGTTTGGTTGTCATTATGACATCTAATAATTGTATTGTTCTGTGCCTGTACATTCAGATATGTATGTTTCTATGGTGTCATACTGCCATAGCTGTTCAGTCACGTATTTTTTCGTGGCAGAGCTGAGTTACAGAGAGGTTGCATGTGTTTTTGGGTCAGAATATTGTTGAGTTGATTTGCTTGTGTGAGATGAAATTGATTATAGAGGGAAGTTACTGGAGCATAACATGTCCTGTCATTAAACTGTTATTCGAGATTACATTTGTTGAGTCATCTTCTGTATTGTTGCTACTATAAAGTGTTGATGTGAGTTATTGAGTAAGTTTGTTGCTAGAATAATAGAGGAATTTGAAGGTTGCAAATTTATTAGCCCATGGATGAGTCATTGAGGCAATTCGTAGCCCATTGTGCAGAACCTCTTGTTAGAAGAAATTTGATGAGGAAAATTTTTTAAGGGCTCAAATGAGGGAATGATGAGGAGCAAAAGTGAAAGCAGTCTCCAAAACTCCCAAGGAAGAGCAAAAATCAAATGAGAAGAGAGCAGGTTTGTTTCACATGTTAGGAAGCATTAACACCATTTCATAGATGTAAAGTTACAGGGGATAGAGAAGCAGATGAGACTGTAAAAATTGAAGTAGAGCAAGAAATGGCAAGGAACTCAAGTCAACTGATTGTGGGAAGGGTTGAAGGGTCCATGGTTGGACAGGAGTTACATGCGGAATGCTCTAACTAGCATGATCTCGAGGGGGGCATGACCTAGAAATGGCTGAATCACTTTTGGAGAGCCCATTGAAGGTTCAGGTGATAGGAATGGATGAGATGGGGTCCTTTACTATAGTTGAGTCCATTGATTTTCACGAGGATACCTTTGAAGAGCATGAACAATCATATGGAGATGATGATAACAACCCACCTGTGCATTCATGTTTAATGGCTGAAGGGGATGAGCAACAAATTGACCCCATATGTGAAGAATACCAAAGAGTACATTTAGGGATTCTTGCAAGATGAGCTACTAGTGATCCAGCATGAAAGGCACATAAAGGAGTGTGAGTCAGACGAGGAGGATGATATGCATAGTATGCATGAAGAGCCATCTTTAGAGAGCTAGTTGAAGGCTTAGGTTGGAGACATGGTGGAGATGGTTGAGTATCCATCTTTGGTTAACTTACACCCATTGATGAGGTGCAAATAGATGCAGAGGCAACTACCAGGGATGTAGTACTTTCAGACAATAACCACTGGGAAAAGATTGAGCATTTTAGGACCGATCTTATGGCATTGAAGTAAAAGATCTAAACAGTACGAGGCACCATCTTGCAACAAAACAATAAAATTGAGGAGCTTAGAGTGGTGTGTGGCGAGTTAGCGCTGAGTTGTCTAGTGTTGAGGGGCAGCTTAAGTCCCTAGCAAAGCAGCAAGAGGAGTACATTTGGGAGTTCCAAAGCAACCCTCTAAAAGAGTACACAGATAGGGCTTGTAGCATTACCATCCCAACTCTATACATTAGGGAGAGAGGGGCAGAGTTTCTGAGACAGATCATGTTGGTTGACCGGGCAGAGCAACATGAGTTGACCATGGAGCAACAATGGCATGGTGGACTTACTCCATGCACAAATGTTCATGCATTTGATCTTTCCCGTATGGATTAGCAAGAGATTATGAGTTGGTATCCTATTGATGGGACAATTTTTGGGAGGACATCTTTGGCCGAAAGTATAGCACAATTGGAGCCGTTAGGTATGGGCAATGATGATTGGCCATGGTGGCATTGGGATCCAGGTGGATCTATTGATGGCAGGATGAGTCAGATTGGTTTGGGATCCAGGCATTGAGGGATCCATTCATGGTTGGTTGGCATGGAGTCATGGTGTCGCACAATGGTTTGTACGGGATCCTGGTATCGGTGTACAAATGTCTCGACAGTGGTCAGATGCTGATTACTTGAGGGAAAACAATCTTTGGGTGGGAGGACTTGTAATGTCTACATTTCAGTCTCCCTTGTGATGCAACTAGGACAGATTTACATGGTTGGTGACAATTTGGTCACAAGAGCGAGATTTCATTATTAGTGGTCCTGAAGGGTTTTGGAGGAGTCTTAAAAGGTCTAACGGAGTTTGCTTGGCATAATTCATCATCAGGGTCAATTTCGCACAACTTCTTCTTGGTTCCATTGCATTTTGACAATTCTCGTAAAATGAGGTTATTATTAAGCATACCTTAATTAAATACACATAAGGTGTCATTTTGGGAGTAATATTTGATGAAAAACCTTAGTGTTATAGCTCGTTGGAATCGGAACGAAGAGATCTATCGGATGGGATGGTGAAAAGTGATTTTCAATGGCCAAAGAGATCGTAGAGGTGAAATTACGATTTTCCTAGATTAAAAGTGACTTTAATTTAGTCACTAATTAAATAAAAAGGGGGAAAATGCTTAAAAAGGCCAGAAGAGGAAAAGTGACTTAAATAAAATAAAATAAAAGTCACTTAGATAAAGTAAAGGGGAGAATCTTCTAGAATGGTGATAAAATAATAAAATAAAATGTTTTTAGAATGATGGAGAGGGATCCATTAGATTTATAAAAAGAGGGGAAGCAAATCATCCGGGACATCTTGGAGTTGAGTAATATTATTTTTGGAGTGGTTTGGGAACAAGGTTCTTTTCTTTCAGTAAGCCCCAGGACGAAAACCGTTGGGTTTATTATTGTGAGTTGGATGAAAACCCAACCCCCAATTGAGGAGATTTCACCTAGAAATCTCATGGAGCTTCAACAGTATTATTGGAGATCAAATCTGCAACAGATCTAAAGATTGGAGTAAAGATCATTTAGATTATCAAGTTGGGCATCAATGCAGTTCTAGTTCAGGAGGCTAGATCCAGTGTGGACGCAGATATAATTTGAGGCCGGATCCAGTTTGCAGCAATTGAGGGTTTATCTCAGCTATTCTCCAGTTATTCATTTGTCCATCTAATATCGATTTTATATTAATATAATGAAGGCTAGGGTTTGGTGCATATGTTTCATTTTTTGTCGAATATTTTATCGTTGCCATGTTCTGGGTTTTATTGCTGGTTCATATTGGTATAATCTTCGTGGATTTTTGATTAAAAATTAACGACATCGATTTTATAAAGGAAATTCCTTGTGATTTAACGAAGATATCTAGGCGGGATATTACACACTCTTATTGATTTGAAAGTAGAAATTATAGCCTCATCTCGAGGCTACAAAATCACATAGATAGCCATCCACCTTGAGCCACCCCTTCTAAAGTTGCCCCTGAGTGGACATATGCCTCATAGGCTACCTCGCAGTCATCATATTTGAGACCATACCCTTCATCCAGAAGGATATCTTGACATTCATCTCTCTTTTCCTCCTTTGTTTTGCTTGGGAAAATTTCCTGTTTTTCCTCGATTTTTAATGTTTTCTAAGGGTAAATTGTCTATTCCAATTGTTGTGAACCAAAACTTGGAATTTGATATATATACTTTTTTTTGAAACACAAAAATTGGAAACTAAAAAACTAACAACACCGACAACAAAAACAAATAGCAATAATCATTGTATCAGCAACTGGAGGTCAGTACTAACAAGTTATGATAAACAAGTCTAGCAATTTAACAAGAAGAAACTGAGAACAGATCTAGGTGATATTGAAGGCCACCTGCCTATTCCACTTGGACCCCCAACATTATTTCCTTTTAGTTTCCTAATTTCTAGCATAATTTACTATTTTTGGCAGTTTTTCGGGTCCTGAACTTTCGACACTGTTTTGAATCTCAAACGATGTTTTTTTTGGAAAACGAGTAGACCTACTACAACAAGGGTCTATAGTCTAAAGTTTTTGTCCTCAGATAGATCTTTCTAAGGAGGTATCGTAAGCGTCACACAAAAATCGTATGCCAAAGTTACGACCCTGGGAAGTTGATGTACCAACTAACCCCAATGGGGCCCACAAACATTTGGCGTTTCATCGCTTAGGGTTAGGTTTCTGGATGTTTAGGGTTTTCCATTGCTCCTCAATAATAAAAAGGCCTCCAAGCCTCATTGTAACACAGTTAAGAAGACATGTAGCTGTCACATCTCCTCAGAAATAAGCTACCATCGCCCAAGCTAATTTGTTTCTCTTATGTATGGAAACAGTTTTCGGCAGTTTGCTATTTTATTAATTGCAAATATGTTTCATTGTATCTCTGTGTTTTGGTTTGAATTTGTATTTCATTTCATTCTTGCATAAATCTGGATCACCATATGTCCATCAAGCATCACTAGGGAGTAGCATTGGGTGAAAACATTTTTAGAGTAACCCCAAAAGCTAACACTCCTTTATGAGAAGAGTGTTTTTTGTAATACTGGTCAACTCTCTATGAATGTGCAACGTGTTCCCCCATTATGATAGAACATCATACCTACTTTGTAGGAGTCATGACCACAAGTATAGGTCCAAATCCACATTATACAAGTAGTCATTGTTCACAAAGGTGTGTCTATTTCCAAGTAATCTACCAAACAATTTGTAACTTAGCCATAGTATGGTCAACGCGGAAAGAGAATATAAGAAAACATCACACCAATTGAAAATAAATGCCCCAAGTGTATCTACAATCTATCATAGATGAAAAGTTGTGAACATACTTTCATGACAAGAACAATTAGGGTTTCAACCCATCAAACCTTTCATGGGTGCAAGTGCTGACCTCAAGCACACTACCATCCAATAACCACTATTAGGTACAACAACTGAAGTATCCAACCTATAAATCTGTAAGAAGGCAATTTCAGTCCAATCAGTGTTGATAGCTTGTAGAAATTTTGTGAAATGAACAGTGAATGCAACTTCAGAAATTTCCCCTGAATCTATAAGTTTCCCAAACAAATTCTTGTGAAAATTTTTCCTTAGTTCTAAATCTGAAATAATAAACTACAATAACTAATATTTCACTTCAGTCCAACCCAATTCACCATGCGGCCCAAGGAAATACATACATAACAAGTGTACCTCAATGCCAACAAGTTATAACCTTTAGGCAACCAAAAAATACTTTATTACAATAATATATTAGTTCTTTTATCTTCTAAATATTTTCTAAATCACTTAATCAATTCAACTAAATGTATGTCAAATCAATGTGCATAACTAGGGTTAAATCTAATCAATCATGAAGATAACATACGCTGAAAATCAAAATTTAAGAATATAACACAACTTTATCACAAAGTTGGTACAAGTCAAACTCTTCAACCTAGCTAGGGAAACTATAGGAGAACTCTGTCCACCAACTCCTCCTAGTAAGGAATCACTCCCAACAAAGTTATCCACTTTGCCAAATATCTCAACAAGCTAGCATCAAGATCAACAAGCCCTCCTTGGCACATACACCAAGCTTGTATAAAACAAGCTCTTAGCACTAGTAGTTTTGTCTTCCTTAGGGTTTCCAAACCCTGGTCATGTTTCATCACACAATTACATGACAAGGCAATTGTAGTGTTGGCCTCTAAGTTGACATAATTCATCATAGGGTTTTAGAGACTTGGTTATTTTATTCTTGGTATTCCATGGATGTTTTGGTGCGTTTGTTGATGTAAGAGTTGGTGAGCTAGAGTTTGAGTATTTTTAATGTTCCATGGATGGCTTGATGCTTGTGTTGATGCAAGAATTGACAACCTAGGGTTTGAGTCAACTCTTGCATTAGCACAAGCACAAAATTATCCATGGAATATCAAGAATTCAATAATCTTTGTTTTCCAAGTAAGGCATCTCACCAACTATGAGAGTCTTGATCTTGCCCTAGCCTCTATTCATCACACAAGAACAAGATTACAATCTCATCTAGGTGCTAGCTTGTTTCTTCATGTCATCTACTATGGATGAACACTAGTACTACAACCTTAGGTTTTCAACTCTTGCATCAACACAAGCACCAAGACATCCATAGAACATCAAGAACTCAATAACTGAGTCACTTTCCAACTCCAAGCAAGGTATCTCACCAACTTCAAGACTCATCAAATTATAGGCTCTATGATCTTGCCCTAGCCTTCGTTCATCACACAAGAACAAGGTTGCAATCTTGTCCAAAGCACTAGCTCCTTTCCTCATGTCTTTTATTAGGGATAGAACCCTCGTGCTAAATCAAGAGCCATAAGTTAAACCATCTTCACCTTCATCGTCATGTTCTTCTCAAAGGTTTACATGTATAACAAAAACGTCAACATCTCATAAGCGTAAACTCTCCAAGAACATCCAAGTTGTTTATTGTTTCTTCATGTCTTCTACCTACCAAGGTTTGCATCACAATCCTTAGTATTTTGCTCCCTATAGGACTCCCTAATATTTTGTTCAGTGCAAGACTTCTTTAAGATAATTACAAAGATAGAATATAGTACAATGATAATAATGATTACAAGAGTTTTCTCCTTCCTTTATATATAAATTGGGTGGGGGAAACTAACATAAAACAAGGACTGCCCATATAAGAAACCAATAATTCAATCCCACATGGAGCGCTCTATGATGCAATGATGTCCAAGTGTCACACTAGGGTTTATCCAACCCCGAAGATGAAATGCACTCTAAGCATGATACTTCTAGAGCTCAATGCCTCTCCTCCTTGATGGCGTGCCCTCCATAAAGCTATTAGTTCAATGCGTCTATTCCATTTTTGGTATCCAAATGTCCTCATGCAAAGCATTCCTCCTTTAACTATGTGCCATATGTCCTTAAGTAAAGTGTCCAACCTTAAAGGTGTATATTGCATGGAACCAAGCTTCTCAAGGGCCAGGTGCCCTCCTCCAAGTGCCTAGTGCTCTTCCTCCTAGATAGGTTTCTTGATCGCTCTGTGTCAACCACCCTATAGCAGCATATAATTTTTTTCAAAGCACTCCATCATGCTCGAGCAGTCAAGCAGCCAAAGATCATCATTATCCTTCAACTATTTGTGAAATCATGTAAACCTAAATTCTGCATCTCGGTGGGCCATTGTAAAAATGATTCTAGTATGTTTATAAAGCCATGTAAAACACGTAGATAAGCTTAAGAATTTTTGCTAACGAGTTTCATTCTAGGGAGTTTTTTAACCTCAACTAATTATTTGTGTTTTAAACAATCAGGTAATTAGTGGATTTTTTCTCCCAGATATACCCCCAAAGCTAGGGTGGGATTCGGTGGTGATGTCTTAAGTAAGTCCTAGTGTATCGAGTCTATGTATTTTCATCATACTAGATCATGTATGGAGTCTTATAGAATTTGGTTGAGTCTAAGTGTCTATTTTTTATTATTAAATTTCCAGCTGGTTAGAAAATTTAATAAATTGGATGTAAATTGTAAAATCAAATGATTGTAAAAGTTGAAGGGGGTAGGGTACTTACAGTTAGAACTTCTACACCTCAACTTAATGTCTAGACACTTTTTGAGGGTTGAAATTATGTCTATCCCCTTAAATTATTTTTATTCGACAAAAATTAAGCCAAAAAATGGTCAAAAAATTAAAATTGAGAGAATAAAATTCTCCAAGTGGAAAAACGAATTTTTGGAGAAGGTGAGCATTCATGAGGAATAGTTAAATTTGACAAACTCAATTCCAAGGAAAAAAAACCCACAGAAAGTTACAATGTTAGATATTCAAATAAAAGCAAATGAAAATAGATTGGAAAAAAATTTAAATGGATGATCTTTAAGTTGTTTTTTTGTTGTTGTTGTTGTTTTTTTTTTTTTTTTTTTTTTTTCCCTACTGGTTCGCGGACCCTGGTCAGTGAGTCCGCTACGTCCAAGTTCGAGAAATCTGGGTGGACCCCACCCGAAGGGGGTCCACCCCTCGGTCACCACAGACCTAACCCCAAGAGCTTTCAGGTTTCGACCCTGTGACCTCCCATTGGCGAGGCCCCGACTTGACCGATTGTGCTAACCCTTGGGGCTATGATCTTTAAGTTGTTATCTCTTACAATGTGATATTCAAATAAAAGCAAATGAAAATAGGGGAAAAATTTTTAAATGGATGATCTTTAGTAGAGTGAGAGGAAAGAAAACCCCCTTTCACAATGTTCTTATGATCAATCCTTGAAATGTCCCAGCATGGGTTCTTTAACCCTCACGCTCAAGAGTGGGATGATTTAGCCAAAAACTTCCCTGCAGTTAAGTTACCATAAACGTCAGGCTAACCTCCCCAAAACGTTGTTCATCCAGAAACTAGTACGAAACGCATAAAAAATGGCACAAAAAAATATTGCTAACGTTTCAGAATTTGTTGGAATCCGAAAACGTTTTTAGGGCGTTTTTCATAAAAAGCATTTATTTCCGATCATTTTTAATACGTTTCAGATTTTACCAAAACTATTCCGACCAAAATAAGAATGTATTGGGATTTTTGAATGGCCACCAAGAATGGTTTTCACATTTTATATTTGATTTTCGTTGTGCTTTTTATGAGGTTGTTTTCTCATTTTATAACCTTTACCTAGTCAGCATTTGTCATTTTCCTAGAGCGGTAATTTTCATTTGCGTTTATCATTTTGAACTGACTGTGGAGTGACCCGACCCACGAGCGATTGTGAGTCTTGACATTGTGAGCGAGCCGCCGAGCCCTCAGCCCATGAGCCACTAAGTCTTGACATTGTGAGCGAGTCGTCGAGCCCTCAACTAGCGAGCGAGTAGTGTGGACTCTGGAGCCTTCAACCCGCCAACCGAATGTGTCACTCAGCCACTGTGGGAGCCTGAATCGATCTCTAGAGCCGAGCAGAATAGTGTAAGTGTTCACTATTCAAGGCTCATTTTAATTTTTGGCATGGCGATATCATGATATCGGAAGTCCATTTTGAATGCTAATTTCTACACCCTCGGGCCTCTGTTGGACAACCATTATGGTAAACTGAAGTTCATTATATGTAGATAATAACATATTTCATTAGAAATCATTTTCAACAAAAACAATGTGCCATCCAATCTCTGAAGATTTGTAGTTGACAATCGTACAACAAACCCTTGATCAGTTATATCAATGATTCGGTCCACTAAAGCATTCCTTCCCTAACCTGAGATAAAATTCTCCACATCGACTTGGAACAAGGGACTTTCCATTTTCTAAAAATTTATCCTACAATCCACGTCCTACAAATATGTTGATTTTGACCATATGACATTTACTGTTAAGTAAATTGTAGAGTAAGGGTTCAACTGAAGGAGAGAGCTCTCAACAGTCTTGTTGGCTAATTGCATAGAATACATAATTATTCCCTCATTGGAGTCACCAAAATGGAAGTGTTGAGATTCAACTTTCAAGCAAGTGTGTGACTTCTACATGATTGTATTTTAACCTGAACCTTGCCTTCTTGGCCTAAGGGAAAATATGAAAACACACTTTTTAGAACATGTTAAATCATTTGCCAATAATATGGGAATTCTATAATAAAAAAGGGACTGCAATGGCTACCTAAAGAATCACATTTCCTGCCAAATAACTCATTGTATATCCTGCATAAACACAACAATTTAACCTCGGCAAAGCAATGGTGGGTCCTCTTCAAAATGACATTTTAAACTGAATCTTCTTTGCTCACTTAGTAGAAGATTTAAAAAAACATTATTCTAGAGCATGTTATATCAATTGCTTATACGTTGATATATCATTTATTTTAACGCTAAACTTTGGCTTTTTGGACAGACCTTATCTCATAATCTTTAAGGGGTTTACTGTCTGAACTGTTTTTGGTTGCAGGCTTTTTGACCATTTGCTTCAAGGAAGCTGCAGGCCCTTTGGCCTCTAAAATCTTCAATACATATAATTTGTTGTAGGGTTCTTAGAGCATTTGTTTTTTGGGGATTGTATTTGGCACTTCTAATCTTTAGGTTACCGCTGGTTTCTGGCAGATTCATTCTCAATATTTTTACGCCATAAGGCGTTCCCCTCTGAAATCCATTTCCCTTTTTGCCTACCTGTCATCCTTGGACGCCATACGATTGGATGTTAGACGATTACAAAAACTTCAACCGTCTGATCAAAACAGTTACAAATTCGTTGGAAATAGTTACAAATTGGTTACGGAGTGGTATGCATTGGTTACTTGTAACGATTAGCGGACTTCTTTTTTAAACTAAATGCTTTGCGCCTTCCATTCAGCATTGTGGTTGGTCCTCTCATCTTCAATATGAATTCATTCAATTCTTTTACTTGTTATATATGGCTTACATGCGCGCTATGTCTAGTATTTTCTTTAGGCTAACATGTAACTGATTATTTATATGACTGCAAAAGGAAGACAAAATCAGGGTGTTGAAATGGTTGCCTGTCCATGTCAATATTGTTGATCATGTTATAGTCCCGTTTATCAAGCTGGCCAACAATTGCAGTTTGGATTTTGTGAAGAAATATGTAGCTAATTTGGCGACAGCCCCTCCCCTCTGGCAGACTCATTTTCTGTGCGTCAGATCGGAGGATGCAGAGTCCAGCGCCGTCTTTAGAATACATCATTCTTTAGGGGACGGAATGTCTCTCATGTCACTTTTCTTGGCCTGTACCAGAAAGGCCGCTGATCCTCAATCCCTTCCCACAATCCCACGCAAAACTCCAAAATCTAACACAAGGCCGATTAACGGTGAAAGCCAGAGAATATTGAATGTGCGGCCTTTGATCATGACTGTCTACAATCTTTTCCTTGTAATCTGGTACACTATTGTGGACATGATGTACTTTTTAGCAACAGTTGTTTGTATTAAGGACAACGTTACACCAATAAAGGGATATCCGGGCATAGAAACAAGCACTAAGCAAATTGAATACACGACCCTGAGTCTAGGAGATTTCAAGATTATCAAGACTGCTATAAACGAGATAAGTATGGCGCCTCGCTGTCTCTCTATCCTAGACTTTATTTGTGCTAAATAGCATTTATATTGTCTAAGGTGAAATCTTTATCAGAATCTAATGTTAAATAACATTTATAATTGACGTGTAAATAACGAGAAATCTCTTGACAGAAGTTACAACTGCTAACCATTTAAAAATAGAACCAGAGGATTATTTAGAGATAGAAAACATTGATTTCATAATAATAATAAACAAAGAAGTACAACCAAACAAACAAACAACAAAGAAACCAAAAGAAACAAACAAACAAACAAACAAACAAAAACGTAACGACGGAAAAACAAGTCGATAGAAGGAAATTATCATACAGAAGAATGGAAGAAAAACACTGTCAGTAATATATAGCAAACCCTTGAAATTTTTCTCATTGAGAAAATAGTCTTGCTAATCAAGAAAAAAGGAACAATACTCAGATTCAAATAGAACTTTGTTTGCATGTCAGCGCTGCAGCGAGAAAAGCTTTAGCAGACAATTTTAACCCCGGTTCTGGCAATAAATATTACATGAGGTATTAAACTTAACAAGTGTTAGACGGATCAAAGGTTTCGCCACTTCTGGAGCATGCAGTAAAGAAAAAGAAACATATGGAGCTAAAACCCAAAACCCTGGGCTGCCCAGTATGTGGGAAGCTTTCAAAATAAGCAACCACGAGAGTCTAGCAGGTTTCAGGCCCGAACCAAGAACCTCAACTGTGAGGCAATCACCGCTTTAGAACAAGAGCTTACCCAGATAAGGCTGAGGCCACATCCCTCTCCCGATAGTCAAGGCTGAAGTCTTTCCTATCAAAAGAAACACTGCAAGATTAAGAGCCAAGGCACAAGCAGAAATGTCATGTAATCCAAATCAAAGGAAGAGACCCTGATTATCAGAAATGGGTATTCTACTAAGGCCCAGGGGGTGCTGAGAAAAACAAGGCAACAAGGAGCAACAAAGATGTGATGGGATTCAACTTAATCCCTTTTGATGTTCGTGGAATTTGTATGAGAACCAATTGGGTAGTCTCACATGCAACTGCACTTAACTGGAGAATCACCTCCCATGCATTCATCTTGGCCTCCCCATAAGCTGAAATAGTAACTCCAATGGATATGGCCAACATATTGGCCTCGGGCTCACCTTTATAAGCTTCTTTCTTCAGGGAAACCACAATCAAATACACAGCAATGGGAATTAGAGCTTTCAGCATTTGAAATAATGATACTGAGAGGAAAACATAGGCAGAATTTGAAAACCAGAGACCCAAAGAATACACTTATCAATACTATGGGTTCAACGAGCTTGAAGACTCTTACAATAGCAACAGCCAGTGTTGAGTAGAAGCCCATGTGAATCATGGTGGGACTGATCACACTAAAGTTGTCAAGCAATGGCAACTCCAATGGATATGGCTAACATATTGGCCATGGCCTCACCTTTATAAGATTCTTTCTTCAAGGGAACTGCAATCGAATGCATATCAAATGGGCACAAGAGCTTTCAACATTTGAAATATCGATACTTTGAGAGACATGCACCAAGGGCTGCATCATTTAGGATTTGTACTCAGTTTAGGTGTCATATTCAAGGGGAAGTTGTTATGCTTTCCACCACTTCATAGATTGTTAGAGTGATGAAACAAAAGAGGCTCCCTCTTGAGGCTAGATTATGTCATTCACATCAGCTGTGTTGTTGATGTCCTAGCTCAGCCAGGTCTTGCCAAAACTCTGTTGAGGTTCAAAATTTATTATAAACTGAAATGTCTTCACAAGAATTGACCTCATAAAATGCCATAATCACAAGATATGCCATACATGGCTGTGATTATGGCTCGCAAGACCCTTAGACTTTGAACAATGAGGCTCGCAACATCACTTATGATTATGCACTCTACAATTCTGTGACCAGCTGAATGTCAAGCAATTGAACCGCGATTTAAATCCTATTTTGTCAGTAATAAGTACTATACTTTGTCTTTATTTAGTGTAGAGAACCAAGCACTTATTCTGCTCATCTATAGAAGGGACAATGGTTGTTTGCCTATGAGGTATAAGGAAATCCTATCAGATGTTTTGTATTTTCATATGGAATTGAATCATACTCCTGCACACTGTAACATTCATATATATCAACCTGTAGAGGCTTTAATAACACCTGGTATTCTGGTTAGTGATTTTATTGGACCTCATGTGCATATCCTACATGCACAGGATGGACTATTCATATGTTACAGGGTATTATTATTATTATTTAGGGTGCACATCTTCAGGTGCTCAAGAACGATTACTAAAACAGTCAGTTAATTCTGCAATTTAAAGGATGAAAAAGGAGGTTATAGGAGTCTAGTTTTGGTTCTCATCCACAATGTCACACTAGTCTGCCTGGGCATGGTTCTCATGGTTTAATAGTGACTTGAGGAGTCATAATACCATAGATCACTAAACACGAACAGCTAAGGTATCCCAAGGACAATAACCATCTTTACACATTAATTAACAGGTCTTACATTAATTATCCTAGGGGGTTTTAATACTTCCAAATGCTTAAAAAAAAGTTAGCAGAGCATTCACATTACACATTCCAGCAATCTTTTCTATAAACCAACCAAATGCAGTCAGGAGAGCCCTCCTTTTAAACTATACAACCTTATTGTTAGTATGATCAACCTTATTTTAATATATAGTGTGACAAACCGTATGTGACAGGCAGGTGGAAAACTTTTCTCGCAATTGACTAAGCGACATCCTGCGAGCTTGAGACGGAAACCCTCGTCAGAAGTATATGCTTGGCTCTTTTCCAAACAAATGAAGAGTCAATGAGGTTTTGTGTAATCACTTCTGGTATCGTATTGGGTTAACCCACCCCATTTTTGATTCCAATAAGCAGAGGTGGTCACTATGGTAATCCGATTTCAATTTGTAGTTAGAAAATGGGGTCACAACTTTCCATATTTTTTGTTTTGTTTTGTCTTTTTACATCAAACAATAGTATATTTATTAGAACCATAGTCAACTAAACAAACAGGAAAAAATTTATTTGACAGGTGGAAGAAGTGATAGGCTTAGAGCAATTGAATTGTAGGCCATGCTTCTTGACAAATTGATGAACAGATGTCTCCTTACTTGAGATTTAGGTTGGCACCATGGCACCATCCTGTCCATCATTATACACTAATCTTGTCATTATCTTCTTCACTGTGAATGACTGGCCTGTTCCCTGCAAATAGATCTGAGCATAGAGAAGCCAATCCAAGAACAATAATCTCTAGCACAAGACAATATTAATGATCTAAATACCTAATCCTGAAGCTTGAGTTTGATTTTTCTCTACTGGTTCTGAATCTCTGATTGAGAATCTCCCACTCGTCATTATCAAACCTTCTCCTTCATCATTGGCATCAGCTGCACTGCTGAGGTACTTTGGTTGGTTGTCATTGGACTTGAGAGCTTGAAGTTTCAAATGATTATAGTAACAGACAGCCAGAAAAGCCAGTCCACACCCACTCAAGTTTATGACTGTAACCTTTTCATTTATTACAGACAAAGATTATGTTATGAGCAGCCAGTCCTTGACAAGACCAGCAACATTCATAGTCAAGGCTGAAGTCTTTCCTATCAGAAGAAACACTGCAAGATTAAGAGCCAAGGCACAAGCAGAAATGTCATGTAATCCAAATCAAAGGAAGAGACCCTGATTATCAGAAATGGGTATTCTACTAAGGCCCAGGGGGTGCTGAGAAAAACAAGGCAACAAGGAGCAACAAAGATGTGATGGGATTCAACTTAATCCCTTTTGATGTTCGTGGAATTTGTATGAGAACCAATTGGGTAGTCTCACATGCAACTGCACTTAACTGGAGAATCACCTCCCATGCATTCATCTTGGCCTCCCCATAAGCTGAAATAGTAACTCCAATGGATATGGCCAACATATTGGCCTCGGGCTCACCTTTATAAGCTTCTTTCTTCAGGGAAACCACAATCAAATACACAGCAATGGGAATTAGAGCTTTCAGCATTTGAAATAATGATACTGAGAGGAAAACATAGGCAGAATTTGAAAACCAGAGACCCAAAGAATACACTTATCAATACTATGGGTTCAACGAGCTTGAAGACTCTTACAATAGCAACAGCCAGTGTTGAGTAGAAGCCCATGTGAATCATGGTGGGACTGATCACACTAAAGTTGTCAAGCAATGGGAGGCCAAGATGAATGCATGAGAGGGTTTGTTTGGAGGGAAAAACGAAAGAGGACATACAAGAATAGTGAGGGGAAAGATGCAGAGGAAGAGGATTGAGAACATCGCCAGCAGGCAGGCTACATTTTCCAAACGTAGGTGGATTGCTGAAGAAAGCTTACGAGCTCTCGGTGCTCTGCACTGCAGAAGTTGAACTTGTGATTTTCTCCCCAGCAGGAAAGCTCTATGAACTGTTTTTTAGTGCAAATCCTACTATTTTGATTCTAATAATCATGGCTATGCAAACCTCATGAGATTCTTACTAATAACCCCGGTGGTGCAAGCCCTAGTAAGTTCGATGTTGAAAAACTTAGTGTAAAACCTCCAAATCGCTGGTTTTGTTGTAGTGCTTATTGGAGAGTATATAAAAAATTTCACACCTTTTTATGAGAAATGGGAGGAAAACATGTTAAAGATTTTTAATAAATATAAAATTTCCAAAATGATGCTAGTTATGTGTGATTCTTTTTTCATTGTTTGTGATTATGAAAAATGAAACTCAATGTTTTTTCATTAGTGCACACATATTTCATTATATAATTGCATATAGAAAAATCATTCTAGAGCCGATAACAATAAAAGTGAAGAATTTATGGTCCAACCTTATATTTAAGGGAGATGTTTAAGGATGACGTTTGAATTTTGTTTTTCATTTTAAGACATTTGGAGCAAATATTAGGAAGGACTTTGAGAAAGGATTGTCCTTGATTTTCGAAAATGGAGTTGTTCCTTTCCAGCCATATGCCCCAAGTGACCATCAAAGGGAGAGCTCATATGTTTTTTGGATGTTTTCTTTATAGCCATTTTTTTACACATATCCATAGAGTCCCCATGCCATTGATGTGAATTACTTGTTCGGTTTTTTTTAACCAAAATTTTTACCCAAACAAGAAAAATTAAAAAAATGCCTCAAGATCAAAGACTGAAACAAAGACCTATTGACATACCTTTTAAAGTATGGAAAGAACTTGTAAAATCATATGAGAAGTTGGATGCACAAAGAAAAGCCGGCAATGAGAGCATTCAGGTATTGAATTTTTCATTAAACATTATTTAGAATGTATTAATACTTATAAGTATCTTAGACATGTATTTGTGTGAAAATAAATTGAATTGGTTTATGTTTAAGGACAAGGCATCCAAGGCGAGGTTAACCAAGACAAAAGTCACTCATCGTAGTGGCCAGAAAGGTTTAAAAGCACTGATAACAACCTTTGTAAGTATATTAAACATGTGATATTTTTTTAATAAATTTTGTACTAGAAGAAAGTCATTGTTATCTAATTTCTCCCTATTTATTGATTGATAGGAACTAAAATATGGAAGACCTCCAAATCATTTGGAAAAGGAGGTGCTGCAGCAAAAGAGATGGGTTGAATTTGTTGTTTGGATGGACTCTATGGTATGTAATCTTAGTTGGATTTCCAATATACTTTTAAACCATATTTTCATTTTATTTTTTAGTACTATTAGATATTATATCTTACCTCATTTTATGGTTAACATTGTATAACAAAAACATGCGTTGTGTTATGTAATTAATACTAACATGTAATATTGATTTTTTTTGTCAGAATGCTATAGGTAATGATTGCCAAGACGATGATCCAAATTATGTTCAACATATATCAGGAGATGATGAGGATGAGGATGATGGTGGTGAAGGAGGAGATGATGATGATAGTTGCGGTGTTGGTGATGATGTGGATCAAAGTAATGAGGATGGTCAAGATGATCATGAGGATGATCTTGGTGGTGGTAGCTAGGCATGCACATGCATTGTTTTTTATGAAGAAATTATTGTGTAGAATGACATTGCTATGTTTAGATGGGTGTTGTGAATTTACCCTATATCAATGAGACATTTTGATTTTGTAATCATACGATGAGTTTGATTTATGTATGTTGTTAATTTATCGTAGAATAATGATATTCATGAAATATTTTGATTTGTTAATCATATTTGAATTTTACTTGTTTTGATTAAAAATAATACTGATTTTATTAGTATTATGTTGCTATTTTATACATGTTTTGAAAATTGTTAATGACACATTGTTATTTTTTTGGATGGATGTTGTCAAATTCTCTTAAATTTCTTTACAAATGATTTTGAATTGTGATATCTGCTTTAATGATATTTAGAAACTATCATATATTTCACTATGAATCTATAAAGGGGGTCATATATGTAAAGAAAAATATACTCTATATAAGAAGTCAAATGCGGATGTAACCATGGATGCAAAATTGAAAGTAAAATTGGATGTTAAACTAGGAATTAATACAAAATGCAAACAATTGACATACAAAGTGTTTTAAATTAGAAGTGAAAAATTGTGTAATAGTTGACACAAAGAAGGGAACAAAACATGGCATACAAAAGGATATCAAATTGGGCAAAAACAAGGACACATAAATGGGCACCAAATTAGATGCAAAAAAAGACAACAACTAGATGTAAAATAAGATGCAAAGTTGAGCGTTAAAAAGAAGCAAAAAACGTTACAAATTAATATGACAAATGATGATGCAAATAATGGTGTAAATTTGGGATGCAAACTTGGGTGCAAAAAAGGAAAAAAAAAGATGTAAGAAAAGACATAAAACAAGATGCAAAATGGGGCTGAAAAAAGGTGAAACCAAGAATGCCATATTGGATGTAAAAAATGATTCCTAATCACATGCAAATTTAGGGTCGAACTCAGACACAAAATTATATCCAAATGTGGACACAAAATGAGGCAAAAAAAGATGCAAATTTGGATGGTGAAAACGATGTAAAACTAGACACCAAAAAAATGCAAAATTGGATGAAAAAGTCTGTGTAAATAATGGTGCAACATTCGACACAAGTAGACACAAAAAAATGGTGCAAAAAGGGGCATAAAATAGCTTAAAATTGGATGCAAAACTTGGTGCAAAAACAAATACAAAAGTAGACGTAAAAAATGACTCTAAATTGAATGTACCATTAGACACAAAATAAGATGCAAAGGTGGACACAACACATGACTCAACATAAGATGCAAATATAAATGCAAATTTGGATGCTCAAAATGATGTAACATTAGATGCAAGAGATGGTGTTAAAAATGATGCAAAATTGGATGAAACAAATGACGCAAAATATGGTGCAAAATGAGATGGGAAAAATGGAGACAAATCAAACGTAAATGTGGATGTAAAAAATGGTCCAAAAAAAGATGCAAAAATGGGCACAAAAATGGATGCAAAATTTGGTGCTAAATCAAATTCAACACATGGTGCAAAGATAGGCACCAAAGCTAGTGCAAAAATAGAAGCAAAAACTAGTGTAAGACTAGATACAAAACCTGACGTAAGACTAGATGCAAAAACTGACACAAAATGGATGCATAAAAAGACGTTAAATTGGATTCAAAATATAGTGTAAACTTGATGCAAATGATGGTGAAAAAATGGAAGCAAAGAATGACACAAAATAGGAAGCAAAAGAGAATGAAAATAGATGCAAAAAATGACACAAAACTAGAAGCAAAACCTGTCATAAAATAAGATGCAAATCTTGGTTCAAAATTTGACGCAAAAAATGATGCATAGTTTGGTGTAAAAAATGATGCAAAATCTAGCGTGAAAAAGGATGAAAAATCAGGTGCAAAAAAGGACGCTTTAAAAATTGTACAATAGAGCCAGATTTAGCGCCAGGTTTCTCATCACAATTACAAAAAAATGCACTAAAATCTGGCGCTAAATCTGGCGCAAATCGTTGGTTTTGTTGTAGTGTAAATATGGTCAACTTAAAGCGCTTATAGGTTGGTTCCTCAATGAAATGTGAAGTTTCACCCCCTTGCAAATGGTATAAATACAAATAAAAAACAATTTTCTGATGAGGATTATCTACAAAGCATATAAAGACAGAGACATAAAGTGAATAACAAAGTGAATAAGTTCACATCTCATGGAATTGGAAAGCAGAAAAGAAATACAAAATGTGGAGGCATACTTCTGAAAAAATTGTTCAAATTTTCTGTCGTTCAGACCTGAACTCCTATGGAAAAACAAATTCAAGTTCTGAAATATTCTAAAGTTACTCTTTGAGATATTCTAACTTTAGATTTGTGAACACATCTGGATACCTTTGTTGCAGATTTACTGGTAACGCTTATTATGGATCAATAGAGATTTGTTACAAACCTATAACAACTTGCGGACTTGTGAAGACATTGCAAATTAGTGAAGACTTCTTGTTACAGACCTACAATATTACTCTTCATTTCAATCCTGTGGAGACATAAAGGAACTATGCTGGAATTTTTTAATTAGTTTGGACCTATGTAGATACACCTTCAAGAACATTTTTGAACCTATGAAGAAAGCTTGTGTGAAACCTTGAAAACATAAAATAACATTGTTTACTAGATCTTTCTCGGAAGTTTGGAGCCATAATACTTTGCAGACCTGAAGTATTTTTTATCTGAATAATAGATTGAAGACTACATTGAAAAACATTGTGTAAGTCATTAAGTCAAATCATTTTTCTTGATCAAATTGGAGTTTGATAGGATTGGTGTCCTTGTTGTTTACCAAGTTGTAGCTTGGTGGGATTTGTGTCTAGATTATTTATCAAGTTAGTGCTTGAGATTGTTTAAAAGAGGATTGGAGTCCTCATTACTATTGATTAATAAAATTATTTTCTCTTGTCTCTTAGATGCTGGTTCAATTTGTGATAAAATATTAACTAGAATTAATAACAATTGAAATAAATATTGATTCACCCCCCCAGTACTTCCAACACTCTCAGTAGTTGCAACATTGCTGCAAAATGTTCCTCGTGCTCCTCCTTGGTTTTAAAATAAACCAAGATGTTTTCTACAAAGACCAACACAAAGTTGTCCAAATATGGACTGAGAATGTTGTTCATCAAACACATAAATGTTGTCAACGCATTGGTGAGTCCAAATAGAACCACCACAAATTCATAATGCCTAGATCTGGTTCTGAAGGTTTTCTTGTGGATTTCTTCATCCTTAATTCATACTTAGTGGTACTTAGACCTGAAGTCTATCTTTTCAAATACTACATATCCTCTCATTCGGCCAAACAAGTCATCAATCCTTGGTAGAGGATACTTGTTCTTTATTGTGGCCTTGTTTAACTGCCTAAAGTCAATGCACAGTCTTAGGGTGTCATCCTTCTTCTTTACAAATAATACTAGAGTTCCCCAGGGAAACACGTTGGGTCTTATGTATCCCTATCCAACATTCCTTTTAATTATAATTTCATCTCTACCAAATCCAATTTACTCATACGATATGGGGCTTTTGGCATTGGTGTCGATCCTTGTAATAATTCAATGGAGAAATCAATTTACATTCTTGGTGGAAATCCTGGGATTTACTGGGGAAACACATCGTTGCATTGTTTTAAGATGGCGTAATCTTCCATTCCGTCTTTATCAGCATTTGATTCACTAGTTACTTAGACAATGTACAACTCACACTCCTTCTGATTGCATCTCTTCATTTACAATGCTAATATTTGTCGAACCATTACAAGTTTTCTCTTTCCTTTCAACGTCAATATTTCCTATCCTTCATTGAGGCATTCTATCGACTTTTTGTACCAGTGAATTTTGGTTTTGTGGACCACTAACTAGCTAGTCCATGCCGACTATCATAATGTATTATCCCAATGGAAGCATGTTCAAATCAGCTGACGTGGGAAAGTTGTTTATTATAACTGGGCACAATTTTACCACATTTTCAACTCGCCTCTTAGTTCCTATTGTCAGCTGAATCAACATCAATTCCTTGTGTTCTTTACTTTATGATGAACACTTATTTGCAATTTTTAGACTTACATGGCCAAAATTGGAACCGGGGTCAATCAAAATCAAAATGTCCTGGTTATTTATCATACCTTCCATCTCTATTATTGATGCTTGGTGATCCGTATGCTTGCTGTCCAATAGACATAAATTTATGGCAAGTTATGGGCCACATCTCTCACTTTATATGATTCTTGCACATTGTCTAACATTGGACCTTTATTTTGTCACTGAGGGCATTCTCTTTGTCTTTGTTTTTCTCCACAAGTCCAACACTGCATAAGTCCTTCTCTGAACCTCTCAGGTTCCTCTCCTGTAGTCTCAAAGGACCTATCTTTAATCATAGTAGTAGATTGATGAAATTCACCCTTGATAGGGGTGACAAACTTCACATTTCTTCCTCCTAGTTGATGTCTTGTATCTCTCTTCCATTTACCTCTAAAAATGGGGTTACCTTTTGCCTTCTAATTAGTTTAGGACTCAATCTTGTGCTTGTAATTTTCATAGCAATATTCCGCCTTCTAGTTGGTGTCCTCTAGGGTTCTTGGCTCATCAAACTATATTTTATCCTTGTAAACGTATGGTAATCCAGTAAGATACCTCTAGATATTTACCTTCTCATCCTTGATGTAATGCACATACCTCAGTAGCTCCAAGAATCTATTGTTATATTCATCAATTGTCAATTACCCCAATTTGTGCTCATGGAATTCTTTGACCTTGTTGTCATAGTACCTTTCAGATTGGTACTCTCAGAAATATCTCTCAAATCTCCTCCAGGATAGCTCCTTTTCCCTCATGTTCTTGACATTCATAAGGTCTTCCCTCCAGATATAAGCCTTTCCCTTCAAGCTGAAAATGGCTACCCTTGCCTTCATATTCTTAGAGTAATCATGCACCTTGAAATAGTTTTTCATTCCCAATAACTATGATTATGGTTCTTCAACCTTCTTGATCTCTCTATAAAATCTAGGGGTTTCTCATTCTTAAATTATTTTGGAATCAAATCTTTCCCTTAATTTTTTTGTTGATGATATCTTTTAGTGGCAACACTAGACAGTTGCTCGTGACTATATGTTCCCCTCTTTGGAGTACTTAGTGGAGTTTCTCCTCTCGCTGTATCTTCGCTTGTCTGCCTATGTATTTTCTTAGACTTTTTTCCCTCTACACCATCAGTACTCAATTGATGCTTCCCAAGTCCTAATGGACTTTTCCTACCTTTACCCCTTCCTAGGTAGCTGGAACCTAGATCATGTTGCCTCTACCTTTGCAAATCTGACAAGTTCTATAATATGATTACATTTTCTTCGGCTTTCTTTTCCTGGGCTATGGAAATCCTCCCATTTTCAGCCTTATAACTTCGAAGCTCAACTCTTATACTTCTAAGGGTATTCATCCATTGGGGAGAGTCTTCTTCTTTCCTTTTCCAACTGACTCTTCTTCCTGTCAATGTTGGAATTTATTAGTGTTGTACTGCACCATTATGAAGCTCATTATTTTACTCTCTTATTTTTCCTTCGTGTCTTCTTATGTTCTATTACACACAAATAGTTGTTAGCTGAAATTAATCACAACAAACATATCCACTAATCACATGTAACCTTGGTGTGTTTGCAAAATGGGTATGCTGAAGCTAGTTGAAACATTCAATCTGGATTAGTATGTCAATTAGAGAGAAAACTGACATATCGAAATATTTCATGCTAAATGTCTCTATTAATTCACAATTTTGACATCAACATGCATATGCATACAATGCACCATCACTAGTCAAAACACTACAATCAATGTACAATTGCACACAACAAACAAATAACCTTTAAATAACATATAATGTGGCATTCCATATTGTAACATGATCAACTTTGTTCTTGCAAGGGTCCCATATTAAACTATTGCTTTGCTTTCATCTACTCTTGAGCCCATTTAATATGAATGTTGAACCTGGGTGTTCTAATACCACACTGTAAGACTCCCTCCCACCCCCATAGACTTCCCAAGAAAATAGGAGGTGTTACATTTAACTAACCCAACCCCCATGGTCTCATTATGGAAATGGGGTTACAAAATTCCCTCCCACCCAAAGCGTGTGGAACTAACTTTGGATAACACCATCACGTCCAACTCATCAAGATATTTTTGGTGGAATATATTTTACCTCAAGCTAACCTCTAGATTGAAATATATTCCCATTTAAATTTTGAACCCATAACCCTTGCCACATCAACAAGTACTACCACGTGGTACCCTGAATGTCCATGTGACAATGCCACATCACTTGTGGTCCAACGTGGCTCCCACCAAGTAATCACACCTTTGCACCATTACACCACACCTTTAGGTATGCTCCATTCCAAACCTCTATGGTGTGATGTAAACATTTACATTAAGTTACCATGGGAAGTCCCCTTTTAGCGCCTTTGTTTGTTAATACGCACCCTTGACCTAGAAACACCACAAATGAACTAATTCTAGATAGAAGGTGCATATGAAAACTTCTCCATCTATGGACACCAATTTTTCCATTGCGCTTCTGATCAACTGTGGCCATATGCTAATAACACCCTCATAGATCCTCCGATAGGCATAATCCCAAGATGATGTGGCATGACCTGTGGTGCGACCTGGAATCCATCTCATCCATCTCCTTATCACTTGTCTACTCTGCATCTCATTGATGTCATGTTAATGTCAGTGTAATGTCACAATTCCATGTGACATCCCCTCGTGATGTCATGTGTCACCCGAATTCTTTCCCTTTGGCCATCTAAAGGGGTTTCCTACCATGTATCACACCGTCAGTGTGCCACATCAATAAATTTTATCATGTTACATGTCCACATCATCCAAAAATCCCACATGGAATCCTCATAGCCTTACTCGGCATGGAAACTGCCACCTCAGCCTAAGTTAGGGGGTCCCACAAGGCATTGCTCCTTCGTGTAATTCAATGTTTCTACATTATAATTAGTTTTGGGTCCAAATGTGGTTTCTCTATTATACAACATTATACGTCTCCATTCCCTAGGACAAACATTTGTTCGTCTCCCGAGACATACATATCATCGTTTCCAAGCATTAAGTTTTCCCTGTCTTGTAGAGACATATCTCCATCCCCCAGAACGTACATATGTCCCTCTCCAAACATCAAGGGTTTTCCTATCCCGTGGATACATATCTCCATCCCTTGGAATGTAAATATATTTTTCACCAAACATTAAAGTATTTATCCATCCCATGAAAACATATTTCCATCTCCAAACATCAAGGTTTTTTCATCTTGTAGAGACATATCTTCATTAATAGCACCAAGTCTCCATAACAGCCAATTCATATCACTTGGAAAGGATGGCGTGACGTGTCTTAACGCTAATCACCATCATTAAGTGTCAACCATAGTAGTTAACAATAATTAATCGAGATTAAGGAGATTCTCCAATTTATGCTAAAATTTGGGTCCTTTTATAAAACTCACTAGGGTTTATGCGCCATCGATAAATTCCAAATCTCTGCGGCCCTAAGATTCAAAGGTTTTGAGGATTTGCGATGACTTTGCCAAGCTTCCCTTGGAGTCAAGTATCACTCAGAATAATATCCATGACCAGAAAGAAACCCTTATTATGATACCAGTGCTCTAGACATATCTATTTATATACATATACATATATCAATTTATCTCATGTTATGCACAACACCGATCATTGACTTTCAACAACCTTTAAGTGCCAGAGAATTCCATGATATTTATAGCTTATCACAAAATGGAAATCACCTTAAGTGATAATTAGTTTTTTATTCTAACCAATCATTTGTACTATGTAAATGGATCTGCAACTCATATAATACTAGTAATTACAAGGTCTCCCAGACCCTCTTAACCATGAAAGCATACACATAAGATATTTCATCAGAGACAAATAGAATATCAAATTCCTTTTTCAATCATGTTGATACATTCATTTTTATAACACACAACTTCATCATTCATTATTCATAGGGTAATACATGTCCATGTAAATATACTTATATGATCAACTGGATGACTGGAAACTAAGGGAGGAACTTCAAATCTCAACCCAACCATAGGCCAACCACACAGCAATATTTTTTGCAGTTATCCACCCCCAAGCCAGATTCAAATTTTGAGGAGTTAAGTGGTCAAGGGTATTTAGATAAATACAGGTAAATCAGATCACACTATAATTTATAGAACATAGTTCCTCCACCTGCAACCAGGTTTCTAGAATACACAGTGCCTCCACTAGCTAAACACAACAAGAATCCAGAGACCAAGATTCCATAGCACATAGTGCCTCAACTCTTCAACTTGTAGGAATATAGAGCACACTATGTCTCCACCTCATAAACTTCATGGGAATCTAAAGAAATTAGGTCTCCACATGATAAACAACACATGAATCCATAGCGCTACCTAGTGGGTCCACATGTTTTTCCTCCGTGTTCCTTTGTGATCTTTCTAACTTCCATTGTCTATGCTTGCTCTCCTTGTGTTCCTTGCATACGCATCCCCCATTCATGTATCCGCTGCCCCCAATGTTGGAATTCCTTATCTGTGTGTCTCTTGTCCTTTTGTATGTGGACTTCTCAACATGTCTCTCCCTGACAGGGGCTGCATGAGCTCTTCCTCCTCAACTATGCAGCGTACACTCCTCTTCGTTTCCTACACAAGTAGGGTCATAAATTACTCAAGGATATAGATGGTAATTTAAATGCAGCGGCTTGGGTGTACTCACTTCCCAATCAACTCTTCCTCCACAGACTCTGAATCTTTGTCCTCTTCTTAGTTCAATCATCATTTATATTTTCACATTATTTACATGAATTAAAACTCATATTCATATTTACAATTGGTAGCAAAAAGGGTTGTTACATCGGGTGACAATCTTTCAGTCCAATATTAATCTTAACTATTGGATCACGAACATAATGCACCATTAGATTCATCAAATGGCAGGTAAATGGGTAATGTTGGAAAGTGCATGGTAGGGGTCTTGCTTGTTCACATTTTATAGTTCTCTTGGACCATTGATCTATTTAATGTCTATCGTTAGATCTATTGGATGATTACTTTGCAGTAAATAATGCACAATTTTGAGTCTCACATCAATATCGTCATTTAGATCAAGGAAATATTAGCTAAATCTATTGGATATCAAGTATTTATTAAAAAGGGGGCACATCACATCTGATATGGATCTCTAATATTGAATTGAGTTGCTTTTGGTCATTATATTTATCATAAATGAAAGTTATCATAAATTATCACACACATTGGAATTCAATATGGATTATGGACCATCAATTTACCCTAAAACTCAACCATTATATCTTGCAAGTGTGCAAGTCATGTGCATGGGAAAAAGGTGGCGGATGGACCCCACATGTCATTACAGTGAGTGAGATGTATCCACGTGGAGTGGTGGTAGATGAAAGCGTACCTTCCATTTAACGAAGGTTTGTAAGATTCCATGTGGACCATGGAGCCTAGGTCGAGGCTAAGAAAGAGAGAAAATGGGTTGCACAAGTGCCAAGAGTTAGAGAAAATGCATGAAACATTAGTTCGTGCCCAATGAAAACTGAAGAGTATATATTTTTTATAATTGTTATTTAACAAGGGGGAGATCACAGAGAGATTGTGCATACTTGTTACATAAACTAGTTGCAAAGGGTTTCCACCCAACATGAAGTTCCATGATAGCATAAAGTACAATAATTAGGTATAATTTCTACTATATTTTCAGGTCATCAACTTGCAAGTTATTTTTTAGACCTTAAATGATGTTTTTAGACATTGAATATTTTAATGAATGTATGTGCTAGTTGCACACATAGTCCTAGTTATCTCAAATGAAAGAGCTTAGAGAGAGATTTCCAATAGGATAATGCATTTTCCAAATGAAGTTAGTATGAGGAAGTTACACTTGAAATAGTGAAAGTAGTGAATAAAAATCTCATAGATATTAGAACATAGCCATGGAGTTAGATTTGAAATCTGGGCTTACAAATTCTCAAGAAATTAGCAGTAAGATGTTAAAGAAATATAGGAAGGAATTGGGAAAAATAAACCTAACTTCAACAAGCCATAGTCTATAAAATTTAGCCCAAAGCTTAGATTTAGAAAAGTGATTAGTAATTTTCAAGCTATTGATGAGTGATCCAAACAATTTCCTACGAAAACAAAATAAGGTCTCTAGTGTCTTAGAGGACAAAATTTAACATGAGGACTAGAATTATGGAAGATGATCAGGAGTCCTAAAACCATGAAGAGGAAGTTAGTGGAATTAATTTCGATATAGGTTATTCTAAAACCAAATCAAGTGAAAATGTAAGGGGCGGGTAAGATAATAGAGACCTGGTGGAGTGTAACCATCCTCCTCCCACATTTACATAAGTTAACCGGTCCGTTGGGTTAAACATGTGACAAGAGGCTACTATGATGTGATTCAACTCCCAATGTATAATTAAGGAAGTGGAATCGACGAAACAAAACCATTCTGACCTTCCACACATGCTATAGAACCTCCAGGAGCCAACCAACCCTTCCAGGTGACCAAGCCTTGAGGCAACTTGATATTTCAATGATCTGGACCCCTAGCCACTCCCATGACAAACCATGCATGTGAATGAGGCCTTCAATTCACTCCCACAACATGGGCATGCCAACAACTATATAATTTTCCAGCTATTTCTGAGCCAGCAACCTCGTATTTTGTGCCACTTTTCAGGGCCAAGACTCAAGACATTGCCCAAAACTTCATGAAACTCTCAGAAACAATAAAAAAAACATTGGAACAAAGGTACTAATGAAAACACTTGATCAATGACTTGACTGGTCCCCTACCAAACATGACACATGTCGCAAATATGCAATCTATAAGTCATAACAACATATTTGAGCATAGGGGTCTCATACCTATCTGAGATTCATAAAGAAGCATTGATGCCTTATCACAATAACTACATTATCATCTATTAGGACTTATATTCATCGTTCATTTGTTTGCAAATCAAAACATGATGAGAGCCTCAAGTCTATCGTAAAACATACTCATAACCAACGTATAACTAAAAGAAATAAAAATAATATAACAACCATAAGAATTACATATGAATAAGTATATTTACCCATCAAATCAAAAAGGAAAGAAGCACTTATTAACATATGCAAAATGCAACCAGGTCTGGTACTTCCATGTACCACCCTACCATAGATTGTTTGAACCAAATATTTCTTTCATCCAATCACCCTCATTCCATATTCCAAGCATGAATATGGGATCTCATGAAACAACTCAAGCAAAATCAAACCAAGGCTTCCAGAGGCCAAACACCTCAACCCTCAACTAGTGATTCCACCTCATGGTTGGACATCACTAACCATCACCATATTGATCTCTACCCAAGTTATCCAAGGCTCTAGAGCTTTTGTTCCAACCATGGCTTCCAGGACGAGTAGCTCAACCCACAGCCATTGTCGGGCTTCCAGGACGAGTAGCTCAACCCACAACCATTGTCGGGCTTCCAGAGTGTTTTTCCAACTAAGGCTTCCAGGACTAGTAACTCAACCCACTAAGGGCTTCCATAGCATTTTTCCAACCAAGGATTCTAGGACTAATAACTCAACCCAAGTTGTTACAAGGCTTCAAGAGTGTTTGTCAACCGAAGGCTTCCAGGAACTAGTAGCTCAACCCACAACCATAAGGAACATGATAACCAACCATGAAAGAAAAGGAAAGACACCCACAAAACCATGGTTATCTAGGAAATGGAAAGGCTAGGAAAATCCACCATCAATCCACGCATTCATCCATGCCAATGACAGATCATAACCAAGAAACCACATGCATATTCCATGCATGCCAAAACTAGCAAGGAAATAATGCATGCAACTCAGTACCTGCAAGAAAAAAACATTGTAGCTATTAATCCTTATGTCCTCTTACGCTTTCCTACTCTTCATTTGACTTCTTGCTCCCAAAACTCCAAGTATGCCACACTCCTCTAAGAGTGCTCCAAGAAAACTCTAAGTGTCCAAGAGTATGAGAGATAGAGTAGAATAGAGAGCTTCAAGCTAAAACTGAAATTTTTTTGTTAACTAATCCTCAAAAGCCTTTTTATTAATGAGGCATCTATTGTCTTCAATTTTCCATTATTTTCCTTCTTTTTCCTCCTCACATGCAACCTGTGACCTTTCACTTTCTTTTTCTCCTAATTTCCATTATTTTCATAAATAAAATGCCAATTAATGCCACTTTTCCTTTCCAAATCCTTTTCCATTGCCTTTGCCAATTTCTGTAGCCATTAATTAATCACAATTTATCCCCATCACTATGTTTTTTCCCAACATTCAACTTGGAATACATGTCCCATGACCATGGTTATTGTTTTGCCTTTATTAAATTTATTACATGGATTTTTTACCACGGTTGTTACAGAACCCTCCCCCTTGGGGGTACACCGTCCTCGGTGTTCAATGACACCTACAACTAGTAAGGCTATTGAAAAGAAAAACATATTTCCATTGAGATTTATAAATTAGCTCGTTGCAGTATTTACAATAATCATCCTATTGAGAAGCAAACCAACATGAGCAACATAACAACATGACAACCATGACGGCATGACACCCATGCTGCTTATTGGAGTTTTATAACACAACTTGTGGCAGTATTTACATCCATATACATATATACATATACCAAAACATGTTCCAAAAACATTCGCTCAACCTGTTATCACTCAGGTTGTCCCTTTTGACTCCCAAAGGGATACGGCTGAGGTAACCACAAACCAACTTTGGACTGCAGGCCCTAGCCTGCCTGCAGTCAGAGAGGGCTCTCTCTTTATGATTTAGCTTTGTTGAAAGGGGTGATTTTAGGCTAGATATGATGCACAGGGTTTTGATTGAGTTTTGGCGGGAAAACTGACACTTTCAGGTAGAGAGGCTGAGTATAGTCTGAATGTTTCAAACCATTGGGCGTGGAGTCGAGGATGGGAACTGCTGGTGTTTTTCTTTAGTAACAGTGAGGGGAAAATGGAGCAAGATAACTGCAGCAGAAGCAATTTTCAGGTTCAAGGGATGGCAAGAATGCTAAAGAAAGAGAGGCAGTTAAGAATCTCTCCAACAGATTAGCAGAGGAAACAACAAGGCGCTACCTAGGAGCAGTTAAGAATCCCTAGATAATTGGCCAGCACAGGTGAACTGGGGTAAACATGAGCCAGAAGGAATTCAATGTTCATAACCAATTCATTCAGAAGAAAACATCAAGAAACAACAGGAAATGAGCATAGAGAGTATTTAACTAATTCTAGGCTATTCTTTCTTCCTGCTATTTAGATAATGGCAAACACATAAACAGAGATAAGAGGCACTTATTGCTTCGGGCCGCAGCGCAGGAATTCCATCTCCAACTCTTCAACACATTCATCAACAATAGACAGTTCGTTCTCCAAGCTTTAAGCAATCTTTGATTACAGAAAAATTCAGGTATACACAACGAGTCTCTAATGAAATTCTCAATTGACCAACCCTTAAAACTATACAGAGGGTGGTATATATAGGGAAAAACTCTCTGCAGAGTTTCCTTTATTACATCTTGACCTAATTAGGTCATAAAAATGACTGCTTGACCTAATCCTATCTAGAAATAAATGCAAAGAATGTCTCGGGCCGTGCTCAGGGCCGATGTGTCAAAACTGAATGAATGATGTTGTCCTCGGTGGCTTGCTGCAGTGCTTTCTGCAATAAATGGGTATGGGTCTCTGCTTCCTTGCTGTCCTGGTGTCTTGAATGTCTTGACGGTGATTTGAAAGCAAGGATGGGCTGATGCTTATCGATTTGATTTTCTGGGGGCTTCATCAATGTTCAGGTGCCTCGAGCCCCTAAAAAATCATGACTGATTCTTTCTGGCGTCCTTTCTTCCACTGATACTCTCTGACAAAATCTGGGCTGCTGATCTGCTGTGCTGCGTGTCTAATCACCAGTAAATGGCCGCTGTTCGGCCTCTGTATCATCTGGAATTGTCTTCTGATCATTTTGGTATGCTCTGTGAAGAAAACGGATCATTTCTGCGCCTTTTCGGGCTTCCTGGGGCTGCATGGGGCGAAGATTCCTTAAAGATTCTCCATTCTGGCCCAAAAAATCCTGCTCATCAAAAACTGCCTCAGAATTCGATTCCGGGGCTCCGAAGTGCGATTTTTGCGCCTCTGCGTCCAAAAAGGGCTGATGACGTCAGCATTGTACGGCGGGTCAGCATGACGTCAGCATGGCGACATGGCGGGATGACGTCATCACGTACGGTCGATGGCGTGGCAGGTACAGTGGCGGGACATGTGGCAGTGACGTGGCAGGAGGCCACGCAGGCGGATGACTGTACAGGGGGGGTGACGTGGGTTGTTGACTGTGCAGGGGTGACGTGGGCTGGTGACGTCACCGGGCGGTAAGCGGTATGTGTCGCACCGCTTATGGTGGATGGAGGGGTTCCCCACAACCCGACGCTTGACGCGTGGCGGGAGTACGGCGGCAAAACCGCCGAACTCCCGGACTTTAAAGGCGGGGCGCGTCGGGGATGAGGATGCTCGCCAGCCGTTGATCTACGGGGCTGTGGATCGGACGGCTGGCGGCGAACGCGACGGGACATGGGGTTAACGGGCAGGAATATTCACAGGAATATTCCAAATTTAATATGCGCGGGGGGTTATAGACTTAGGGAAACGGGTTTAAAGGGTTTTTACAGCGGTGGGGTGAAGTTTTACAAGGGGGAACGTGAAAACATGGGTTTTTTGGGGTTTTTGGAGTTAAAGGAGAGGTTACTGGCTGACCAGATGTCAAACCAGTTCCTCAATGACTCGGATGGGCTAAAAACAGTCCCAGATGGACTGAGATTTCCCGGACTTAGTAGAAAGTATGGCTATAATGCCAGGGAGGGGTATTTACATAGGGGGATTTATATACATGATTCTAATAGGGGAAGGGAAAATTGTTAGGGAGCTATATAATAAGGGCGATGAGAAAAGAAAGATGTTAGTGAACTCCAGCCTGAGTACCTCCAACTGAAAAAACTGCCTCAAACCAAAAATGGATTGCTTTATCAAAACTGGAACACAGCAGTGGCCCTTAGACCAGCCTACTCTCATGGATACTTTCTGGCCATCTGTAGCAAATATGGAGCATTGCAGCATGCATAGCACGACATATTTGGCATGTAAAACTGTCGATCATGAAAGATGATTAACCTGCTGCAGCAGGAGGCTAACAGTGGCTCCACTTGGGGATGGCTTTTCCTTGTGAAAAGTCAAGAACAACAGGTTAGACTGCCTTGTATTCAATTGTTACTGTGTTCTGCAAATTTCTCTTGGCTGGCTGCCTTATTAATCCTACCTACCTACCTACCCTAACCAGTACTTACTTTGCTGTTAGGTGAAGTGAAATAGCCAATGCAGCCACTTAAGTAATAATAACATGAGTGGGCTTTGCTGCTTATGCTTGCTAGTGACATCAACTGAGATTTTACAATTTGTTATGGCTTTGTCAATCTTTGAGAAGATCAAGAAGCTACTGACCTCCTTTGAGTTGTTTAAATACTGTACAAAACTGTCCTGCAACATATATATATAATTTTTTGGCTGAATTAAAGAACTGTACAAAGGTTCAGGATCACTACCATGCCTTGGAGTCGGGAGATCATTGTCAACTTGATACTGAGTCTTGCAGCCTGTTGATGGCGTTGTGCACTGATCTCTTTCATTATTCTGCCTGCCAGCGGATAGGTCATTCAGTACTTGCAGAGGTGCTTGTAATTTATTACCATCTGGCTCGAATAGGGCCAGACTGATCTGTGCTGGCTGCTGGTTTTCTTCTTCTTTGAATAATTCAGATGGCTGAGAACAAAGAGGCAGGGGATCCACTTGGATCATCTGGTCATATGCTTTTGCTTCTGGGTCCTCCTCAATCTGATATTCAATGGCTCTATTTTTGGTTCCTCCTTGACTGTATGATGACCTTTAGCAGCATTTGAAAGCTGCTGCTCTGATGTACAAGGAGGCTTTTCAACAATCTCTTCCAAAGGAAAAACACAAAAATTTGACATAAAATCGCTTTTAAAGTACAATATGCACAACAAAATTTGGTGCAGGAGAAAGAACACGATTTCTTGGATGATCATCCAAGTCAAGAACCTGATCTGCTTATATAATTCCTTCGAGTTCATTTCTCCAGCGGAGTCTTTATTATACGGGTGATGTGGAGTCGCCAGGTGGATGATGTAACCTTAAAGTGCCTGATCTCTGTCCACCGTCACAGATCAGAGCTGAACATGAAAAACCCTGAAGAAAAGGAACACTTTCTCCAGAAAACGAGGCGAACTGGTCAAAATTGAGGATTTGCACTAATAAACACATGATTCATCTCCCCAGTGGAGTCGCCATTATGTTATCACTCAGGTTGTCCCTTTTGACTCCCAAAGGGATACGGCCGAGGTAACCACAAACCAACTTTGGACTGCAGGCCCTAGCCTGCCTGCAGTCAGAGAGGGCTCTCTCTTTATGATTTAGCTTTGTTGAAAGGGGTGATTTTAGGCTAGATATGATGCACAGGGTTTTGATTGAGTTTTGGCGGGAAAACTGACACTTTCAGGTAGAGAGGCTGAGTATAGTCTGAATGTTTCAAACCATTGGGCGTGGAGTCGAGGATGGGAACTGCTGGTGTTTTTCTTTAGTAACAGTGAGGGGAAAATGGAGCAAGATAACTGCAGCAGAAGCAATTTTCAGGTTCAAGGGATGGCAAGAATGCTAAAGAAAGAGAGGCAGTTAAGAATCTCTCCAACAGATTAGCAGAGGAAACAACAAGGCGCTACTTAGGAGCAGTTCAGAATCCCTAGATAATTGGCCAGCACAGGTGAACTGGGGTAAACATGAGCCAGAAGGAATTCAATGTTCATAACCAAATCATTCAGAAGAAAACATCAAGAAACAGCAGGAATTGAGCATAGAGAGTATTTAACTAATTCTAGGCTATTCTTTCTTCCTGCTATTTAGATAATGGCAAACACATAAACAGAGATAAGAGGCACTTATTGCTTCGGGCCACAGCGCAGGAATTCCATCTCCAACTCTTCAACACATTCATCAACAACAGACAGTTCGTTCTCCAAGCTTTAAGCAATCTTTGATTACAGAAAAATTCAGGTATACACAGCGAGTCTCTAATGAAATTCTCAATTGACCAACCCTTAAAACTATACAGAGGGTGGTATATATAGGGAAAAACTCTCTGCAGAGTTTCCTTTATTACATCTTGACCTAATTAGGTCATAAAAATGACTGCTTGACCTAATCCTATCTAGAAATAAATGCAAAGAATGTCTCGGGCCGTGCTCAGGGCCGATGTGTCAAAACTGAATGAATGATGTTGTCCTCGGTTGCTTGCTGTAGTGCTTTCTGCAATAAATGGGTATGGGTCTCTGCTTCCTTGTTGTCCTGGTGTCTTGAATGTCTTGACGGTGATTTGAAAGCAAGGATGGGCTGATGCTTATCGATTTGATTTTCTGGGGGCTTCATCAATGTTCAGGTGCCTCGAGCCCCTAAAAAATCATGACTGATTCTTTCTGGCGTCCTTTCTTCCACTGATACTCTCTAACAAAATCTGGGCTGTTGATCTGCTGTGCTGCGTGTCTAATCACCAGTAAATGGCCGCTGTTCGGCCTCTGTATCATCTGGAATTGTCTTCTGATCATTTTGGTATGCTCTGTGAAGAAAACGGATCATTTCTGCGCCTTTTCGGGCTTCCTGGGGCTGCATGGGGCGAAGATTCCTTAAAGATTCCCTGAAGATTCTCCATTCTGGCCCAAAAAATCCTGCGATGAGCGATTTAGCGCAAATCGCTCATCAAAAACTGCCTCAGAATTCGATTCCGGGGCTCCGAAGTGCGATTTTCGCGCCTCTGCGTCCAAAAAGGGCTGATGACGTCAGCATTGTACGGCGGGTGACGTCAGCATGGCGATGTGGCGGGATGACGTCAGCATGACGTCATCACGTACGGTCGATGACGTGGCAGGTACGGTGGCAGGACACGTGGCAGTGATGTGGCAGGAGGCCACGCAGGCGGATGACTGTATAGGGGGGGTGACGTGGGCTGGTGACGTCACCGGGCGGTAAGCGGTATGTGTCGCACCGCTTATGGTGGATGGCAGTTTCGGAGGGATGGGCTCCACCACAACCCGGCGCTTGATGCGTGGCGGGAGTACGGCGGCAAAACCGCAGAACTCCCGGATGTTAAAGGCCGGGCGCATCGGGGATGAGGATGCCCGCCAGTCGTTGATCTGCGGGGCTGTGGATCGGACGGCTGGCGGCGAACGCGACGGGACATGGGGTTAACGGGCGGGAATATTCACAGGAATATTCCAAATTTAATATGCGCGGGGTGTTATAGACTTAGGGAAACGGGTTTAAAGGGTTTTTACAGCTGTGGGGTGAAGTTTTACAAGGGGGAACGTGAAAACATGGGTTTTTTGGGGTTTTTGGAGTTAAAGGAGAGGTTACTGGCTGACCAGATGTCAAACCAGTTCCTCAATGACTCGGATGGGCTAAAAACAGTCCCAGATGGACTGAGATTTCCCGGACTTAGTAGAAAGTATGGCTATAATGCCAGGGAGGGGTATTTACATAGGGGGATTTATATACATGATTCTAATAGGGGAAGGGAAAATTGTTAGGGAGCTATATAATAAGGGCGATGAGAAAAGAAAGATGTTAGTGAACTCCAGCCTGAGTACCTCCAACTGAAAAAACTGCCTCAAACCAAAAATGGATTGCTTTATCAAAACTGAAACACAGCAGTGGCCCTTAGACCAGCCTACTCTCATGGATACTTTCTGGCCATCTATAGAAAATATGGAGCATTGCAGCATGCATAGCACGACATATTTGGCATGTAAAACTGTCGATCATGAAAGATGATTAACCTGTTGCAGCAGGAGGCTAACACAACCAACGAATAAGGAAGAATACATAGCCCGCATCTGATCAATCATCTCCCGTGTAGCTTCATCGGGCCCAAAGTGATCCCACTGCACTTTAAATTGCTCGATTGCTTAGTTCTGCAGCATGAGCATATTTATCTGTCAAATTCACTAAGGTTCTGGCTGGAATTCTCCTTCTGGTTCCACCTACAATACAAACTAGTGAATCACATGATCAAAATCTTTAACATACTTCTTAAGCAATGAAACATGGAAAACATAATGTACTTTCACTGTCGGAGGCAATGCAAGTCAATAGAATACTGGTCCAATCCTCTCAAGAATATTGAAAGGTTCACAATATCGAGGTGCCATCTTGGCACATGATCCAATCCTCAAGGAGATCTTTTTGGGCTTGATACACAAGTACACTTATTCCCCAACCTGAAACTCCTTAAACATCTTGTTCTAATTTGCATAAATTTTATGTTTGTCTTATGATGTCTTCAAATTATTCTTTATTACCTTAGTTTCTTGTTCCATCTCTACCAACATGTCTGGTCCAATCAACACCATGTTCATTGGATCACTCCAACTAATGGGAGTATTACAACTCTGCCCATACAATGCCTCAAACAGCCTCATCCTCAAATATTCTTGATACCCATTGTTGTAAGCAAACTCAACCAGTGGAAGATACTCTTCCCACTTCCATTGTTGATGCATTACATATATCCTCAACATATCCTCCAATATCCTATTGACCCTCTCTATTTTCCCATCTGTGTGTGGATGATAAGTTGTGCTGAAGGCCAACTCTATACCCAAACCCGCGAATAACTCTTTCCAGAACATAGAAGTGAACTTCGCATCCTTGTCTAACACAATATTCTTCGGTACATCGTTCAACCTCAGTACATCTTTGATGAAAATTTGTGCTACATCATTAGTTGAATATGTAGACTTCACTGTAATGAATTGTGCAACCTTTATCGACCTGTCAACCACGACCATGATAGAATCATGTTGTCTAGATGTCCTCAGAAAATTTGTAATGAAATCCATGGTAATAACCTCCCACTTCCACTCTGGAATCAAAATAGGTTGAAGTAATCCACTTGGATGCTTATACTTTGCTTTCTCTTGCTGACAGTGCAAACATCTATCCACAAACTCTGCCACTTCCATCTTTAGATTCAGCCAATAATAAAACTTCTTCATTGTTGTCAACATCTTCTGATATCCTGGGTGAGCTGAATATGGCTTAGCATGAAATTCCCTTAAGATAATCTTCTTGAGCTCACTGTTGTCTGGCACATATATCTTGTCCCTAAATATGACCAAGCCATCTTCTATGAGACAATATTTCACATCCCGATCACCTATACCCTACGTAACTTGTGCATAAGCTCCTGTTAAAATTGGAAACTAGGGCCAAACTCCATGTGGGTCACGTTATTCATGTCTGATAATATTTTTCCTAGATTCCTCTTGTCGAGAGGTGTAGGATTGATCTAAATATCATCTGATTCCAATAAGTATTTATGGAGATATGAATTTATTTTGATTATGGAATAATTATCAAGCCGACCAACAACTCATGTAGGCTCAAAAGCCCAATAGACACATCTATTCATCATCAAAATTTGTATATAAATACAGGAGATCTTTTCCTCATTTGGACACACACATCTCATCACATCTCTCTCTCTCTCTCCCCTACGCAGAAAAGAGCCTCTTCTCCTACTACGCAGAAAGGGACTCTTCTCTCACACGTGTGGAAGGAAGGACGCAGAATTTAGTGCTGTAACTGCAAATCAGAAGTTTGGCTAGCATTGATCATCAGACTCTCTCTCAGAACTGCACTGTAGGTGCAACTGACTCTCCTTAGAAGGCTGCATTTTTTGGTGAAGGAATCAAGCCAATCCGACGGTTGGTTTGCAAGATATTGTCTGCCCTAGTTTAGGGTTGATCTAGGGTTTGCTGCTGCTAATGTAAATCAGATTTATGTACTATTTCTCTCTGCTGAATTATTGAAGATAAAGGAAGATTTGATCAAAGGGTTTCCCCATATTGGGGTTTGTCCCTGGCTAGCCGCCACATCTTGTGTCTCTTGTCTTGGCTTGTTTTCTGTCGATCGTTTAATGTTCTATCTACACTTTACTTACTGTACATGTGATTGCTAATCTGTGGATAATAATAATAAAAAGAAGTAAACTGCTCTAAGCATAGAACATACCATAACTTAACATGGGATCAAAGCTGAGGTGAAGACAAAGCCCAAGCAAGAGCAAGAGCAATCACAAAGAGAAGATTGGCAGGCTATCCAAAAAGAATTCATGGGGTCCTCAACACACTTCCCTACTGAAGACAAGCTCCGTGAGAAGTCTGACTACCACGGATGGAATATGTCTCTCGATCTTACATCAGAAGAACAGGAAGTGTTGGACCATGTGAGAGGCATAATTGTTGAGCCTCCATCAAATGCATCTGTTGCTGCTAGGAACAAATGGACCAAGGGGGAAGTCAAAGCTAAGAAGATCATCCGGGACTCTATCAACAAACATTTGGTGGCCTACATCTCCGATCTAAACACCTCCAAGGAAATCTATGATAGACTGGTGAGTTTATTTAAAGTTAATGATGCAAATCAAGTTTTATTTCTTAGAAATAAGCTGAAGGAAATTAAGAAGGGCAAAGATGAGAGCATGCAAGCATATTTCTTAAGAATCACCGAGATCAAGAACGATCTCCTATCTATTGGAGAAATTATTACTGATAGGGAAATGGCACTCTCAACCCTTGGAGGATTACCATCCGAATGGTACGTGTTCAGGACTACTCTTCTCAACAATAACATAATTCCTGGTTTCGAGGAATTAATGGCAAGATGCATTCAAGAAGAAACAAGGATAGAAAAGCAAGAAATGCCCATGCCTAAAGGTCCTCTTGTTGCCTTTTCTTCTCATGCTAAGAAAAGAAATAATTCCGGGACTAAATCAAAAAGAAAGGTTGGACCTAAGGGTGGAAGAAAAGGAAGATGTTACATTTGCGATAAAGTAGGTTACTATGAAAGGGAATGCCCTGATAGAAGGAACTCTCACCAGGACGACGATCAAAATCCCTCTCATGGCAATCAAAGGAATGGAAAATCTAATAGCAGAGGTAAAAAGAGTGCTGGAAATCAAGGAAGAGGACAACCATTCAAGAAGGCTAGAAATTCTAGGTATGAATCTAACACTGTTGACAATAAACAGGATGAATATTATCTACCAGTTGCTCTATCTACCTCTGCTCCTTCGGACTCGCTGGGAAATTGGCTTATTGATAGTGGCGCCTCAAGGCACTTCACTGGTTACAAAGAAGTTCTCCATAATCTGATAGAGAAAGAAACTAACCTAGAAATTGTCCTTGGAGATAATATGAAATATCCTGTGAAAGGTGTAGGCAATGTCTCTCTTACATTGAATCAAGGTAATACGATCCACTTATAGGATGTATTATATGTACCTGACCTCAAAAAGAACCTGGTGTCCATCTCGAAAATGGAAGACAAAGGCTACAAGGTGACCTTCAGTAATGGCAAGGTACGTGTATGGAAAAACAATGTTAAAGATGCCTTTACTCTTGGGTTTCGAGTTGATTCATTATATCAGGTCGGTGGAAGTGTGCTAGGTGTCATGTCTTGTGACACATCTCTTCAGTCTGAACTTTGGCATCGGAGGTTTTCCCACCTTCATTATAAAGCTCTACCCGATGTAAGACAAATGGTGACAGGGATGCCCGAATTCTAAGTAGAGAAAGAAGTTGTATATCTGGGATGTGCCAAAGGAAAGCTCAAAAGGGGACTATTCCCCTCAAGCCAAAGCAAGACCTCCGATATATTACAGTTGGTTCACTCAGACATATCTGGTATGATGCCTGTGAACTCCTTGGGAGGATATTCATATTACCTTACTTTTATAGATGACTATTATCGAAAGACTTGGATATACTTCTTGAAAAAGAAGGATGAAGTGTTCTCTTGGTTTCGACACTGATCGAGAATAAAACCGAAAAGAAGATCAAGATCTTAAGGACTGATAATGGGACAGAATATGAATCTAACGAGTTTCATGACTCTTGTAAAGAGGCTAGCATTAAGAGGGAGACTACTACACCACATACTCCTGAACATAATGGTGTGGCGGAAAGGAAGAATCGTACGATTGTGGAAGCTGTTCGTGCCATGATCCATGATCAAAGACTTCCGAAGTTTCTATGGGCCGAAGCTGCAAACACCACCGTATATGTACAAAATTGATGCCCTCATCAAGCATTGGGTTCCAGGACTCCTGAAGAAATGTTCACTGGTAAGAAACCTGACGTATCTCATTTTAGAATTTTTGGAAGCCCTGTATATTTTCATGTGCCGAAAGAGAAAAGGAATAAATTGGGTGCATCTGGAAAGAAAGAAATCTTCGTGGGCTATGGTGAAAATACTAAGGGCTATAGAATCTATGTAGCCGGTCAAAGGGAAGTCGTGATTAGTCATGATGTCACCTTTGACAAAGATATGGCTCTCAGCAAGGTGAATAATCTTCCTACTTTAAGGAGCTCTCAAGAAGCTGACACCAGGGAACCAAAAGAAAAACATGATGTAACAATGCCCGATGTGGATGAACCCATGGATCCCATTGATCCACCTGAGCCTTCCTCTTCTAGGAAGAGGCCCTATTGGCTTAGGGGGCTACTTGATGATGCTGAAGGACACACTGCACCCTGAGGAACCTTCCGTGAAAGTAAGAAACCTAACAAGTATCAGGGATACCTGACCATCATGAGCACGATCATACAAAATGAGCCTTCATCATTCTCAGATGTCATCAAGCATCAAGTATGGAAGGATGCTATGTCCGAAGAATATGAGTCTATTATGAAGAATGATGTCTAGGAAGTAGTTCCCAGACCCCAAGACAAGACAATTGTCACTTCTAAATGGCTTTACAAGAGAAAGCATGCAGCAGATGGAAGTACGGAAAAGTATAAGGCTTGTTTTGTTGCTCGTGGCTTCTCCCAGAAGGAAGGTATAGACTATGACGAGATATTTGCACTTGTTGCCAGATATACCACCATCTACTCGATCATAGCCCTTACGGCTTCACAAGGGTGGAACCTACATTAGATGGATGTTAAGACCACGTTCTTGCATGGTTCGATCAAAGAAGAGGTCTATGTGGAGCAACCCGAAGGATTTGAGATTTATGATCGAAAATCTCATGTATACAAGTTGAAGAAGGCTCTCTATGGGCTGAAGCAAGCACCCCGAGCATGGTATGAGAGGATCGATAGCTGCTTGATGAAGCTGGGATTCACTAGGAGTGAAGCCGATCCTAACCTTTACTTTAAGGTTGAAGATGACAAACCTCTCAAACTGGTGTTGTATGTGGATGACCTCTTTCTAACAGGTGTAGACCCTCTCATTCACAAATGTAAGAGGGAGCTGGCTTCTGAATTTGAAATGAAGGACCTAGGACTGATGCACTATTTCCTAGGACTTGAAGTCTGGCAGAAGCCAAGGGAAATTTTCCTATCTCAAGGAAAATATGTGGTGAAGATATTGGAAAGATTCGGTATGGTGGACTGCAAGCCTGTAACTACCCCGATGGAGCTTGACTTTAAGAAGTTAAGCGGTAGCGCTGCTGGACCTGTTTTACGAAATGCCACCGAGTATCATCAACTCGTCAGAGCATTAATGTTCTTAGTGAACTCCCGTCCAGATATATGCTTCACAGTCAACACGTTGAGTCAACATATGGTTGAACCTCACCACATACATTGGATTGGTGCCAAGAATCTGTTGAGATATCTTCATGGCACAATTACTTATGGGTTAATATACACTACCGGAGATGTGAGACTACTTGGATACACTGATGCTGATTGGCTAGGCAGTGTGGTGGATCATAAGAGCACTTTTGAGTGCTGATTCTCCTTGGGAGCTGCTTCGATATCCTGGACAAGCAGGAAGCAAAAGTTGGTGGCTTTGAGCACCACCGAGGCAGAGTATATTGCTGCTAGCATGGCTACTTGTGAGGCAGTCTAGTTATGAAAGCTCTTTAGTGAGCTGTTTGGATTTACATTGGATACCACTGTGATCCTGTGTGATAACCAGAGTGGGATTCGTTTATCAGAGAATCCCGTATTTCATGATCGCTCCAAGAATATCGATATCAAGTACCACTATATTCAAGATATGGTGCAACGGGGAGCTATAAAGCTCCAACATATCGGTACAGATGAACAGGTTGCTGACATTCTGACAAAGCCCTTAGGAAAGGTCAAATTTTTTACTTTCCGAGAATGACTTGGTGTCATTCAAAAACCCTATGATGAGGGTCCTATATGATGTATGGAGCTCTTGGAGCTCTGGGGGGGCACGGGGTACTTCTTGGAGCGATATATGACCACAGGGTGACTCACCATCCCCTGGTGGTGTACGTGTATAGGGTAAAAGAATCAAAACTTTCCCTGTGACACCCCGTGCCGACTATGTAACAGGATGATCAATTCTCCTGTGAGGTCTGGATGATGTGTTCTCCATGACGATTGTGTAGCAGGATGATTAATTCTCCTGTGAGGCCTGGATGATGTGTTCTCCATGGCGATTGTGGAATAGAATGATATGCTCTCCTGTGGGCCAGGATGATTAGTTCTCTGTGGCATCCACTAGACAGGATGATTCACTCTCCTGTGGACAGGATGATTAGTTCTCTTGTTGAGGCATCCTAACCATGTAGTCTGGGACTCATGGGAAGTACCTCTCATCTGATCAATGAGCAGGGAAATGAGGATAGGGACCATAGTAATACCGATGGATGCATCATTGTATCTACCGTACTCCCTATGATAGGATGACCTTCATTGATCTGGGATCAATGACACTGGTCTGGGACCAGTGGTAGGAGTTGTACCCACTATGACACTGACTTCGAGTCGGTTGAGGACTGGTCTGGGACTAGTGGTACACACTCTGAGACTGACTTTAAGTCAGTGGAGGATGGTATGATACATCCTCGATCATTTCTTCTTCTTCATAATTCGAGCAAAGCAGAACAGAGTAGAGCAGAGCAGATTAGCACAAGGCAGAACAGAGCAGAGCAGAGCAGGGGTCAAGCTGTATAGGGCAGTGCATTTGATGGATGAATAGTAGCGATAGACAGACAAATTGCTGATGAAGTTCTCCCTAGTTGAGAGGGAGTGTTAAAATTGGCAACTAGGGCCAAACTCCATGTGGGTCACCTTATTCATGGCTGATAATATTTTTCCTAGATTCCTCTCATCGAGAGGTGTAGGATTGATCTAAAGATCATCCGATTCCGATAAGTATTTATGGAGATATGAATTTATTTTGATTATGGAATAATTATCAAGCCGACCAACAACTCATGTAGGCTCAGAAGCCCAATAGGCGCATCTATTCATCATCAACATTTGTATATAAATATAGGAGGTCTTTTCCTCATTTGGACACACACATCTCATCACATCTCTCTCTCTCTCCTGCACAGAAAAGAGGCTCTTCTCCTACTGCACAGAAAGGGACTCTTCTCTCACACGTGTGGAAGGAAGGATGCAGAATTTAGGGCTGCAACTGCAAATCAGAAGTTTGACTAGCGTTGACCATCAAACTCTCTCTCAGAACTGCACTGTAGGTGGAACTGACTCTCCTTAGAAGGCCGCATTTTTTGGTGAAGGAATCAAGCCGATCTGACGGTTGGTTTGCAAGATATTGTCTGCCCTAGTTTAGGGCTGATCTAGGGTTTGCTACTGCTGATGTAAATCAGATTTATGTACTATTTCTCTCTGCTAAATTATTGAAGATAAAGGAAGATTTGATCAAATGGTTTCCCCATATTGGGGTTTGTCCCTGGCTAGCTACCACATCTTGTGTCTCTTGTCTTGGCTTGTTTTCTGTCGATCGTTTAATGTTTTATTTGCACTTTACTTACTGTACATGTGATTGCTAATCTGTGGATAATAACAATAAAAGTAAGTAAACTGCTCTAAGCATAGAACATACCATAACTTAACAACTCCATATACCTATCATCCTATTTTCCTCCCTGCAAGATTTGATCTTGTAGATTTGTCTCGTAGGAGCTCATATTTGCTATATGGTTTACCTATATCATCCTGCTAAGAGAATCTGCAACCCTGTTTGCTTTCCCCTTGATGTACTTCATCTCAAAGTTGAAATCACTGATTGTGGCCAACCATATGGCTTTCCAGACATTCAGATTTGGTTGTTCAAATAGATACCTCAATCCACTGTGATCAGTCATCAGTACAAACCTCTTGCCAAGAAGATAGTGTCTCCACATCTTCAATGCATGGATGATCGCTGCCAACTCAAGATCATGTGTTGGATAAATATTCTCATGCTCATTTAGTTTCTGTGACTCATAGCATACTACCTGACCTTCCTTCATAAGGACTCCACCAAGTCCTCTCTTGTAAGCATCTGTACATACCACTAATTCTTTGTCTGGATCTGCAATCTTTGAAATTAGAGCATTTGTCAAGAGTTGCTTCAACAACTCAAAATTAGCTACACATTCCTCTATCCATTCAAATTTCTTACCTCTCCTTTGCAATGATGTAATGTGATAAGAAATATGTGAGAATTTCTTGATGAACCTCCTATAATAACTTGCTAACCCCATGAATGGTATTACCTCATCCATATTTCTAGAAGATTCCCACTCCATGATAGTCCTTATCTTTTCTGGATCTACTGCTATGCCTTCCTTGGAAACCACATGTCCCAAGTAATGTACCTCTATCTAAAAGAAAATACATTTACTGAGCTTAGCATCAATTGATTATTTCTTAACAATCTCAATACTGCTGCTAAATGTTAGGCATGTTCTTCCTCATTCTTAGAATACACCAATATATCATCAATGAATACAATAAAAAACTTGTCTAGATAAGGACACAATACACTATTCATCAAGCACATAAAAGTAATCATTAGTCAAACCAAATGGAACTACAACAAACTCATAATGCCCATACCTAGTCCGGAAATATGTCTTATAAATGTCCTTTTTTTTAATGTGTACTTGATGATACCTTGATCTCAGATCAATATTTAAGAACATTGTTGCTCCCTTCAATTGATCAAATAAATCATCAATCCTTGGCAACAGATACCTGTTCTTCATGGTCACTTTGTTCAACTACCTATTGTTGGAGAGGTAAATCCCCTCTGCGGACAAAGGCGATCCCACTAGCCCAAAATGGGTCTAGCAACAATCGATCACGCTACTATGCAAGTTCCTAATTGCATACTGTAAGTGGATTACGAGAACCAACCTGGAGTCCAACGCTAATGTCGAAGAAGAGTTGATACTCCCGTTCCCTTGCTCCGGCAGGTCACAATCCTTGCGATCCCCGCGAATGGATACCTGCACATGCAAAGAACGAAGCGAATACAAGCATAAAATCCACTAAAATACAACTATATTTCAGTCAGAAAGGAAATAAATCAAACATTATCATGATGAACAATGAGATTGGAACCATAACAGTAGTCATTTATTAATGAATAATCAACAGAGAAAGATACAACCAAGGTTCTGACGTTGAACCTCTCCTTTGGCTGGGTGAGCAGCTATGTATGTTTTGTAATAGACCTTCTCCCTCTCAGACTTCCGGAAGCATAACCTCCCTATGCTTCAAGACTCTTACTATCACTCAAGGCAAGCATAATCACTACTAGCGTTACTGAAAGACTAGCTTGTCAAATGCATGAGGACAGACTTTTATAGATGGAGAAGGGAGGAAGATACAATGCATCAGGACACTCATTGTGGATTGGCATTATCTCCGAAAAGCCGTTGTGGATATATGTCAAGGATAGATGATGACTCTCGACCTCTATCAGATAAACTTCATCCTCAAAAGACTTCGTGATCTGAAGGGAAAAAACCTCTGGGCGCGCGTTTGTCAAAAATCATTACCAAACTTGGTTGGCGCGGGTGTTGTTCCAAGACAGAGTGCCAATGGTCGCACGCTCTTTTGAGGATCTCAGTGATTGGCGCGGGTAAGACATTGTGGACCCGCGCTAATGGGAAAAGGGAACTTTTCAGGGATATTTTGCAGAAGGTGTCTTCAGGGAACATGAAGTACATACTCAGGGGAACATAATGCAAGTGCTTTTAGGTTATGTCACTGCTCACAGGTCCCGAAATGTGTCCTCCAACGTACGAGAACAGGGGTAATAGGGACGGTGACCAATGGTGACAAATTACTGTGTAACAGATGCCCCCTAAAGCATGAGGCCCGAGAGAGAGAGAGGGGTGAAATGCTTTACAAGAACACATGTAGCTGCCGCCGAGGATCTGCATTGAGAGATACAACTGATAGCTCAGGTACATGATGTATGTGGTATGGTTGCAGCCATCCATAAGAGAGTACATAATAATCTAGATCCATAGTATGGACACAACCATCTGATTAGGATCAATGAATCGACTCAGGTATGGTCGCAGCCATCCAGTGAATGAGTCATGTATCAAGAATCACGCCTGGATTACAACAGACACAATCCAGGGTCTTGCGCTCCATCTCGACCCGAACAGAAGTACAAGTTCAAGCATGCGAATATATGAGCTGAAGTCGAACATGCATGAACATCGTCTGATTACCAGTCAATATTGAAAACTGTTAACAGACGCGAGAGGTACCACCAATAATGACAATGGCCCTCAAGGTACTATAGGTACAATCTACAGCGTGCGAATTAGTGATCTGACGTCGAACACCCGTAGAATCATTCGATCGGAGGCCAATGATGAAAACCTCACGTCGAACACGAACAACCTGCCATTGAGGCATGCAGGCTCCAAGGCACCGGAAGGGAGTCTCTAGATCAGCCTCCTGGATAATGAGCTGAAGTCGACAGGAAGTGACCTTGATCGAAGGTGGGCCATAATGTTTCCCACATCATCGACACGAGACAGAGAGATAATGTTGTGAATCAAGATTGTGTGAGCTATCAGAGGGAGGTTGTTTCTTTGCAGAGGTCAACTTCTCTTGAACATATCGGCGGCACGATAGTGGAATTGGCAGTATTTGACATCAATGGATCAGCGGTCATGGTGACGAGGCAATGAGCAGATGAGAGGTCAAATAGGATTACCCAAGTCCACGGAGGCAAGTGAAAAAATGAGATGAGATATCCCCACCCAGACACGAAAGCAGACAAGTGCCATGTTCAAGAGCGACATACTGTCGACAGGACAATAATTATGGTTCCAAATATTTTCTTTTCCCCCACCATTTCTGGCGAGTACCCCAATTATTTTTAACAAGCTTGATGGGGATAGCATATGCTTGTGGTGCGTCATTTCGACAAAATCCGATGTCATCAGGTTTTAACGAGTCTGACAAAGGAAGAACTCGGCGTCTTTTCATGTTTAGAGAGTTTGAAAAGACAGCAGAAAAGGAAACTCCAGGGGTGTCCTTTTTCGTAAAGTTGTGTCTCTCGAGCCCGAAAAAGTATAAAACAATGCTCGAAAGAACCGCCCGACCATTACGATCGAGGAGTACTTTTCATAAATAGTGATTTCGACCTGAAAAAGTAAAAAAGCGATCAAAACCACGTCGTTTCGTAACCATTAATGAGTTTGAAACAACAAAAACCCGGTAATCTTTTTATGTTTTAACGGTCAACAAAAGAACTTAAAACGACCGCCTCTTATTTACGTTTAACGAGTCAAGAGGGATAATTCAGCGATATTTTTGTCTTTAAACGGTCGGAAAAGAGCTGAAAGTAGACCTCCATTTTTATTCTCTTTAACGAGTCAAAAAGGGAAAAATACTCGGCAATCTTTTCATATTTTACGAGTCAGAAAAGAGCTTAAACGAGACTCGTCCTAGAGGAACGAGTGGTATAAAGGGAAGCAACTGGTTCCGGTAATAGTGGAACTGCTCAAAACATGTAATGGTCAAGAGGTTGGCTAATAAAACCACTCATCGCTGCGGTTCCTCAGGAAAGGATAAACAATCAAGTGAGAGCATATGATCGGCCAAAGAGATGGTGGCGATGGAAAGAAACAACCAAGGCTCATCTAGCAGAATTTAGCAGATAGGCAACAGTCATGAGATGTAAATCAGATATGGGTTCATTTTTACACAAGCTTGAACCATGAAGAACTCTGCTTGGATTCGCTTTCATGTTTACACAAGCTTGAAACGAAAAACTATGCTTGTTATAAGTTCGCATGCCCCCAACATAATAACGCAAATCGAGGTACATGCCCCCCAAGCTTCATTGCATTCAACAAGGTGGATGGAATGAAGGTTCACTCTCGAGATCTAGGAAAGACTCGACTTGTATTTTACGAGATCTTAATCAAAAGACTCGATTTGGAAAGGGAGTTGTTTCATTTTTTAATGAGGTTGACGCAGTAAAAGAACTATCCTCATAACCCTTGTTTCATTTTTTAATGAGGTCGCCACAAATCAAAACTATCCTCGGACACCTAGTTTCATTTTTTAATGAGCTTGACATAGGAAAACGAACTATGCTCTGTGCAGACCTAGTTTCATTTTTTAAGGAGCTTGACATAGGAAAGGAACTATGCTCTGCCCGAACTTCATCATAATGAACAGGAAGTCGGGGCTTCCAAGAGTGGCTCTCTCGGTGGGAGGTCAACGTCTCGGAAGTCAGAACCTAATGCCCCCAGGACACTATGCACGACGGCGGCATCGCTGGATACAGGCATGGGATAGGTGGCCACGTAGTTGATCTGTGGTGGGGCAGATGCAACTGGTGGATGAAAACCAGGAGGGGATGACGACTGCGCAGGAGGGACCCGTGGACGAACGAACGATAATTGATCGATAGTCACAACTCTTCCATCGTGCGGAAAGCAAACCACACGGAAAAGTGAAGAAACAAGGGCCCCCATGGCATAAACATAGTCATGGCCAAGGAGAAGACTGAAATCTAAAGCACTGTGGGTAACCGATACGTCTATATAGACGGTCTTGCCTCCCAAAGTAATAGGGAATTTTGGAAGGATCCCTAATGGTTGACTAGTTCCTCCGTCAAAAGCCGTCAGATTCGATGCGACTGGCACAAGTTGTGGGGAACCCAAAGCTTGCCAAGTAGTGGCAGGCATAAGACTAACAGATGCACCCTCATCCAAAACAATGCCAGGTATTGCCTTATCATAGGCGTGTACCGTGACCCAGAAAGGCACATGTGATGGGAGGCAGAAGGTAGTCAAACGACTCCAGTCGAAGGAAACGACTGAACTACTTGGTGGGGGAATCGTATGATTGCCCCCCTGCTCTAAAGGGACCGAAGCAGGACTCTCGGGAGCAGCTGGGATAGGAGAGTCATTTCCGGACTCAGGAGAATCTGAGGAGACGAGAAGAACATGGGAACGATGCTCTTCTAGAACAGAGTGGTCGACGGGTGGTGAACTTGAGTCGACACTCTTTCCAACCAATGGTTGGTCTGGAACAGGCTTGGCAGAGCCAGGTTCAGGAAGAGGTGGCTGGACAAGAGAGGAATCTTGGTCGATCTCTTTGTCAGCAGGGGAACGATCTGTGGCTGCAGAAAGACGTTGATAGCCAATGGGTAGTTGAGGTGAGGGAGCTGTAAGACTTTCCAAGACAACAGAGGCTTTATCCATGAGCGGACAAAGGTGAAGGGGATTATTGCCTTCACAAAGTCTACAGGGGATTCGAATCTTCCCTTTTCCCTTAACATTTCCAGCTGATAGGGTAGCATCGCCATGATCTCCAGAGGACGATGAGGGGCAAGCCGGATCGCGAGACCATACTTCTAAGACCTTGGGAACGCCAGGACAATCGCGAAGAAGATGGTCCTCCTTGCACAACTTACAAGGAAATTTGACCTTCCGCGGAGGAGCAGAAGGCGGCCCGACTTGAGGTGGACTCGGAAGAGTAGCGGTACTTTTAGCCTCTCCCTTAGGAGTCTTCTTCTTCTTCTTCTTAGCCACCTGGTTACTTGAATCCAGACTTTCGCCAGGCGAAGTAGAAGATGAGGACGCAGAAACAGGCGAAGAAGGGGAGAGGTCCACCTTGGAATCAACATGATGTTGTTCGGGTGGAGGAGACGGTGGAACAGGAGTCATCACACTCGGGACCACCGAGGTTGAAAACAACCATACGGGCAAACCGATGGTTAACCCAGGCAAAGACAAAGTTGCCATATACGGAGCACCGACATTTCCAAAAGAAGGAAATGGACTAGGGTTTCCATCCGGGGGAACACCTTGGCCGGTAGACTCGGGGAAGGTTGCCATTGAAAACGAGAAAGAACCCTACTCAAGCTAACGCAAACAAGATCTAACCGGGTAAATGTGAATCGTGGCCGAATAAATTTTAAGACACACGGACTTCCATCTACTCAAGAAAACATGAAAAGGTCAAGTTAAGTCCGTGTGTCTTAAAATTTATTCGCCACGATTCACATTTACCCGGTTAGATCTTGTTTGCGTTAGCTTGAGTAGGGTTCTTTCTCGTTTTCAATGGCAACCTTCCCCGAGTCTACCGGCCAAGGTGTTCCCTCGGATGGAAACCCTAGTCCATTTCCTTCTTTTGGAAATGTCGGTGCTCTGTATATGGCAACTTTGTCTTTGCCTGGGTTAACCATCGGTTTGCCCGTATGGCTTTTTTCAACCTCGGTGGTCCCGAGTGTGATGACTCCTGTTCCACCGTCTCCTCCACCCGAACAACATCATGTTGATTCCAAGGTGGACCTCTCCCCTTCTTCGCCTGTTTCTGCGTCCTCATCTTCTACTTCGCCTGGCGAAAGTCTGGATTCAAGTAACCAGGTGGCTAAGAAGAAGAAGAAGAAGACGAAGAAGAAGAAGACTCCTAAGGGAGAGGCTAAAAGTGCCGCTACTCTTCCGAGTCCACCTCAAGTCAGGCCGCCTTCTGCTCCTCCGCGGAAGGTCAAATTTCCTTGTAAGTTGTGCAAGGAGGACCATCTTCTTCGCGATTGTCCCGACGTTCCCAAGGTGTTAGAAGTATGGTCTTGCGATCCGGCTTGCCCCTCATCGTCCTCTGGAGATCATGGCGATGCTACCCTATCAGCTGGAAATGTTAAGGGAAAAGGGAAGATTCGAATCCCCTGTAGACTTTGTGAAGGCAATCATCCCCTTCACCTTTGTCCGCTCATGGATAAAGCCTCTGTTGTCTTGGAAAGTCTTACAGCTCCCTCACCTCAACTACCCATTGGCTATCAACGTCTTTCTACAGCCGCAGATCGTTCCCCTGCTGACAAAGAGATCGACCAAGATTCCTCTCTTGTCCAGCCATCTCTTCCTGAACCTGGCTCTGCCAAGCCTGTTCCAGACCAACCATTGGTTGGAAAGAGTGTCGACTCAAGTTCACCACCCGTCGACCACTCTGTTCCGGAAGAGCATCGTTCCCATGTTCTTTTCGTCTCCTCAGATTCTCCTGAGTCCGGAAAAGACTCTCCTATCCCAGCTGCTCCCGAGAGTCCTGCTTCGGTCCCTTTAGAGCAGGGGGGCAATCATACGATTCCCCCACCAAGTAGTTCAGTCGTTTCCTTCGACTGGAGTCGTTTGACTACCTTCCGCCTCCCATCCCATGTGCCTTTCTGGGTCACGGTACACGCCTATGATAAGGCAATACCTGGCACTGTTTTGGATGAGGGTGCATCTGTTAGTCTTATGCCTGCCACTACTTGGCAAGCTTTGGGTTCCCCACAGCTTCTGCCAGTCGCATCAAATCTGACGGCTTTTGACGGAGGAACTAGTCAACCATTAGGGATCCTTCCAAAATTCCCTATTACTTTGGGAGGCAAGACCGTCTATATAGACGTATCGGTTACCCACAGTGCTTTAGATTTCAGTCTTCTCCTTGGCCGTGACTATGTTTATGCCATGGGGGCCCTTGTTTCTTCACTTTTCCGTGTGGTTTGCTTTCCACACGATGGAAGAGTTGTGACTATCGATCAATTATCTTTCATTCGTCCACGGGTCCCTCCTGCGCAGTCGTCATCCCCTCCTGGTTTTCATCCACCAGTTGCATCTGCCCCACCACAAATCAACTACGTGGCCACCTATCCCATGCCTGTATCCAGCGATGCCGCCATCGTGCATAGTGTCCTGGGGGCATTAGGTTCTGACTTCCGAGACGTTGACCTCCCACCGGGAGAGCCACTCTTGGAAGCCCCGACTTCCTGTTCATTATGATGAAGTTCGGGCGGAGCATAGTTCCTTTCCTATGTCAAGCTCCTTAAAAAATGAAACTAGGTCTGCATAGAGCATAGTTCGTTTTCCTATGTCAAGCTCATTAAAAAATGAAACTAGGTGTCCGAGGATAGTTTTGATTTGTGGCGACCTCGTTAAAAAATGAAACAAGGGTTATGAGGATAGTTCTTTTACTGCGTCAACCTCATTAAAAAATGAAACAACTCCCTTTCCAAATCGAGTCTTTTGATTAAGATCTCGTAAAATACAAGTCGAGTCTTTCCTAGATCTCGAGAGTGAACCTTCATTCCATCCACCTCGTTGAATGCAATGAAGCTTGGGGGGCATGTACCTCGATTTGCATTATTATGCTGGGGGCATGCGAACTTATAACAAGCATAGTTTTTCATTTCAAGCTTGTGTAAACATGAAAGCGAATCCAAGCAGAGTTCTTCATGGTTCAAGCTTGTGTAAAAATGAACCCATATCTAATTTACATCTCGTGACTGTTGCCTATCTGCTAAATTCTACTAGATGAGCCTTGGTTGTTTCTTTCCATCGCCACCATCTCTTTGGCCGATCATATGCTCTCACTTGATTGTTTATCCTTTCCTGAGGAACCGCAGCGATGAGTGGTTTTATTAGGCAGCCTCTTGACCATTACATGTTTTGAGTAGTTCCACTATTACCGGAACCAGTTGCTTCCCTTTATACCACTCATTCCTCTAGGACGAGTCTCGTTTAAGCTCTTTTCTGACTCGTAAAATATGAAAAGATTGCCGAGTATTTTTCCCTTTTTGACTCGTTAAAGAGAATAAAAATGGAGGTCTACTTTCAGCTCTTTTCCGACCGTGTAAAGACGAAAAGATCGCTGAATTATCCCTCTTGACTCGTTAAACGTAAATAAGAGGCGGTTGTTTTAAGTTCTTTTGTTGACCGTTAAAACATAAAAAGATTACCGGGTTTTTGTCGTTTCAAACTCGTTAATGGTTACGAAACGACGTGGTTTTGATTGCTTTTTTACTTTTTCAGGTCGAAATCACTATTCATGAAAAGTACTCCTCGATCGTAATGGTCGGGCGGTTCTTTCGAGCATTGTTTTATACTTTTTCGGGCTCGAGAGACACAACTTTATGAAAAAGGACACCCCTGGAGTTTCCTTTTCTGCTGTCTTTTCAGACTCTCTAAACATGAAAAGACGCCGAGTTCTTCCTTTGTCAGACTCGTTAAAACCTGATGACATCGGATTTTGTCGAAATGACGCACCACAAGCATATGCTATCCCCATCAAGCTTGTTAAAAATAATTGGGGTACTCGCCAGAAATGGTGGGGGAAAAGAAAATTTTTGGAACCATAATTATTGTCGTGTCGGCAGTATGTCGCTCTTGAACATGGCACTTGTCTGCTTTCGTGTCTGGGTGGGGATATCTCATCTCATTTTTTCACTTGCCTCCGTGGACTTGGGTAATCCTATTTGACCTCTCATCTGCTCATTGCCTCGTCACCATGACCGCTGATCCATTGATGTCAAATACTGCCAATTCCACTATCGTGCCGCCGATATGTTCAAGAGAAGTTGACCTCTGCAAAGAAACAACCTCCCTCTGATAGCTCGCACAATCTTGATTCAAAACATTATCTCTCTGTCTCGTGTCGATGATGTGGGAAACATTATGCCCCACCTTCGATCAAGGTCACTTCCTGTCGACTTCAGCTCATTATCCAGGAGGCTGATCTAGAGACTCCCTTCCAGTGCCTTGGAGCCTGCATGCCTCAATGGCAGGTTCTTCGTGTTCGACGTGAGGTTTTCATCATTGGCCTCCGATCGAATGATTCTACGGGTGTTCGACGTCAGATCAATAATTCGCACGCCGTAGATTGTACCTATAGTACCTTGAGGGCCATTGTCATTATTGGTGGTACCTCTCGCGTCTGTTAACAGTTTTCAATATTGACTGGTAATCAGACGATGTTCATGCATGTTCGACTTCAGCTCATATATTCGCATGCTTGAACTTGTACTTCTGTTTGGGTCGAGATGGAGCGCAAGACCCTGGATTGTGTCTATTGTAATCCAGGCGTGATTCTTGATACATGACTCATTCACTGGATGGCTGCGACCATACCTGAGTCGATTCATTGATCCTAATCAGATGGCTGCATCCATACTATGGATCTAGATTATTATGTACTCTCTTATGGATGGCTGCGACCATACCACATACATCATGTACCTGAGCTATCAGTTGTATCTCTCAATGCAGATCCTCGGCGGCAGCTACATGTGTTCTTGTAAAGCATTTCACCCCTCTCTCTCTCTCGGGCCTCATGCTTTAGGGGGCATCTGTTACACAGTAATTTGTCACCATTAGTCACCGTCCCTATTACCCCTGTTCCCGTACGTTGGAGGATGCATTCCGGGACCTGTGAGCAGTGACATAACCTAAAAAAACTTGCATTATGTTCCCCTGAGTATGTACTTCATGTTCCCTGAAGACACCTTCTGCAAAATATCCCTGAAAAGTGCCCTTTCCCCATTAGCGCGGGTCCACAATGTCTTACCTGCACCAATCACTGAGATCCTCAAAAGAGGGTGCGACCATTGGCGCTCTGTCTTGGAACAACACCCGCGCCAACCGAGTTTGGTAATGATTTTTGACAAACGCGCGCCCAGAGGTTTTTTCCCTTCAGATCACGAAGTCTTTTGAGGATGAAGTTTATCTGATAGAGGTCGAGAGTCATCATCTATCCTTGACATCTATCCACAGCGGCTTTTCGGAGATAATGCCAATCCACAATGAGTGTCCTGATGCATTGTATCTTCCTCCCTTCTCCATCTATAAAAGTCTGTCCTCATGCATTTGACAAGCTAGTCTTTCAGTAACGCTAGTGGTGATTATGCTTGCCTTGAGTGATAGTAAGAGTCTTGAAGCATAGGGAGGTTATGCTGCCGGAAGTCTGAGAGAGAGAAGGTCTATTGCAAGACATACATAGCTGCTCGCCCAGCCAGAGGAGAGGTTCAACGTCAGAACCTTGGTTGTATCTTTCTCTGTTGATTATTCATTAATAAACGACTACTGTTATGGTTCCAATCTCATTGTTCATCATGATAATGTTTGATTTATTTCCTTTCTGACTGAAATATAGTTGTATTTTAGTGGATTTTATGCTTGTATTCGCTTCGTTCTTTGCATGTGCAAGTATCCATTCGCGGGGATCGCAAGGATTGTGACCTGCGAGAGCAAGGGAACGGGAGTATCAACTCTTCTTCGACATTAGCGTTGGACTCCAGGTTGGTTCTCGTAATCCACTTACAGTATGCAAGTAGGAACTTGCATAGTAGCGTGATTGATTGTTGCTAGACCCATTTTGGGCTAGTGGGATCGCCTCTGTCCGCAGAGGGGATTTACCTCTCCAACAAGGATCTACGATTTTTTTTTATTTTTTTTTGTTAAGGGACTAGATTCATTCTCAAGGGAATATGCTCAACATTAATGCTTATCAACATTTGTAGTGTATTAAAGAGTTTTTTAGGTTGCATTGGCTTTTAACAAATTCAAAAAGTGAGATTCATGCCACGTGCCTCCCGCCACAAATTTCTTAATGATTTGCGATTATTTCAATTCTTATAAATTCCTTCATGATAATTTTTTCATTATTATTTGTAACATTCATTTATATACAAGAAAATTTTATTTATCAAAATGATCCATTACTTTTAATAAATTTAAAAAATTAGATTCCTAAAAGATGCCTTCCAGCCCACCAATTTCCTATAGATTTCAGATTATTCTAATTCTAATAAGTTCCTTCCTCATTATTATTTATAACTGTTGGAAATAATACTGGGGGGGGGTGAATCAGTATTAGCAATTTAACAATATTTCATTTCCATAAACGGATTTATATACGCTACTTATGTTAATGAAACTTGCGTGTATACGCAACTGTGTTTAGAGAAACCAGTGTATACCTTGCAAACTTATAATTTAGTTATTTGATCTTTAATCCATGTATAAGAACCATATAGCCAGTAATCATGTGCAGTAAAAAGAACAGGCAATCACACACATGGACACAAGGTATAATATGGAAACCCAATGTGGGTGAAAACCACCTGTTGCAATCGTATCTATCTTTCTTTAATAAGAAACTTGTTTTTACAAATTTTGTACTGGTGCAGCATTATACCAGTATGCAGGCTTCTACCTGCAATAGGCTACAACCTTCTCTCATTCTCCAGCTTTTCCTGGAAGGGAGCTACAACCCTCTTAGCTCTTGTACTAGCTGATGTGTATACTAGTACATAGGTGTTGACCTACAGAAGGCTACAACCTTCTCTTTTCTTCCAAGGACCACGTTTCATAAATTTCCAGACTATATCCATTAATAACATCATTCAAACATCAAATACATCTGCATCAACCAATCTCCTTTGTACCAACCAAAACTGAAACAAACAATCACTTTTCTGAATGTTGTAACCAGAATATAGTAATAGTAACCAGAACCCAATCCAGAACCTAGAACAATGCAATAGCAAATAGAAGTAGCTAAAACATATTTTATGAGATGTACGCTACTTCAATGTGTCGAACCTGCGTTCTTACACTATTATATGAAGGCAGACCTGCGTATACGCTATTTTGAAATGCCGAACCAATGTGTATAAGCGCCTTTGCTATACTGAACCTATGTATAGATCTGTAAGAGATGATTTAACCTTTACAACTATTCAGACATCAATTATACCCAGATCATCAGATTTATAGATTATGACATGCGCCAATTATAAAAGATCAAAACCACACAAAGATACTTCTCTTCAAGCCTTAAGATCTTGACCCATCAATAGAACTTATCCTTCTTCAAGCGCTCAGGTTCCTCCTTGATTCAGATCCAACTATGCACCATAACCCAATGACCAATATTCTAGATCTTGCTCTTCATTAGATATTCAATACTTGAGTGCTTTTTCCTAATGATCTCCTCCTCCTTTTATAGTCTTAGGCCTTACTCAATACCATGGTCCAAAACCACTTAGAATCAATACTTTGGACCAAATACCTAGGGTAAACACTTCGGACAAGATACCTTGGATCAATACCATGGGTCAAAATACCAAGGACCAAATGCCATGGACCAAAACCAATTTTTCCAACATGTACATGCTTTTCCTTGCGTGAAAGTGTGCGTATATGCATACACACCTTTTGGTCTGTGAACCCGCATGTATACGCGGTTTGGTCAAGGGGAACCTGCGTATACCTCTTTTTCTTTCATTCTGTGATCCTGAACTGTGATCTATCATCTGAGTGAGTTTCCATCAAGGACAACAAATGTGTCATAGCACCAAACCTGTGTCATAATGCTAACAATCTCCCCCTTTGGACTTGATGGAAACCCCAAGTCATTCTCCCCCATTGTCATCAAGGGCAAAGGGTTATGCTCCCCCTGAGTACATGCTAAATTCTCTGATGCTGAAGTGTGCTATTCATGCTCCCCCTGAATATAAGCAAGGTTTGCAAAAAGATGTTCTACAAGAAGAACATGACTCTATACACCATAAATGACCTTCCTGTTATCACTCAGGTTGTCCTTAAGCTCCGGAAAAGGATACGACCGAGGTAACCACAGACCAACTTTGGACTGCAGGTTCTAGCCAACCTGCAATCAGAGAGGGCTCTCTCTTTATGATTTAGCTTTGTTTGAAAAGGATTTTAGGCTAGGTCTTGAGTTCAGAGGGTTTTTGTTTTGTTTTTGGTGGGAAAATTGATGTTTTTAGACAGAGAGGCAAGGCATAGTATGGAAGTTTCAAACCATTGGGCGTGGAGTCGAGGAGGAGAACTGCTGGTGTATTTCTTCGGCCACAAGAGAGGGAAAGTGGAGCAAGATAGCTGAGCATGAAACAATATTTCAGGTTTAAATGATGGAAAGAATGCTAAGTAATGAGAGGCAGTTAAGAATCTCTCAATCAGCTTAACAGAGGAGGTAACAGAGCGCTACCTAGGGGCAGTAAAGAATCCCTAGATAATTGGCAAACACAGGTGAATCGGGGTAAACATGAGCCAGAAGGAATTCATATTCATAACCAATTCATTCAGAGGAAAACATAAAGAAATAGCAGAAATTGAGCATAGAGAGTATTTAAACTAATTCTAGGCTATTCTTTCTTTCTGCTATTTAGATAGTGGGAAACAATAAAACAGAGGTAAGATGCACTTATTGCTTCAGGCTGCAGCACAAGAATTCCATCTTCATATCTCCAAAAACATTCATTTACAACAGTGAGTTTGCTCTCCAAGCTTTCAACAATCTTTGATTATAGAAAATCTCAGGTATACAATGCGAGTCTCTAGTGAAAATTCTCAATCAACCAACCCTTGAAACAATGTAGAGGGCGGTATATATAGGGCAAAACTATCTACAGAGTTTCTTTATTACATCTTGACCTAATCAGGTCTGAAAGAAAGATGATTACTTAACCTAATTCTATCCAAAAATAAATGCAAAAAATATCTCGGGCTGCGCTCAGGGCGCGCCGTATCAAAACTGAGTAAATGATGTTGTCCTTGGTGGCTTGCTGCAGTGTTTTCTGAAATAAATGTGTATGGGTTTCTGCCTCTTTGCTGTATGTCTGCATTTAAAGCTTTAACTCTGATTTGAGGGCAAGGACGGGCTTACGCCTCTTGATTTGACTTTCTGGGGGGGCTCATCAATGTTCAGGTGCTTCGAGCCCCTAAAAAATCTTCGGCTGATACTCTTTGGCTTTTCTTATTCCTCTGATACTCTTTGGCAATAAACCGATGTTGTTCTAACATGCTGTCTGTTAAATCATCATTTAATGGCCACTGCTCGGCCTCTGTTTTCTTCAAAACTGTTTTCTGCTCCTCTCGGCAAGCTTCGCGAAGAAAAATGGTTCATTCGGCGCCTTTCGGGCTTCCTGGGGGCTGCAAAATGAAAAGATTCCCTAAAGATTCCCCATTCAGGCCTAAAAAATCTAGCGATGAGCACGCAAATCGCTCATCAAAAACTGCCTCAGAAACTGATTCTAGGGCTCCGAAGTGTGATTTTTGCTCCTTCGCGCCAAAAAGTGCTGATGACGTCAGCATGACGTCAGCGGATGTGACTTCGTACGATGGGTGACGTCAGCATGATGACGTGGTGGGATGACGTCAGCATGATGATGTCATCATGTACGGACAGTGACGTGGCATGTACAGTGGCAGGGTACGGTGGCAGGAGGCCATGTGGCAGGTGACTCGGCAGGGGGCCAGGCAGGTGGACGATGTGTCGTGGTGACTGAGCAAGGGGGTGACGCAGGCGGGTGACGTCACAAGGGAAATGGCGGTAAGCGGTTTTGGGCGCACCGCCTTAGCGCCTGGGCAGTTTTGGGGGGAGGGGCTCCGCCACATCCCAGAGCCTGACGCGTGGCGGGAGTACGGCGGGTAATACCGCCCATCTCCCGGACGCTAAAGCTCGGGTAGTTGGCGCGCGAAAAGGCCCACCCAACGTAGATCTGGGACGGGCCAGATCTAACGGCTGGCGGGGCGGACAAAGAGATGGAGGGTTAGGGTGGGGGAATATACAGGGAATATCCCGATTTTAATAATGCGCGCGGGGGTTTAGACTTAGGGAAAGGGGTTTTATGGGTTTAAAGTGAGCGCGGTTAATGTATTTACAGTCGGGGCTTAGGGATAAGGGGTAAAGCGTGGTTTTTTTAGGGTTTTAGGGCTAGGGAAGAGGTTATTAATCTGGCCAGGTGTCAGATTAATCCCTGCTTGGACACGGATGGGCTAAAAGCAGCCCCTCGATGGACTGTTTTTTCCCGGACTTATAAAGAATATGGCTATATTGCCAGGGAGGGGATATTTACATAGGGGAATTTTATATACAAAGTTTTAATAGGGGAATGGGGAAAACTGATAGGGAGTTATATAATACTGTTAGTAGTTAATATGAAGGTGATCAGCAAGCGCTAAGGTCAGGGACCTTAGGCTAATTTTGGGGAAAGGACTTTGAAAAGAAATAGAATCCTTGAGTGAAGCAGATCTTCACCAAGGCAACTGCTATGGATGATGATGAAACTAAGAGGAATCAAGCAGATCTTGACCTCTTTGGGAAGTTAGTAAGTGACTTGGGGAATTAGAAGAAGGGAGAGTTAGTAATACCCAGCTTTGAGCTCTTGTGAATGCAAAACTGCCTGCACTGTGATCTGTAAAGATGAAGCACTTTGTAACACAAACTTGATCATAATCATCAATCTGCAACCTCACAGCTACCTACTCGGCCTATTCACCTAACATTTTTTCTTCTTTTTGGTTTGGGTGCACTTAGACTTGTAGACCCAGATTTACAATTTTTCTTTTGAATGATTCCTAGCTAGCTCTACACTTATTTCTGCCAGGGCCCAGATTAAACAGTTGGGTCCCTTTGATTCTCTACCTATCTACAAATCTGCCAAGATTAAACTATTTGGTCAGATTTTATTCTCTATATTCTTCAACAGGAAATTGAAACCTAGGGAGACCAAGATTAGACTGTTTGGACCTCCCTTAAATGAAAGCTCTTCAAAACTGGAACAACTCATCAAAATTGGAATCAGCAGTGGCATTTGGACTAGCACTTCATGGATTTCTTCTTTGGTCTCTTTTGGAAATATGGAACACTGCAGCTTGCAAAGTATGACATATTTGGCATGTAAAAATGTCAATCATGAAAGATAAACACCTGCTACAGCAGGAGGCTAACAGTGGCTCCACTTGGGGATGGATTTTCCTTGTGAAAAGCCAAGAACAGCAGGTCAGACTGCCTTGTATTCAATTGCTGCTGTATTCTGCAAAATTCCCTTGGCTGGCTGCCTTATTAATCCTACCTACCTACCCTGACCAGCACTTACTTTGCTGTTAGGTTAAATGAAACAACCAATGCAGCCATTTAAGCATTATGAAGATGAATGGTCTTTGCTGCTTGTGTTTGTTGTTACTTGAAATGGAGATCTTGTAATCTGATGTGGCTTTGTAAATTTTTGAGAAGATCAGGTAACTGCTGACCTTCTTTGCTGAACTAAGAAACTGTTCAAAAGGGTCCTGTAGCATATATACATCATTGCTGGATTGATTTAAAGAACTGTACAAAAGTTTGGGATAGCCATCATGCTTCGGAATCGGGAGATGATCAACAACTTGATATTGAACCTCGCAGCCTGCTGACGGAGAAGAGTAGTGATTTATCCCATTACACATCTTGCCATCAGATGGATCATGCAAAGCATGGAATGATACTTGGAATTCTTGAAAAGCTAGCTGAGATGGCACTTGACCGATTTGTTCTGACTGTTCTTTTTCTTCTTCAAAGGTCTGGGATGGCTGAAACTCACTAGGCAGGGGATCTACTTGGATGATTTGGTCACATGCTGCTGTTTCTGAGTCTTCCTCAATCTGGCATTCAGTGGCGCTTTAAGGCTGTAAATCTAGATGTAATGCATTAGGAGCAAGGATTTGACTCTCCTCTAGACGGTCAATATCAGAACACAGTGATATTTGATTATTAACTGTACGATAATTCTCCCTAATAAACTGAAAAGATTCGACACAAAATGGTAAGGCTCCTTTGCTGAAATTGAAATCTTCTGCCTTTTCCTCCTTTTCTTCATAGCTGAACTGGGCACGCTGATCATTGGATTCAGGCGGCTGAGCCTGAACTGTGCTTTGCGCAAAAATAAGGTATGGCCCTTTTGCGCGGCTAACTTGGTCATTAGGCTCATAATCATCATCGTACTCATCGTATTTTGGCAAGCAGTTGAAAGAAGAGAAGCTATCATATTCATATATTATATCAAGAGACTGCTTCGTCATGTATGGCGGTATGAATATGTCATTTGTTTTGTGGTAGGTTTGTTCATGAATATCATTACTTTCCTTTTGCAAAACAGATATGTTCTGGTGCTCGAAACATCCAACTTCTATTGTGAAAATCTGCTTTAATTCCTCTGCTTTGTTTACCAAATTATCAAGTTTTTCCTCCTTTTCTGCTTTCAGCTTCCTCTCCCTAACTTTCAGATTAACCTCTACATCTATTGCCATGTTCTGCATCTGTTGCATAGTGGATGGACTTCTCTCTCTCAGATGAAATTCTATTTCTGGATCAAATGCTGTTGGATAATGCAGTAGAGCCAAATCAGGGGGAGGTCTTATATTCAATGGTATAGAATGATAAACTTGATTGAATCGGTCAGAAAATTGCTGAACAGATTCATTTGGAATCCTTTTTAATTGATTATATTCTTCTATGAGCATGAGGAAATTGACTTTGATCACCCATCTATCAAGGAAGATTTTGAATAGCTGCTTAAGATTTGAGATGTTTTCCTCAGGCAATGCTTTAAACCAAGTCCTAACTTCACTTTGCAAAGAAAGGGCAAACAGCCTAATACTAACATCCTCATGTTCTACTTCAAAAATGTTTAAATAATCTTCAAAAGCCTGGACATGCTTTTGGGCAGTGACTCCATTCTCCCCATCAAATCTTGGGAGATACATGGGATGATTTTTGGGCAGAGGATTTAGCACGGGAGGCAAAATCAGTGGCTTATATCTATCCAGAACCTTACGAGGCATGGGATTGTGTATGGGGATTAGATGACTGGGCTTGATATGAACAGGGGTAGGATGATTTGCTTTGACACTTGTTTCCTCCGTGGCTATAAGGTGATCTTCAGCAGCATTTAGAGGCTGTTGTTCTAATGTGCAAGGAGGGTTTTCTTCAATATTTTCAAAGGGCAAATCATAAAAGTCAAATTTGAACAATATGCACAACAAAATTTTATGGAAGAGAAAGAACATGACCTCTTGGATAATAATCCAGGTCAAAAGCCTGATCTGCTCATAAATTTCTTTTGGGTTCATTTCTCCAGTGGAGTTTTTATTATGAGGATGATGTGGAGTCGCCAGGTGGATATATTAACTTTGAGTGCCTGATCTCTGTCCACCATCAAAGATCAGAACTAGACTTGAAAAGTGGTTGTGAAGGTTTGGTTCTTCACAGTGGAGCTTTCCAACTTTCTTTGTGAAATTATCTGAGGAAGTTCCCCAGTGGAGTTGCCATTATGTTATCACTCAGGTTGTCCTTAAGCTCCGGAAAAAGATACGGCCGAGGTAACCACATACCAACTTTGGACTGCAGGTTCTAGCCAACCTGCAATCAGAGAGGGCTCTCTCTTTATGATTTAGCTTTGTTTGAAAAGGATTTTAGGCTAGGTCTTGAGTTCAGAGGGTTTTTGTTTTGTTTTTGGTGGGAAAATTGATGTTTTCAAACAGAGAGGCAAGGCATAGTATGGAAGTTTCAAACCATTGGGAGTGGAGTCGAGGAGGAGAACTGCTGGTGTATTTCTTCGGCCACAAGAGAGGGGAAGTGGAGCAATATAGCTGAGCATGAAACAATATTTCAGGTTTAAATGATGGAAATAATGCTAAGTAATGAGAGGCAGTTAATAATCTCTCAATCAGCTTAACAGAGGAGGTAACAGAGCTCTACCTAGGGGCAGTAAAGAATCCCTAGATAATTGGCAAACACGGGTGAATCAGGGTAAACATGAGCCAGAAGGAATTCATATTCATAACCAATTCATTCAGAGGAAAACATAAAGAAATAGCAGAAATTGAGCATAGAGAGTATTTCAACTAATTCTAGGCTATTCTTTCTTTCTGCTATTTAGATAGTGGGAAACAATAAAACAGAGGTAAGATGCACTTATTGCTTCAGGCTGCAGCACAAGAATTCCATCTTCATATCTCCAAAAACATTCATTTACAACAGTCAGTTTGCTCTCCAAGCTTTCAACAATCTTTGATTATAGAAAATCTCAGGTATACAATGCGAGTCTCTAGTGAAAATTCTCAATCAACCAACCCTTGAAACAATGTAGAGGGCGGTATATATAGGGCAAAACTATCTATAGAGTTTCTTTATTACATCTTGACCTAATCAGGTCTGAAAGAAAGATGATTACTTAACCTAATTCTATCCAGAAATAAATGCAAAAAATATCTCGGGCTGCGCTCAGGGCCGCCGTATCAAAACTGAGTAAATGATGTTGTCCTTGGTGGATTTCTGCAGTGTTTTCTGAAATAAATGTGAATGGGTTTCTGCCTCTTTGCTATCTGTCTGCATTTAAAGCTTTAACTCCGATTTGAGAGCAAGGACAGGCTTACACCTCTTGATTTGACTTTCTGGGGGGGCTCATCAATGTTCAGGTGCTTCGAGCCCCTAAAAAATCTTCGGCTGATACTCTTTGGCTTTTCTTATTCCTCTGATACTCTTTGGCAATAAACCAATGCTGTTCTGACGTGCTGTGTGTTAAATTATCATTTAATGGCCGCTTCTCGGCCTCTGTTTTCTTCAAAAACTGTTTTCTGCTCCTCTTGGCAAACTTCGCGAAGAAAAATGGTTCATTTGGCGCCTTTCGGGCTTCCTGGGGGCTGCAAAATGAAAAGATTCCCTAAAGATTCCCCATTTAGGCCTAAAAAATATAGCGATGAGCGATTTGCACTAGGCTCCGAAGTGCGATTTTTGCTCCTTCGCGCCAAAAAGTGCTGATGACGTCAGCGGATTTGACTTCGTACGGCGGGTGACATCAGCGATGACGTCAGCATGATGACATGGCAGGATGACATCATCATGTACGGACGGTGATGTGGCATGTACAGTGGCAGGGTATGGTGGCAGGAGGCCACATGGCAGGTGACTCGGCAGGGGGCCAGGTAGGTGGACGATGTGTCGTGGTGACTGAGCAGGGGGTGACGCAGGTGGGTGATGTCACAAGGGAAATGGCAGTAAGCGGTTTTGGGTGCACCGCCTTAGCGCCTGGGCGGTTTTGGGGGGAGGGGCTCCGCCACATCCCAGAGCCTGACGCGTGGCGGGAGTACGGCGGGTAATACCTCCCATCTCCCGGACGCTAAAGCTTGGGCAGTTGGCGCGCGAAAAGGCCCGCCCACCGTAGATCTGGGATGGGCCAGATCTAACGGCTGGCGGGGCGGACAAAGAGACGGAGGGTTAGGGCGGGGGAATATACAGGGAATATCCCGATTTTAATAATGCGCGCGGGGGTTTAGACTTAGGGAAAGGGGTTTTATGGGTTTAAAGTGAGCGCGGTTAATGTATTTACAGTCGGGGCTTAGGGATAAGGGGTAAAGCGTGGTTTTTTTAGGGTTTTAGGGCTAGGGAAGAGGTTATTAATCTGGCCAGGTGTCAAATTAATCCCTGCTTGGACACGGATGGGCTAAAAGCAGCCCCAGATGGACTGTTTTTTCCCGGACTTATAAAGAATATGGCTATATTGCCAGGGAGGGGATATTTACATAGGGGAATTTTATATACAAAGTTTTAATAGGGGAATGGGGAAAACTGATAGGGAGTTATATAATACTGTTAGTAGTTAATATGAAGGTGATCAGCAAGCGCTAAGGTCAGGGACCTTAGGCTAATTTTGGGGAAAGGACTTTGAAAAGAAATAGAATCCTTGAGTGAAGCAGATCTTCACCAAGGCAACTGCTATGGATGATGATGAAACTAAGAGGAATCAAGCAGATCTTGACCTCTTTGGGAAGTTAGTAAGTGACTTGGGGAATTAGAAGAAGGGAGAGTTAGTAATACCCAGCTTTGAGCTCTTGTGAATGCAAAACTGTCTACACTGTGATCTGTAAAGATGAAGCACTTTGTAACACAAACTTGATCATAATCATCATTCTGCAACCTCACAGCTACCTACCCGGCCTATTCACCTAACATTTTTTCTTCTTTTTGGTTTGGGTGCACTTAGACTTGCAGACCCAGATTTACAATTTTTCTTTTGAATGATTCCTACCTAGCTCTACACTTATTTCTGCCAGGGCCCAGATTAAACAGTTGCGTCCCTTTGATTCTCTATCTATCTACAAATCTGCCAAGATTAAACTGTTTGGTTAGATTTTATTCTCTATATTCTTCAATAAGAAATTGAAACCTAGGGAGACCAAGATTAGACTGTTTGGACCTCCCTTAAATGAAAGCTCTTCAAAACTGGAACAACTCATCAAAATTGGAATCAGCAGTGGCATTTGGACTAGCAGACTTCATGGCTTTCCTCTTTGGTCTCTTCTAGAAATATGGAACACTGCAGCTTGCAAAGTATGACATATTTGGCATGTAAAAATGTCGATCATGAAAGATGAACACCTGCTGCAGCAGGAGGCGAACACTTCCTATCACCAAAGACTCATACATACATCCATCTCCCAACCAAGTGGAGATATACCAAGATTGAGTCATCCACCCAACCAAGTGGGGATATACCAAAAGTTTATACATGATAAAACAAGAACATTACATCATCCATCCAAGGCATAGTGGGGAAAAAAAATAGGTTGTTACATGACCTTGATAATAAAAGATATACATGACATAGAGACAAAATATCTAAAACAAGACTATGATAGTCATCAGCAACTATTAGTAGCATCTGTCAATCACCATCCATACCAACAACCATGATCTCCCTCTACCCCTAAATCAAAAACAACTGTGAAATTGTACCAAGATCTTCTAAGATAATGCCAACAATGCATTATTAGAAGTATATGCTCCCCCTGAACCTGTGCCAGATGATCACTGTCAGACCCATATAAGACTCTTTTCATCTTGAGTTTGGTCCACTAATATTCTTCAAACCAACATATACGCGGATGTATCCACAGCAACCGGCGTATGTACGCGGATACGCTTCATGAAACTTGCGTACAACCATTGTTCTCTGAAACAGATAAGTGTCAACAGCAAGATGATGCATCAACTACTCCCAGCTTCTGTCTAAGGTATTTAAATGTCTCTCTGGGTAGTGGTTTGGTTAATATATCAGCAACCTGTTCCTTGGAGGGAACATACTCCAATTTGACCTTTTGTTTAAGCACTAGTTCCCTGGAGAATATGATATTTGATAGGTATTTGCTTGCTTTTGGAATGCATGACTAGATTCTTTGAAATACTGATTGCACTTGCATTATCACATAGAATGGAGATGGGTGGAGCACATGTGATCTGAATTTCTTGCAATGCTTGCATCATACAAAGGAGTTGTGTGCAACAAGATGCAACAGCCACATATTCTGCTTCAGCTGTAGATAATGTAATTGAACTTTGTTTCTTGCTGAACCAAGACACTGATCTGGAACCTGTATAGAATGCACCACCACTAGTGCTTTTTCTGTCATCCACACTTCCTGCACAATCTTCATCTGTATATGCATGAAGTGTAAGATCTGTATCTCTAGGATACCATAAACCAAAGTTTTTTGTTCCTTGAAGATATTTGAAAATCCTTTTGACTGCTTGAAGGTGTGCTTCTTTTGGATTTGCTTGGAATCTTCCAACTATTCCCACTACATGCATGATGTCTGGTCGGATACCTGTTAGATAGAGAAGACTACTAATCATGGATCTCTAGGTTGGTTGATGTACTGCTGCTGATTCATCATTTTCATTGAGGCTGCATCCTGTTACCATAGGGGTACATACTGGTTTAGAATCTTCCATGCCATATTTCTTCAAGATCTGCTTGAGGTACTTGGTTTGTGATAGAAAAATACCATCTTTATTTTGTTGAACTTGTAAACCAAGAAAATATGTGAGTTCACCAAGCAATGACATTTCAAATTCTTTCTGCATTAACAAAGCAAAGTTTTGACTCATGGCTTCTTCATTGCTACCAAAAATGATATCATCAACATACACAATAAGTATTAGCAATTTATCATTGTCAATTTTTATATATAGATTGCTATCAGCTGATCCTTTTGAAAAAACTTGTTGATGAAGGTATTTATCAAGACGATAATACTAGGCCCTTAGAGCTTGTTTTAGACCAGAGAGAGCCTTTATGAGTCTGCATACAGGTTTTGGATCATTTCCAAGGATGAACCTGTCTGGTTGCTCAATATATACTTCTTCTTCTAGGTCTCCATTAAGAAAGGTAGATTTCACATCCATTTGATATACTTTGAACTTCTAAAAGCTAGAAAGAGCAAGGAACATTATTATGGCTTCAAGTCTAGCAACAGGTGCAAAAGTTTCTTCAATGTTTATACCTTCTTGTTGAGCATACCCTTTACAAACAAGTCTGGCCTTGTTTCTAATAACTTCTCCATTTTCATTCAGCTTGTTTTGAATATCCATTTGTTCCTATGACATTCTTATCATTAGGTCTAGGAACCAATTCCCAAGTATTATTCTTTTCAATCTGCTCAAGTTCTTCATTCATGGCCTTGACCCAAGATTCATCTTTGCATGCTTCATTTACATTTTGCGGTTCGACAAAGGAAAGCAATGCTAGATAGCTTGAAGCTTTTGTAATAGTTATTCTTGTTTGCACACCTGCCTCTTTCTGCCCCAAAATTTGAGTCTCTGGATGATTCTTTTGAACATACCTGGATGGAGTCTTTTCTTCTACCCTTATCTATTCTTCTAGTGCCTCATTGGTTTCTTCTTCAGAATTAGTCTGTTTTGATGTGGAAGGATAGTCCTCATCTTCTTCATGATCTTTCGTTTTTCCCTGTTTTGAATTTTTGCCTGCTTCATCAACCAGAACATCAATACTTTAAACAATTTTCCCAACTCTTCTATTATAACACTTATATCCTTTACTTCGGGAAGAGTAACCAGGGAGAATGCCTTCATCTGCTCTACGTTCAAACTTGCCAAGTTTTTCATTAGTCCTTTTGATGTAACATTTGCTTCCAAAAACTTTGAAGTATTTTACAGTAGGAGTCTTACCATACCAAAGTTCATGTGGAGTTCCAGATTCATCTAGCATAGCATGAGCCATTTGTTGAACAATTTTGTTCATCCTTTCTACCACTCCATTTTGCTGAGGAGTTCTTGTGGTAGAGAATATTCTTCTTATTCCATGTTCTTCACAGAAGTCGAAGAATTCATCCGAGGTAAATTCCCCTCCTCGATTAGACCTGAGGCATTGATTTTGTGATCTGATTCATTTTCAAGCAAGGCTTTGAAGGCTTTGAACTTTTCAAAAGCTTCGTCTTTATGCTTTAAAAGTCCTATCCAACACATTCTGGAAAAGTCGTCAATGAAAAATATAAAGTATTCTTCTCCACGAGGTGACTTCTTCCTAGATGGACCACATAAATCAGTGTGAACAAGTTCAAGAGGCTTACTAGCTGATCCTTCCTTCTCAGGGAAATGTGCTCTTGTTTGCTTACCAGATTGACATGATTTTCATATTATATTCTCTAGAATGTTGATATCAGGAAGATCACGAACGACCTGGTATCTGCATGCTTTTCTTATTTGAGAGAAACTTAGACGCCCTAATCTTTTGTGCCATAACCAGTTTTCATCGTTTTTTCTTAGGTAGCACTGTTGTTGTCCCCCCTTGAGTATGTACAGGTTGGTTGGAGTTCTTAAACCTTTTATCACTGTTTCTCTTGTATCAAGCTCACGAACAACACATCCATTTGATCGAAATATTACCCCATTTCCTTGATCACACATTTGACTGACACTCAATAGATTATGCTTTAGACCATCTACATACATAACATTCCCAGCTTTAACTTTTTCTTTTAAGAGAACGGAGCCTTTACCTTTTATGAATGTAGGAGTGTCATTACCAAATGAGACCTTATTTTCCTTTTCTAAGGCATTATATGACTGAAGCTTTTCTTTATCACCTCTCATGTGTTTCAAGCATCCACTGTCGATGTACCACTGATTTTCTTGTCCTTCTACATACAAGGCTATACCACATCTTTCTGTTTGTGATTCTTTCTTTCTCCATGTTTTGGGACCCAATGAAGCTTACTCCTTCTGAGATGTTTGACAAAATTTACTCCTGCATTCAGAATCTTCATGACGGAAGTTGTTACGATAGAGCATTCTATTTCATTTTCAAGAGCATAAAAGTTATTGTAGGTCCTTTTCATTATCCCAGTCACATTCCTTTCATTTCGTGCTTCCTCTAGTCATGATGGTCTTGTAAGCGACACATTGAGCAGCTCTGTGTCCAAAGTTATGACATGAAAAACATTTGCCATTAAAGAAATTCCTGCGATTATCAAATCTATTGACCTGATGATTGTAGTTTCCATTGACATTCATTCTTGAAGCAAATTGAGACTGATTTACCTGTGGTTGGTTATAGCTTCTATTCATCCTTGAAGTAGATTGAACTCGATTTACCTGGTGATCTGCTTTATGCCTTTGCTGACGATTGTCAACCTGTTCACTTCTCCTTGCTGCATCAAGATAGCTTTTGGAGGTTGATGGCTTTTGTGCTTGAGATGCTTCTTCAATATATCCAAGACCTGTCTTTATCAGAGGAGAACACTGCACTTTGATAATTTCATCTAAATTTTCTGATCCTTTCTCAAATCTAAGATTGAGAGCTTTTATTTTCTCAATATCTTTTCTTAGACCCACAATTTCACATTCTAACTTTTCATTGTGTTTTTCCCTTTGAGCAAGTTGGAATGTTAGAGTATCTATAATCATAATCTTTTATTCTAAACAGATTTTAAGTTTAGAAATTTCTTCATAGAGACCATCTTCATCTAAAGCATCCAAGAAATCATCATCTTCAAAAGCCATCAAAAGTCTATAATCATTACCATATTCATCTTCATCACTATTTGATAAACCATCGCTATCTTCATGCGTATAGTAGCTCTTCTTACTTACATTCTATTTTCTATTCCATTTTGCCGGTTCCTTACCTTTATCAAGCTTATCTTTATGAGGACATTTGGCTGCATAATGACCGACTCTTCCACAAGCAAAGCATTTGAAAGGTAGTTTACCTCTAAATCTTCTAGAACCTCGTTGAAGGTTTTTGACAAAGTTTGCTTCTTCCTCTCCTTATAAAATGTGTCCCAATTCATTGAGCTCTTCTCTTCCTAAAGCCTTGAATGCAGCTTCCCTCATATTTGATGGACCTCCTTTTCTCATTTCAACAACAGTTAGGATTCCATGCAACTATGTCATAGTCATACTCTGAAGATCTTGCTTCTCTTCTATGGAAGAAACTTTTGATTCAAACTTAGAAGACAAGGATCTTAAAACCTTTTCAACTAAAGTAACTTCTTTTATCTCTTTACCCAAGTTTTTCATGCCATTAACAATCTCATCTATACGTAGGAAGTAATGAGCTATACTTTAATCATTGTGCATTTTGAGAGTTTCATATTGAATTATGAGAGATTGTAGTTTTGCACGTTTTACCTGATTGTCTCCTTCATAGCTTAGAACGATCTTGTCCCATATTTCTTTGGCCGTTTTGAGCTGCATAACCTTGACAAATTCTGATTGTGACAGACCCCCCAATACTGTATTGACAGCCTTGGCATTTGTTTCATACTGCTTTTTACCTACTGTATCTATAGGAATTGTTGATGAAAATGTATATCCTCCTTCCATGATTTCCCAAACATCTATTCCAAGAGATTGAAGATAGGTTGTGGTTCTTACCTTCCAATAGACGAAGTTGTGCCCATCAAAGATTGGTGGTCTAATGGATCCCTCTCTTTCGTAGCTACCCATGATGATAGATCTTCCTTCAAGTGATCAAGCTTCTTCTGAATGACCTGCTTTGATACCAATTGTTGGAAATAATACTGAGAGGGGGGGTGAATCAGTATTAGCAATTTAACAATATTTGATTTCCATAAATAGATTTATATACGCTACTTATGTTAATGAAACTTGTGTGTATATGCAACTGTGTTTAGAGCAACCAGCGTATACCTTGCAAACTTATAATTTAGTTATTTGATCTTTAATCTGTGTGTCATATAACTATTAATCAGGTGGACTAAACAAAATAGGAAATCACACACATGAACACAAGATATAAGGTGGAAACTGAATGTGGGTGAAAACCACTTATGTAATCGTCTCTATCATTCTTTAATAAGAAACTTCTTTTTACAAATTTTGCACTAGTGCAGCGTTATACCAGTACGTAGGCTTCTACTTGCAGAAGACTACAACCTTCTCTCGTTCTCCAGCTTTTGCTTGAAGGGAGCTACAACCCCCTTAGTTGTTGTGCTAGCTGATGTGTATACTAGTACATAGGGGCTGACCTACAGAAGGCTAAAACCTTCTCTTTTCTTCCAGGGACCACGTTTCATAAATTTTCAAATTGGATCCATCAATAACATCAATCAAGCATCAAATATATTTGCATCAACCAATCTCCTTTGTACCAACCAAAACTGAATCAAATAATCACTTTTCTAAATGTTGTAACCAGAATACAGTATCAGTAACTAGAACCCAATCCAGAACCCAAAACATTGCAACAGCAAACAGAAGTAGCTAAAACATATTTTATGAGATGTACGCTACTTCAATGTGTCGAACCTGCATTCATACGCTGTTATATGAAGGCAGACCTGCGTATATGCTATTTTGAAATGCTGAACAGGCATGTATATGTACCTTTGCTATACTGAACCTGCATACAGATCTGTAAAAGATGATTTAACCTTTACAACTATTCAGACATCAGTTATACCTAGATCATCAGATTTACAGATTACGACATGCGCCAATTATAAAATATCAAAACCACACAAAGATAATTCTCTTCAAGCCTTAAGATCTTGACCCATCAATAGAACTTATCCTTCTTCAAGTGCTCAAGTTCCTCCTTGATTCAGATCCAGCTGTGCACCATAACCCAATGACCAGTATTCTAGATTTTGCTCTTCATTAGATATTCAATACTTGAGTTCCCTTACCTAATGATCTCCTCCTCCTTTTATAGTCTTATGCCTTACTTAATACCATGGTCCAAAACCACTTAGAATCAATACTTTGGACCAAATACCTAGGGTTAACACTTCAGACAAGATAGCTTGGACCAATACCATGGGTCAAAATACTAAGGACCAAATACCATGGGCCAAAACCAAGTTTTCCAACATGTACGCGCTTTTCCTTGCTTGAAAGTGCGTGTATATGCATATGCGCCTTTTGGTCTGCAAACCCGCGTGTATACGCGTTTTGGTCAAGGGGAACCTGCGTATACCTCTTTTTCTTTCATTATATGATCCTGAACTGTGATCTGTCATCTGAATGAGTTGCCATCAAAGATAACACTCGTGTCATAGTGCCAAACCTGTGTCATAATGCCAACAATAATATTCATTTATAATTCCTTTTTTTTAAGTTAAAGTTGATCCATAACCTTTTTATACTTAGGTAAATATATGCATTAAGAAGACATCCTTAGTGTTGCAACAATTTTTTTTATTATATTTATGAAGTCTTCTGATGTATCAACCACATTAATATTTTTAATGTGGTTGTATTAGTATTTATATATAAAAAAATTAAATTTTAATTACTTTATATTTCTATACAAAATTGATATAAAATCATATTATTTACTATGAATATATAAATAATTTTCTTTTTCCTAAGTAAATCTATTCTATTAATATGAAACAAAATATGATTATAATGAGGCATAGGCCTCAGCAGTACTAAACATCATCTAGCAAAAATAACTTGACTGCCCCATCGATGGGGAAACTAGTCCATGAAGGCAAAAAAGAACCCACATATGGGTTATCAGTCTTGAAACAGAAAATATCAAAAGATGGCAAAAAACCCTAGGAAATTTTAATGAGAATAATCATTTCATGAAAGAACCAGTTAGCAGAAGAGACACCCAGCTGGCATAAGGGTGACATGTGGCTACCACGTGTCATCACTTGAGGTCGTCCGGGGCGAGCACCTCTTCGATGAGGCACACATACTGATACCATTTATCTTCCTCCTCCGACACGCTGGATTGAGGCCCACGAGCTGATTGAGCACCACTAGAGTTGCTAGCAACTGCATGCGGCCTTGACGTGTCAACCACTGTACCACCAGGTGTTTGCGTGTCTCCAGATTTTCCTTCCGTAGCATGCTAACTGCCACCCAGTGCCTTGCCATGTAGCGTGACCATCTCCTCATCCATTGGTTACTTGCCTGAGTCTCGGTCACTCCCGAGCATGAGAGCATCCCGTTGCTGCCCCCCAGTGTTTCCCGACGGAGAATCCTGTGGATTGTTTTCCTCAGAGAAAACGATGGTGACAGTGGCTGTAATGATAGGTCTGTTCATGGTGCTGCAGAAGTGAAATTGTGTCGAGTGGGGAGCAGGGTGAGGGGGGAGAGGAAAATTGGCTATATAGACAGCAGCGTCTCTTTTGCTAGCACCCTGAAGTTGTGCATGTCCACGACCACTGCGAGTATCAGGATACCTGCCTGAGAAGGATCCAGAAGGGTTGGGAATGTCAGGGGAAGGAGAGGGGGAGGTGGAGTTAGGGCTAGGCGTCACAAGAGGGCAGACACTACCACCAAAACATCCCCCTCTTCTGCTACGCATTTGGTGACGAATGCGTGCGATGGCAGAATACAAAGTCAAACTATCAGTGGGGGAGTTTGCTAAAGGATTGAGTAGAGAATGAGTAAGGGAAGGTTGGGCTGATGTCAAATTGCAGAACCTGGTTTGGGAGAAGTGATGCCCATTACCAAGGTCTACACAGCTTACCAACCAGCAACGACTCCAGGTTCAGCAGCCTAAGGCGGACAAATGCAATGGAGCAGGGGGGAAGAACAACATTATGGCGAGTGGAATCCATTGATGTGCGCATGATGGGTAAATCTCAGCCAAAGTACCCATTTAATGAAGCTTGTAGGCCGCCATGAATTCGTATCAGACTGACATGGGAGGGAAAGCAGAGGGTCATGTGGCCCATCTTCTCGCTGCCCATCAATCTAATCATTTTAAATGACTAGATTGTCACCCACATCTGGGTTAAATAATTTATTTTTAATTCAATGATGTATTTTTATTTTATTTTTAAACATCCAGTATCAAATCTATTAATCACAAAATCAACTCCATTAATCACAAAAGAATTAATCAAATTGAAGTTTAATATTAATGAATTGAGCATCTGTGTGGTGTATTATTGATGCTTATAACACCTTAAATTAAAATTAATCAAATATATTTAAACTCAACATGAAAATAATTAAACATGTGCTAAACTTGTAAAACAAACCTTAAATACACTTAATTTATTAAAATTATTTCTTTTATTTATTTTTATTTGAATATTTAATCTAATAAACAATTTAAACCTCTCAGTGTTTTGATTAGATAATTTTAATTTTTCATTTTTTTTTTTCACACTAATAATCAAAATAAAATTGAATTAAAAACTATTTCATTTAATTCGTTTCCTATTTAAAAAATAAAAATACCATTTCATTTAATTTGGTTTTTTATTTCTATTTATATAACAACTAAATATTTATCTTTACGGAAAAAAATTGTCAAGTGAAAATATATTCCATTTCTCGCATTTTATTCCCGTTTAAAAGCTTAAGAAAACAGTGTCCTTCCGAAGCATCATGAAACATGATGATGTAAGTTACGGAAGCGGCTAACCAGCCTGCCATAGGGCATTAAATGCCCGGGGAGATGCAGGCTGGATAGCCCGCTAACACGCGAATTCGGAAACTGGGCACTAAATAAGATTTTTGAATTCGCGTGTTAGCGGGCTATCCAGCTTGCATCTCCCGGGCATTTAATGCCCTATGGCAGGCTGGTTAGCCACTGCCGTAAGTTACCCCCGCACCAAAAAAGGATATCTGAATGATGATAACTTCCAAATGATTTCCTCATCTATGATGCGTACCCAAATTTATGACTTTGGTTAGATAATGGCGATTTGTATCTCCCGTGTCGGGTCACGTCATGTGTTCGCAATAACGCAATAACTATACGTGTGGTGTGGTTTTCCTTAAAATTATAAAAAATTAATATATTTAGTTTGTAAGTTATTGAATATATTTTTAGTGTTATAATGGTAATTAAGAAAACTAATTTACTTTTTTTAAATTAAATTTTACATTTACTAATTCACCACATTATTAAGAAAAATAATCGTATTTACCAATTCACTACATTGTTAAAAAAAAAAATCACAAACCTACTGAAAGTGGAACAACACTAAAAATACGTTTGCCCTCCAGTAGCACATGTACCGCATCCAACATTGATACGTTTTTTTAAGGGTGAAAAATGATAAGATTAGCAAAGACTGAATAATCAAATCCGCAACAGTTATAATCTCCACTGTGTTCTAAAAAATGGGAGACCATAAAAATCTCAAAGTGTTATGTGACTACAACAAAAGCAATTCCATAAATTTATAATTTATAATATCGTTCAGAACTTCAGGAGAGTCTTTGTCTTGTTATTTTTGTTTGTTTTCAATACGGTTGGAGTGTTTTTCCTGTTTTTGGTTGTTTGCATTTTCTTATGAATTAGGCAATAGGATTATTTAAGTGATTATGTTATTAGTCCCTGCCATCTGGCAATGGCTAGGGACTATAGGAATCAATTTTGTTTGAGTTAGCATTAATTCGGAGTACTGTTTCGCCGAATGCATTGGTTATATCAAGGTTTAGATCAAGGCTTCAGAATGCTGTGTGCCCTCCCCGCCAGGATGACCAAGGTGCTCTGGACTGCCATCTTATTTGGCCTCTTCCCGAGGCGGGAGAGGCCAGAGCTTAGGCTAAGGGAAATAGGCGTGTATATTATTGCTGACCATCAAAGGAATTCGGGTATTAATGTTAACGTTTCCTAGCATTAGTTTGGAGTGTTAGTTTGGAGTGTTTGGAATTTTAATTGTCTTTACAATTCGAGCGTATTTGCAGGCAGGCGTATTTGCAGGCAGGTGTTCTGCATGCAGGGGCTGCAGCTGTGCAGCTGTGTCTGTGCTATAACCACCACGAAGACAGGCAGATGCGTGCCTATGAGAAATCTTTTCCTAACACTTGCAAATACTGTTCAGCCAAATCCATGTACCAGGGATTGCGCCATCGCAGAGGTGAGAAATCTTTTCCAACACTTGCAAATATTGTTCAGCCAAATCCTTGCAAATACTGTTCAGCCAAATCCATGTACCAGGGATTGCACCATCGTAGAGGTGAGTTAAAACCCTCGTTGTGAGAAGCATCACGTCTAGAAAGGCACGGCCACGTTTGAAGACATCTGTGTTGAATTTCTCGGGCAATTCGTACATGAAAATCCTTCGACCTCTGCAACTGTCCTCAAAGTGCCAATTTTCACCACAGGATTCAAGATCCGAGTTGTTGAACAAACACTCGGATGTTTCGTTGGGGGATTGGCAGACTTCATCCTTCAAGAGCAGAACGGGGCTCAGGGGAATTCCGAGCTCTCCTCCAGCAGATAAATCAGATCAATCCCCGAGTCTGAAGCTAGGGTTTCTCGGCCTTCATGGCCTCTAGACTTGTCGTAGGCCATTGAATCATCCCCAAGGTTTGAGGACGGATAAGAAGTCACGCCAATTTCTTCCTCCAGCCTTCTCATGACTTCATTTACGACCTCCTCGCTAGGAATGCACTCTTCTTCTACTGCTGCTAGGGTTTTATCTAATAGTAGAGGATGATGAAACTGATCCATTTCTTTAACCTGGAAGTGTTTCCACTCCGGGACATCAGTGTAGTCGGGCAGGCACTCCAGATCTCGGCTGCGTTTTCTGAGCATCTTAGACATATGTTGAGCCATTTTGCAAGCCCAAACTCGCACAGTTTGAAGACATCTGTGTTGAATTTCTCGGGCAATTCGTACATGAAAATCCTTCGACCTCTGCAACTGTCCTCAAAGTGCCAATTTTCACCAAAGGATTCAAGATCCGGGTTGTTGAACAAACACTCGGATGTTTCATTGGGGGATTGGCAGACTTCATCCTTCAAGTCCAGAACGGGGCTCAGGGGAATTTCGAGCTCATCATTTGAAGCCTCCAGCAGATAAATTAGATCAATCCCGAGTCTGAAGCTAGGGTTTCTCGGCCTTCATGGCCTCTAGACTTGTTGTAGGCCATTGAATCATCCCCAAGGTTTGAGGACGGATAAGAAGTCACGCCAATTTCTTCCTCTAGCCTTCCCATGACTTCATTTACGGCCTCCTCGCTAGGAACGTACTCTTCTACCTCAAGCACTAGTCTCCAGTCGGTGATGCTCTCCACCGGACTTTTCATAAGTCACCTTTCAATAATGGCGGATGCCCAATTGCTTGTGGTGGATAGACTTTCAGCTTGGACTTGCTTCCTTCCTGACTCCGCATGCAAAGGAACAATTTTTTCTTTATAAACACTCTCTAGTCGGTGATGCTCTCCACCATCTTCCATCTTAACACGCCAAGTAGCAGGTTTCACCACCCAGCTAAGTACCCTTTAAAGGATATATAACACAGAGCCTTTTGAAGGATCTACTTGAATTTCATTTCTCTCACCTTCATTCTTGCTCTTTTGTTGATCCTCTTCTTCCAAATCCGGGATCCCTTCTTCTTCCCTCACCTGATTCATCTCCCTGATGTCATCTTCATCGAAAACTTGACTCAATCTCGTCTGACAATTGTATGTATAAAGACTATCGAGCCAGAGCGAGCACGAGGTAAATGGATTGAAGAAATCCCACGTTGAATCTTGAAGAAGCGAGGGCAGTGGGGAAAGGCCCATGGAGTTTTCCTCCCAAGCTCCACTACTTCTACAAGACACAAGCTCACAACTCCTACGATGGGATCAATCAGCGGAGGTGTATGATACAAGCTCGCCAGAAACCACTGGTACCTATCACAATTGTCCTGCTCTTCAGCCACGTTTCAATCATGCATTATGACACTTTATGTTGAACCACGTCGCTTGTTATGTTCAACCATTGCTTTTAACGATTCAAACTTTTGTTACGTTCAACCTTTTATTTTAACGATTCAAACTTTTTCTCAACCTTCGCTTTTAATGATTCAAACTTTTTCTCTACAACTTTAATTTCTCCATTGTGCTACTGGTTGATAAATATTCTTCAAATAACAGAAGTGTGTCGCCCCTTTCTCCAAGTCATAATCGATTAGGGAGGAGTAAAGCCTCTTTTTGTTGAGGAAGACAAGGATTTTTTGGAAAAGGAAGAAAAATTACAAGATCTAGAGCATAAGCTAAGCGATGCTTCTCAGCAGGTAAGCAAGGAACATTTATTCTTTTTTGTGTTTCTATTGTACATGTATGCATAAGGTTGTTCTCAAAACTCCGATTCTTGTTAACTGGAAATTGAAACCAGTGTCTGAACTTTCTTTAAAATATGGCAGAATATTGTGTTCTGGAAAAAGAAATACGTTCAGATCTCTCTACATCAGTCTGGATATGCTGAGTGGGTTCCTCTGTATATGCGTCTAGATTTTGTGTATGTTCTGTTTGACTGTCCAGTTCATCTTCCACGTTCTTTGTTGCTACTTGGTGGATGCCATGCTGGTTTCTTCTCCTCGGCAAAGAAGATTAGAGAACAAAAGTCTTTTATGCAACTGAGTGTTGGTGGGCATGTTTCTACCTCTGAAAAATGGATTGGCGAGGAGTAAAGCCTCTTTTTGTTGAGGAAGACAAGGTTTTTTTGGAAAAGGAAGAAAAATTACAAGATCTAGAGCATGAGCTAAGCGATGCTTCTCAGCAGGTAAGAAACGAACATTTATTCTTTTTTGTGTTTTTATTGTCCATGTATGCATAAGGTTGTTCTCAAAACTCCGATTCTTGTTAACTGGAAATTGAAACCAGTGTCTGAACTTTCTTTAAAATATCGCAGAATATTGTGTTCTGGAAATAGAAATACGTTCAGATCTCTCTACATCGGTCTGGGTATGCTAAGTGGGTTCCTCTGTATATGCGTTTAGATTTTGTGTATGTTTTGTTCGACTGTCCAGTTCATCTTCCACATTCTTTGTTGCTACTTGGTGGATTCCATGCTAGTTTCTTCTCGTCGGCAAAGAAGATTAGAGAACAAAAGTCTTTTATGAAACTGAGTGTTGGTGGGCATGTTTCTGCCTCTGAAAAAATGTTCTCTCAGAATTATACTTCTCTAATTCTTCATTCTGTTTTGAATCTGGTTCTTGGAAATGTGCCTAGGACATGCTTTTTGTTTCTTGCTTGTGAATAAAATGTGTCCAGGGCACAATTCCGTGTCTAAGTTCTGGTGGCTTGGCTTCTGCTAATATGATAGCCTCAGAACAATATAGCACAGCTTGCTTGCTTCTTCTACTTGGGTGTTTAACTTCCTTGGATGGTTAAATACCTTCAATGTAATGGATGTTATAATGAGTTTGTAAGTCAAGGTTTTGAGTTTTCCAAACTGATGGTGATCACTACAATTTCAGGTGGATCTAGGACAAGTCCAACATTTGTCCTTCTTCCTAGTCAGTGCTCCTACTTTACCTTGTTATTTTGGATTACTGGATAGGCTGCCTAACTGTGTCTCCACTAATTTGTTCCTTATACAACGATGGTTGTCATTTTAATATATTTTCTCTCCATAAAGCTATACATTAAACAAGTTATATAACAATAAGATTCTTTGATATAACCATAAGATTCTTTGACTTATATGCCTTCCCGAACAGATAGGCCTTCCTGAACATGCCTATTGACTTGATAGGTTTTGAATCAGTAGCAGTAGTGGTGGTTAATCAATTGTAGCTTCTAATATGATCAATATGAAAAAAATCCTTCTCAAGTTAGCCTTCTCAGTGTTGATATTTCAAAACGGATGGTCAAATATATTTATATGTATAAGCTATTGATCATCCATTCTCTGAAATGCAATTCCAGAAAAATGATTATTGCGCTGGTTGAGAATTTGGTCAGATTGTTCCATGCAGGATTACACCAGCTCCAAATTTGTATAAATTAGCACAGGCTCATCAAAACCCGGGTCTGGCATGCATCACACCTTGATTCCCACCCAATCTGTAACATGCTCTTCACTTCTGTCAGTGCATTAATTTTCCTTATTAGCTGATCGATACATAGATTGCCTTTGTGTTGTACATAATTTGATGTTCTAATTTATATCTGCATGCCTGAAAAGCACAAAAGGTCATTCCGGCCTTGTAAGTTTTTGAATTCACTTTCACAGTTGTACTATGAACACATGGTATTGTCTTTTAGATTGTATAGCAATCTTTGTCTGCTGAAAATTTTAATCGGAGTCAATCGACTGCTCCCACCTCCTGATAAAACAAAAGATGATATACTTTTGTTTTTCAAACTGTATGATCCAGAGAGAGAAGAGCTCAGGTAATAGCTTTTGTTTATCTTGAATGTTCTAAATCACTTTGCCTTTCAATACAATGTCTTATGGGATGTTTTATTCGGTCTATATGATTAAGTGTTGTTGTCTTTCAGGTATGTTGGGAGGCTTTTTGTCAAGGCTCTAGGCAAGCCAATAGAAATTATTACAAAGCTATAAAGAATGATTCAAATCGATTTCTTTCTGCCACATCTTCAAGGAACAGAACTCTCAAGCGGACCTGCTATCTGGGAGGGGGATCTTCTTGCTGCCTGGACTGATTAGATGTCAATGCATTGATCAAGGATCAGTCATCGGCGAAGGATTTTTCATTTTTGTGTGAAGGTAGCTTCACTTTTTTTAATACATCTTGTGATAGGTGGAAGTTTGATGCTCTGCTTTTATTGTATCTCTATTTATTTTAGAAAGGGTCAGTGAGGGGATTTATTATTCGAAATTCATGCAATGCAGTTTGTTACTAATTATGGTTCCCTCACTATATTATTTCCTATATTTGTGGTGATGTCAATCATGCAGCTTGAAGATGGGACACCATTTGTTTTCAGAGATCTCTAGCTACATCTGAAGAGGATATACATCGATTTCCAGATGTTCCTTCATTCCCGGATTATGTTCATAATCGGCAGGTACATAATCTACTGGTAGCCCTGTATTTTTTCACACTTGCAATTTCTTGGACCAGTATTCTATCATTTAATTTGTTTGCGGTGCGTTTTCTAACTGATGTAATTAGTACTTTAGATTATATGGCACAAGCATGTATGTGGAATGCTCAAAAACTCAGTAAGAGATACCACTATGTATCTATGAGATGCAAAAACAGACTAGGAATCAGAGATCTCTAGCTACATCTGAAGAGGATATACATCGATTTCCAGATGTTCCTTCATTCCTGGATTATGTTCATAATCGGCAGGTACATAATCTACTGGTAGCCTTGTATTTTTTCACACTTGCAATTTCTTGGACCAGTCTTCTGTCATTTAATTTGTTTGCAATGCGTTTTCTAACCGATGTAATTAGTACTTTAGATTATATGGCACAAGCATGTATGTGGAACGCTCAAAAACTCAATAAGAGATATCACTATGTATCTATGAGATGCAAAAACAGACTAGGAAGCTTAAGGACAGGTCAACATTTTGGCCAAAATACTTGCCGACCTAGATTTCACAATTTCTAAAGAAAATGATGTTTATATTGGTACCATTCAGGTCTACTCACCATCCAAATAGATAACTTTTCTGAATATTTTTGTTTTATCTAAAACTAGCAGCAAAACTGCATATATCTATGTCATGTTTTGGTCTCTGTCTGGTTTGTTTATGTCTGTGTATGGAAGCGCTTGTGAAGCAGCATGTAAAGCAATTAATTCTCTTTGTATTAATACACTTTCCTCTTAATTGACAATTGAGTGAATAATTTCAGTAAGGAACTGGAAATTTTCAATTATTTTAATAACATGTGAATTTGAATCTTACACAAAACTCTCTTGTTTTTCGTTGCAGTGAAACTGTGCCCTCACTATCCCACTGGCTCTTGCAAATCCAAGCTATAAAGAATGATTCAATTCGATTTCTTTCTGCCACATCTTCAAGGAACAGAACTCTCAAGCGGACCTGCTATCTAGGAGGGGGATCTCCTTGCTGCCTGGACTGATTAGATGTCAATGCATTGATCAGGGATCAATCATCAGCGAAGGGTTTTTTGTTTTTGTGTGAAGGTAGCTTCACTTTTTTAATACATCTTGTGATAGATGGAAGTTTGATGCTCTGTTTTTATTGGTTGGGGGTTTATGTTGCCCAGATTATTGCCGCCTTGCAATGTTTTTTGTAATGTACATGAATCTTACACAAAACTCTCTTGTTTTTCTTTGCAGTGAAACTCTGCCCTCACTATCCCACTGGCTTTTGCAAATCCAAGCTATAAAGAATGATTCAATTCGATTTCTTTCTGCCACATTTTCAAGGAAGGGTTTTTTGTTTTTGTGTGAAGGTAGATTCACTTTTTTTAATACATGTTGTGATAGGTGGAAGTTTGATGCTCTGTTTTTATTGGTTGGGGGTTTATGTTGCCCAGATTGTTGCCGCCTTGCAATGTTTTTTGTAATGTACATGAATCTTACACAAAACTCTCTTGTTTTTCTTTTCAGTGAAACTGTGCCCTCACTATCCCACTGGCTTTTGCAAATCCAAGCTATAAAGAATGATTCAATTCGATTTCTTTCTGCCACATCTTCAAGGAACAAAACTCTCAAGCGGACCTGCTATCTCGGAGGGGGATCTTCTTGCTGCCTGGACTGATTAGATGTCAATGCATTGATCAGGGATTAGTCATCAGCGAAGGATTTTTTGTTTTTGTGTGAAGATAGCTTCACTTTTTTTAATACATCTTGTGATAGGTGGAAGTTTGATGCTCTGCTTTTATTGGTTGGGGGTTTATGTTGCCCAGATTGTTGCCGCCTTGCAATGTTTTTTGTAATGTGTTTTTAGCTAGTTCCTGGCCCTGTTTTGGTCTGGTGGAACTTCTGATCTCTGACTAAATCTGGCAAAATCTGTTTCTGTTGGTAGAAAGTGCCAAAGAAATTCTGCACATGTGACATCTTTTACATTTATAAAAGGCTGTTGAAAGTAAAAAAGGACTGTTTTACAGATTTTTCTAGTCTTTAAACAATTACTTTTTCGCTTATTAGCAAAAAGTATATCATGTGCTTTCACTTGGAAATTCTTGGAGCAAAGCTAAGTGCTTGTGATCCCCCAAGTTATTGTTATCACATGCATCTACTAAAATGTATACTTTCAAGAATATTTGCATGAAGGATTTTCAAAGGCATTTCCCCATTCCGCAAGGATATATATCTTGTTTCTAGAAGGAGTTGATAGTGATAGACTAAACAATCAATTTTCATGATACAATAGATTAAAAATATGTAATTTAACAAAGTAATATATATATAGATATATATATATATATATATATATATATATATATATATATATATATATATATATATATATATATATACCTTACATTTGATTTTGATTCTTATAGATAGCCTAGAAATAAGAACGATGTTATCAATTTTCTAGACACCATTTGCAACTATATTGATTGACATTTGAAATGTAGGCTTCCCTTTACTCTTAGGATGCAACATATATTATTAGCTCAGGTTTCATACAAAGGGTCGTTTTTATGAAGTCATTAAGTAGCTTAATGGGATAGATATTTGCAAAATTTGTAGCTACAAATTTCAAAAAACTCAAAATGTCATTGTTCTGTCTGCATATTTTGTACTTTAAAGCCTTGTTGTTTTTGTAAAATCATTTGAAATCTTGTTGCATTCAGATTCATTTTCGTTTCTCCATATGTTGGATCATTGCTACTTATTTCTTTATGTTCAAGCCATGAGCTCCCAGATTTTGAATGTGTTATGCCTCCTCCCGTTGATTTATTTGAAGAATTAGAGAATGCTCTAGTGCATGGATCACTGTTATTAGTTTTACCCTAGATCCTTGTTTTCGTACAATCTATGAAGATAAGAAGCATGAGATTATGTTTTGCATTTTGATGAATTCTTGAATCTAAATTCCTCTATTTCTAGATATGACATGTTAACAATGCATACTATAGCAGGTCATCCTAAGTCAGGTGTCAAAGCCATACTTTGAACAAGTATTCTCTTCACGGAACTATATTTCTTCAAAATCCTTTAATATGATGAATCTGCTACTTTAAATATTAACGAAATATCATCATGAAGACTCGACATGCATTGTTATTCTCTTGGCTATCCAAGCAAGTAGTATGTGTATTCTTGTTGCATTAGGCAACTTCTTCGAGGACATGGGCATGTTCAAATTTGATGGTACCTGTTTGAGAAAATCTATATCAGAAATAGACAATGACCATGAAAGGTAGATTGAGCACAAATAATACGATCAATTTCTATAGAGGAGGTGATCAAAACAATGTGATATGTAGAGGCATTGACAGAGTGCTTGGTATAATTGACAGAAGCTACGTTCAACATTGTTCCCAATTCTCATGGTAACAATGATTTCTTGACCTTATGATGGATTTTGACTAGTGATAACAATAAATTGGGGATGATTTCTAGACTTTTTTGGGGTGTTATTTTAATCTATCTTCACCCTATATCATGAATATTTCATATGCTTGGCAGGGTGTGAGGTCTATTATTTTTGTAGCTAATAAAAGACAAAAAATTCAATCAAGATGCCGACTATAATATCATGGTACTTATGTTCGTAAAATTACACCAATTCAAAATACAAGGCAGGGACAACTATTCCATATGTCTAACAACACAATTGAACCTACTATCATGAAAAATAGAGTGGATATTGATAAGGATCAGCTTAAGTTGAAGCTTCAATTTTTTCTATCATGGTGGATTGACATTTCTGAGTATTCTTTAGGCAGTGATTTCTAAGTCTATATTGCTTCTTGTTAATGATGAAACATACATTGGCTTGGGATGTAATCTGTAGACCAAAGAAGGAAGGAGGTTTGGCTTTAAAGCGAGTGGATCTTTGGAAGAGAGCAGCTATGCTCAAGCATCTTTGGCATATCTCCTTGGACAAGGACCATTCGATATGGTCTAATTGGGTTAGGGTCTACCTTATCAAAGGTAGGGACTTCTGGACGTTGAAGCTCAGACCGCTTGCTCATGGCAGAATAGTTAAGGTAGTGGGCAATGGGAATTCTCCTGACACTTTTGTTTGGAAGGGGTCTCCCTCTGGCTCCTTTTCCATCAAATCTGCTTGGATAGTCTCCGCCCCCGGGCTGCTTCTGTTTTCTGGCATAAGCTTGTTTGGCACAGGAAAGCTTCCTCGTCACGCTTTTATCCTCTGGTTGGCTACCTTGGGGAGGCTCCCTACCAAGGATGTGCTTAGAAAACATGGTATTTCTGTAGATTTTACTTGTATTCTGTGTGGGCAGGAAGAGGAATATCTTAACCATCTCTTCTTTTCCTGTTTCTTCTCCTCCTCCATCTGGATCTCTTTGTGTGGAAAATGCAACATCCCGTCTGTTGCTATGATTGGGAGGACTTTGTCCTTTAGAAAATTGAGAAAGGCATTAGGTATGCTAACCTGTAAAGATCCTAGACCATAAGCTTTGTTCCTTTCTTTCCTTATGTGTGATAAAACCACAAAGGGTTCTTGACTTCCTTTGTCATATGGACGCTAAGCATGGTATTAGGTTTTCCAGCCTAGAAGGAGAAAAAATTAAAGAGCTTGGTGGCCTTTAGTTAGGGTTTTATTTTTTGTGTTTCATTGAATAATGCCACTAGGATTTCTTTGGTAAATTGAGCCTATGAGATTGAGTTATTGTAGAATTTTTGCACACGGTTCTCAATTTGTAATGGCCACAACATTCAGGTACTCATGCTTTTATATATAGATATAAATCAATTTTTATGCTTTTATATATAGATATAAATCAATTTTTATATTGCTAAAAGAGTTAGTCACAATAGATATAAATCGATTTTTATATTGCTAAAATAATTACTCACACTAGTTGTACCATCTTCTGGCATATTTTTTGCTTGCACTTCATTCTCTAACCTTTCCACTTTGTGTCAGCAATTAAGCAAGAAAATCATGACCCAACATTGCGTTTAGGCTTATGTTTCTGAGTCTAAAAGATACTCGTGAGCAGCCCATAGCTTCTTCGGTAAAAACAGGTTGTTATGGGAACAGGTTTAATATCTACCCGTGGGCACTAGGTAAAATAGCAGATGGTGAAACTTTGGTAAGTCGTGAACAGGTTTATTCGATAACTGAGTCCATTTGGGAAGTAAATAGGCTTCAGGGGTGCACTGACTGCTGCTCACCCTCATGCAGCTTGAAGATGGGGACATCATTTGTTTTCAGAGATTTCTAGCTACATCAAGGTCTGCAAATTCAAATTTCAAGCTTGAAATCACTGAATCCAGTGACTAATTTAGCCCCAGCCTTTCTGTAGTGTTCACCCTCAGGTAGATATGCTATCTTCAACAAATTTGGCTAGTTAAAATGCTCTTCTTGTGGGCACAAGGGCCAAAATTAGATTGTGAAGCACAAGCCAATGTGATAGCACATGTTAGTGCTCTTACTGACACTTATGTGAACCACATATCAATCTGTCTCTTAGCTTGCCACTGCTCAAAGAGCAGTTGCAAAAATACATGGGGCAGCTATGATTGTAGCTGCAAAGGTGACCTTCTGTATACAAGCCAATGTGATAGCACATGTTAGTGCTCTTACTGACGCTTATGTGAAGCACATATCAATCTGTCTCTTAGCTTGCCACTGCTCAAAGAGCAGTTGCAAAAATACATGGGGCAGCTATGATTGTAGCTGCAAAGGTGACCTTCTGTATATTAGAAACCATGCTACCTGCATATGTAAGTAGTTCAGTCATCTGCATTAGAGTCTTATACATAGAGGCACAATAAAATAGAATATATCTAGTATTACGTAGTGTGCTTTATAAGAAAGGGCTTTAGTTACACCTGTTGGCTTAGCATGCCTTTCATACACTCATTACTTGTCTTGTCTAGCCAAGTGTTTATTCGAATAGCTTGGACCTAATATACCACCAAGATTTCATTTGAGATCTGCCCCTGATGTCAGATACATCACCTAATTTCGCATTTACTTCTGCTATCACATACATCATTTCATATGCCATTTGCCCCCCATGTCAGATAGATCACTTAATGCACCGATTGCTCACTTAACGTAAGCTTTTCATTTTATGCCGATCATTAAATACTGGCCTGCTCCAATAAATGCTGCTCATATTGGATTACATCCCCTCCAATATGATCTTCAAGTATTTCAGCTCCATTCCAAATCAATCCTTATATGTACTTACTTCTGCACGTGTCAGGAATCTACCCCGCATTCAACTCTCGCGATCTAGCACACCTTTCCTTATTTGGTTGTACAGTAAAATATTATCAAAAACCCAGTTCCATTCACACTTAAAACCAGCTTGCAAACACGTTGAACTCTTTTATAAATTGGCAAAAGTAATGCCTAATTTCTCTCTTACAAAACAAAACCATCTTCTGCACCTAGATATTGGCATACATCTCCCCGCTTCACATAACATGGAATCCATTAGCATAAGCCAACTTACTCAACTCGCAACATTGTTTCTCTTAGCACTTGTTCTCATGGCTCTTCTGATTATTGACATCGTAAAAGTCGAAACACAAAGAAAAAAGAAACCGAGAAAACAATAACATCTCGAATGGAGAGCATATGAATCTACAACAAGTACTTGGCATGATTATGGAGTATATTTAAGTTATAGCTCACATATTTGTGGAGAGATAGTCAAAATTCTGAATCTCAGGCCTATTTTTGTATTATTTTACGCTTTGTCTTAATTCCCCGCTTCCTTCTCTGTTACAGGTCTACGACGGATGCTTCAAATATGCATTTGGATCTGCCATGGTGGTGCAACTCTAATTTTTTATGCTTCTATTGTCTCTGCTGGGATGCTGGTCTAATGTCCTAATTGTTAGCATTCGTGCTTGTCTTGTATTCTTCACATGTTACAGTCTGTCATAAGAAATGCTTATTTTCAAGGTCAAATGTAGGCTTCAAGGCAGTTTTCATGTTACTGGTGTCTTGAATTGATGATATGCTAGCATTAAGCATCGATTACGCTTTATGTAAACACAAATTCTTTGCCCCAATATAGTCATTAGTTGTGTGGTGTACCATTTATGCCTACCTACCTGAAGCATGGACTACAGGGGTACTTCTTAAATTTTCCTTGGTCTCGTGCATTCCTTTCATTAGTTTGATCATGCAAGAATGGGCATTTGGAGAAGTTACAAGGTAGCTATTACTCCATTTTGGCTTTCATGCAATATTAAACAAATGTCAGAAATGAGGTTTTCAAATGTCATTAACTACCAGGCATCACACTCTTACGGTGTTAAGATTAGACTAAATTTGCTTCAAGCTCGACAGCTGGCTGGCTTCCATTCTTCTATTCCTACTTAAGTGTGCATTGACTGTGGATTTCAAATTCATTCTTGTGCAGTCTGTTGTCTTTTGCTTCAGTCAGTTTATCCTTTTAGTCTATGGTTTATACTTTACTGTATATATGTATGGCAACCAAGAAACAGAATGGGACTGAACTCTGAGAATGAGAGGCAACACAAATATTTCATCATGCATCCGAGAATGAACTCAAATACAGTCCTGGAACAGCCCAGTGAATTTAGAGACGGTAATGAGAACAAAACTTGGCCTCAATTGCAACTTATGACTGTATTAGACACGCTTGTTAAGGCATGTGATGCAACTTCTATTGGCTGTGGTGCAGTTCTGGAATTTGAACAGAGTACATTGTTCAGTCTGCCCATCAAACAAATAAACTCACAAAGAGCTTGAGCTTGAGGAGACAGAAGCCTTGGAAGTATGCCAACACACCTTGGCTTAGTTAGTCTCATCAAATCATCAAACCATAGAACCATCTTAGGATTAGTTCCTTCTTACCAGACTTCATGAGAACCTGAACCTTGAGCTTGAAGATTACATTAGCTTTGGAAGTATGCCCACACATTCTGACATACTTAGTCTGGTTAGGATTCGGACCATTATTTCTAGTTGAGCCATGTGATGCAACTTCTATTCGCTGTGGTGCAGTTCTGGAATCTGAACAGAGTACATTTCAACAGAATCCACTTATGCGTCATCAACAGCTTAATCTATTGCTGCTTGTTAAGGCATGTGATGTAACTTCTATTGGCTATGGTGCATTTGGAAAAGACCTAAAGTTCAACTTAATGCAGGGACTTGCTGCCTCGCAGCTTCCCTTGCTTAAATTATATTTGTAAATATAAACATAAGTTCAGTGTAACAACAATCATCAAACATTCAAATTAAGCATACTAATAATTACATTTAAAATATAAAAATAAATTTAGCCTCATTAAAATCATTAAATATTTAAATTATGTCAATTGAATAATTTAAAATCACAATAGCTAAATTGTATTTTTGAATTTGAAAATAGATTAAGTTCTTCAAAATATGCAAACTAAAAAATTTGAAATTACAATTATCTTAATTTCTGACTCACTAGATTTCAAACAAAATATACAAAATAATTTACGTAATAGTTCCAAAAATTACCTCTCGAATAATTTAAAATCAAAATGGCTAAATTGTATTTTTGAATCTGAAAATAGATTCAAGGTCTTCAAAATATGCAAACTACAAAATTTAAAATTACAATTATCTTAATTTCTAACTCACTAGATTTCAAACAAAATAGACAAAACAATTTATGTAATAGCTTCAAAAATTTCGAGATTCCAGCGTTCTCAATGTAATTATGCAATAAGGCATTCCTTTAGGATGAACTCCCCTCTTGTCTCCGCAGTCTTCGCATGCCCTGTGTGATTTGATGTTAGAGGATTTAAATGTGTTCCACCGTTGGATCCATCTCCTGTCTGAATTGTTACCTGAATCCTTCATTTATGCGGCCTCAGCTATAATGACTAACTCAGTCCCCCGATTATTTTATGACATGCCCCGTTGCACAAGATTTTGGGTGTGATTGGTTTTATTAGATTCAGAAAATAATTTTCTTGTTTTTCTTTGAAGGAGTTTGCTCTAACTTGAGTAGATTCTCTTCACGGAAGATTATGCATTTGTTGTTCAAAACATTTGTTTGCACTAGAACTCTTTGATTCTCTCGTTTGAAGAATAACTCACAATTGTACGATCCTTCCTTGATATGCGTTGTGGTCCAAGATTTCAGGCGTGATTGGTTTAATTAAATTCAGAAACATTTTTTCTGGTTTTTCTCCCAGACAATTTGCTCTACCTTGAGTAGATTTTCTTCGTGGAAGATCATGCATTTGTTGTTCAAAATGTTTGTTTGCACTGGAGCTCTTTGATTCTCTCACTCGAAGTAGGGGATGGCATGATGTGCAGTTCATAAACAAGAAGCAACTTCATGATTTCTACTTGCACATCTCTATTGAAAGTGGTGTATGATAATTTTGTCATTTTTAGCAGCGTGGATGCTGATACAAAAATTAAAGATATTTCCCTTCATACGCTAAAATTTGGATGATTTTTGCTGACATTGAAATTTTCTCAATTTAAATTCTTTTTGATAAAGCTTTGACATTGTCACTGAGCTTGCAATTTCAAATGTTTTGAGCGAGAGTTCCTTTTTGTGTATCTTCCTTGTGTGTTATTAGTTGTTTAAGCTTTTCCAGAGTCATGAACTCGTACATTTTTGTTTTTGGAGAAAACTTGTGCAGGTGTGACAGTGATAGAAACGCTGACAAACGGATTTGAGAGGACGAATTAAGAGAGATAATGAGTTTCATGAACATGTAATGATAATTGTATGGGTCATAATATATGTAATTCTGAAAGGGATACAAGGAGAAACCCGTTTGCAGTAATTACAACACTTACTCTTAAAATAAGAATTGGGTTAGATACCACAACAAATATGTTGTGTTGGTATTAGTCCTGGAATTTGAAATACCATGATGGATACCGGAGGAGAAGGGTAGAACCTGAACAAATTGCAATTGACAGTTTGTATCCGTAAAAATAATATATATATATATATATATATATGGCAATATTGACGGTTAGACTACTAAATGTAAGTTAGGTGAATGAACCCTATATTTACATATATGCACCGAATTCCAAGAGAAAATAAAACTCCTTGATGTAATGAAAATAGAATCCTTCACTGGAATATAAGCAGATAAACTATGATAGAGGAATCTTCTCTGTGCAATTACCAAGACATATTAAACAACATCTTTTTGTTGATATTGTGCTCAAGTATGTTTTTTTTTATTAATTCCCCTTTTAAAGAAAAAAATAAATCTCGATACTATAATAAAACAAAAATTTTCATAGAGAAAGTATATATATTCGAAAAACAATATTGACAACATATTCTTTATAATAAAAAAAATAACTAGTAATTCATTCACAAAATCACTGTCAAAATTTTGTACATTTACATTTATGAATATAACCAAGGAATTTTAAGAGACGATGTATAGTAGTAGTTACCAGAAAATACTATCAAAGATAACCTTCCTCATTACATCATGTAGTAAAAAAAACAAAAACAAAAATAAAATATGAAATATTATCTCTATTTATAGCCAAATTCTTATTAAAAAAACAAGTTAGGCCCATGGTCGTTCCTTCTTAAACAAATATATTGTAACCCCATTCATGACAATCAGTACAACCCATCTAATTGAATCTAATACCCCTGCTTAGGAAGGAAGTAGAGCCATAAGGGCGAGAAAAAAACTTAGAAGAAAAATACCGAAGCCACAAGGAAAACTCATCTCGGATAAAGTATCCACTCTGTCAAAGAGTGATAATTCTTGAATGGCAGGTCTATAGCATTTCTCATGCGTCAACCATGCACACCTAGGAGGTACAGAAAACAAACCCAGGTTAGGCTTTTACCTCAATGACATGGAGGTGAATAAAAGGAGAAAGATAAAACAATTTTAAGAGACCAAATCTACCTGTAGAGTACTTTAACTCTACCCTTAAATCCCCATTATAAATCTGGAAAACCAAAACATAAGGTTTTCTTAATTCTATCAATAGAAAAACGTTACATTATGTGAGATAAGAAAATTAGAGTATTATCTTGGGAACTTGCAGACCATTAGCGAGGTCGAGATAAATAGAAGGTGAAGTTGTTTCCCTTGAGGGTTGGAAGAAAATGGAAAGATTCGACTGAAGAGGAAACTTGCAATTTACACTCGCACATAAAGAAGAGAAAAATTAATAGAGGCAAGAAGTATGATTGACAACAAAGACAAAAAAAATCATGTGAATAATTTCAAAACGGTTATTCTCATAACGAAAACATACCTTACTGTAACGTAATCCTGGCTTGACGATTCCAATCCTCATGCAAAAGAGGCTAAGTGAAAAGGATTTTCCAAATTTAAATTTGAGCAATGGTGAGAGTTAGAACACATGGTTCAAACCCTAGGAATCTAGAGCCCCAAACCCATAGTGAATACTCTTGATCATCGATCGTATACCCCAATTCACAAGAGCCACTGATTACCTGATGAATTGTAAGCTCTAATTATGACATCTAGTAGAGATGATTACCTGATGAATTGTAACCTCTAATTATGACATCTAGTAGAGAGGGAGGCCGATGTACCAAGCCACACACTCTCAACTTGTTTCTAAAGTCTAGAGAGTTCCATTAATCAAAATGAATTCGACCATATAAACATAAGTATACTTCATGGAAATAATTATGTTGTTCATGGCAAACCCTTGATAATAACATTGAAACAATGACAACGACAAATGATGTTCCATTAATATGACGGACCTAAAAAATAAATACCATGTAACTAGAATACATGTCATCCAATATATATATATATATATATATATAATCTATTGTCACCAAGTGTTAGCATTATGTAATTTTCCCAAGCTGAGGGAAAAAACTGCAAAGGTAACCACAAACCACTTTTAAAGTTAGGATCTAATTCTCCGAGCTTTAGAGTGGGCTCTCTCCATATGATTTAATTTCTTCTTTCAAGATTTCAGACTAGATATTGATGTTCGAGATGGGTTTTTCAAAATTTTGGTTGAAAAATGATAGAAAAGTCCATTGGGCATGGAGACATAAACTTTTGGGTAATCAATTACAAAATGACAGAGTAGTTGTAATAGGGAATGGTAGGCAAACTCTTGGATCTTGTAGAGTTGTTTTTGGTGTGAATGGGATGAATAAGATTTAAGTTCAACTAAATACAGAGAATACAAAGATGTATTGTATACTTAATATCAGAAAGAAAACATTGATATTTTTTAACAAGCCAGAGCATAGTACGCCTAAGTAAATTCAACTCTTAATATTTTTGCAACAATCAGGAGGGAAAACCATATGGAAACTGAGGAAAAGAAACAATCTTACATGAGAGAACACATCATCATTTACTTGGCACAAGAATCCTAGAACAAAATTGTTTCTATATTTCTAAAAATTGGTTACTTTTAGTACAATCCACGACATACATCAAGGTAAAGCTCTTTTCTTCATACATAATCCAACCCTTACTATGTCATATTACAAAATAATTATATACTTTCTATTGAACTAACTTTGGATTTCAAAAAAAGATTTATTACAAAATAGTATCTAACAAAGATATAGATATTTCTGAAACAAAACTAGGAAATAGGAATTCTGGACAAATTCGACTGTTTGTAGAATCTTTGAATGAGATTTGTTACTGACTATAGCAATTTTTCAGCCCCTTCAGTTTGTCTTTTTTCCAAAATTGTAGGTCTTCTATTTGTGCTCATTTGACCAATTCTAGTAATTGGTCCCATCGCTCTTCACCTGGGATAGAAAATTTTACCATGTTTAAGAATCTTTCATTTACCTTTGTGTAGGTTTGGAAAATTGACTTGTTTAGAAACAAGTGATAAATCTCATGTTGAATGTTGAGATCAAATTGTGGGGCTTCCAAAAAGTATTCTCGAGTGATAGCTCCCTTTTCCTTTGCAAATTTAGATGTATATGTAACTATGTTGCATAACTGATCCTCGTAATTTTCTAATGCAATCAATTTTCCATTAGAATTTCTTAAAATTGGAAGTCCTTTCTCCTGCAACAAAGAAAACTTCTTGTTCAAACTTCAGACATGTAGCTCCAATTCTTTTCACTTATTCTCGAACTCCACAATAAGATCTTAATAGAGACGATGGCTGGAAAGTTAGTAGATGTTGGGTCCCTGCTCTCTCTTCCTAGTTTGTTTCCGCCCTCCTCCTTAGGGTTAATTTCTTTTATTTATTATTTTTATTTATTTACTTTTTATTATTATTTATTTAATATTAACTTATTTATTTTAACTGATTTATGTTTTATTGATTTATGTTTTATTGATTCGTTCTATTATTCCTTTATATTTTTTGAGTCTTTTTAACTAATTTATTATTTATTATTCTTATTTTATTTATTTATTCGTTCTATTATTACCATTTTTAACTAATTTTTATTTTTATTTTTATTTTATTTTGACTTATTTTTCTAACTAACCTAACCTCTGTGGTTTTCTTCCATTTTATTATTAATTAATTGATCATTTTTAATAATATTTATAGGCTTTTAATTTTTAGTTCCCTTGTTTTTTGATTTGATTATTTTATTTTTATTCATTTTTATTTATTTTGAGTATTTTATCTTTATTGTTATTTTATTTTTTATTATTATTATTATTATTATATATTTATGTTTTTCGTAGTAACTAATTTATTTATTGATTTATTTACTTATTTATTTTTAATTTAATTTTCATTTATCTATTTATTAGTTTTATTTTGAATATTTTTAACTAATTTTTTCCTAACTAACCTAACCTCGTTTTGACATTTGTTAGGTCTTTGATGCATCTATTTATTATTATTTTATAATTTTTAATAATATTTTTAAATAAGATTATTTTATATATTGCTTTTAGGGTCCATTATTTAACTAATTTCTAATTTTTATTAATATTTGTGAACTAAGTACCCTTCAATAATATGTTTTAGTCCTAATTCTTACTAACTAAGCTAATAAAATATTTTTGACCCCGGTCCTAGAGTCAAACTAGCCATTGGTCAGGAGGCTCCGTTCTGCCTATTTAACTTGCTTAGCTGGATCTGTTTCTTCAACTTGTCCTGACGATGAACCACACTTGTTAGTTCGAAACGCGTCGACAAATGGTATTCCATGTGATTTTCGCCGAAAAATCTCTCTAAAAAGATTATTCTTAGTCAATACTCTTTTGACTTCCATTACTATCTATGCCATGTCCTGGATATTTATCTCTTCAAGCTCATATCTAGTCTTAGAGTTTAGCATTCTTATAACTCTATGTGCTTCTTTTGGCCCATGTCTAATAACAATTTTGGTTTTTTCCACTATTGCTTTAACTCTCTATACCTTTTGTTCTTGTTCAAAAATAATTTGAAAAGATTCCCACAACTCTTTGAAAATTGCATTGATATTGTGGAAAATGCTACATTTGGTTTCTACTAACATATTTATTATGATGGGCTGATCATCGTACTTCTGAATCTGCTGAATTAATTTGAAATTTTTTTGCGCTTCTACCAAATATGCATTGTCTTCTTTGATCTTGTTCTCCTCCATCTTGGTGAGTGATCCTATTATTTTTACCATTTATTTATTTGTCATTTATAATTCCCATAAAGCTTGACGTACCTTTTTCGAGGAATTTGAATTTGATTCTTGTATTGAAGTACCTGTTGTTGATGTTCCTATTGTCTCTCATTTCTCCTTTCCTTTTAGTAGTGCTTCCATGTCTTGTTTCATTTTCTGGATTTGAACATTCTGTTCCAGCACTATTGTGAAAAGTTTTTGTTTCTCCATCTCTAGACTGGTGACTTCCTTAGCTTGAGGGTGTTCCGTAGTTGGGAGCTTAAGTTGTTTAGTGAGGGCTTGAATATATGCATTCTTCTTCTTGATTATCTCCTCAGCTGCCTTGACATCACTAGGATCATATCACAGTTTAATAACTAAATCTTCTAAAGTCATAATCCTGGTGTCTTTGGCGAGAGAAGCCATTCTTTCAATCTTCAACTATGAGTGCATATTATTTAAAGTGGTATGCAATTTAGAAGTAGTCATGTCTTAGCTGGTTAGTGTCGAGTAAATCATCTCACCTTCTTGCTTATGCAAATTGATCTGATCGATTGCATGAACCTTCTTAATATCAACTAAAAATATGGAAGCCTTATAACCCTTAACACTTCCAGGGGCTGGCGCTGTAGGTTCCAAAAGGCCATCTAAAACTGCACCTTTTCTAAGTCAAATGTAGACAACAATCTGTGTTGAGTGGTGGAAATTTTCTTTCAGAATTCTGAATATTTTGAAGGTTTGAGAGCTTCATTCTTCAACTTGATCTTCCTATACCTTCTAAAAATTCTCTGCTTTAGCAGATTCACCAGAGAGGTAGAAGAGATAGGAGACTCAATTGTCTCTTCTACATATGGGAAAGAAGTGGTAGGATTTATTTTCTAAACCATAGTAGTTTTCTCCTATGCATCCTTTTCTTCTGAAGATTCTTCTTGAATAGTGATCACTTGAGGATCAGTTTTACTATCACATTTGGTAGTGGTCTATGGATCCTTCTTTCTTCTCTTGATGACAAGGAAATCTATAGCCCAAGTTTTTGAATCTGTAAGGAACACGATTTCCCTTTGCCTCTTGATTTCTTTGTATTTAGGAATAGGAGTTTGTAAAGAAGATTGACTAACTAATTCCTCTTTAGCCTCTTATAATGTGTTTTATGTCCACTCCTCTTGGTTAGCATATTTATATATATCTAGCCTAGATATATGTGCATATGGAGTGCTCTTTTCTTCAACCCTTAGCTTCAAAATTATCCCCAAAGCATCATAAGACCATGTGAAGCTTGGTTTGAATTTCATCTGTTTTAAAGTTTCTCCCACTTCTTTTGATGCTTCTCTGGTGTTCACAATATAGGGACCTACATGTGCCTTTAGTTTAAATTTTTCCTTCTTCTTATTTGATACAAAGTTGAATTCATCCATGTTTAACATATGTATATCATATTCTAAGGCAAAAATTGTCACTAGCACAAACAATAGTAATTTGTAGGGAGGAAGATCACACCCATAAATTTTGATTTCTATATAGTTCTAGTATAAATACCAGTGTCCAACATTTGGCTTCTTTGAAAGGTGGAAAACCTTCTTGATTTCTCATGAAATTATTGTTATAACATCATTGCATAGTAGGCATAAGGATGTAGGAAGAAACTTATCTACAAAATCAATATATGTATACTCTTCTGAGTTTCTTCTGACTAGAGAAGTCCAAGGAATAATTGATAATTGGGTACCCTTCTCATCCATCCTCTGTAGTTGAAACTTGAACTTGTCTTCCTGGTAAAATAACATTAGATAAACCAAAGTTGATTGGTGTTTGAACACACCTTGAGCTTTAAAATTCAGAAATTGCTCATGTATGAAATCCAATAGAAATTGAGTGTAATTGAACATAATTTAAGGCTTATGACCAACTGCAAATACTGATAAAAATCCTAAAATACCTCATCAACCTACTCACCTATATTATATCCAAATAAACGAGTAACCATAGAAATCACTAGCCTTGACATTTTTTGGAAAATAGAAAGAGAGTATGGGGGATTTTTTCTAGGAAACTCAACATTCTCAAGTATAAAGAATTTGAAAATGTGGGCTCGGTGTGGGAAAGTAAGTTTTTTATATATTTGTATTAATGCATTGATGGAAAATGGATCCAGAGAGGCCTAAGGATTTATTCGTAAGGCTTGAAAAATTCTCTCCGGAGAAATGGAAAAGAGGACCTCATTGTTTTGGGAATTACTACTTTTTGGCTGGGGAGGTATCTAAGATAATACCAGGTAGAGAATTTAGGGAAAAAGTGAGTTTGAGGTAAGGTAAACTGTGGAAGAAAAGGCCCCCAAATACTTAAAACATCACTCTGATCTAATTAATTTTTTTTGCCCAATTATGAAGCTCAGATAGGTCAAATTCACACTGGGTTTCATCTATTTTATATTGGGTATCAATCAAGGGAGTTTTATCTAGATCAGGGAGATGGCCTACCATGGTATCCTCCTCGGGCATCTTTCCTTTTCCCTTATGTGACAAATTTTGAATTACAAAGGAGAAATGGAGGAACAGAGAATTACAGAGGAAAAATGGAGGAATAGGGAATTACAGAAGAAAAATGGAGGAACATTGCTACCAGGCTGCTTGTTTAGCTGAAATTGTAAAGAGAGATGGCTTGTAAATGGCGCTTGAAACTTCAAAATACTTTGAGATTAACCTACACAATTCAAATAAGTGTTGAAAGGGGAAATTTGCAGGTGTTTGAGGGATTTTATAATGGGATTGATAGGCATTGTAACAAAATTATTAGCGTTATGAGAGTGGGATATTAATTAAGAACGAATCAGCTGGTGGGAGGGATTTAATGTCTAACATTCATTTGCAATTTTTTGGGTGATTTTACAGGTAAGGGTCGAGTGACGTGGAGGGGAGTTGACATGGATTGCAGGATGGGTGACACGTGGGCATAGGTGAATGGTGGAATGGAGGACAACTGGGCATGAGGGGATGGTGGAGGGACAAAATGATAGAGGTAGGAGTGCGATGGAGGTTTTTCGGGGGGTGGGGGGGCAGGGGAAGGGTAGGTAGGTTACAGCTTTTGTGAAGGGGATGCCGAAATGATTGAAAGGATGCCATGTCTCCACTAGTGGTTTTCAAAAAACTTCTTTTCGGACACCCTCTTGTTTAAACATCGATAGCAGGGGGGCAGTTTGAGAATCATCCCTTGCTGTTGATCAAGGTGAGGGTGGTCTCTACCTTTGTTTCTCACTCAGGCTTTATCACAAGCCAAAAAACATGTCAAATTAAACCACTTTAGTTACAATATATCCATTAATCCATGAATCATTAAAATAAGAGGATTAATGATAATAAAAAAATAATTATGGCAGAATTTAATCAAGTGCGCCTATACTTTGGGATTTATTTTATTTTTCTCATTCATATATATATATATATATTAAATCCCATTTTATTTTTTTTTTTTTGCCTTTTTCTATTTTCCTTTTCTTTTGCCTTTTTTTTCTATTTTCCTTTTCTTTTGTTTTTTCTATTTTTCTTTTATGATCTAAACAATTTAAAGTGAAAAATAACTTTTTACAATATCCATGTGGGATGAATGGCCAAATAACCATACTGGACTACTATATTTATAGGACCCTAAAAATGGCTCCAATGGGGATGACATCCTCTTTATGAGGTGTCAAGAATACTATTGATCAATAACCTTCTCCATTGGGCAATTATTTCATCATCAAACAACTCAGACTAACCTATTTAAATGGAGAATCATAGATATAGTAGTAATTCATCCGAAACTTAGGGTCTTCACTCCGGTCTGCAATTTCTGATGGCAACCACCCACACTTGTAGTACTTCAAATAATAAAATGATATATACAACGATTTGTTTTTGTGATTAGCTGGAGTTAGGTGAAGTACTGTTTGAGGACCCTGCCATTAACAGGTCCTCCTGGTAGTGTTTCTCTAATAATATCTTCTAATAGAAATGCATTGGTTCCACGAAAAGCTCTAATCTTTTAAGTGTCTTTCCATAAATTGTAAAACTTTCCATGCTTTCCCTTCTCCTCATTTCTATAATCCAATTTTAAAGGAATGTCGTTGATTTGGAAATCATCTACTTTGACTCTCCTATCATGAATCCTTTTGATCTTATCCTCAATTACCTGTGTATTGTTGTAGACCTCTTCTCTGGTCTCCTGCAAATGTATCATTTGGTTGATCCTTCTTTGTGCATCATTAGGTTCTGCTTTTATTTCCTACAACAATATTAGTACTCAGATTCCTAGGGAAGTAGGAAAAAATAAATCTATTCCTTAAACCAATTGGAAAGGTGAAATTCCAATTGACTTCATTGTGCTTGTCCTATCAACCCATAGAGAATTTATTAATTTCTTGTGCCAAGATTTCTTGTCTTTTTGCAGCAACTTTTTTATGATGTTAACCAAGCTCTTATTAGAAGATTCTGTTAAACCATTTCCTTGAGGATAATAGGTAGTAGAATGTCCTAATACTATATGATATTTTTTGTAGAAACCAATCATATTTTTAGATTTAAAAGCAACAACATTATCTGTGATGATTTTGTGAGGACAACCAATCCTGGAAATAATATTACCTTCCATGAATTGGATGATTGCAGAATCTATAATCTTCCAAGTTAGAACCACTTCTATCCATTTGGTGAAGTAATCTATAGCTGTCATAATCCACTTGTGTTGAGTTGAAGAACTTGGATGAATTTCTCGTATAAAATCTAAACCCCACTGTTGGAAAGGGACCTCCACTGAAATAGGCTTGAAAGGAAAAGGTAAGAGTTTTCTCTTGCCTTCAAAAATTCATCCCCCATCATTGATTCAGGCGGGGGTGATCTCCGACTTTAGTTCTCTCTCAGGCTTTATCACAAGATGACAAACATGTCAAATCAAACAACTTTATTTACAATATATCTATTAATCTGTAGTTAATTAACATAAGAGAATTAATGATAACAAAAAAATAATTACGACGACATTTAATCAAGCGCACCTATACTTTGGGATTTATTTTATTTTTCTCATATATAATTTATTTTAAATCCCATTTTATTTTTTTATTTTATTTTTCTTTTGTTTTCTATTTTTCTTTCTTTTGTTTTTTCTATTTTTTTTTTTATGAGCTAAACAATTTAAAATGAAAAATAACTTTTTACAATATCCATGTGGGATGAATGACTAAATAACCATACTAGACTAGTATATTTATGGGACCCTAACAATGCATCCAATGGGGAAGACATCCTCCCTATGAGGTGTCAAGAATAATGTAGATCAATAGCCTTCTCCATTAGGAAATTATTTCATCATCAAACAAGTGAGACTAACCTATTAAATGGAAAATCATAAATATAGTAGCAGTTCATCTGAAACTTAGGGCCATCACTCCGGGCTTCAATTTCTGATGACAGCCAGCCACACTTGTAGTACTTGAAATAATAAAATGATATATACAATGATGTGTTTTTGTGATCAACTGAGCTTAGGTGAAGTAGTGTTTGATCAACCTACCATTAACAATTACTCCTAAAATGCATTGGTTTAAGAGAAAGCTCCAATCTTGTAAGGGCCTTCTCATAAACTGTCAAACTTTTCCATGTTTTCCCTTCTCCTCATTTCTAAATCCCATTTTAAAATAAGGTAATTGAGTTGAAAATAATTTGCTTTGACTCTCCTATCATGAATCCTTTTTATCTTATCCTTAATTACTCATGTATTGTTGTAGACTTCTTCTTTGGTTGATCCTTTGTTGTGTATCATTAGGCTCTTATCTTATTTCATACAAAAATCTTAGTACTTAGATTCCTAGGGAAGTAGGAAAAATTGCAGATATTCCATAAACCAATTGGACAACTGACATTCCAATTGACTTCTTTGTGCTTATCCTATCATCCCATAGAGAATTTATCAATTTCTTGTGCCATGATTTCTTGTTTTCTTGCAGCGACTTCTTTATGATGTTGACCAAGCTCTTATTAGAAGATTCTGCTAATAAATTTCCTTGGGGATAATAGGCAATAGAATTTCCTAATACTATATGATATTTGTTCCATAAATCAATCATCTTTTTAGATTTAAAAGCAACAACATTATCTGTGATGATTATGAGGACAACAAAACCTAGAAATAATATTACCTTCCATGAATTGGATGATTACATATTCTATAGCCCTCCTAGCTGGAACTGCTTATATCCATTTGGTAAAGTAATATGTAGCTGTCAGAATCCACTTGTTTTGAGCTAAAGAACTTGGATGAATTTCTCCTATAAAATCTAAACCCCACTGTCAGAAAGGCACATCGACTAAAATATACTTCAAAGGTAAAGGTAAGAGTTGTCTTTTCCTTCGAAAGTCTGACACTGATGACAAGTTGAAATATTTTTATGAATATCAAAAAACAAAGGAGGCTAGTAAAAACCAACTCTCGGAATTTTATTTGATGTGGTTTTCCAGTAAATATGTCCTCCACAACCACCTTTATGGAATTCTTCCATTATCTTATCTACTTCATCTTTCAACAAACAATTTAGTAAAATTTACAACTTTTATTTTGAGAAATATTGCCTTGGTTTTTGTCAAACCAAGTGGAACTTGTAAATTCTGCGGAGCATAAACAATATCTATGTACTAGGGAGAAGTAACAAAATTTTCTAATACATTTGGAGTCGCCAGGTCCTCCTGTCCATCAAGAGAAGTTACAAAATTGATGTCTAATACATTAAAATTTGATTCAGCCATTAATTTGGCTAATTCTTGACCTATGATAAGTTTTGCAGGCTTTATATCAATGTCATACTCCAAAATTACTACTATCCATTTACCTCTTTTTCCATCTGGATCATTTTCAGTAAGGATGTCTTTTACTACTACGCTTGGATCAAAAGAAAGTATGTGAGAATGTAATAGATACGCTTTGAATTCTTTCGAGGCCTTTTCTAGAGAAAAATCTTTCTTTTCCATGATATTACATTTCAAAGAAGAATCTCTTAATGCCATGCTGAAAAATGGTATAGGCTGCTCATGTCCCTCCTTTTTTTTTTTTCTGTAATAGTACTACTACAATAGTATGTTCTGAACAAAAGGAAAGAATCATGAAATCTTTAGTGTAATGAGGATTAATCAAAACGGGAGCATAAGTGAAGGGTGCCTTTACCTCACTGAATGATACTTTGGCTTCAACATTCCATTTTATTTCACTGTCCTTTTTCAACATGTTGGTGACAGTTCTTAAGAGTTTAGCTAAATTTGGAATAAAACCTTTCAGGAAATTTATTTTGCCAATGAAAGACTGTACTTCTTTTTCATTTCTTAGGGGATCAATTTTCATGATAGCCGCGATTCTACTTGGGTTAATTCAGATACCATATTTGGAAATTATATGACCTAACAATTTACCTTCTTCTAAACCAAACAACGACTTTTTAAGGATCAAGAAAATACCAAATTTACTACATTTCTCAAAGACTATTTTTAAATGAAACAAATGATGTTCATCAGTTTTGGAGAACACAGTGATGTCATATAGATATATCACAATAAATCTATCATTCTCATCTACAAAAGAAATATCCATTTCTCTCTGCAAAGTTGCTCCTTCATTAATAAGCCTAAAGGCAATTTTCACATACATGAAGGTTCACCACGGTGGAGTGAAGGTTGTTTTGTCTTGATCATCGAGATGCACTAAAATATGGTTATAACCTAAAAAACCATCAATCAATGAAATTATGCTAGAACCGACTACCCTTTGTAAAACATGATCCATCTCTAGAAGAGGATAATTATCTTTGAGAGAAAATTTATTTAGGTTTTGAAAACCCACAAATAATCTTATTTCTCCAGTATTTTTCATCACTAGTACCAAATGTGATAACCATTTAGAAAATCTCAAAGGTACAATAATTTTGGCATCAAAAAGTTTTCTTACCTCTTTTTCAATTAAAGGTAAGAGAATAGGATTCACCCTTCTCATTTTTTGTTTGAAGTAATTATGGTCCTCTTTGACAGGAATAGTGTGTTGAATAATGCTTGTATCATAGGCCTTTAAATCTTTGTATCCCCATGCAAAAACATCAACGTTTTCTTTCAATAAATCAATGTACTTTTTTTTTCTTCAAGAGGTAAGTACGTGGAAAGCTTTACAATCCTTGGATTATCTTCAGTCCCTATGTTACAATCCTCAACTTCAGTTCCCATAGGTTTCATCTTGGGTTTCTGAGCCACATAGTTAAAATAAAATAGTTCTTCAAGTGGTATCAAACCCCTTTGGTATCACATTATCTTTTAACTGTAAGATTTAAAGCTCATATGGGTCCTCACCAATCTCATTCAACACAGTTTCATTTTTATCCTTATCTCCATTGTTTTTTGTATCGATATGTGAATTCTCAAATTCTCCCTTTAGTTGCAAATATTTTTTCTAATTGTTTGTCACTTCCAAACACTTGCCAATACCTTATGTTATCAGGGACAATAGGTCTATGTTTCACTTCAATTTCATATCTTTTATTTGGGTTGAAAGGAATCTTACCTGTAGTTTTTGAGGTCACCAATGCATCAGCTAAGATGTTTTGACTTCTAGGAATCAAAGACAATTGATACTTTGGAAAACACTACAAATAACATACTACAACATTTTTGTAGGCCCTTAACCTAGTATCTTTAAGTGAATACTCACCTTTAATTTGATTTATGATGAATTCTGAATCACCATGCATTGAAATCATTTTAGCTCATGACCTCTTCAATATTTTCAATCCTTAAATAAGTGCCTCATACTAAACTATATTGTTGGTACATTGGAAATTAATCTTGTAGGAATATGCCTATGATATGCCTGATTCTGAGTTTAAGATCCATGTACCAGCCCATGCTCCTTCCTTACTCACTTCCCCATCAAAATCCATATTCCAAAGGCCTTCATAATTTTCATCTTCTGTTTCAGTCTTTAATTTTACATCCTCTATTTTGCTTGATTGACTTTCCATATCTGACTCTTGTTCTTCTAAGCATATATCATTTTATATAGTGAAAGGGTCCATGTCTAAATGCACATAATAAAGTGGGTAATTATTGGGTTTGTCCTAGATTCTTACCATATATTTCATCATTGTTTCTCTATACAACATCCTTTGTTGACCAAAGACATGAATAGTTGCGTATGTCATGTCCATCTGCAAGGTACCCTGTAACTTTCCCCCGAAGATCTTGACAAGGGAATTCCATATTTAGGAGTTATATCAACCAAAAAAATATTCATGAGCACACTCTTTGTTGGGATTTGGGCCAGAGTTACACAGAAATACTTAATTAGACCTAAGAATCTTACTTTGCTAGAATCAAAAGAGTAAAGGTCTTTATATGGTCTGGTTATATCTAATCCTAATTTTTCCATAATGACACTAGGCATGAGATTATGTGAAGCACCATAATCCAACATGGCATTGTGCAAAATGAAGTCATGACTGTTAAGACTAACATAGAATGGTGGCATATTACCATCTCGTGACTTCCCTTCAACTTCAGGTCCAAATAATAATTTAGGCTGGTCATCACTTAAGTTAACCACATTTTTTCCCTCCTTTATCTTTAATTATTTTATAACTTGAGTTGTATAGACATACTTTTTTATCAATTCAGTGAGAGAAACAAAAAATTTAACCTTGGATAATTCATTTTCAATATTGAAAGAAGGTTGAGGCTTTTATACTTCTTTAATACTTACATATTATCTTTGAGGAACTTCATTTAAGGTGTCATCCTTTGTTGGGCTTGTAGAAGGTGTATCAACATGAATCTTATTGGGAGGGCTTTTTGTAGCCTTTTTTCTTCTCAGATTATACTGTTTGTGTACTTCCATAATATCATTTTGATATACTTTTTATAATGATGTGATTCTGCAGGGATGACTTTTGGATGTGATAAGAAGAAGAAATATTGTTATTCCTTAGTTAATAAAATAGTGTCTATTTCTCCTTCCCTAAAAAGGATAATATGATTCTCTTCTGGCTCATGAGTTATCTCATTTTCTTCATCTACATAATTCTCCTGAAAAGGAGGTCTAATTTTTTGTTTATCTGGTGGGGCTCTTTGCTCTCTTTGTTTAATTTGGGGCTGGTTTCTTCTAAACTTAGGATTTATAATGTGTGGACCCCCCTGTGCTTCTCTTGGTGGAGCTCTGTCAGTCAAACTCATTCTTTCCATCATTATTTCCATAGTTTTAACTGAGGTGTCTAGCTTTGCATCTGATGAAGAAGAAGGTTCTTCTTTAATGGTCACCCTTCTTTCAATTTTTAACTTTTCTCTTTTGGGCAAAAAAAATTCTTCTACATTAACAACATTTTTTTGAATTTATTCTACAATAGATGGATTTGTCTCTCTCAATTGATAAGCCATATGAGCATCAAAACCATATGGAAATAAAATTAAAGCTAGTCCTGGAGGAGGTTGTATTTCTGTTGGAATAGAATTGTAAATATTGTTAAATCTAATGCAATAATCCTGAACTGTTTCACCTAGAGATCTCCTTAAACTTTCATATTCTACAACGTTTTGAAGAGGATTGGATTTTACTTCCCATCTTGAAAGGAAACTTTGGTGAAATTATTGTATATCTGTAATACTACCCACTGGCAATCCCGTGAACCATTTTTAAACTTCCCCTACCAACATTTGTGCAAAGAGCCTCATTTTCACATCATCATCATCAACTTCTTCTAATTCCGAGAAGTCATAAATCTTGTCTATATGTTGTTGTGATGTGATAGGCCCAGTGCCATCAAATTGGGGTATACATTGTGCATAATTCTATGGTATCACATTCAGTGGTGCTTGTAAAACCAAAGGGGCATAACGACTATCCATTATTGGAATATGAGAGGAGGATGAAATTATAGTTGTGCTTGATGATACGGGTGGTAAAGGAGGTGAAATTATGACTTTCTGAGTTGGTATAAAAGGATTCTGGATGAAATACGGAAAGGGAACAATGGAAAAAAGTGAATCCAGAGGAGGGGTCCATGATGAGGCAGAAGAAGAAAAGCTAAATTGTTGACCTATAAATGGTTTATGAGCAACCTGGTTCAATTTAGTCACTAGATCTTCAAGTTTTTCACACTGATGTATAACATATTTATCAGAATCTAAAATGGCAGTCTTATGTGCTGAGATGTGAGGTTTCAAAATTGTTTCATCAAAGATTGTCTCAGGGACAAAGCTTTCTAATTTGTTTATGAAAATACTATACTCGAATGGTAAATCAAATTCAATATTGTCAATTGTTATAAAAAATTTTGCAAGTGAATTAACTCTTGGAAAAGGATTATTTCTTGCTTGGATTTCTGTAAAAGTCTTCTTCCTAATCAAATTCTTAGGATTATTTATAATTTTATGCGGGTTAGGATCGGGGTGGGATCTAGTGTAGATTTTCCTAGGAGCCAAATATTCAAATATATTATTTACAACTAGGTATATATACAAATTCTGGGTGGAAAATCAACCTAAATAGATTCTACTTCACTATCACCCATAGGAAATAACTCTGGAGTTTTGAAATCAATATTTACCAGGGAAATATTTTTTTTTCATTCATTCCCCAGTATGGTCTCCAGAATGTTAGCGCTTTGTAATTTTCCTAGGTCGAGGAAGAAAACTACAAAGGTAACCACAAACAATGTTTAAAGTTGGGATCTAGCCATTCCAGCTTTAGTGAGGGCTCTATCTGTACGATTTAATTTCTTCTTTCAAGATTTTACGGTAGATATTGAAGTTCAAGATGGGTTTTTCAAAATTTTCGTTCTAAAGTGATAGAAAAGGCCATTGGACATGGAGTCATAAACTTTTGGGCAATCAATTACAAAATGACAAAGTAGTTGTAATAGGGAAGGGTATAAAAACTCCTATATATTCGAGAGTTGTTTTTGGTGTGAATGAGATGAATAAGATTTAAGTTCAATTCAATATAGAGCATACACAAATGAATTTTATACTTAAAATCAGAAAGAAAACATTGATATTTTTTAACAAGCCAGAGCAGAGTACACTTAAGTAAATTCAACTCTTAATATTCTTGCAACAATAAGGAGGGGAAAACATATGGTTCTGAGAAAAAGAAACAGTTTTACATGAGAGAACACATCACCATTTTGTTGACACAAGAGTCCTGGAAAAAAACTACCTCAGTATTTCTAAAAATTTATTACTTTGAGTACAATCCATGGCTTACATCAAGGTAGATCTATTTTCTTCATACATAATCCAGACCTTACTAAGTCGTATTAAAAAATATTTATATACTTTCTATTGAACTAACCTAGGATTCAAAAAAGGAATTTATTACAAAAAAATATCTAACAAAGATATAGATATTTGGGAAACAAAACTAGAAAATAGAAATTCTGGACAAATTTGGTTCCTATGTTGAATCTTTGAAGATGTGTTGCTGGTTGTAGCTATTTTTTGGCCCCTTTTGTTTGCCTTGTTGCCAAAATTATAGGTCTTCTATTTGTGCTTCTTTGACCAATTCTAGTAATTGGTCCCATCACTGTTCACTTGGGATAGAAAAAGTTACCATGTTTCTAAATCTTTCATATACCTCTGTGTAGGTTTTGAAATATGGCTTGCTCAGAAACAATCGATGAATCTCATGCTGAATTTTGAGATCAAATTGTAAGCCTTCCAAAAAATCTTCCCCACTAATAGTTCCCTTTTCCTTTGAAAATTTATATGTATCTGTAGCTATGTTGGATAATTGGTCCTAGTAATTTTCTAATCAAATAAATTTTCCATTAGAATTTCTTAAAGTTGGAATTTCTTTCTCTTGGAACAAAGAAAACTTCTTGTAAAATATTCTGACTTGTAGCTTCAATTCTTTTCACTTATTCTCCAACTGCACCATAATATTCTTCTTAGTCAATACTCTTTTGACTTCCATCACTATCTCTGTCCTATCCTAAATATTTATCTCTTCAAGCTCATCCTTAGTCTTGGATTTTAGCATTCCTATAAATTCCTTTTCTTCTTCAGGCCCGTGTTCAATAACAATTTTGGTTTTTTTCTACTACTTATTTAACTCTCTTTACCAATTCTTCTTGTTCAAAAAATAATTTGAATAGATGACCAAAACTCTATGACATTTGCATTCATATTATGCCAAATGTTGCATTTGGCTTCTTCTAACATCTGAATCATGATGGATTGATCCTCATACTTCTGAATCTGCTGAATTAATTTGAAATTATTTTGCACTTCTAGAAAGTATGCATTATCTACTTTGATCTTGCTCTCCTCCATCTTGGTGAGTGTTGTTGTTAATTTTTCCATTTCTTTATTTGTCATTGATAATTCCCCTAAAGCTTGAGCTATCTTCTCTAAGGAATCTGAAGTTGATGGTTTTGTTTAAGTGCCTGTTGCTAATGTTCTTGTTGTTGATCTTCCTGATGTCTCCCATCACTCCTTTTTTTTTCAATAGTGCTCCCATGTCCTTCTCCATTTTCTGGATTTGAAAATTCTGTTCCACCACTGTTGTGAACATTTTTTCTTTCTCCATAGTGACATTGGTGACTTCCTTAGCCTGAGGGCATTATGTAGTTGGGAGCTTAAGCTGTTTCCTGAGGGCTTCAATATCTGCCTTCTTGTTCTTCATTATCTCCTCAGCTGCCTTGACATCACTAGGATAATATGTTAGTTTAATAACTAAATCTTCTAAAGTCTTAATCCTCGTGTCCTTGACAAGAGAAGACATTCTTTCAATCTTCAACTATGAGTGCATATTATTTAAATAAGTCTGTAATTTAGAAGCAACCATGGTTGAGTTGGTTAGTGTTGAGTAAATTATCTCACCTTCTTACTTACACAAATCAATCTGATTGACTTCATGAATATTCTTAGTATCAACTAAAAATATGGAGGCCTTATAATCTCCAGTACTTCTGGGGACTGGCACTGTAGGTTCCGAAAAGGCCATTTGAAATTGCCCATTTTCTAAGTCAAATGCAGACATCAATCTCTGTTGAGTGGTGGAAGTTTGTTTCCATAATTATGAATATGTCTAATATTTGAGAGCTTCATTCTTCAACTTTATCTCCCTACACCTTGTAAAAATGTTCTGCTTTGGTGGAGCCGAAGAGGTAGAAGGGATAGGAGACTCAATTTTCTCTTCTACATATGGGAAAGAAGTGGTAGGAGTGCCTACCAAAACCATAGTAGTTTTCTCCTATGCATCCTTTTCTTCTGAAAATTCTTCTTGAATAGTGACCACTTGAGGATAATTTTTACTATCAGATTTGGCAGTGGTCTCTAGATCCTTGTTTCTTCTCTTGAGAACAAGGAAATCTGCAACCCAAGTTTCTGAAGCTATAGGGGACGTGCTTTCCCTTGTCCTCTTGATTTATTTGTCTTTAGGAATAGGATTTTTTAAAGAAGATTGACTGACTAACTGCTCTTTAACCTCTTGTAATGTGTTTCCTATCCACTCCTCTTGGTTATCATATTTCTCTATCTCTTACCTAGGTGTATGTTCGTATGGAGTGCTCTTTTGTTCAACCCTCATCTTTGAAATTATCCCTAAAGTATCATAAGACCACATGAAGCTTGGTTTTAATTCCATCTATTTTAAAGTTACCTCCACTTCTTTTGTTGCTTCTTTGCTACTCACAATATAGGGACCTACATGTACCTTTAGTTTAAATTGTTCCTTCTTCTTATTTGATAAAAGGTGTAATTCATCTATGTTTAACATTTGTCTAGCATATTCTATGGAAAAAATTCTCACTCACACAAACATTGGTAATCTGTAGGGAGGAAGCTCACACCCATAGATTCTAATTTATGTATAATTCTAGTATAAATACCAGTATCCAAGCCTTGACTGCTCTAAAACATGCAAAACCTTCTTGATTTCTGGTGAAATTCTTGGTATAACATCACTGCATAGTAGACATAAGGATGTATGAAGAAACTTATCTACAAAATCAGTATATGTATACTCTTTTGATTTTCTTCTGACTAGAGAAGTTTAATGAATAACCTATAATGGGGTAACCTCCTCATCCATCTTCTAGAATTGAAACTTGAATATGTTTGCCTGTTAAACTAACATTAGATAAAACAAAATTGATTAGTGCTTGAACACACTTTCAGCTTTAAGCATTAGAAATTTCTCATGTATGATATTCGATAGAAATTGACTATAATTGAACATAACTTAAGGCTTATGACCAACTGCAAATATTGATAAAAATCCTAAAAATACCTTGTTAAACCATTATTTTTTATGATATCCTAATAAACAAGTAACCATAGAAACCACTTGCCTTAACATTTATGGGAAAATAGAAATAGAGAATGGGGAGTTTTTCTAGGCAACTCAACATTCTCAGGTAGAAAGTATTCAAAAATGTGGCCACACTGGGGGAAGTAAGTTTCTTATATATTTCTATTACTGCATCAGTGGAAAATAGATTCAGAGAAGCCTGAGAATTTGTCTATTAGGATTGGCAAATGCTCTATGGAGAAATGGAAAAGAGGACCTCATTGTTCCAGGAAATTACTCCTTTTTGGCTAGGGGGCATCTGAGATTACACCAGGTAGAGAATTCAAGGAAAAAGTGAGTTTGAGGAAAGGTAAACTGAGGAAGGAAAATCTCCCGAATACTTACATTTTCATGCTATCTAAATATTTTTTTTCCCAATTATGAATCTCAAATAGGTCAAATTCACACTAGGTTTCAACTATTTTATATTGGGTATCAATCAATGGAGTTTTATCTAGATCAGGGACAAGGGGTACCATGGGATCCTCCTCGAGCATCTTTCCTTTTCCCTTATGTGATGACATTTTGAATTATAGAGGTGAAATTGAGGAACATATAATTATACAGGAGAAATGGAGGAACAAAGAATTACACAAGAAACATGGAGTTAACAACGCTACTAGACTGCTTGTTTAACTGAAATTGTAGAGAAATATGGCTTGCAAATGGTGCTAGTAACGTCAAAATGCTTCAAGATTGACTTACACAATTCAAATAAATGTTGAAAGGGGAAGATTCATAGGTGTCTAAGGGATATTATAATGGTATTCATAGGCATTGTAACAAAACTATAATCATTTTGAGAGCAGGATATTAATTAAGAACAGATCGATTGGCGAGAAGGATTTAATGTCTAACATTCATTTGCAATTTGGCAGCTGATTTGAAATGTAACGGTCGAGTGACGCAGAGGGGAGGTGACATGGATGGCAGGATGGATAATAGGTGGGCATACATGAAAATCAGAATGGAGGACAAGTAGGTGTGAGGGAATGGCGCAGGGATGATATGACGAAGGGAGGAGTGCAATGCCATTTTTTCTGGGGGGGTGGGTAGGTAATTTACAATTTTTGGGAAGGGGGTGGGTACATAATTTACCATTTTTGGGAAGGGGGGTGGGTGGGTGGGTAATTTACAATTTTTTTGGGTGGGGTTGGGGGTGAAATGGCTAAAAAGATTCCATGTCTCCATGGTTGGTTTTTGAAAAACTTCTTTTCAGATCACCCCTCCCCCCCCCCCCTTCTTTGTTAAACGTTGATAACATGGGGCACAGGGGGGCAAGGAAAAAAAATTATCCCCCACGATTGGTCCAGGTGGGGGTGATCTCTGCCTTTGGTTCTTGCTCAAGATTTATCACAAGACGACCAACATATCAAATTAAACCACTTTATTTACAATATATCTGCTAACCCATTATTAATTAAAATAAGACGATTAATGATAACACTAACATAATTATGACAGAATTTAAACAAGCGCACCTATACTTTTGGATTTATTTTATTTTTCCCATATATATATAATTTTTTTTTTTTAAATCCCATTTTATTTATTTTTATTTTTCTATTTTTCTTTTCTTTTCTTTTCCTTTTGTTTCCTATTTCTGTTCCTTTATTTTTTTCTATTTTTCTTTTATGAGATAAAGAATTTAAAATGAAACATAACTTTTACAGTATCCCTATGGGATGAATGACTAAATAACAATATTGGACTACTATATTTATAGGACCCTAACACCAAGCATCAGAAAACTAAAAGAAATTGGATGTGTAGACATTTATAAAAATATCATGGGTAAGAGAAATCATGGTATGATAGACATGGAGGGGTAGGTCAGGGGTATAACCATAAAATTATTCAAAGAGTAGAAAATAGATATAAATACCAAAATCATGTAAGCTATAATATATAGTGGTTACTTGTTGAGCTCGAGTCTTTGCAAATTACCAATCTCTTTTACAACTTATGGTAAGGAAGGCCATCCAAACTATAGTCAAAATTTAAGCCAATAGATATTACCAGTTCCAATCAGGAAGAATCCCATATAAAGATCAATAAAAAACGTGCCATGTCTATTGAATGAAAATTGGCATATGGCATGGGTTATTTTCATATGGCTGGCGAGTGTGTTGGGGTTGATCACATGGAAATCCATACAGTACATGAATAGAGGCATATTAAAAGTGGCAAGATACTATCTATATATGGCCAAATAAAGTGCAACAACCCTCAAATTATGAAAGCTCTATATGTTGTCCTTCTTCCCAATTCCCCATTCCCCATACCTCACTCAATTTGCACACATAAATTCCTATTCAATAATTTCTCATGATGCCACTGTTAAGGTAAGTTGAATTTTTCTATAGGGGGATGTTTCATCTCTATAGGGCTCTTAAAGCATAACACTAAAGCTATATACCTAATATTTTCACATAACATAGAAGGAAATATTCTCGGGCTAGGTATCCCTAGACGTTCTTTTACTAGAGTTTGGAACTACTAATGAAAGGAGAGTACTGAAAACACTACCAAATTTGGAAATAAGAACTCACTGCAATCACCATATTATATATTCTTGAAAAAAAATTTCACTCCAATGCTAAAAATTTATATTCAACAGCCTATGAGTGCTTTGAAATATTTTCGAGTAAAACCATAGCATAGAATTTCTAGACTTTCATTAATTTCTATTGGTGAATGATGTTTAAAATGATGCAAGGAAGCATTGGAAAACTAATTGCTAACCTTTAAATATTAAATTATATTCATAAAGAATTCCTATCATGTTTTCTTAGAAATTACAAACAGTAATGAAATCCCCTTAAACTATTTACATTTATATTTATCAAGAATGAAATTTAACCTTTGAAAATATTGAACAAACTCCTTTGGCTCCACTGAGGTTTCACTTTGATATCTCAACTTTGCGCTTTTAATTCTAACTAGTAAAGTATTGTTCAATTTTTTTGTCAACACAGTTTGTGAAGGGGCTAATTACAAAACTATTAGTTCTCTATTTCATCCAAATCAATTCTATTGTCAACACACTTTGTGAATGGGCCAATAAAAAATTACCATCAATTCTTTGTTTCATCCAAATCAACCTTTTTCTTGGAGGCCAAATGTTTAGAATGTACTAAATGAATGACATGTTATAATCATGTAATTACGAGCCATTCCAGAGAAATTGAATTTTGTTGTACAAATTATAGAATTGCAATGCATAAAAACAATTTTTTTTTGTATAGAGTTGTCCAAAGAGCTTGAGGATAATTTTTAGTGACTGCAAGTACAAGTCATTTTGGATGACAAGTTTTTCATATTCTAATTTCTAGTGATGCATTTCAGCAATATCACGAAGGCCAATCTAAAGACACACCATGAAGGTTCCTTTTCAGTTACAAGTCTCTCACCATTAAACAACAAGAATATAAATTTCACTATATGGATATTCATAAACAATATGGATCAATCTTAGATTGGATAAATAGTGGATATTAGATTTAATCCAAATAGACCTATTATAATGACCATATCTAAACTAAAATGCTTGTAGAGTCTAAATTTATTTTGACCTTAAATTTTCATTTGATGTGAAATACAACATTGTTACATTTCCAACAATATTGATACTCTGGAGTGTAGGTGTGGTTAAACGCTTTATAAGATGAGGGGAGTAGATTTATCATGGAAGATTGTGTCAAGAGAAGTAGAGGTATAATCAATATGTTGAATTATTATTTATAGGATCTTTTATTAATAAAAAAAGTCTCATGCATATGTTATCTAGGTAATGGTTAGTGTTTATGCCAACATGTTATGTAATATTATTTTAAAGTATATTGTTTTTAATTTTAAAACAAGATTTATGGAAGAAAGTCTCGATTTATGTAACCATTGCTAAATGTAGAGGTATAAATTTATGTTGCAAAGGAAACAACTCCAAACTGGGCAATATTTAGATAGCATAACATATCACATCTCTCTTCATGTATGTTTTTCTTCCATATGCTACTGACTTACAATGTTTCCTTCTTCTTCCATATCCTACCGACTTACGGCATTTCCTTTGCAACATCCAGTGCAATTGCTAGTTAAAGTGTCTTTTTTGTTAGATAGTTTTAAGTAGGCTATAGCTACTGCTATGGCTACACCAAGTTTTGTTGGGTAATTGTCATGACGGTAATTCGGTCAGTTGTAAAATTCCAAATTACCTCTACTTTGTTCTCTTATCAAATACTCTCTTAAACACAATTTTAAATGTTTTTAGGAATAAGAAGTATGTTCAAAATCATAATCAACTTAATAAGTAACTTTATAAAAATTGGAATTAGACTCTAGCATAAGAAAATACTCATTAAAACAATTTGAGTTCTTGTTTCAAGCTAAAGGAACATAGAAATGATGTGGGCTTTGTCTAAAGATATTATGTTTTGGTGTTTTTGTTTGAATCTAACCTACCTTAATTTTTATTGATTGAAATAAATTTTTGATAACATACATAGATTCAACACCCTCCAAAATCCCCTGTAGAGAATTTAGAACTAAAAATTGTGATTCTAAAAAAACTATCTTATTATACATAAACTAATTATTAATTGAAATATATTTTTGATTACATACATAAATTAGATACTCTCAAAAATCCTTTATAGAAAATTTAGAACTAAAAACTGTGATTCTAAAGAACCTGCTTATTACAAAGAAGAAAAAACAAAAAGGAACTAATCAACAAAATATGCCAAAGAAAAGTGAAAAAAAAAAAAACAAAATACGCCAAAGAAACGTTGCAAAAAAATAAAACAAAATATACTACATCATATCCAGAAAACGTACACAAGTTCAATGCACACAGATCTAAATTGTCCTGTTTATTGCCCATTTATCGATGTTTAAAACAAATTTAAGGATGCATTAACCCATGGAGAAAAGGACGTAAAGTCATTAAGTCTGATGGAGAAAACGACGTAAAGTAAAAATAATGGAAAACAAAGATTTGGTCGAACTCTGATTGAGTACGATGCACAACAAATTCATAGTTGGAAGTTGGAACTTCAACAACAAATGGAAACAAATGAAGGCTCTCTATAATGTCCAGCAGATAGAACAGATCGGAGATGTAGACCGTTGATCCTAGTTCCATCATTCTGTCATTGTTGTTGATCCTAGTTACATAGAGCCCTTAACATATTGTCAGAATAATTAGTTTTCATGTGCAACCAATAATATGACTCCTGGACGCCTTACTGATCAGATAATTGGGTACCAAATTCAATTTTATCATGATTTCCCTCTAGTTTGGCAATCCGTCATGCAATGACAACTGCCTTATGTCCAAAATGTCCTCTGGATGTCGGCAATCAAGGGAAAAGCTTCCACAACCATGAATCGTAAAAGGCAACACGGCAAATAAAACCTATTGAGAGATGAATGGTAAACCATTATGAGTTACATAATCAGGTAATTACAGCAATGGGGTTGGAGTTTCACAATATAGCATTAATTTTACATGAAAATTTGGTATTCAACTATTTGTTTTCGGCACTGTTTTAAACATGTTTTTCTCTTTTATTGTATTTTTAAAATTATAGTGTTATTATTATAAATACAAATTATATATATATATATTATATTATATTAATTAATTAATTAATTTATGTAGTTATTCCTCTCAACTATTAAGATTAGTTGTTTAATTGACAAGGATATATATAACTATATATATTTATATTTTAACTCTAAGGTTATTGTGACATGAGAGATGAAGTTCCTCATGTAAACACTTTTTAAATTGGAAAAATTAAAAAATATATTTGATCTTGAGAGAATTTGATCCCTTCGTAAAATAGGTTTAGGTTTGAAATTAAAATGGATCTCTAATTATACCTATAATAAAATATATTATTTAAAAACTTCTTTTATTTACTTTTAACTCTTTTTATTTACTTCTAACTAGGACATGAAAGTTTATTTGAAAAGGAAAAAAAACCATTAAAAATATACAAAACCATTAAAAATTTGCATCAAGAAAAGAATAATGAAAGAGAAACAAAATATGAAAAATCAATTCATATGCACTTAATGAATGTTTGCATTATCTCATGATTACTATACAAACAAGTTATAGTGTCATAACAACTCAAAGTAAGGGGAAAAATTTATCTCAACCTGTAGCTATAATTTCTAACTGTTTCCTTGTATATGTTTAAAGGGTTTAAATACCGAAGTAGTCAACAAGACTTTGGTGTAGCATCTAAGGGGATACAATGAAAAGGATCCAAAGACCTGGGATGAAAATACTCTTTCCTTGTATATGTTTGTATATGTTTAAAGGGTCTAAATACCGAAGTAGTCAACAAGACTTCGGTGTAGCATCTAAGGGATACAACGAAAAGGATCCAAAGACATGGGATGAAAATATGGTTTATATACGACATTCTTACGACATAACAATGCAACATTCTATAGGAAAGTTCCATTTGAAACTTGTTTTGGATAGTTTCCCCTTCACCATTGGACATTATTATTATTATTATCCAATTTTTGAGGTCACAGCCAAGCCACACACCAAATTGGTTTATAAGACTCCCCAATTTGTGGGATAAAGGACGCACCTCCGCACAACGATTTGATTGCTAAGTCTATGAAGACATACATACTCTACACCCCTCTGGTCTTGAACCTGTGACCTCTTAAGGGGAAACACATGCTCTTAACCATTATGCCCACTCAGGATGTATGGGTAGCAACAAGGAGTGAGGGAAGATCTTACAAGAGATGCTTTGAGGGCTAAAATGTTTATAGAGAAGATTTGGGAGATACATCTACATGTACAAGAAAGATTGCAGAAGTCGTAGGATAAGTATAAGCCCAAACATGATCAACATATGAAAGAGAATTTTTTCAAGATGGGAGACAAACTATTGTTACATTTGAAGAAGGAGAGGCTTCAGGGGCCCAGTAAGGAAATAGAGAATCTGAGGTATAGTCCCATTGAGATACTAAAAAAAGTGGGTGACAATGCCTATCAATTAAGTTTACCACCATATATGCACATTTACTCACTTGTGAATATAGAGAATTTGAAACTCTATGAGCCTTCCATGCTAGATCAGGAAGACGAACACATCCTACCTTTTCTGTAGGATTTGGCACCATATGCTCATGAAAAGTTGAAAGAAGATACAAATTTGCAGAAGAGGTCCAGAACTACAAGAAATGGGTAGCATGCCTTTTGGCAGATTGGATTGAAGGGGCAACTTCTATGGAAATCTAAATGGTACACGAGAGAGAAGGTGGAGGAAAATTTTCCTCACCTCATTTAGTAGAATCTTTTGGTAAAGAAAATCCTCCCAAAATGGGGAGGTGTGATCCAGATTGGATCATTATATTATTTGACATCCATATCGATGCATTTAGAGTGGAAAAATTGGAGGAATCATGGCGAAACGATAACTGAAACCTTTGGGAGCGTTTTCAGGCATCAAACAATGTTTTGGGGGAGCGAGTTTTCCGCTTTAGTGCAAAACCATTTCATTACACACAAGAATATTTACAACAATGCAAGGAGCACATCAATCAGAGTCTATATGCAAAATTTATGCCACTCAGAAGTTCACTTTCCTGTTTTCACACATATTTCGGCAGGATGTCGCATCAACCCCCATTGTTCATAGAAAATGGGCTAGACATGTGATTTTTATCTAAAATACTCTAAAAGGGTCTATATTGTAACTCTAGTGAAGAGTTGATGTAGTCTAAATTAAACACTAATAGGCTATTGAGTTGTGTTATAACCAAACCACTAGGAGAAAGAGGCATTCCATTCCTTCAAGATTTATTTTATTCCATAGCTAAACAAAGATAACAAAGAGAGATAGGAGGTAGAGCAAACAAAGAGGATCTATGCATAACAATAGCCCATGATCCACAGATATCAGTTCTTTGTATCTACATCCATATTTCCAAACATAGAAAGAGCGAAGCGACCTCACTTTCCAGCTGAGTTTTTTCATGAAAGTGTTTCCTAGAGAGAATATCTTGTGTCTTATGTGTGTGTGTGAGTTTATTTTGTCGTTCTCTACTTTTGTACATAATTTATTTTCGCATTCATGCACTAATTACAGTTAGGTTTATAGATCTTAAAGTTTAATAAATTTGTAATAGTGTGAAATTTTAATATTTTAATATATTATTATCAGAACTGTTCTGACAAAACTATCTAGTGTAATATCCATGACACTTTACGGATCATAAACGATTCCTAACCTGGCAATATTTAGATCACATAAGATATCATATCTCCCTTCATCTATGCTCTTCTTCCATATGCTACCTACTTAAGGTGTTTCATTTGCAACATCTGGTGCAATTGCTAGTTAAAGTGTCTTTTCTGTTAGAGAAATTTAAGTAGACTATACATACCGCTATGGCTACCCTAACTTTTGTTAGGTAATTGTCATGATGGTATTTGAGTCAGTTGTAAAATTCCAAATTACCTCTACTTTGTTTCTTATCAAGTAATTTTTGAAACACATTTCTCAATGTTTTTGGAAATACGAAATATGTTTAAATTCATAATCAACTTAATAAGTAACTTTAAAAGAAATGAAATTAGACTTTAACATAAAAATACCCATTCAAAACAATTTGAGTTTTGTTTTAAGCCAAATGAACATAAAAATGATGCAAACGTTATTTAAACATGTTATGTTTTTGGAGCTTTTGTTAGAATTTAACGGGAGTTTTTGTTAGAATTTAACTGACCTTATTTTTTGTTGATTAAAATAAGTTTTTAATTACATATAAATTTATCACCCTAAGAACATTTTATAGAGAATTTAATGCTAAAACTGGTGGTTCCAAAAATACCCTACAATATTCAGACAAATTAATCAACAAAATGTGCAGAAAAACCTTTTGAAAAATAAAACAGATAAACTACATCATATCGGCGAAAACAAACACAATTTCAATGCACACATATAAATTGCCCGGTTTAATTCCCATTTATCGAAATAAGAGCATTCGGGTGACGAATTAACGTGAGACTTGCTGCATGTTGTTATTAGTTAGTTGGCATATAACCCCAGGTTTCAGTTAGCAAAACGAACGCAAATTGAGCACACAACAATCTAGATTGATCTAGCCAAAGCCCATTTATCAGAGTAAAAGCACGACCACATGGTTGGAAGTAAGAGTGTGTAGAACAAGGGATTAACTTTGGTGTATATAGATATATATATAACTTTTCTAATGTTTTAGTTTTAAACATATAATCATTAATAAAAAAGCACAAATTCATTAAACGTCTTTTTGAATACACACCAAAAACTTTTATACCATCACATGAGCAATGCTCATGACCTAGTACGAAGAGATAGCGTCTTTCCTTCTGTTTATGTAGAAGAAGATGTCTTAACCCATGGAGAGAACGACATAAAGTCTTTAATATTGTGTATGAAAATGAAGGAAAACGAGGCTTTAGCCGAACCCTCGATTGAGTACGATGCACAACAAAATTCATAGTTGAAAGTTGGAACTTGAACGGCAAATGAAAACAACTGAAGTCTGTGTATAATGTCCAATTGAAACAACAGATCAGAGATGTAGACGCTTGTTCCTAGTTCCATCATCAACTTTTACATAGTGCCATTGTCCTTTCTGAATTTTAGTTGTACATAGCGTCCTTAGCATATTGTCAGGATTATTGGTTTTCATGTGCAACCAATAATCTGACTCCTGGACGCCTTGCTGATTAGATAATTGGGTAGCAATTTCAATTTCATCATTATTTCCCTCTAGTTTCGCAGTACCAGATGCAATGACAACTGCCTTGTGTCCAAAATGTCCTCTGGATGTCGGCAATCAAGGGAAAAGCTTCCACAACCATGAATCGTAAAAGGGAAGGAGCGAAATAAAATCTATTGACAGATGAATGGTCAACCATTATGAGTTAAGTAATCAGGTAATTACACCAATGGGGTTGGAGTTTCTTAATATAGCATTAATTTTACATGAAAATGTGGTATTCAACTATTTGTTCTTGCTAATAAATGGCACTGATTTAAACATGTGCTTCTATCTTATTGCATTTTTAAAATTATATTGTTATCCGTATAAATATAAATTATATTGTTATTATTTTTTAGATTTTTTTTTGTGGAAAAAGATTATAAATATTTATCTAAATACCTAAAAAAAAATCTAAAAAAATTAAATAAAAAATATAAATTAGGTCCAAAACAAACATAAAAATGAATCCCAACATTCCATGAACCAAAATTCCATTGATTTAGTTCTATCTTTTCCTTTAATTCTAACTAGCACATGTAGACCCTTCAAAATTTGCAACCAAAATTCCTTTCATTTAGTTCTAACTAGGACATGTAGACCATTCAAAATTTGCGTCAACAAAAGAATAATGATTATGAAAAATCAATTCATACCCACTTAATGAGTGTTTGCACTATCTCACGATTACTATGCAAACAAGTTATAGTTTCAAAACAACGCAAAGTAAAGCCATGAAAAAATTTCATCACAACCTGTAGCTATAATTTCTAACCCCTTCCTTGTATATGTTTAAAGGATCTAAATATAAGAAGTGTCTTAATAATACATAGAAATATACCACTATTTCATATTAAAATTTCTAAATTGAATGTGATTTTTTTTTATTATATTATTTGATTTGCGTTAAGAATTATTAGATGAATTTTTTATTATTATATTATATTATTTTAGATTTGATTTAATTTAATTTATGATTTATCAAAAATGAAAAGGGATTAAATTTATTGATATACAGTTGAATTTTTTCAAGATACACATTATATTTTTTTCCCATATATCAATTCTATGTTTAAATTGAAAATTATATTTATATATATATATATATTTTTGGGAACATGTTAATCATATTTTATTGATAGAATTTTTGTGGGTTTGTAATTTTTCATTGTTTAAATTGTGTGTTCTAATGCATAAATGAATTGCAAGCTGGGTGCTTGCAATTTCAAAAAAATTTGGTAGGTTTTGAATAAAATTGTGTAAAAATATTTGCTCATACTAAATTTCTAGCAATATTCAACTAACAGGATGCCCCAAAAATGGTCAAAACTAGGAAGAATTAAACCATACTAAATGTTTTAACCACCATAATGTCTTTTCCAATTACTGTATACAATAAATACATAGCTCACCTGAAATATTTTATTCACATAAAAACATAAATATTTTATTTATGTTCCACATTTTCTATATTAATTTTTTTGTTATCAATATATTTTAAAATACAAATGCAAAGCAATATTATTTAATTATATATATATTGAAGTATTTTATTTATGATACATATAGTAAGGAGTTTCTTATTATTAATATATTGTAGAGTACATATCAATATTAATCAATTTTACATATTAAAACATTTTATCTATTATCTTTATCAATATTTTTATTACTAACATTTTAAAAAATGAACATATTAAGAATTTAATTAATTGCGCATCCACTTTTAATTACTTTCAAATAATTTCTCTTTCAACATTATTTTATTATAGAGAATATATATACATGAAATTAAAATACACACACACACACACACACATATATATATATATATATATGAATATTAAATAATATTGTAATGCCTCGGGATAAATGTAAATATTTGATTTTACTGTGGTAAATGATGAACTGGATTAACAACATTATCTGTTTGAATTTAAATAATATTAGTTCTTTTTTTTTTAAAGAAATTTGAAGAAATGTTTTCTTAAAAAGAAACTGGCCACTTCTCAAGGGGGAAGTTAGAGGCAAGACAGTTGCTGTGATTCCCAACCCTAACTGTTTTCCCTAACTGGAAAGGCTTCCAGAGGAAAACAAGGAAAGGGGGAAAGGGAAGTGCTCTGTGCTGTTGGGACAGACAAAGAGGAAAAGAAAAAAATGAGAAATTGGCTAAGTCTGGTGATGACCAGATAGCCAGGCACTAAGTGCGAATATCTTGCTGTGGACAGCGGTCCTGCAAGAGAGCAAGGGGGGAGATTCTGGTCCCGAAGGACGAATCTCATGGACGGGTGGCAGATTGAAAGTAGATGAATAGAGATGAACAGAGGTAATCTCAGCTTTTCAAGTATTTAAGCAAGCAACAGTGACTCAGGTAAGGACTGAACTGTTCTTTGTTTCTTTTTTAAAAAAAGGGAAAACTTTAAAACATTGATGAGGCATGTTGTATTAGATGATTGTAATGTTACAGTTATTTATCTAGGATTGAGTTAGGGGTAAATGGGGTCTTTACCCAGGGTCCTGTTAAGTCAATAAATGGGGACCCAAAACGAAAGAGGTACTGTGAGGGTCAGTGTAGTCGAACAGGCGTCCAGCTGAGGGAGCACGGTGTAAATACATAAACCATCCCATTTCACGTGAGACACGAAGCAGAGTGTCGTGGAAGAAGGCAAGCTATGCATGAGTGAATAGGTAAGGCCAGAAGGAATTATTATTGTGAACTCTATAGCTGGAGTTAAATTGCTAACTGCAGAAAGAAAGTATAATGTATATTGTTCATATACCCAGAACCCTAGGGGTAGGGTTCCGTTTTTCAGAACTCTAGGAGTAGGGTAGTGTTTCCAGAACCTTAGGCATAGGGTATTACTCCAAGAATTAAATGTTGTTGAGGATGAAGTCAAAAACACATTCAAAAGGAGGAAAACCGCTAACTAGAATAGCCTAACTAAACACTACTTTCTGTTAGGTTATAACATGAGAACCATCCTTTAAAACCAAAATAGAGTATGCTCAGTGGCTGTGCAAATATTAAATCCCAACAACAATAACCTATTACCATCACCTTAGGGAATCTGAGACAGACAGATGACTGTACAGAGCATTCACACTACAACAGAAAAGTAAACTTCAACTGAGGCGTTCTGCCCAAAATGGTTCCGCAAGGTAACAGGGAAAATTCATATACACAAAACAAAACTGGGTGGCTGTAATTATAATCTACAGAGTGAATTGAGAAACAACGCTCAGATGAGAGCGAGTAAGTAATTTATGTGTTATTGAATTAAAGAACCTCAGTAGGCAATTACAAGAACAGAAGACGTGGAATTTGTAACTACGAAAACTGGCGATTCAACGAAAGTGAGGCATCATAGCAAAAGTTGTAACATATAATAGAGGAAATCAAAATACGTTTCCACAGATGCATTGACCCAGGAGGGGATGGTTCCATTATTTATCATATCTAAACAAACAATGCAATAAACCAAATACTTCACCATGACATTCCAATTAATCAGGAAAATCAACGTAACCATACAATATTACAGCTAAATCCATTACAATAAGTCAGGGGAACTTGATATAAATACATATATATTGCATGACTAGCAGAAACCAACCTTTCTAGAAGCCGTAAGAGTTCGGCTCTCGGGATATTTCACTAGGCCGAATATTACCTAGAACCGAAGTGTTTCACCTAAATTAAAAGTGGAATAATATAGTAGATACATCTACAGAAAAATTAGGAAAGCCAACAGAGGGCTCGGTCCCATTGATTTCCATAATCGTTTTCTACCTAAAAGGGAACAAATAACTTAAAGCATAAATGCAAACTGAACTAGCTGGAGGCATTAAGCCTGAAAGATGCATCGATGTGGCTGGTCCCTTGTACAAGACAATTTGTCTGAGAACCCAAGCAACATGTGCACAATCCAAACACAGTTTCAATCTAAGAACCCTCGGGCAACAATTCTGAGGAAGAAAAGAGGGGAAAAGCAATTGACATACTTCGACCAGCCTTAGAGAGACCTCATACCTAGAACATTGGAGCTTGGGACCCATCCCTGTAGCACCGAGTTCCCATCCGAATCCAAGTCTGAGGCCGGACATGTGAGGACCCTGCACAAAAGAAATGGTATAAGCTAGCAACTAAGCAATAAAAATTCCTGTTTCATACAAGGTGAGTAAAACCAAAGAAATTCCGAGCAATTTTAACATATTCATACATCACTGCATGTGGGAAACAAAGATGGCTTACCTGTAACTGAGTTCGGGTGCATGGTTCAGGCTGTAGCGGCCTAGACACCATTTGGTAGCGAACAGGAATCTGAAAGCCGAATGCACAAGCCCATGAATGAGAACAACATCCAAGCGGCAGCTTAGGCAAATGGCGGAGGAATGAGCTTCTGCGAAGAGACCAAGTGATGTGAATAGACTTGTGCCATCCACCACCATTGGATTGCTGAGCTGACTCCCAAACCGTTGATTGAGTAGGGATCCCGAGGCAATAGTCGTGTTGGGCAGCGTTGCACCTGCCACGTACAGTGGCAGTGCAGACATTAATGAAACATACCAAATCTAACAACAGTAAGGTGGCGGAGTCGACGGTCTCAGACCGATGACTCGTCTTCCCACACTCCAATCGACAGCGTATATCTAATCTTTCCGTAAGCCAGAGTAAATGCTGAGGATTGCCATCTTCGTTGGTAGATGGATCCTTGTACACATAGATGGGATAATTTAATTTGCTTTGAATTTGCATAAATCTAATATAATACACGCCATGCGAAGTAATGGCATGAGATTATGTACGCATACATGGCATCTAACAGCAATGGTTATGCATAGGTCATTAATGCATTTTAGTTAAAAAAAAAAATCGGGAGTATGACAAGTGGTATCAGAGCCACGTTTTCAAAATTGTGGCCTCTGGGGAATAAATGACTGAAGTAAATTCAGTATATATATTGTCTGCATTTCTAATTATATTCAAAAAAAAACTATGCTATGCTAACCTCGTTCTCTGTTCAGATTCTTAGGCCAAGACAGGGAAAAACAGAAGATAGCCAACATGAGAAGGGCAAGCAATTGACCACAAAGATTTGTAAGAGGTCAGGTACCTCCAACAAACCTGGGAGATAACCCAGAATTATGGGTACAGCTTGGAGAGGAGACGCGCAATACAAACCTTGCAATATTAGAGACAGTACAAGATTTGAAGAATGAAATGGCTAGATTACAGGAGGATAAGGTGAGATTAACCATGGAGCGGGAGAGGATTTTAAGGAGTCTATTCGATAAATAGAATTAGCGACCCCTGAATCCCAGTGCCGAGCAGCAAAGGGTGTCGGAGGAACAGACTCACCACACGGAACCAGAAGGGTTGGGAGGAAGGGAGGAAGAACGGGAGGAGCGATCTGATAACGCTTCCGAATAGAATATATCAAAAAGATAACGGATAGAGTTGCAAGGGGAATTCCGTAAGACTAAACCACCGCACTTTGATTGGGAACAAGAGGAGGCAGGTGAAGCATGGCTGATTAATATGAACAAATATATCCAGTTATATGAATATGATCACAACCTCAAGGCACGATTAGCCATTTTCCAGCTGCAGGGGAAATCCACTCTGTGGTGGGAGGAAGTCAAGATTGTGAAAGGAGTAAGTGAACAAAATATCACGTGGGAAAAATTTCAGAGATATTTTAAGAAAAGGTACCTGACAGAATGTTTTTGTGATGAAAAAGCAAGAGAATTCCATGACTTGTATCTGGGACAACAAACCATGGAGGAATTTATTACCCGTTTTACATCATTACTTCGTTATGTACCTTATATTAGGGAGGAAAAGGCTAAAGTATAGAGGTTTGTCAGTAGTTTACCCTTGAGTATGAGGGAAAGGATTGAATTTGACAATCCGAAGACAATGGATGAAGTAATATGTAAAGCCAGAATTTGTTACCAGCAGAGTAAACAGAAGGGTGAGGCTCCAGGTAGAAGAGGGACTGATAAGAGGAATAGTAGATTGACCTGGAAATAATAAAGGGAGTCAAACTGGTGGTAACAAGGGCTTTAAAAAAGGGAAAAACAGTAGGAATTTAAAGAAAAATTCACTCAAGTCAAAGTGAACCAATGAGTCAAGGACCAGTGAACCCCTTGGTAAATTAGACGGGGAAGGGACAGCAAGGCCTCCCATGCAGTGTTGGGGCTGCGATGGACCCCATTATGTTAAAAAATACCCTCAATGGAAGGGAACCGAACAGGTTTCCCAGATCCGTGAAGCGTCGACAGTCGGTGATGTAGGACATAGTCTACCCAGGATTAATGCTACTTTGGAGGATTGTTAGGTGGAGTGCCAGCCGACCATGGTGGAATTCGAAGGTAAAAAATCAAACCTTACTGTCACTATTTTAATTAATCCTGGAGCCACATTAAGCTATATTAGTCCTAAGATTGAAGAGCAATGTAAATTGCAATCGGTTAAATTTAGGAACCCATGGTTAGTACAGTTGGCCACAGGGGCGAAGTGAAGAGTACCTGCTAAGGTCGATAACTGCCCCTTAAAGATAGCAGGACAAACAATAAAGGCAGATTTGAATGTACTTCCTCTGGGTTCATATGATGTCCTCATTGGCATGGATTGGTTAGAAAAACACTGGTCCCTGGTTAACTGCAAAGCAAAGACTATCTATTACAGAGATGAACTTGGAGCAAGGCAGGAGATGCAGGGGATTAAACGATCAGTGCAGATTCGGCCAATAACTGCTACAGAACTAGCAAAATGTATCAGAAAGGGTTGTCAGATGTATGCCATCCAAGTGGGCTATGATAACTCGAAAGATAAAACAACCACTTTAGATAACTCCCTGTGATACAAGAATTTGCTGACGTGTTTCCGGAGGAAATTCCTAGACTGCCACCTAAGAGAGATAGACTTTACTATTCAGTTGGTACCAGGGGCAGCACCGGTATCTTGAGCACCCTACAGAATGAGTACAGCTAAGTTGACAGAGCTAAAAATACAGTTACGGGAACTTCTAAACAATAATTACATTTGCCCCAGTGTGCCCCTGTGGGGAGCTCCAATATTGTTTGTTAAGAAACAGGACGGGACCCTTCGCATGTGCATAGATTATCATTAGTTGAATAAATTTCCATCAAAAACAAGTATCCCTTACCCCAGATCGATTAACTTCTTGATCAAGTGAAGGGAGCAACAATGTTTTCCAAGATCGATTTGCGATCAGGTTATCACCAAATCCGGATCAAGGACGAAGACATAGCTAAGACTGCTTTTCAAACAAGGTATGGGCATTACGAGTTTGTGGTGTTACCCTTTGGGTTAACCAATGCCCCTGCGACTTTTATGTGTTTAATGAACAACATTTTCCATCAATATTTGGATAGATTCGTACTGATCTTTATTGATGATATACTAATATATTCCCACACTATGGAGGAGCACAAGGAGCACCTCAGATTAGTGCTGCAAACCCTCCGAGAACACCAGCTATATGCTAAGTTCAGCAAGTGCAACTTTTTCAAGGATGAAATACAGTATTTGGGCCATATAATCACGAAGGAAGGAATTGTGGTAGATCCCGAAAAGATAAGGACCATTATGGAATGGCTCGTACCGAAGGATGTAGCAGATATCAGATCCTTCATGGGATTAGCTGGTTATTACAGACGATTTGTAGAAGGATTTTCAAAAGTGGCATATCCTATCACTTCATTACAAAAGAAAGGAAGAGTTTTTAGGTGGACCCCGGAACGTCAGAAAAGTTTTGAGCAGCTTAAGCATCTGCTCACCACCGCACCCATTCTAAGCATAATTGATCCCATCAAGGATTATGTGGTGTGTACCGACACAAGAAAAGAAGGTGTAGGAGGCGTGTTGATGTAGGAAGGGAAAGTAATTGCTTACGAATCCAGAAAATTGAAAGAGCATAAGCAGAAATATTCCGCTTATGATCTAGAATTAGCAGCCGCCATTCACACCTTGAAAATGTGGTGACATTACCTTTTGGGAAGGAAATTTTTACTTTTGACAGACCACCACAGTCTAACCAATTCTTTTAGCCAACCCACCTTAAATGCCCGGCAAGCACGGTGGGTGGATTTCCTAGGTGGTTTTGATTTCAAAATCAAGCATTTGAAAGGGAAGGAGAATCGAGTGGCAGATGCTCTAAGTCGAAAATTGCAATGTCTGTATGAGATTTCCTATAGTAAGTGGAAAAGTCCCTTCGAGGACATGATTAGACAAGAAGCAAAGAAAGATAATGAATATTAGCAAATAAAACAACAAGTACAACACTCCAACAACAAGGAGAAACAATAGGGTTATGTGTTAGATACCGTTGGAATGTTGTATTATCAGGATAGGTTATATGTACCTTACCAGAACAACATTAAAAACTTGATTATGGACGAACTTCATTAAAGCCACTATGCAAGACACCCAGGATATCAGAAAATGATTACAACACTCAAAAAAGAGTATTACTAGCCAGGAATGAAGAAGGATGTAGTGGAGTACTTGGCACGATGTTTGGAGTGCCAAGAAATTAAAGAAGAACATCAACACCCGACAAGGTTGTTACAACCACTACCTATTCCAGAATGGAAGTGGGAAACCATTTCCCTGGACTTTATAAGAGGTCTGCCCAAGACGAGGAAAAATAACGATTCCATCATGGTGGTGGTGGACAAATTAAGTAAATTGGCACATCTTATACCTATGCGATCGACATATAGAGCTGTGTAGATTGACCACATCTTTATACAGAACATATTTAGACTACATGGGTTAGCTAAAACAATCATTTCAGACCGTGATGTGAAGTTCACCTCGATCTTTTGGAAAACATTGTTTGGAGAATTGGGGACTCAATTGAATTTCAACACAACGTTTCACCCTTAAACACAAGGACAAACAGAGCGGGTGAACCAGGTGCTGGATGACATGCTAAGAGCATATGTAATGCAGCAACCAACCAAGTAGGAATATTATCTACACTTTGTCGAGTTCGCGTATAATAATGGCTATCATACATCATTGCAAATGAGCTCATTTGAGGTATTGTATGGGAAAAAGTGCCGCACACACTCAAGTTGGGGCGGGCCAGAAGATAAGCTAATGCTGGGACCTGACATGCCTAAGGAAATGGAAGAAATGGTTAAGTGTGAGCTAATCTAAAGGCGGCTCAGGATAGGAAAAAGAACTTTGCTGATCGGAAAAGGAGATTTAAATGATATCAAGTTGGTGACCACATATACGTGAGAATTCAAGCGAAAAGGAGCACATTGCAATGGAGCAGGTGCGCCAAATTGGAACCCCGATTTTGTGGACCCTTTCAGATCTTAGAAGGAATTGGACCGGTAGCTTACCAGCTCGCCCTGCCAAGTCACATACGGGTCCACAACGTCTTCCATGTTTCCGTATTAAGAAAATTAATTTATGATCCTAAACATGTAATCAGATGGCAAGATATACAAGTGAGAATTATCTCCAGTTAATTAGTCGAAAATGTTCCTTAAAAGGAAAACTGACTTATGATGTTGCATGTTGCAGGTCGAACCGGAAGGAGAAATTTTGGTTGAACCTCTGAACATCCTCGACCAGAGAGAAGTAATGCTGAGGAAGTGAGCTATTACCCAAGTTAAAGTGTAGTGGTAGCACTTTGGGCCTAATGAGGCTACCTGGGAAGATGAGGAGCTCATGAAACAAATGTATCCAGGGCTGTTTGTGGCCGAAAGACATCGGGACGATGTCTAATTTTAGGAGGGGGAGATGTAATGCCCCGGGATAAATGTAAATATTTGATTTTACTGTGGTAAATGATGAACTGGATTAACAACATTATCTGTTTGAATTTAAATAATATTAGTTCTTTTTTTTTGTAAAGAAATTTGAAGAATTTTTTTCTTAAAAAGAAACTGGCCACTTCTGAAGGGGGAACTTAGAGTCAAGATAGTTGCTTTGATTCCCAACCCTAACTGTTTTCCCTAACTGGAAAGGCTTCTAGAGGAAAATAGGGAAAGGGGGAAAGGAAAGTGCTCTGTGTTGTTGCGACAGATAGAGAGGAAAAGAAAAAAATGAGAAATTGGCTAAGTCTGGTGATGACTAGATAGCCAAGCACTAAGTGCGAATATCTTGTTGCGGACAGTGGTACTGCAAGAGAGCAAGGGGGGAGATTCTGGTCCCAAGGAAGAATCTCATGGACGGGTGGCACACTGAAAGCACATGAACAAAGATGAACAGAGGTAATTTCAACTTTTCAAATATTTAAGCAAGCAACAGTGACTCAGGTAAGGATTGAACTGTTCTTTGTTTCTTTTTTTAAAAAAGGGAAAACTTTAAAACATTGATGAGGCACGCTGTATTAGATGATTGTAATGTTACAGTTATTTATCTAGGATTGAGTTAGGAGTAAATGGGGTCTTTACCCAGGGTCCTGTTAAGTCAATAAATGGGGACCCAAAACGAAAGAGGTACTGTGAGCGTCAGTGTAGTCGAACAAGCGTCCAGCTAAGGGAGCACGGTGTAAATACGTAAACCATACCATTTCACGTGAGACACAAAGCAGAGTGTCGTGGAAGAAGGCAAGCTATGAATGAGTGAACATGTAAGGCCAGAAGGAATTATTATTGTGAACTCTATAACTGGAGTTAAATTGCTTACTGCAGAAAGAAAGTATAATGTATATTGTTCATATACCCAGAACCCTAGGGGTAGGGTTCCGTTTTCCAGAACCCTAGGTGTAGGGTAGTGTTTCCAGAACCTTAGGCATACGGTATTACTCCAAGAATTAAATGTCCCTGAGGATGAAGTCGAAAACACATTCAAAAGGAGTAAAACTGCTAACTGGAATAGCCTAACTGAAGGGTAAAATATATGCAGGGTGGCTACACTAATTTTTGTTAGGCTATAACATGAGAACCATCTTAAAACCAAAATTGAGTATGCTCAGTGGCCATGCGAATATTAAATCCCAACAACAATAACCTGTTACCATCACCTTAGGGAATCTGAGACAAACAGATGACTGTACATAGCATTCACACTACAACAGAAAAGTAAACTTCAACTGAGGCATTCTGCCCAAGATGGTTCTCAAAGGTACAGGGACAATTCATATATGCAAAACAAAACTGGGTGGCTATAATTATAATCTACAAAGAGAATTGAGAAACAACACTCAGATGAGAGCGAGTAAGTAATTTATGTGTTATTGAATTAAAGAACCTCAGTAGGCAATTACAAGAACAGAAGACGTGGAATTTGTAACTACGAAAATCATGTCACTGTGAGTGAAACTGGCGATTCAATGAAAGTGAGGCATCATAGCAAAAAGCTGTAACATATAACATTACATAGAGGAAAGAAAAATATGTTTCCACAGATGCATTGACCCAGGAGGGGGTGGTTCCATTATTTATCATATCCGAACAAACCATGCAATAAACCGAATACTTCACCATGACATTCCAATTAATCAGGAAAATCAACGGAACCATACAATATTACAGCTAAATCCATTACAATAAGTCAGGGGAACTTGATATAAATACATATATATTGCATGAGTAGCAGAAACCAACTTGTCTAGAAGCCGTAAGAGTTCGGCTCTCAGCATATTTCACCAGGCCGAATATTACCCAGAACCGAAGTGTTTCACTTAAATTAAAACTAGAATAATACAGTAGATACATCTACAGAAAAATCGGGAAAGCCAACAGAGGGCTCGGTCCCATTGATTTCCAGAATCGATTTCTACCTAAAAGGGACCCAAATAACTGAAAGCATAAATGCAAACTGAACTAGCCGGAGGCATTAAGCCTGAGAGATGCATCGATGTGGCTGGTCCCCTGTACAAGACAATTTGTCTGAGAACCCAAGCAACATGTGCACAATCCAAACACAGTTTCAGTCTAAGAACCCTCGCGCAACAGTTCTGAGGAAGAAAAGAGGGGAAAAGCAATTGACATACTTCGACCAGCCTTAGAGAGACCTCATACCTGGAACATTGGAGCTTTGAACCCATCCCTGTAGCACCGAGTTCCCATCCGAAGCCAAGTCCGAGGGCGGACATGTGAGGACCCTGCACAGAAGAAATGGTATAAGCTAGCAATTGAGCAATAAAAATTCCTGTTTCATACAAGGTGAGTAAAACCAAAGAAATTCTGAGCAATTTTAACAGATTCATACGTCGTTGCATGTGGGAAACAAAGATGGCTTACATGTAACCAAGTTCAGGTGCATGGTTTAGGCTGTAGCGGCCTGGACACCATTTGGTAGCGAACAGGAATCCGAAAGCCGAATGCATAGGCCCATGAACGAGAACGGCATCGAAGCGGCAACTTAGGCAAATGGTGGAGGAATGAGCTTCTGCGAAGATACCAAGTGATGTGAATATACTTGCGCCATCTACCACCATTGGATCGCCGAGCTGACTCCCAAACCGTCGATTGAGTAGAGATCCTGAGGCAATAGTCGTGTTGGGCAACGTTGCACCTGCCACGTACAGTGGTAGTGCAAACATTAATGCAACATACCAAATCTAACAACGGTAAGGTGGCGGAGTCGATGGTCTCAAACCGATGACTCGTCTTCCCACAGTCCAATATATCTAATCTGTCCGTAAGCTAGAGTAAATGCTGTGGATTGCCATCTTCGTTGGTAGATGGATCCTTGTACATGTAGATGGGATAATTTAATTTGCTTTGAATTTGCATAAATCTAATATAATACACGCCATGCGAAGTAATGGCATGAGATTATGTATGCATACATGGCATCTAACAGCAATGGTTATGCATAGGTCTTTAATGCATTTTAGTAAAAAAAAAAAAAATCGGGAGTATGACAAGTGGTATTAGAGCCACGTTTTCAAAACTGTGGCCTATGGGGAATAAATGACTGAAGTAAATTCACTATATATATTTTCTAAACTTCTAGTTATATTAAAAAAAAAAATATTCTATGCTAACCTTGTTCTCCGTTCAGATTCTTAGGTCAAGACCGGGAAAAACAGAAGATAGCCAACATGAGAAGGGCAAGCAGCAGACCACACAGATTTGTAATAGGTTAGGGACCTCCAACAAACACGGGAGATAACCCAGAATTATGGGTACAACTTGGAGAGGAGACGCACAATACGAACCTTGCAATATTAGAGACAGTACAAGAGTTGAAGAATGAAATGGCCAGATTACGGGAGGATAACGTGAGATTAACCATGGAGCAGGAGAGGATTTTAAAGAGTCTATCTGATAAACAGAATCAGCAACCCCTGAATCCCAGTGCTGAGCAGCAAAGGGTGTCAGAGGAACAGACTCACCACACGGAACCAGAAGGGTCGGGAGGAAGGGAGGAAGAACTGGAGGAGCAATCTGATAACGCTTCCGAACAGCAGACATCAAAAATATAGTGGATAGAGTTGCAAGGGGAATTTCGTAAGATTAAACCACCGCACTTTGATGGGGAACAAGAGGAGGCAGCTGAAGCATGGCTGATTAATATGAACAAATATTTCTAGCTATATGAATATGATCACAACCTCAAGGCATGGTTAGCCATTTTCTAGCTGTAGGGGAAAGCCACTCTGTGGTGGGAGGAAGTCAAGATTGTGAAAGGAGTAAGTGAATAGAATATCACGTGGGAAAATTTTCAGAGATATTTTAAGGAAAGGTACTTGACAGAAGTTTTCTGTGACGAAAAAGCAAGAGAATTCCATGACTTGCGTCTAGGACAGAAAACCATGGACGAATTTATTACCTGTTTTACATCATTACTTCATTATGTACCTTATATTAGGGAGGAAAAGGCTAAAGTATAGCGGTATGTTAGTAGTTTACCCTTGAGTATGAGGGAAAGGATTGAATTTGACAATCCAAAGACAATGGATGAAGTAATACGTAAAGCCAGAATTTGTTACCGGCAGAGTAAATAGAAGGGTGAGGCTCCAGGTAAAAGAGGGACTGATAAGAGGAATAATAGATTGACTGGAAATAATAAAGGGAGTCGAATTGGTGGTAACAGGGGCTTTGCAAAAGGGCAAAACAGTAGGAATTTACAGAAAAATTCACTCAAGTCAAAGCCAACCAATGAGTCAAGGACCAGTGAACCCCCTGGTAAATTAGACGGTGAAGGGACAGCAAGGCCTCCCGTGCAGTGTTGGGGCTGCGGTGGACCCCATTATGTTAAAAACTGCCCTCAACGGAAGGGAACCAAACAGGTTTCCCAGATCCATGAAGCGTCAACAGTCGGTGACGTAGGACGTAGTCTACCCAGGATTAATGCTGCTCTGGAGGATCGTCAGGCGGAGTACCAACCGACCATGGTGGAATTCAAAGGTAAAATTTCAGACCTTACTATCACTGTTTTAATTGATCCTGGAGCCACATTAAGCTATATTAGTCCTAAGATTGTAGAGTAATGTAAATTTTAATCTGTTAAATTTAGGAACCCATGGTTAGTATAGTTGGCCAGAGGGGCGAAGCGAAGAGTACTTGCTAAGGTTGATAACTGCCTCTTAACGATAGCAGGACAGTCAATAAAGGCAGATTTGAATGTACTTCCTCTGGGTTCATATGATGTCCTCATTGGCATGGATTGGTTAGAAAAACACTGGTCCCTGGTCAACTGCAAAACAAAGACTATCTATTACAGAGATGAACTTGGAACAAGGCAGGAGCTGCAGGGGATTAAGCGATCAGTGTAGATTCGTCCAATAACTACTACACAACTAGCGAAATGTATCAGAAAGGGGTGTCAGATGTATGCCATCCAAGTGGGCTATGATAACTTGAAAGATAAAACAACCACTTTGGATAACATCCCTATGATACAAGAATTTGCTGACGTGTTTCCGGAGGAAATTCCTGGACTGCCACCTAAGAGAGATAGACTTTACTATTGAGTTGGTACCAGGTGCAGCACCGGTATCTCGAGCACCGTACAGAATGAGTACACCTGAGTTGACAAAGCTAAAAATGCAGTTACAGGAACTGCTAGACAAGAATTACATTTGCCCCAGTGTGTCCCTGTGGGGAGCTCCAGTATTGTTTGTTAAGAAATAGGACGGGACCCTTCGCATGTGCATAGATTATCGCCAGTTGAATAAATTGCCATCAAAATCAAGTATCCCTTACCCCGGATCGATGAAATTTTTGATCAAGTGAAGGGAGAAACAGCGTTTTCCAATATCGATTTGCGATCAAGTTATCACAAAATCTGTATCAAGGACGAAGACATAGATAAGACTGCTTTTTAAACAAGGTATGGGCATTACGAGTTTGTGGTGTCACCCTTTGGGTTAACCAACGGCCATGCGACTATTATGTGTTTAATGAACAACATTTTCCATCAATATTTGGATAGATTCGTACTGATCTTTATTGATGATATACTAATATATTCCCACAGTATGGAGGAGCACAAGGAGCACCTCAGATTAGTGTTGGAAACCCTCCGAGAACACTAGCTATATGCTAAGTTCAATAAGTGCAACTTTTTCAAGGATTAAATATAGTATTTGGGCCATATAATCACGAAGGAAGGAATTGCAGTAGATCCCGAAAAGATAAGGACCATTATGGAATGGCCCGTACCAAAGGATGTAGCAGATATCAGATCCTTCATGGGACTAGCTAGTTATTACAGACAATTTGTAGAAGGATTTTCAAAAGTGGCATATCCTATCACTTCATTACAAAAGAAAGGAAGATTTTTTAGGTGGACCCCGGAATGCCAGAAAAGTTTTGAGCAGCTTAAGCATCTGCTCACCACCGCACCCATTCTAAGCATAGCTGATCCCAACAAGGATTATGTGGTGTGTATTGACACAAGCAAAGAAGGTGTAGGAGGCGTGTTGATGCAGGAAGAGAAAGTAATTTCTTACGAGTCCAGAAAATTGAAAGAGCATGAGCATAAATATTCTGCTTATGATCTAGAATTAGTAGTCGTCATTCACCCTTTGAAAATGTGGCGACATTACCTTTTGGGAAGGAAATTTTTACTTTTGACAGACCACCACAGTCTAACCAATTATTTTAGCCAACCCACCTTAAATGCCCGGTAAGCATGGTGGATGGATTTCCTAGGTGGTTTTGATTTTGAAATCAAGTATTTGAAAGGGAAGGAGAATCGAGTGGCAGATGCTCTAAGTCGGAAATTGTATTGTCTGTATGAGATTTCCTAAAGTGGAAAAGTCCCTTCAGGGACATGATTAGACAAGTGGCAGAGCAAGATAATGAATATCATCAAATAAAACAGCAAGTACAACACTCCAACAGTAAGGAGAAACAACAGGGCTATGTGTTAGATACCGTTAGAATGTTGTATTATCAGGATAGGCTATATGTAGCTTACCAGAACAACATTAAAAACTTGATTCAGGACGAATTTCATAAAAGCCACTACGCGGAACACCAAGGATATCAGAAAATGATTACATCACTCAAAAAAGAGTATTACTGTCCAGGCATGAAGAAGGATGTGGTGGAGTACTTGGCACGGTGTTTGGAGTGCCAACAAATTAAAGCAGAACATCAACACCCGGCAGGGTTGTTACAACCACTACCTATTCCAGAATGGAAGTGGGAAACCATTTCCATGGACTTTATAACAGGTCTGCCCAAGACGAGGAAAAATAATGATTCCATCATGGTGGTAGTGGAAAAATTAAGTAAATCAACACATTTTATACCTGTGCGATCGACATATAGAGCTGTGTAGATTGCCCACACCTTTATGAAGAACATATTTATACTGCATGGATTACCTAAAACAATCATTTCAGACCGTGATGTGAAGTTCACCTCGGTCTTTTGGAAAACATTGTTTGGAGAATTGGGGACTCAATTGAATTTCAACACAACATTTCACCCTCAAACTCAAGGAAAAACAGAGCAGGTGAACCAGGTTCTAGAAGACATGCTAAGGGCATATGTAATGCAACAACCGACCAAGTGGGAAGATTATTTTCACTTGGTCGAGTTCGCATATAATAATGGCTATCATACATCATTGTAAATGAGCCCATTTGAGGTATTGTATGGGAAAAAGTGCCGCACATCCTCAAGTTGGGACGGGCCGGAAGATAAGCTAATGTTGGGACCCGACATGCTTAAGGAAATGGAAGAAATGGTTAAGAAAGTGTGAGCTAATCTAAAGGCGGCTTGGGATAGGCAAAAGAACTTTGCTGACTGGAAAAGGAGATTTAAAGAATATCAAGTTGGTGACCACGTATACGTGAGAATTTGAGCGAAAAGGAGCACGTTGCAATGGAGCAGGTGTGCCAAATTGGCACCCTGATTTTGTGGACCCTTTCAAATCTTAGCAAGAATTGGACCGGTAGCTTACCAGCTCACCCTGCCAAGTCACATATGGGTCCACAACGTCTTCCATGTTTCCGTATTAAAAAAATTAATTTATGATCCTAAACATGTAATCAGATGGCAAGATATACAGGTGAGAATTATCTCCAGTTAATTAGTCAAAAATGTTCCTTGAAAGAAAAACTGACTTAGGATGTTGCATGTTGTAGGTCAAATCGGAAGGATAAATTTTGCTTGAACCTCTAAACATCCTCAACCGAAGAGAAGTAATGCTGCGGAAGCGAGCTATTACCCAAGTTAAAGTGCAGTGGCAGCACTTTGGGTCTGATGAGGCTACCTGGGAAGATGAGGAGCTCATGAAACAAACGTATCCAGGGTTGTTTGTGGCCGAAAAACATCGAGACAATGTCCAATTTTAGGATGGGGAGATGTAATGCCTCGGGATAAATGTAAATATTTGATTTACTGTGGTAAATCATGAATTGGATTAACAACATTATCTGTTTGAATTTAAATAATATTAGTTTTTTTTTTTTAAAGAAATTTGAAGAAATGTTTTCTTAAAAACAAATTGGCCACTTCTCAAGGGGGAAGTTAGAGGCAAGACAATTGCTGTGAAAGGGAAGTGCTCTGTGCTGTTGGGACAGATAGAGAGGAAAATAGTAAAATGAGAAATTGGCTAAGTCTGGTGATGACCAGATAGCCAGGCACTAATTGCGAATATCTTGCTGCGGACAGTGGTCCTGCAAGAGAGCAAGGGGGAGATTCTGGTCCCGAAGGAAGAATCTCATGGATGGGTGGCAAATTGAAAGCACATGAACAGAGATGAACAGAGTTAATCTCAGCTTTTCAAGTATTTAAGCAAGCAACAGTGAATTAGGTAAGGACCGAATTGTTCTTTTTTTCTTTTTTAAAGAAAGGGAAAACTTTAAAACATTGATGAGGCATGCTGTATTAGATGACTGTAATGTTACAGTTATTTATCTAGGATTGAGTTAGGGGTAAATGGGGTCTTTACCCAGGGTCCCGTTAAGTCAATAAATGGGGACCCAAAACGAAAGAGGTACTGTGAGGGTCAGTGTAGTCGAACAAGCGTCCAGCTGAGGGAGCATGGTGTAAATACATAAACCATCCCATTTGACGTGAGACACGAAGCAGAGTGTCGTGGAAGAAGGAAAGCTATGCATTAGTGAATGGGTAAGGCCAGAAGGAATTATTATTGTGAACTCTATAACTGGAGTTAAATTGCTGACTACAGAAAGAAAGTATAATGTATATTGTTCATATACCCAGAACCCTAGGGGTAGGGTTCTGTTTTCCAGAACCCTAGGTGTAGGGTAGTGTTTCCAGAACCTTAGGCATAGGGTATTACTCCAAGAATTAAATGTTGCTGAGGATGAAGTCAAAAACACATTCAAAAGGAGGAAAACCGCTAACTGGAATAGCCTAACTGAAGGGTAAAATATATGCAGGGTGGCTACACTACTTTTTGTTAGGTTATAACATGAGAACCATCCTTTAAAACCAAAATCGAGTATGCTCAATGGCCATGCGAATATTAAATCCCAACAGCAATAACCTGTTACCATCACCTTAGGGAATATATAATCCCCAAACAGGATTCAACCCTGACTGCTGATAAGTTTAGAGCCATTACTTTATGTAATGTGGTATACGAGATTATATCCAAGGTATTAGCTAGCAGACTCAAACCTCTTCTTCCTTCTTTAATCTCAGGTGAACAATCTTGTTATGTGGAAGGCAGACAAATCCTTAATAATATCATTCTAGCACACGAGAGAGTTCACACGCTAACCAGCAAAACTCAGGTCGGTATGATCATGCAATTAGATATTGCCAAAGCTTATGACAAGGTAAACTAGAGCTATATCAAGAGGATCCTTGCTGCTTTTGGGTTTGATCACAACTGAGTCAGATGGGTTATGGCTCTCGTAACTTCTTCCAGCTTTTTTATTCTAGTGAATGGATCTCCCTCAGTTATCTTCACTCCTTCTAGACATCTCAGGTAGGGCGATCCACTCTCTCCCTTTCTCTTTATCCTCATGATGGAAGGATTGGGTAGAGCCATTTATCAGGCTAAAGCCTTGGGAAATATTAAGGGACTTCAATTAACTGAGAATGGTCAAACAATGACTCATCAACAATTTGTGGATGACACAATGCTGCATGGAATTCCTACAGTCAAAGAAGCTTCAGCGTACAAACAAATCCTGAATAATTTTGCCTTGGCCACAGGTATGGAAGTCAATCTCTCCAAATCAATTTTTTTTTCTTAAATACTAACATTGCAATTCAGAGAAATATCTCAAGAATTCTGGGCTTTCAAAGGGATTCCCTCCCTTCAAAGTATTTGGGAATTCCCCTTACAGACAGACCCCTGCACAAGAGTATTTAGGAACCGGTGCTCAATAAGATGCAAGATAAAGTTAAAAAATGGACCATCAGATCATTGAACCTGGCTGGTAGGTTGATTCTGACAAAAGTCGTCCTACAGTCAATCCTGGTTTTCTTTTTATCAGCCCTCCTAGCTCCCAAAGGGGTCTTACAACAATTCAGGAATATCTAGAGAGACTTCCTCTAGGGCCAAGGAAGAAACAGGGAAGAAATGGGCACTTGTCTCTTGGGATAAAATCTGCAAACCAAAGAGTCACGGGGGACTAGGATTAGATGATCAGGAAATTTTAAGTAATGTACTAGAAGCCAAACTCTGGTGGAGATGGGTTAAAGAAACAGAAGCTCAATGGGCTAAAACCTGGAAAGAAAAATATGTAAGCTCATGGCATACTAATGATCTTATTAGAATGTCTGGAAACATAAAGGGCTCTTATATATAGAATAAAGCCTGGGAAAACAGAAGCCTAGTACAAGACCACAGTTTCTGGGAAATCAGAGCAGGAGATCTTGCTCTCTTTTGGGAGGACAAATGACAACAAGAACCATTGCTACTAAAAGAGGACTATAGGTACCACAAGCAAGAAATAGATTCCCAGGGACTAACTAGAGTTAAAGATTTTTGGAATCTTCCTCACAAATCCGGAAAATGAAGAAATTCGAGAAGCATAGACTGTAGTGATGACAACCCCCTAAAAATAAAAGCCGAGGAAATTATGAGCATACTAAAACAAAGGAAAATCTTGGTAACCGAGGAGCAGGATCAGTTAAGATGGGGCCTCAATAAAGAAGGCTCCTTCAATCTTAAGGAAGCTAAGAGGATTATCCTGAACCTGAATTCCAGCACTACAACGAATTCTTGGCAACAATTCTGGAGCCAGCAAAGGTGGATGAAGATCAAGCTATTCATGTGGTTAGTTCACCATAAAAAAAATCTTAGCTTGGGACAACATTAGGAAAAGAGGGATTATTGGGCCTTCTAGATGTCAGCTATGTGAAGCTCAAGAGGAAACAATGAGCCTATTCTTAATAGTTGCACCTTAACCACCTGGTTGTGGGACTCTTTTGCCACCATTTTTCAACAAACAGACGGAGATAAAGGAAGCATCACAAATACCCAGAACAAGTGGAGAAGGAACTTTTTAGAGAATGAGATTCTCAATCTGGCTTGGGCCTTTATGCCAAGCTTCATCATCTGGAATGTTTGGAAAGAAAGGAATAAAAGAATTTTCAAGGATGAAAAATCCAGTCCTCTTCGCCTATTGGATCTGATCTTGAAGCAGATTAGAGAGACAGTTAGTACCATTGTTCGCAATTATCCCAAAAACCCTCCCACAGTAAATGAGATGAGAACCCTCAGGCAACTGAGAATGCAAGAGATCATTACCAATGGACTCAGTAGAAAAGAAGGAAATTTGGGAAAGGAAAAGGATTTCTAGCAGCCTCCTCCGAAAGGATACCTGAAATGCAATATTGATGGTGCTTCAAAAGGCAACCCTGGAATAGCTGGATATGGAGGGGTGTTAAGAGATGAAGATGGAATTATAAGCTTCATTTTCCACTACCACTTAGGTAAAGCCACAAATAACATGGCTGAATTAATGGCCTTAGAACAATGCCTAGAACTACTGAATCTAAATCATAGCTCAAATGTCATCATAGAGGCAGACTCAGAAATCTCTATAAAAGCTGTTAAAAGAATCAGTTGTGGAGCAGTGCCAGAGAAGGTCTCGAAATGCTAGAGACTAATACAAGTGTATCAAAGAATACAAAAACATCTTCTGAGTCTAAGAACGGTTAGTTTCAAACATGTTAGACGAGATGCCAACAAACTAGCGAACACTCTTGCCAACCAAGGAGTGATTAATACAGAGAGTAGATTTGAGATGAAATGGCAGGAAATGTCTCAGGGCAGAGTAAAAGCTCTTTGTGAAGAACAAGTGGCAGAAGATAGAGAAATTTTCAAACATTGGGCCAGAAGGAAAGATATTGTATGATGATGTCTAAACAGGCTCGATCACAGTTCTCGGGGAGGCACCGGGAAGATGGACATGTTCAAAGTTGTCTTTTAACACCCTGGTGGAAAGTGACCAGGTCCCTTTCTCTTCAGATTGCTCTACAGGGTTCTATCCACAGTCAGCAATGGTCTCTATTACATGTACTGAGGCATGAATGTTTGGACAAGGGTGGTTCTAGTTTCCCAGTGAAGGCGGTTCCCCTTCATTCCTCATCTCGGTCGTAAAACCAGGCTAAAGCGGTTTACGGGCAATCGCACAGATTTGGGATGGTAAGTGGTTTAGTTTTTTTGGGAGCGATACCATTAGGCTCCTGCCACATGGCTAGGGTGGGGTGATGAAACCACCCTCCATCGCGAGTTAAGTTTCACACATTTTAAGTGGTGTGATACTTCGTTGTGCCATCCAATTTCGTGGGGTTGTGTTAACGGTCAGATCTGTATGTGCTTTTTTGTGGGGCCACGAGTCTTGTTGGGCTTGTCACAATAAAGACGTGGGTGGATAGTGGAGCCTTTGATTAGGCTTTTGTTTTTTATGGTTCATCCTAAGGTTTGTTTTGAGAGATTATTGTTGTTTGTTGTAGCGGGGTGGAGCTTTACTTTGGCAGCATGCCCTTCGCTTTCCTGAGGCCACTCGAAGTTCATGGTTTTTGTATATTCTGTAATTTTATTCTTGATATAATGAAATAGAAGGAACTACTCTTGCTTAAGCAAAAAAAATGTCTTCATGGACACTGACCATGCAATAATTAAACACTTAATAAATAAACCTAATGTGAATGTTCACATAATTAGGTGGTTATTATTGCTCATAAAATTTTCTTGACTATTTTGACAAACCTACATAGGAGAATGTTGTTTTAGATTTTCTATGAACACTAACTTTGTTTTGAGATGAAGAAGTGGTAGATTACTAGCTCTCTAATGAGAATCTCTTATCCACATCACTCTTTCCTCTATGGTTTTCTAACATTTCCAATTTTCTAGCCATTGGCCAACTCCCTCCTCACCTATCTTAGAAGGAGAAAAGCAAGATTTTCGGAAAGAGTGCCTCTGATATTTGGATGGGGGAAACCTCTTCCCCAGATTAAATTTTGAGAAGATGTGCAAGAGAGAATGAATATTATGACATCTTCTCAACTTGCAATTTCTAATAATCGAACCTATATTTGATACCTTATATGTAACTAGTTTAATATGGTTTGCTTTATTAAAATAAAATAATTATACAATTATTAGTTTTTAAAAAAACAAGTTAATTATGTAAATATTATAATTAAATAAATAAATAAATAAATTTTTGATAATTTCCTATCTAAACAACATGCGAAAAAAAAACTCTATGTTGTAAATAAAGTGTTTGGTGTAAGCTTAATCCATAATTTGGAAAAAAATGTTTTTCCTCATTGATTATAATTATAATATCATGGAAAAACATTGGACAAGATGAAAAATTAGCCACCAATATTTATGGGAACTAATTTTCAAGTGGTGGAAAAAAAATAATAATTTTACTCATCATAAATAAGAGATATAAAGGATAATTTATCCTATAGAAAAACCTAGAGATGGTGTTAGAAACAATTATGAAGAATCGAAAGTGAGAAAAAGAAAAATGGAAATCAGGAATGTGTAGAAGTCTACCTAACTATTTTTAGAGCATAGAAGTGAGCTGTAGGGACGCTTACACTAGAAAGGAGGTATTCATGCTACTAAAAATTGTGATCAAGCGGAACATGGAACACGGAGGTGTTCATGCTACTAAAAATTGTGATAAGCAGAACATGGAACACGGAAGTGTTCATGCTACTAAAAATGAGGAACATGGAACCATATCTTCAGATAAATTTTATTTTATTTTTACATTAAAAAAACATCTAAATCTTCTAGAATTCTTTTTTCAATAGTTTTATAATGAGAATATAGTTTACTAAAATTTGGTTCAAAATTATATACGAACCGCTTTTTCTATAATATATATTATTTAACAATAAATTACAGAACAAATTAGAAAACGTATAAGCATATAACCATTGTAATAGAAAAAATACATGTAAGTAATTTTTAATATATATAACTAAATAGAAAAATAAAATGTATTTTTCTTTCGATTAAACTATATCTATATATTATTCTAAACTGAAGAAAGAGAATTGTTTGTAATATTAGTTGTAGCTAACGCATTAATATGAAAAATAAATAAATATATTTAAGATAGAATAATTTTAAACATATTGGTATATTCTAGACAATCATGTACCAATCTATACCTTCAATAATAATTTGTTAACAAAATTGATACATTCAATAATATTTTGTTAACAAAAAAAATTATGGAATGTTACAATGAGCTATTTAGAATAAAAAAAAAAAAATCGGACATTTTGTAATTCAATTATTAAGGTTATACAAGCTTGTAATGCATTCACACTCATAATTTATGATGTGAAGGGGATAACCGAACGTACAAAAAAAAAGAGTAGTATAGTCCTTGTTGGAGTGTTTGATGTCAAAAGTTCCCTTACACGAGAAGAAAAAGGGCCCATGCTAGTAATAGCCATGAAACATGGTATTAACGTGATAATTTAGAAAAGAGTTATCTACACTAGAAAGGAGGAAAAATCAAAATGTAAGTATACAACATTTTCTTGATTAATGTGTTTAATATATGTTTATAATTTGTTAAAATTATAAATTTGAGATATCTAGTCTAGATAGCATGATTAAATTACAAATTATTGGAGGAAATTAATTTATTTATACCTTTCAAAATATTAATATAAATAATATAAAATAGTAATCTCAATAAAATATATATATATATATATATTATCATATTCTAATGAAAAATGTTTAGAATTTATGTTACATTATTGATAACATGACCACACTCACTTAATCATTTGCAAAATAGTTTTTAATTTTATATATATATATATATATATATATGATAAGTTAACATATTTTTATTCATATTAATATGATAAAATATTTTCTTTAGTTAATAGAATTTTCCTCTTATTTTATTTCAATTATTAACACATATATATTTCATAACCAGATTTAAAAAAATATAATAAAAAAAATAAAAATAAAAATAAAAATAAAAAAATAAAAAATAAAAAATAAAAAATAAAAACAAAAACTATGGCTATTAAAAAAAAATAAGACTACACATAGTGCACTTAATTGCAGGAAGATACAATTTAACATATAACATTATACCAAATTGGAAGAGGATACAGTTTAACGTATAACATTATACCAATAAGTTAGAAGCTAAAAATGATTCATAATGATAAAGCATTTGGAACACTTACTTTTATTACTAGTTAAGGATCAAGACTTAGCATCACATATATTGTTTTTAACATATCTATAGTCGGTGGTTCAAAGAGACACTAAGATCAACGAGTACAACACTCTTGTAGAGAGAGCCAAAAGTGAAAGGGGAATGCATCTTATGTTGTTTCAAACCCTAAAACCAATTAACAATAGGAAAATTGGATTGTTAAGATTATTAAGGGAGTTCTCTCTTTTCCTTTCTAACACTAATTTTTATTAATGATTATTTAATTAATATTTATATAAATATTAAAATTTTAAGGATTAAATATATTAGCTGGTTTTAAATGTCGACCAAATCCTAATGATAACTGATATTAATATTATGGATCACAAAAATCTTAAATCTAACTAAAAAATAAATTACAATTACTAACTTAAATAAATATTAAATTATAATAAACATAAATTTACAACTAATTAAAGTGATTATAATAACTCCATAAAAACCTATCATAAAATGTACAAAAGAAAAATATATGTCTATACAAAAGTATTTTATTATCAACTTATTTGGAGGAAAAAAACACCTATAATCAACTTGTTTGGACAAACAAAACACTTAATAGTGTTGATCGTGAGTTCAGAGTTGAGATATTTCAAAAACCATACCCCACTTGTATATATAAATAAATAAAAAAACCTGAGATGATGAAGACTCTTACGAAATAAGAAATAAATTATTTAAAAATAAAGAATATTATAAAAACACGTGTTATTCTTGAAAATCAAAATAAAATATAAATATATAACCATAAAAAGAAATTAAAAAATTTATAACTTTCAAAGAAAACTCTTACATTTTTATTATGATGTTTTATTTCTATTGTGAATTATCACAACGTTCTTACATTTTCATTATCATGTTTGATTTTTACCGTTAATCATCATAATATTACAAGTTATACATGATTGGTATATGGATTTATCTTAGATTTTTTCATTATTTTTTAAAACTGAAAAATTTATTATAATTTAATTGTCATATTAGTTACAAGACATTGATTATTGGTTGTTATTCATGAATTTTGACTGATTTATTGTTGTCAATCAAAGAAAACCATGTCACTTGGAATTACATTTTTGTAACATGTAAGAAGTCAAAAGTTCATTGTAATATGTAAGGAGTCAAATGTTCACTCTTGCTAGATTCCCCTAGACTTTAGACTTTTAACTTGTTTTATTATCCAAGGAATATGACCCAAGAAATACTTTTAGGTCATATTGAAGGCCCAACATAAATAAAGCATTAAGTTTTCACATATTTTAGTATAAGAAAATCTGTTAGGTGTTCACTCCCGCATGATGCCTCAAGATCTTGGGTTTTTAACATGTTTCCTTAAGTCCAAGGAAAATCAACCAAGAAATAGTTTTAGGACATCCTCAAGGCCCAATATAAATAAAGCATTAAGTTTTCACGTATTTTAATATAAAATAATTTGATATATATTTTAATATATTTTTTTATGCTTAATATTATGTACCATGTAATAACCAACTTATCGTTTTGTTGTTTTTACATAATATCCTATATTATCCATGAGAATAAAATGATATTCAATAAATATAATATAAAAATAATAAATAAATCATTCATTTACTAAACAAGTGTTGCATGGAAAAGTATTCTCTCCCATTGAAATTAAGGAGTATGTTATTAGAAAATCTGCATATAGAAGCTGGTCGCATAATACATATAAAACATATTATGAAATATTTAAGGTAATATTAATATTGTATGGAGAAGATTCATATATATATTTCATATATGTAAGATGAGAAAAATGATTATTCTATGAAATTGCTTCACAAAACACAATTGTATTCATAGTTATATAACAAAGTCTCTACGATTTATATTTTCCTACCCAAAAAATGAAATCTAGTAACTCAATTACAAAGTAGTAACTATGATAGGACTTTTCCAAATCACATTTACATTATGTGAATACACAACTAAATATATGTCACATTTTTGTAGATCCAAATTAGAATTTTTTTAGTATGATGCACAATTATGTAGTGTTAGTCAATTTGCCATGATGCTATATATTTGCGACTAATAATGTGAAAATTGTGAAAGATTTTTCTTGGGTTTCTTTAGCCTAAGCATTCAACCATTGACCATTAAAAATTATGAGACATTTTTCTTGAGTTTATTTTGGCCTAAGAATTCAACCATTGACCATCTCAAAACTTTTCATTGATGTTTTGAAAAATAGATGAATAAACAATATTTATCAATGATTCTTCTATTTTTCTAAAAATTATCATACTATGTCTAATAAATTTGAAAGATTATGGATAAAGTAGGAATTCAAGTTGAGTGAAGAAGACCTAATTTCTAGTTATATGAAAAGTTCATTGTAAAATTGATGATTTCAATAAATAATAAAACTAGAATGACTATTTGAAATCAAGAATAAAATAGAAATGAAATAAGAATGTATCCTCTATTTGACTGATATATAAATTATTTAGGAAACTGAATCATAACGAATAAAGGAAGTTTACATATAAGAAGACATGCTTTGTTATTGTTAATTTACTTGAAAGATGTTGTGTTATTAACAAATTATAAAGATAGTTGTGATAAAAATATAATCATTTCATATAATAATGACATTTTCTTCTTAGTAACAACAAAATTTTTATATAGTTGGTGTTTGAGCTACAAAGTTACTTAAAGAATATTGAAAGAACATTATTGTTCTATATATGGTAAATGAAAAAAATTGTAACAACAACAATTTTATAGATTTGTGGTATAAGTTATAGAATTACTTGAAGAATCATGGAAGAATGTTGAAAATATTGATAAATTATGTTTAGTAAAATAATCATGTATTAAAATACAAATTGGTTAGAAAAACATTAATTTATTATAAATATTATCAAATTTAATTATAGAAATATAAATAAATATAAATAAAAATTATTTGCTAAAATAAAGGTTAAACAAAGGTTATGCCTCTCAGATAGGATGTTCCAAAATCTATAAATTGATCTCAAGTAATAATACATCTAAAGGAAAATTCATATAAATGAAAATATGTACTTGACAAAAAAATGAGAACTGAGTACACATAATGAAACATGATAGTATTAATGAAAAAATAAAACGAAAATGCTCAATGCAAAGAGATACATCTTTTGTTCTTAAACCCAAATTATTTTAGTATATATATCTATACAACACATAATATTTGTCCCACTCCATAATATTATTTGTGAATATAAAATGATTGGGTATTGATAATGCATTTTGCACATAAAATAATGATGGGTTAAAATGTATGTCTATCCTTACAGCTAAAAGAACTCTAATTCAGACACTCTTCTTCAACCTCGTTCTTCTCACCCTCTTTTTTTACTGCCTCATCGTTGCACTTTTTTGTCATTCCTTAACTACAATGTTTAAAAACAAATTCAATGCCAGGTAAGTGAAACAAAATATAAGAATTAGAAAAAAACAAACAAATATTTATTATTATGAAATGTTTGTATTAAAAAGTAAGTATACATTATTTTCGTAACGAATTCGTAAAAACACAATTTCCAAAAGCATGGTTTAAAACTGCTAAACCATTTCTAAAAAGTCTATTTTTCCTTCTTACAAACAAAAAAGAATTAAAAGAAAATCATATACTATTTTATATAAAAAAGGGTTAATATATAATAATGAACATGAATCTCTTTTTTTATATAAAATAGTAAGGAATTTTTAAATACCCAAATTTAATATATATAATAATTTTAAAGTTTTAAACATTAACATTGCCACATATTTAAATATTGAAACCTGTAATCTTTTATTAATTTTAAGTATTTAATTATTTATAAAAAATAACCAATTTTTAAACTATTCCATATATTATTCCAAATAAAAAACATAATTATTAGCGATTCAAAACACAAATCAATTTGGAATAAAAAACATAATTATTAGTGATTCAAAATACAAATTAGTGTATATTTTTTTCTCCATATAATTTGATTGAAAAAAACTGTATCAATTGTAATAAGCATACAATGTAATGAAAAAATAAAATCTATAGTTAAATTGGTTTAAATTTAAGATATATAAAATGAGATACAATATTAATGTACGGTAAGAATCAAACTTTCAATGTTTAATGTTTAAATTTTTTGAACTTGATTATTATTGTAGGATGTTCATATTCAACAATGGCTTTTAATATCACATTTAAAAAAAAATGTAGCATAAATGTACATATCTTCATTTTATGATCCTATTTGAATCCACTGCTTCCTATTTTTAAGCAAAACATCACCAAAATTAACTTTATTTTAGAAAAGTTTTATTTGGAATTGGATTTATCTACAAAATTACAAAATATTTTAAAAATGATTGAACTAATGCAACTAGTGTTTAATATGATAATGAAATGAAATCGAACTGCCTATATAAAACCAGTAAATAGACATATTTTCTATAAAACCAGTAAATAGACATATTTTCTATTGCCCTCGCAATTTGCATAAATATGAACAACAACAAAATATTGACTACTATTATTATATTAAACACAATTATTTCATAAATGTAAGAAAAGACCAGTTAAAAAATGTTTCCAAAAAGTTCAACCTACATTTCTAATATAACAAATTATTAACCAAACCACTAAAACTAAAATATTTTAGAATTATTACATATAAATTAATTTACGATAAAAATAAATAAAATTAATATTATTTATTAAAAACTAAAATCTTTTAAAATTATTACATATAAAATAATTTAAAATAAAAAATAAATAAAATTAATATTATCTATTAATTATATCATTGTTTATATAAATAAAATTAAACTCAATTTAAAAATTATTAAGTTAAAAATAAAATTAAAAACATCATATACTATTTCATATAAAAAAATAAATTTAAATTAATATATAATAATCAAGAAAAATCTTTATTTTGTATAAAATAGTAAGGAAAATTCAAATACACAAATTTAATATATATATATATAAAACAATAATTTTGAAAATTTAAATAGTTGCACTACAACATATTTAAATATTAAAAAATTCAATTTTTTTATTATTTTAAAGTATTTAATTACTTATAAAAAAATAACTAATACATATATTATTCAAATAAAATAAAAATAATTATTAGGATTCAAAACACAAATTAGTGTATAAATATTTCTCTACACAAATTTACTTAAGGGACTATACAAATTTATTAATCAAAATATAAAATCCATAGTTATGTTGGTTTAAATTGAAGCTATATTTTTGGTGTTTAAATTTTTAAAACTTAATTATTATTATTAAATATTCGTATTTGGGAGTGACTTATAATAATGCAGTTCAAATATTTTTAGTGCCATAAATCTATATATCTTTTATTTTATGATCATATTTGAATCCACGACTTCCTATTTTCAAGTACAACAACACCAAAATCAATTTGATTTTATTAAAAATTTATTTGGAATTGAATTTATTTACAAAATTAAGAAATATATTAAAAAATAAAACTAATGAAACTAATTTTTACTGTGATAACAAAATGAACTCCACTTGCTTTATGTAAAAGTGGTAAATCAACACATTTTTCATTGTCTTGAAAGTTTGCATAAAAATGAACAACAAAATAATATTGGTTACTGTTATTACATCAAATATAATTATTTCTTAAATATAAGAAAAGAGCAATTAAAATATGTTTTGAAAAACTTCAACCTAAATCACTACCAAAAAAATTTATGAATGAAATGAAAAACTAAAATCTTTTTATATTATTATATATAAAATAATATATAAATAAAATTAATATTATATTTTAATTATTTTATTCTTTGTATAAATAAAATTAAACTGCATTTAAAATTTTATCAAAAAAAATTATAATTCAATCAGATTAATCCAAATACTAATGAAAGACACCAATATCAATAACTTTATCATGTAACAATGTTGAGAAATATTCGTTAGTAAGTGCAAAAATTAATACATATATAGTTATATTTTTAGCAAATAACATTTTATAATATCATGACAATATTAGTTTGACAACATATTGACACACAACATACAACCCAATGTTTGAAATGTGCTACAAACTATATTTTTACCCAAATTGCAAAAACAATATTAACATCTAGAAAACTAGAAACGAATTTCAAAATTAGTATTCTTATAACCACATAACCAAAAGCTTAGGCAACTCCCTAATTTTCAAAGTTATATGTTCGAGATGGAAGCCTTGGAATTCTTTTGCATTATGTTACAATTTTTAGTACATTTATGTACTTAAAAAAATAGATCAAGAATTCCAGTATAAATGCGAACTTGATTTCTAAATTTTTCTCCTTCTGGAAGTTAGTTAAAGGTCTATGAAAAAATCCAACACTACAAAATGATAACCATCCATACAAACTAACCCAAAGAACTGAAAAATAATTGCATTAACAAAACTGTGAATGTTAGTGATGGAATTGTATTATTAATTTCGTTCAATTTTAGGTAACACAATTATAATTTAATTAAATATAATTTTAGTTTAGTTGTAAATATGATTAACTTTGTTTTGTTTTAATTTTTTTTTAGTTTATTTTTGTTACTTAATGTTTATAATAATTTAGTTTAGTTTAACTTCTTAACTTTATTTTTTAATTAATAGACTTTTATATTATTACATTTTAGTTTGTAATTTCATTTAAATGATTTTTTTCTTTATTTTTAGTTTGGTTTTATTAATTTTTTTTATTTTGTTTTTTTAGTTTGGTTGTATTATTAATTCCAAACAGTTTTAGCTAATAAAAATATAATTTAGACTATAGTTGTTTCATTTTAGCTTTAAATGTGGTTTAGTTATTAATTTAGTTTTATTTTAAGTAATTTTAACTTTTAATTTAGTTTCGTTATTTAGATTTTTATAATAATTTAGTTAAGTTTAACTTCATAACTTTATTTTGATTCCAAGTTAATATACTTTCATAATTTTTTTTAGTTTGTAGTTTATTTTGAATTATTGAATTATTTATCCTATATCTTACTTAGTTGTGTTGTTAACGTATTTAGTTTGTAGTATAGTTTGAATGGTTATTTTTTTTTACCTCTTTTTCAAGTTTGGTTGGACTTTAGTTTTGTTTTGAATGCGATTTAGTTATTACTTTAATTTTATTTTAATTATTTTTAACTTTTAATTTAATTTTGTTACTTTGATTTTTATAATAAATTAGTTTAGTTTAACTTCATATGTTTATTTTGATTTTTAGTTAATATAATTTTATATATATATTTTTTAAATTATTAATTATTAATTTTATTTTTCTGTTTTGGTTGTATTATTAATATCATTTAATTTTTTTTAACTATAGTTTAATTTTATATAGAAAAACTATAGTTTTAGTTTAACTTAATTTTAGTTTATTTACATTAAAAATTGTCGTTTATGATTCCCATGACAAGAAAATAAACTTTTAAGCCAATTATAAGTTAACAATTTATTTAATTAAAATAAAAATACTTTCCCTACTAAATTATTAATAATCAACTAACAATCGGCTATAGAGTCTTTGCTTTGACATGTACTAATAATGGTGATCTCGTCAACATTAGAGATTGAACAATCAAATCCGCAACCATTTCAATCTTCACTTGTTCAAAATGTTATGTAAGCACAACCAGAGCAATTCCATAAAGTTATGATTTATAATATAGTTAAGAATATTTTATAATATCGTGATATCAGATTTTTTAAGCCCATGGCTTGTGCCCGGGGGCTTGCTAATGTCAACCATATATATGTATGTATGTGTCTGTCATTCTAGATAAATTGAGAATGTTAAAAATAAAAAAGGAATTTTAAGTTCACGTAGTGTCTTTAACATTATAAGTTGTAACCATTTGATTTATACGCCTGGGCAAATGACAGTATACTCTCTAACTATTTGGTTTATATGCTTGGCAAATGGCAGTACACTCTATAAACAATTTTTATTTATTTTTAATTAAAATAATTATTGGTTTAAAGTAATTTTATTGTTATTTTTTCTTATTTTCAATCTGCGGGAGAGGTAATTTGATTATTTAAGAGATCATGTTATTAGTCCCTGCGGCAGGCATGGCAGGGACTATAGTAATCTAAAAATGTCGGTTAACATTAGTCCGAGCTGGTCACTGTCATAGATAACCTAATTTTATTCAAAATTTTTAAAGATCATGCTGTAGTTTTATAAGGCAGTTTATTTCATCATCTTATTTGGCCTCTTCTCGACGGGAGGCTATAAGAGAATAAAATCATATCTTATATTAGCATGTTCCTTTCACATTTTTGAGAGAGGTAAACTAATATTCTAGTATTAGTTTAAAGCATTAAATGTTGAATATCCACCACTAAATGTAACTATATTATCCACCACTGCATCTACGTCTGCCACCACTTTGTTTACATCTAAACATGTGTCATACATGTGTCATACCACTTCGTTTACATCTAAACATGTGTCATACATTCAAAAGTTGACAACACTGTGTCGTACACTTCCACTTCAGCCCTCTATCACACCAAGAGCCCTTTATCACACCAAGAGAAACCAATATTTTTTAAGAAAAAACAAGTAGATGGTTAGCAAGTAGGATAGTAGGAAACCAGATAGATGGTTAACAGGTTAACAAGTAGGATAGCAGGAAGGCAGAAACCAGGCAAATAGTTAGCATAATTGGAACGCAGAAACCAGGGAGACGGTTAGCACATAACATGAAGGAAGAAACTAGGTAGATGGTTAGCAAGAAGATAAAAAAAGTCGTACATATGTGTATCGCATGCCTGTGTGTATAACATGCCTATATTGCAGAACACTCATGCTCTGTCACTTTTTTTCTTGTGAGTCTTTGTGTTGTCAGTGCATTAAGGTCAATTAGATCTGAAGCTATACTGAAACTAGCTGGGACAACTAGCCAACAAGGACACTATGGACTTGAAACTAGCCAGGATGTTACGGACTTGACTTTGTCTGGTCCCATATCAATTGGATCCATTGAACCCTACCACGGACTATGTATTCTTTGGTTCACCTTGGGTGCATGCTAATATGCTGGTTCCTCATCAATAGGGGAAATTACTACAAGTCTATATCAATCAATATTGTAGTGCTTCCTCCCGCTAGCAATAAATATTGTAGCATTGTCTCCCACAAATAGAAGAAATATTAAAGTGATCTGAGCGTGGTGGCTATTGGCTCTATTGCTCCTTTCACTCGATCAATAGAATAAGAAACTGCTGCTAGCTAATAATGGTGGTCACACTGCTAGTTTTTTTAAAGGCCTTCTAATTTGCGGCTTGCCGCTTAATCTTCTCCTTCAACTGCCAAGTTGGCTTGAGCTTAATCTGTCCATCCATCAGGCTCAATCCTCGGAAGAGAAAGCCACCCACTAAGGAGTTGCTACAAAAAAACAACACTGAACCTGAGCGTCAGTAGTCAAGAGGAAATCACTGATTTCTTGAATGGGGGAGCTAACCTTATATTTGCATATGATGACTTACCGTCCAGCAACATTCTCTGCAACTAATGAACGGATGAATCTGATGATTGGACACAAGAAATGATTGGAGTAAAGGTAAAAAAAAGGTAATATTCTTCCCCAACAGAATATACTAATTCTTTAGGAGGCACTAGTTTGATTTTTGGTCCAGTCAAAGATCCAACACAACACAAGTAGATTCACCACCTTGCCTCGCATCTCTTCCTATCCCAACAACTGATTCAGTTGTTTAAGCCAGTGATTTTGTATATTATTAAGACCCAGCACCAGTAATAGGAGCATATACAACACCAATAACAGAGCCAATCCCCAGTGAATAACCAGCAGATTAAAATGTGTTCCTAGTTTTGGTACATTCACCCTTGTTCCTCTATGCACATTCTAGTATGCCTACCCTTTTAATTCCCATGCCTTACCTACTACCAAGAATAGAGGTAGAAAAGGTAGGAGCTTATCCATAGTGAGCTTATCCACATCCACCTAATCCCATATCCATTTATAGAAGAGACTCAAAGTGAAGGTAAGCCCCTGTACTAGTTTCATATCCTTCAGTAGGAGTAGATGTAGCATATACTGTTGGAGACCCACCAGCAAAAGGTGATCCACCAGCATAAGTCGATCCAGCACCAGTGTTAGTAGATCTAGTAGCAGAGATAGCATCAGCTTAAGTCCCAGCCATAGAGGGAGCTTAAGTAGAATAGGCAAAGGTAGTAGCAGATCCAGATGTTCCAGATCCCCCAGGAGCAGATGCAGTTGACCGAGCACAACCACTAGCAAAGGTAGATATATCTACTGTACCTCAAGCAGTAGCATAAGTAGATCTACAACCAGCAACAAAGACAATAGCGCAAGAAGTTCCAGATCCAGCTGCAGTACTAGCTCTAGTTCCAGCACCAATAACAGAGTAGTACTCCAATTCCAGCGCCAGCAACAGAGGCATAGAAAAGAGCAGAGGCAGCAGCACTGGTGGTTAAAGCAACAAAGGCATTGGGAAACTTTTTTATTTATTCATTGGATCCAGCACCTTACATGCCCTCACACTACTATTCTGGTGTGTCAAAGTGTCCATCTAGAGAGAAACTTGAGAATCAGTTCCTGTGACGCCTATGATGCATGCATGGTCAGCGTCACCATAGTCTAATTTTAATTTAATTTTACTTTATTTATTAGTTTTTTTTTATTATAACTTTCCCATTCATTGTATCTATTCAAATGTAATTTAAGTGCAGAGCAATATTCCGATCTCAATCAAGTGGTGGATAAACACAACGATCAATCAGGGATCTAACCTAGGAGTGTTGAATGCTTTTTCCTTGTGAATAGTGGAGTCCAAAGAGAATAAGCCTCTGACTACAGAGGATTTCAATAAAGCTATGGTTGATTTGGTACGAGGATCACTTTTCTCAGTAGATTCATTTGTTGATTCCTCTTCGTGATTGAATGTGCTTTAAATGCCGTAAAATTTCATGGTTTTGAATAATACTTGTGGGGATGCATTTCAGGAATGTGTGCCTTTGGACGAGATGATTGAATAGCTATGATGTAGTTGTTCAAGAGCAAGACTTACATCTCAAGAAAGGGCGTTTCATTTGCAAATTTTTGGTTTCAACAAATTAGAAGAGAAACCCTAAGTATCCCATACTTTCTATGAGATTCACTACCCTCGCAAATGTCAACTTTTACTTTCTCAAATACAGGACATTATAGTCTATCCAGTGTTTGTAAAATGGAAATGTCTATATTAAGTATAGCGTGACATGTTTTTTTAGCATCCACAGTTTGACTATTTACTGCCGCTAGTATGTGTTTTCATTCATAATGATGATGGAATAAAAAAATAAATTAGTAATCAATCAAATCATGTTGTGTTGTTTATCATACAACTCACATCACATGTTCTCATACATTTTTTTTCACAAACTCATTGTAACTAGTTGCAATACACTTATTTTTGTCCACAACTTGTTGTAAAGAATGAAAATACTGGAACTCACCAGAAAACATGGAATCCAATATGACGATTTCCCTTTTAAACAATGTCGAAAATAGTTTTCTGACCTAACATCCCATGGAGGCAGTTCTTTGTTTTACACTATTTAAGTAAAATTAGGAGTATAAGAGTTGCTCGAGTCAAATCCCTTGATAGAAAAATAAAGGAGAAATTACAAAGTGCAAGACTATTAAACTGGATTAGGTGTATCAAGGCTCTCATCCATTTTTATATCTTTCCAAGAAAACGCATTCACTCTTACCCTGGGATCCTCAGGGCTGAAAAATCTATTCCATTTTTCCATAGTTTCTCAGAAATTAAAAAACAAAAAATCCTATTTTATCTCAATTCCCTCTTCTTGGATTGTAGTGGTAAAAAAAACATTTTGGCATAGAGAATCTCAAATTTATAATGCTCAACAGAACATTTTACATTTTCACAGCGTCGTTAAGTTTATCATTTTTAGTATTATTTTCAAATTTTGACCTACAAGCTCAGATTCAGGGTCTCGTATATATTGTTGACCCATCTATAGTTTTACAATTTATATAATTTTTTCCCATTTTTTTCTTTATATTTATATTGTTTCCCCAATCAATCAGCAATTTTGGATGCCCAAAAATTTTCACTCTTCCATCCATCGTAATGTCCTTATCTTACTTGGAAACTCGAAGAGATATTTTCCTTTGTACATATTTTAATAGGTCTGGTAGTGTATTTGTGGGTATTGTTCTCACATGTGGCCTTTTGACAACATCACTCGATTCTTGGATTAATAATTTTAAATTTCTGTTTTCGCTATCAAGGAATGAAAATGAAGGAGAATTGATCCAAATGTCAAAATAGAACATTCTTCCCAGCAGAGGTATTCTATTTTGAATAATAATATGCCAGAGTTGTTTACTAGTTATCTGTCAGCACTTAAGGCTATTGTTCTTGCTAATGGAGCAGTAAGATTGGACAAGTTTGTGCAAACCTTTCTTACATTCTGGTCAGTTTACTTGTTTAATCTTGTTAATTTGGAGGAATCAATTAATTGCAATCATTTTTCTGTTGTTTATAAAATCAACAATCAGCTTCCTAGAAGAGAAAAATGAAGGTAATGTTGCAGCTGCTCTCATGGTGTGTTTAGCTCCTAAAATGAAGGTCTGGATTCTCCTCTTTTATAAACAAAGTCAGCCAAAACAAGGAAGATTACAAGCTAGATAATGCAACTTATACATTATCACGACAACCGTAATCAGTGAATTGTTTTTATTTAGGTTCTCGGAGATGGGCAATGGCAAGAACAAGATGCAACAATTCTGGTTCCAAGGGATGTTATTAGCATTAAACTATGAGATATTGTTCCTGCAGATGCTAGTTTAGGTGATCCTTTAAAAAATGACTAGGTATGAGCACGCGTACCACTTATCGTGTATGTCATGCCAATTAAAGCATCAGTTCCTCTTTTTTGAGTGTAATATATCGATGTAGGGATACATGCCCCTGTTTTGATAGAGTCGGGTTTTTTTTTCTCTCTTTCGTAATGGATTTATGTTTTCCTCTTACAAAGAAGCCTCAAGATGAAGTCTTCTCCTATTCAATGTGTAAGCGAGGAGATTTTTCATTGCTACTGTTGTTCATACATTCTTTGGTAAAGCTTCCCATCTTGTTGATTTGACAGAAGTTGTGGGGCATTTCCAAAAGGTAAGAGGATCATTAACTTGAAGATCAAAGTGTCGAATTGGTGGGTTCTCAGTCATGTAGACGTACTAAATTTAATGAAATATCATACATTCAATCCTATATTTTACTGACTTAAGCCAAAGCACTTTAAGTCTGATTTTGCAGTGGAAAAACTAGTCAACTTGTTGGATGCAGGGTTTCCTGACATTTCAAAGTAAGTGAAGTCGGAAATGCCTTCAACTACAGTCACCTTTCATGAAATATCTTGTGATGCCCCGGGATAAAAATGTAAATATTTAATTTATTGTGGTAAATGTAAACTGAACCTGTTATTTTTGTCTATTTAAAAATTTAAATATAATTTGTTTTCATGATGAGATAAAGAAAAGTGTTTCCTTAAAAGGAGGAAAAATTCTCAAGGAGGAAGTTGTCCTCTTGAGGTGGAAAGATAGTTGTTGTGAAAGCAACCCTAACTACCTCCCCTAACTGGAAAAGTTTCCAGAGAAAAGGAGGGGAGGAGGGAAAAATCTGCGCTGTAGGGACAGGCAGAGGAAAAGGAAAAAAAAGAATCCAAAAGGAAAGGAATGTGGCTAATTCTGGTGATGACTAAATAGCCCTGCTCACTACACAAGCACTTGCAGAAGACTGCGGTCTACAAAGAAGAAAGGGGGGAGATTCTGGTCCCGAAGGACAAATCTCATGGAAAAGTGGATTGAAAGACAGCAGACCCTGATTCAGGTGACTGTCAGGAACAACTCTTCAGCCGGAGGACTCCAAGTATGTAGGAAAACTATGTGTTGGGACTTTTTAGAAAGCTATATAATGTTATTCTTGTTTTCCCTCCTTGTTTTCCTCTTTATGTTGTGCAAGGGGAATGGGAGGAATTTTCTTACAGGAAATCAGGACAAGTAACTGAGCAGAGGATTGACTGTCCTCCTGGGGAAACCTTTACTGACAATAGTGTTTGTAGCTTGTGAAGATTTGCATCTTGTTTTTTATTCTTCTTTTTTTAAATTCTGAGAGTCAAATACGAGAGTAGTCTACTGGGAAATTCTTTCAGAGATTATAGAAGAAAAATAGTAAAACAGAACAATAAAACCACAGGTTCACCATAGATTCAGAATCTTCCAAAGATTGCCATTGTAGTAAAATGAAATGCATTCTATTAACAACAAGAGGACCAACAGAGCTCTTTCTTTAATTCTCTTCACATGCTTTATCACAGAGGAAATGTAGAAAAATATAATGTTTCAAATTAGAACCCTGAAGCATTTGCGGAATAATGATATATTAAAAAAAAAAGATTCTGAGTAGCATAGTCGCGACTGCGAGGGATGCATACTTCATAACTAGTGTTTAGTTGCTCCTTCTCGCATACAAATAAATCTATGAGACAGCGAGGTAAGTACTTCAATATATATATATATATATATATATATATATATATATATATATATATATATATATATATATATATACAAAATGACCGCAAAGCAAATCTTTTAAGTCTGGGCCTCAAGCAGAAACAAATAATTCAGAGAGAATGCATAAAAGAATGAACCAAACTCTGAGGGCAAAATCAGGTAATAATCATGTAGGTTATACAACAAGAATCTAGTGGTGTGCAGAGCCAAATTCTTATTCAGTGTCAAGAAAAAACATAAATCTGTGTAGCAAAAACCCTTTGCCATCATGCGGTGTGCAATATGCCATACATCATATGTTATGAAATTTCCGTGCACCATTTAATACAAAATGAAAACCCCGCTGGCAATGGAGGAGTGTACAAAACAACAATATATATATATATATATATATATATATATATATATATATATATATATATATATATTTGCAAGGATGCACAGTTACAGTGATAAATACACCATAATTCCATAACTTATGAAACTTAACGAGGGTTTGTAGATACAGATAATTTCAAGGAAAAAGGTAATACGCCACAGGGTAGGCATTTACCACTTAACCGACAAAACTTAGGTCGTAAAGACCAGACCAATAGTAGGAAAACTAGAGGTATACATAAATACATTGTGTGCATGAACAATCTTAAAAACATAGGAGCCACAAAATGTTCTCCAATGGTAAGAACCTGAATAAAATTACTTAACAAAGTATCCATTACATGAGAAAATGTATAACAGAGCCTGAGGGCTCTTCAAAGCATAGTTAATAGTTTAAAAACCCTTTCGAAGGATGGATTCCCAACCCTTACATGAGCTAGGCAAACCTGTCAGTCTCAAATCCTGCCAACACTCCGTACATTAAGCAAAAGAGAGAAGTTGTAAGGGATGGTTCAGAGGGCCATCACTAGTTGACAGAGATAAGGAGCTCTTCTTAACATACTAAGAGGCCTTTCACTTATTGTTGTAGCTAAGTAATAAATAGAACGCAAAGAAAACAAGAGAACATACCCGTCTGCCGAACTTTGAGAGAATAGAACCTGGAAGCTGGGTAGCAACACCAGTACCCATGCATCACTCGCTAGAGCAAGAACTGTAACCCTCATCCATAGAGAAACAAAGATAATCCTATAATATGTTAGAAATTCGGGCCGAACAAAAATCAACAAGAAAATAAAACTTACAGACAGACATCATAGTAATAGAGTTCAGGATTCTATGATCCATATCAAGTTAAGAAAGATTCTTCGGCGAAAATCACATGGAATATCATTTGTCGACGCGTTTCGAACCAACTAGTGTGGCTCATCGTCAGGACAAGTTGAAGAAACAGATCCAGCTTAGCATGATAAATAGTCTGAGCAGAATCTCCAACGGCTAAATTAACGGCTAATTTTGACCTTAGGACCCAGGTCAAATTCTTATTTACTAATTTAATCAGAGGATTAGCGAGCACACAGCGGATCTTAAGCATAGGAGAGCTAAGTCTTCCGCTTTGGCTGAACATGCTGAGAAAACCAATCATCATGTTTGTATTGAAGAGGCCAGTGTTATTGCTAAGGTTTCGCATTTCCACCATCGGAAATTCAGGGAAGCGCTTGAGATTGAAAAGAGACCAAGAAATCTCAATAGGGATGATGGATGGAAAGTCAGTAGGTGTTGGGTCCCTGCGCTCTCGTCGTAGTCGTTTTTTCATCCTCTTTGTTTTTTTGTCGTTTTTCGTTACTATTATTTTATTTTATTTTATTTTATATATATATAATTATTTTATTTATTTATTTATTATTTATTTATTTATTTTTATTTTTATTTTATTTTTTTAATTCATTTCTTTTTTTAACTAATTTATTTTTATTTTAATTTTAGTGTCATTTCTATTTTTTGTTTTCTCCTTTCTTTCTATGTCTTCTGATATTTTGTAGCCCTCTTATTTTGATTTCCTTCTTTTAACTAATTTTGTCCTTGTTGTTCTTATAAGGTCCTTTTTTACCTTTTCTGTATGATTCTTCTAAATAATATTAATTTATTTTATTATATCTTGTTCCTTTAACTTATGGTAATAATTTCCTTTTATTTATTAATGAAATTTAAATTAAATTATTATTTTTATATTAATAAAATGGAAATAAAATTATTATTTTAGGTCATTTATTTAACTAACTTTAAATTATTAATCAAATGATTCTTTTAATTAACATTATTTTATTTATATATTCTATTGAGGCATTTACTAATTTTCCCATTAACTTATAATAGTTATCTTTGATTTTCTAACTTAATTACCTTTTATCTATTAATAAAAATTAAATAAAATTATTATTATTTTTATATTAATATAATTTAAATAAAATTATTATTTCTATATTTATTTTTTATTATAATATCTAGTCAACTTATAATATGAATAAAAATACAAGTCAATTTATGATTTTAATTAAAATATATATATATATATATATATATATATATATATATATATATATATATATAGAATACCAATAATAATTATTTAATAATTTGAATAAAAAATAAATAAATAAATAAATTATCTAACCAACCATTAAAATTATTAATCCTACCTTTATAACCTAAAATATATATATATATATATATATATATATATATATATATATATTAATTTAAATAAATAAATAGATTCCCTTTTTAAAACCAACCTTTTTACCTAATTTAACTTATTTCCATAAGAAAGATAATAATAATTATAATTATAATAATATCATTAAATTAGTAAATAAGAATTTGACCTGGGTCCTAAGGTCAAAATTAGCCGTTAATTTAGTCGTTGGAGACTCTGCTCAGACTATTTATCATGCTAAGCTCGATCTGTTTCTTCAACTTGTCCTGACGATGAGCCACACTAGTTGGTTCGAAACGCGTCGACAAAAGACAGCGTAGTGTTAACACTTACCACAAGGCAACCGCCGTTAAATGAAAACATGTCCAAGTCGATCCGAAACGTAGCTAAGCATCAGGGCCATAACCATTCCTTGTCAAGCATAGGTTCTGAGCATGTTCAGCAACGGGAAGAAAATGGAGTAGTGCAGAGCCGAAGCCAATTGTTTTGTTTTTTGGAAGCCTTAATGGAGCAATAAACTGAGTTGATGTGTATCGAGCCAGTCTCACCCTCGGATGGGCTATCTCACCTTCCCACCGTCGATGCAAGGAGGAGTCCGAGGGCGCGGAGGCAAAGGGTTCATAGACCACGCCCTCATCACGTGAATGAGCCAGCAAACATAAATGCCATAGGCCAGGTGTAAGGAAACAACATGCCAACATTAAATCTGGCTGACAATTCCCTACCCTCCACGGGATATTTCCAAATACATTCATAGATGACCAGATAATTCTACACATAGCCCTTTTCTATGGTGTTGCCACATGTAGGTGGCGTTAAAATTGAAACGTTTGCATACAGAATCATGCAGGGTGGTATAAAATATGTGTAGATATTAAAAAAAAAATTATTATCATGTAGGTTATTTCGTGGGCTCATTACAAGTGGTATCAGAGCCAAGTTATCAAAAATTGTGGCCTTTGGGGGATTGGAGTTGATATACAGATCAAATATAATTTATTTCCATCTCTACTGAGCACTTAAAAAAAAAGTTGATGCGTGACTACTCACCTGTTATTTTTATGTTTAAGTATAGGACAAATATTGACATCATGAGGAGAATAGATAGTGCGTCACACAGATTTGTAGTGGGACAGGGACCTGCAGAGAATAACCCTGAATTATGGGTACAGCTTGGAGAGGAGGCTCGCAATACAAACCTTGCAATTTTGGAGACAGTGCAGGAATTGAAAAATGAGATGGCCCGATTAAGGGAGGATAACGCAAGGTTAACAATGGAACAGGAAAGAATTATAAAGAGCCTATCTGACAAGCAAAATCAGCAACCACTGAATCCCAGTGCTGAACAACAAAGGATGTTAGGGGAACAGAATCAAAATACAGAACCTGAAGAGTCAGAAGGAAGGGAAGAGGAACGATCTGATAATGCCTCCGAATAGCAAACATCAAAAAGGCAACGGATAGAGTTGCAAGGGGAATTCCGCAAGATCAAACCGCCACATTTTGATGGAGAACAGGAGGAGGCAGCTGAGGCGTGGTTGATTAATATGAACAAATATTTTCAATTGTATGAATATGATCACAATCTTAAGGCAAGGTTGGCCATTTTCCAATTGTAGGGGAAAGCCACCCTGTGGTGGGAGGAGGTTAAAATGGTAAAAGGAGTGAGTGAACAGACTATCACTTGGGAAAATTTTCAAAAATACTTTAAAGAAAGATACTTGACAGAACGCTTCTATGATGAAAAGGCAAGAGAGTTCCATGACCTACGATTGGGACAGCAAACTATGGATGATTTCATCACTCGTTTTGCTTCAATACTACGTTATGTGCCTTATATTTGGGAAGAAAAAGCTAAAGTACAAAGGTTTGTCAGCAATTTAACCTTGAGTATGAGAGAAAGAATCGAATTTGACAACCCAAAGACTATGGATGAGGCTATACGCAAAGCCCAAATTTGCTACCAGCAAAGCAAACAGAAGGGAGAAATCCTGGGTAAGAGATGGGCCGATAAGAAAAGAAGCAAGCTGGATGGAAGTACTGAGGGTAATCACGGAGGTGGTAACAAAGGATTTGCCAAGGGACAAAACAACAGAAGCATATAGAAAAACTCACTCCAATTAAAGCCCCCCATTGATTCCAAAACAAATGAACAACCCAAAAAAATAGACAACGAAGGGACAGCAAGACCTCCTGTGCAATGTTGGGGCTGTGGTGGACCCCATTACGTTAAAAACTGCCCTCAATGAAAAGGAACTGAACAAGTTTCCCAATTCTATGAAGCTTCTACGGTTGGTGATGTAGGACGGAGTCTACCGAAGATTAATGTTGCTCTAGAGGATCGTCAAGTGGAGTACCAGTCGACCATGGTGGAATTTGAAGGTAAACTCTTAGACATTGTTGTAACTATTTTAATTGACCCTGGTGCAACGTTAAGTTATATTAGTCCTAGAATTGTGGAGATATGTAAGTTGCAACCCGTTAAGTTTAAGGACCCTTGGCTAGTTCAATTGGCAACAGGGGCAAAAAGACAGGTAAATGCTAAGATCAAAAATTGCCCTTTAAAAATAGCAGGACAATCAGTTACAGCAGATTTAAATGTGCTTCCCCTTGGTTCGTACGATGTATTAATTGGTATGGACTGGTTGGAGAAACACTGGTCCATAATTAATTGTAAAACCAAGACTATCAGTTATAAGGATGAGCTTGGAATAAAGCAAGAAATGCAGGGAATCAAGTGGCCAGTGCAAATTCGGCCCATAACCGCCTCACAGTTAACAAAATGTATTAGGAAAGGATGTTGGATTTATGTTGTCCAAGTGGGCTATGCCAACTCGAAAGATAAAACAACCACAATGGAGAATATTCCTGTGATACAGGAATTTGTTGATGTGTTTCTGGAGGAGATTCCCGGATTACCACCTAAAAGAGATATAGACTTTACCATTGAATTAGTGCCAGGAGTAGCCCGATATCCCAGGCACCCTACAGAATGAGCATACCAGAATTGACAGAATTAAAAATGCAATTACAGGAGCTGTTGGACAAAAACTATATCCGCCCCAGTGTGTCACCCTAGGGAGCCCCGGTGTTGTTCGTTAAGAAGAAAGACGGGACCCTTTGCATGTGTATAGATTACCATCAATTAAACAAATTGACGATAAAAAACAAATATCCTTTGCCCCGTATCGATGAACTATTTGATCAGGTAAAGGGAGCAACAGTTTTCTCAAAGATTGACTTGCGATCAGGATATCACCAAGTCAGGATTAAAGAAGAGGATATAGCTAAGACAACCTTTAGAACACGATATGGCCATTATGAATTTGTGGTGTTACCCTTTGGATTGACTAATGCCCCCACAACTTTTATGTGTCTAATGAACAGTGTCTTTCACCAGTGTTTGGATGAGTTCATACTGCTTTTCATTGATGATGTATTGATTTATTCTCGAACTATGGAGGAGCACCAGGAGCACCTCAAATTAGTGTTACAAACCCTCCGAGAACACCAACTATATGTTAAGTTTGGAAAATGTGAATTTTACAAAGAACAAATATAATATTTGGGGCATATAATTTCTAAGGAAGGAATCACAGTGGATCCTGAAAAGATAAGGACTATAATGGAATGGCCGGTGCCTAAGGATGTGACGGACATCCGATCCTTCATGGGGTTAGTAGGCTATTACAGACGGTTTGTGGAAGGATTTTCGAGGGTAGCTTATCCCATTACTTCCTTACAGAAAAAGGGAAGGGCCTTTAGGTGGACCCCTGAATGTCAAAACAATTTCGAGCAACTTAAGTACATGCTCACCAATGCACCCATTTTGACCATAGCAGACCCCAACAAAGATTATGTGGTGTGCACAGATGCAAGTAAAGAAGGAGTAGGTGGTGTGTTGATGCAGAAAGGGAAGGTAATAGCTTATGAATCAAGAAAATGAAAGGAGCATGAGCAGAAATATTCTGCTTACGATCTAGGGTTGGCAGCTGTGATTCACGCCATGAAAATGTGGTGCCATTACCTTATGGGAAGAAAATTTATGTTGTTGACAAATCACCATAGTCTGACCAATTATTTTAGCCAGCCCACTCTAAATGCAAGGCAAGCACGGTGGGTGCATTTCCTAAGTGGTTTTCATTTTGAGATCAAGCATTTAAAAGGGAAAGAGAATCGGGTGGCAAACGCTTTGAGTTGGAAATTGCAATGCCTATACGAAATTTCTTGCAGTGAAGGGAAAAGCCCCTTCGAGGAAATGATTAAAAAGGCAACAAAACAAGATGTTGTTTATCAGAAAATAAAACAGCAAGTGCAGCAACCAACCAGCAAAGAAAAACAGTTGGATTATGCCTTGGATGATGCTGGAATGTTGTATTATAAAGGAAGGTTGTACGTGCCCAATCAAAACAACATTAAAAATCTAATATTGGATGAGTATCATAAGAGTCATTACGCTGGACACCAAGGATATCAAAATATGGTTATGGCACTTCGAAAAGAATATTATTGGCTGGGAATGAAGAAAGATGTGGCTGGTTATTTGGCATGCTATCTAGAATGTCAACAAATTAAAGCAGAACATCAACATCCTGCGGGTTTATTACAACCATTACCCATTTCAGAATGGAAGTGGGAAACCATCTCTATGGATTTTATAACCGGTTTGCCTAGGTCAAAGAAAAATAACGACTCCATAATGGTGGTGGTGGACAAGCTGAGTAAGTCAACACACTTTATACCAGTACAATCTACCTACAGAGCTGTGCAGATTGCCCACATGTTCATGCAAAATATATTTAAGCTGCATGGGTTACCAAAGACAACATTGTTTGAAGAATTAGGAACTCCGTTGAACTTTAGCACGGCTTATCACCCTCAATATGACGGGCGAACTGGACGGATGAACCAGGTGGTGGAAGATATGTTGAGAGCATATGTGATGCAACAACCAACCAGGTGGGAGGACTATCTACACTTGGTTGAATTCGCATACAATAATGGCTACCACACATCATTGCTAATGAGCCCTTTTGAAGTATTGTATGGACGGAAGTGCCGCACCCCCTCGAGCTGGAGTGGACAGGAAGACAAATTGATGTTAGGTCCTGAAATGCTTAAGGAGATGGAGGAACTGGTTAAAAGGGTACGATCTAATCTGAAGGCAGCTCAGGATAGGCAAAAGAACTTCGCTGACCAGAAAAGGAGGTTTAAGGAATATCAGGTCGGTGATCATGTGTATGTGAGAATTCGAGCAAAAAAGAGCACATTACAGTGGAGCGGGTGCGCTAAGTTGGCACCTCGATACTGTGGACCATTTTAGATCTTAGCAAGAATTGGGTCGGTAGCTTACCAACTCACTCTGCCAAGTCACATACGAGTCCACAATATCTTTCACGTCTCCATGTTAAAGAAATATGTATATGATCCTAAACATGTGATTGAATGGTAGAATATTTAGATAGAACCGGAAGGAGAAATCCAGGTCGAACCGCTGAGCATCCTCAACCACAGAGAAGTAGCGCTGCAGAAGCAGGATATTACCCAAGTTAAAGTGCAGTGCCAGCACTTTGGGCCTGATGAGGCCACTTGGGAAGATGAAGAACTTATGAAAAGGGCTTATCCATGGCTATTCATAGCTGAAAGACATCAGGACAATGTCCAATCTCAGGGGGGAAGATGTGATGCCCCAGGAGAAAAATGTAAATATTTAATTTACTGTGGTAAATGTAAACTGAACCTGTTATTTTTGTCTATTTAAAAATTTAAATATAATTTGTTTTCATGATGAGATAAAGAAAAGTGTTTCCTTAAAAAGAGGAATTTGTCCTCTTGAGGTGGAAAGACAGTTGTTGTGAAAGCAACCCTAACTACCTCCCCTAGCTGGAAAAGATTCTAGAGAAAAGGAGGGGAGGAGGGAAAAATCTGCGTTGTAGGGACAGGCAAAGGAAAAAGAAAAAAAAAGAATCCAAAAGGAAAGGAATGTGGCTAAGTCTAGTGATGACCAGATAGCCCTGCTCGTTGCACGAGCACTTGCAGAATACTGTGGTCTAGCAAGAAGCAAGGGGATAGATTCTGGTGTCGAAGGACGAATCTCATGGTCGGGTGGATTGAAAGACAACAGACCTTGATTCGGGTGACTGTTAGAAACAACTCTTCAGCCGGAGGACTCCAGGTACATAGGAAAACTATGTGTTGGGACTGTTTAGAAAGTTGTATAATGTTATTCTTGTTTTCCCTCCTTGTTTTCCTCTTTATATTGTGCAAGGGGAATGGGAGGAATTTTCTTACAGGAAATCAGGACAGGTAACTGAGCAGAGGATTGACTGTCCTCCTGGGGAAACCTATACTGACAATAGTGTTTGTAGCTTGTGAAGAATTTGAATCTTGTTTTTTCTTCTTCTTTTTTTAAAGTTCTGAGAGTCAAATGCGAGAGTAATCTACTTGGAAATTCTTTCAGAGATTATAGAAGAAAAATAGTAAAACAGAACAAGAAAACCACAGGTTCACCATAGATTCAGAATCTTTCAAAGATTGCAATTGTAGTAAAACGAAATGCATTCTATTAACAACAGGAGGACCAACAGAGCTCTTTCTTTAATTATCTTCACATGGTTTATCACAGAGGAAATGTAGAAAAATATAATGTTTCAAATTAGAACCCTGAAGCATTTGCGGAATAACAATATATTAAAAAAAAAAATTCTGAGTAGCATAGTCATGACTTCGAGGGATGCAGACTTCATAACTAGGGTTTAGCTGCTCCTTCTCGCAAGCAAATAAATCTATGAGACATCGAGCTAAGCACTCAAATATATAGATATACAAAATGACCGCAAAGGAAATCTTGTAAGTCTCGGCCTCAAACATAAACGAATAATTCAAAGAGAATGCATAAAAGAATGAACCAGACTCTGAGGGTGAAATCAGGTAATAATCCTATAGGTTATACAACAAGAATCTAGTGGTGTGCAGAGCCAGATTCTTGTTCAGTGTCAAGCAAAAACATAAACCTGTGTAGCACAAACCCTTTTCCATCATGTGGTGTGCAATATGCCATACATCATACGTTATGAAATTGTCGTGCACCATATAATACAAAATGAAAACCCCGCTGACAACGGAGGAGTGTATAGAACAACAACAATATATATATATATATATATATATATATATATATTTGCAAGGATGCACTGTTATAGTGATAAATACACCATATTTGCATAACTTATTAAACTTAATGAGGGTTTGTAGATACAGAGAATTTCAAGGAAAACGATAATGCATCATAGGGTAGGAATTTACCCCTTAACAGACAGAACTCGAGTCATAGAGACCAGACCAATAGCAGGAAAACTGGAGGTATACATAAATACATTGTGTGCATGAACAATCTTAAAAATGTGGGAGCCACAAAATGTTCTCCAAGGGTAAGAACCTGAATAAAATTACTTAACAGAGTATCCATTACATAAGAAAATGTATAACAGAGCTTAAGGGCTCTTCAAAACATAGTTAACAATTTAAAAACCCTTTCGAAGGATGGATTCCCAACCCTTACATGAGTTGGGCAGACCTGTCAGGCTCAAATCCTGCCAACACTTTGTACATTAAGCAAAAGAGAGAAGCTGTAAGGGATGGGTCAGAGGGCCATCACTAGTTGACAGAGATAAGGAGCTCTTCTTAATGTACTAAGAGGCCTTTCACTTCTTGTTGTAGCTAAGTAATAAATAGAACGCGGAGAAGGCATGAGAACATACCCGTCTGCCGAACTTTGAGAGAATAGAACTTGGAAGCTGGGCAGCAACACCAGTACCCATGCATCACTCACTGGAGCAAGGATTGTAACCCTCGTCCATAGAGAAACAAAGACAAGCCCGTAATGTGTTAGAAATTCGGGCCAAACAAAAATCAAAAGGAAAATAAAACTTACAGATAGACAACGTAGTGTTAACACTTACCACAAGGCAACTGTCGCTAAACAAAAATAGGTCCAAGTCGATCCAGAACGTGGCTAAGCATCAGGGCCATAACCATTCCTCGTCAAGTAGAGGTTCTGAGCATGTTCGACGCTAGGAAGAAAATGGAGCAGTGCAGAGCCGAAGCCAAGTGTTTTATTTTTTGGAAGCCTTAATGGAGCAATAAACTAAGTTAATGTGTATTGAGCCAGTCTCACCCTCGGATGGGCTATCTCACCTTCCCACCATCGATGCAGGGAGGAGTCCGATGGTGTGGAGGCAAAGGGTTCATAGACCATGCCCTCATCACGTGAACGAGCCAGCAAACATAAATGCCATAGGCGAGGTGTAAGGAAACAGCATGCCAACATTAAATCCCATTGACAATTCCCTACCCTCCACGGAATATTTCCAAATACGTTCTTAAATGCGCTGATAATTCTACACATAGCCCTTTTCTATGGTGTTGCCGCGTGTAGGTGGTGTTAAAATTGAAACGCTTGCATACAAAATCATGCAGGGTGGTATAAAATATGTGTAGATATTAAAAAAAATTATTATCATGTAGGTTATTTCGTGGGGTCATTACATATCTATACCTTCCATAGTGGACAGACGAAGTTTTCTTGTGTGGCTTACAAAGAAAGAACTGGAAAAATCCTCGTGATCAAATCCAGAAAAGACTTCTTTGCAATCATTCACAGGAGTACAAAGTTAGTGATTGCAATCATTCACAGGAGTACAAAGTTAGTGATTACAAGCGGTTCAGAGAAATAGCCTTCCAATCTATACCTTTTCTCGTGTTGGTGGGTCAACCATGATCTAAATCTGGCTTTCGCTGATTGCCTTTGTCGTTTATTATATCATTGTCTGACACTTATGACTCTCCCAGCGAAAAGCAGGGAGTAGCTGCGATGCAACTTCTCCTGTTTGAATTACATTTTTGCCCGCCCCTTTTATCATGGGGGATTTGGGCTGGCTCTAAACGCAAAAGTTTTCCATGAAAAATCCACCATAATGCCTGAACGAGTGGCTGGGCAATCCATTGCAATATTTTCTATGTTTTGACGCATCGGAATCTCATTTTTCATAAGAAACTATTGACCAATCCTTTTCGTGGAGCCGTTTTATACATTTCTGCAAATCACTATTTTAAAATGAAAAAGTGGTTTGCTTCGTGGAACCAATAATTTCTCTGAGCTCACGAGTCCATCCTTTTCGTGGAGCCGTTTTATACATTTAGGCACATCACTTTTTAAAAATGAAAATGTGGTTTCGTCGTGGAACCAATAATTTCTCTGAGCTCACGAGTCTTAAGCTACGGTTGTTTTTTTGGTGTTATTGAACAGAATGTTCATAAAATACAAATTTTAAGTGACACCAAGATTGTAATAAATTGGTTAACAACATTGGTAGATGTCATATGTATACACTATACCCTATTATTGAAGAAATATATGTCTTAAATCAATCTTTTGACTATGCCTCATGCTGCCACATCAATTCTTTCGTTGACTCCCTGGTTTCCTATTATTGAAGAAATATATTTCTTAAATCAATCTTTTGACTATGTCTCATGCTGCCACATCAATTCTTTCGTTGACTCCCTGTTTAAAGGAGGGGCTGCTGAGGTTATGGGAAAATGCCAGATTCTGAATTTGTAGACGATCGGGAGCTAGATTCATATCACTTGCTATGCAGGGAGGGCATGTTTCAGGACACATGAGTTTATATGTCTTCATATTTTTGAGATTTAAATAGATAGAGATGTCATTCTTTTTGGACCTCTACATAGATCAGTTTAGTCGATTTATTTTGTTTACAATTTATCTATATTTTGAATATGGGAAAAGTTTGATGTTTTTTTAAAGGACTGAACAGTCCGAGTTTTGCTGAATTACTATAGACTAGATTTGACCGGTGGATTATCCCAGTGCACAACTGGATTTGGCTGGTGGATTATCAGTTATAATAGAAGTTGTAATTTTTTTTTTTAAAAATACATTTTTAACTATAAAAATACATTTTTAAATATAAAAATAAGTTTATTCTAACCAAAATTATTAAACATTCATATTAACCTTATTAAATAATTATATTCTTAAATATAAAAATAAATTTAACCATAATTAAACATTCAAATTAAGCCAATTAAATAATTTAAAATTACAACCATTAAATTGTATTTTTGAACTTATACATAAATTCAGTACTTTCAAAATTTCTTCGCATTTAAAATATACGAACTAAACCATTTAAAATTACAATTAATCTAATTCGCCAGCTCCAGAAATCATCTCTTTAGACCCCAGCGTTCTGCGTTCTCAATGTAATTAAAGTTCAGTTGTTGTTTTTATTTTTATTATTATTATTATTATATGTTAGAGAATTTTACGTAGGTTATAGCTACCGCTATGGCTACACCAGGTTTTGTTGGGAAATTTTCATTATGGTAATTTGTTTGGTTGTAAAATTTTAAATTTTATATTATTTTTTTTGTTTTTTTATTAAATATTTTTAAAAATAAATTTGTAAAATTTTTTGGAAATAAGAAGTAAATTCAAAGTTATAATAGTAATTTTATTAAAAACTGAGGTTAAATTTTATTAAAATAAAATAACAATACAAAATAATTTGAATTTTTCTGGTTAGTGTTTGAGAAATTATGATAAAAATAATACAAGTGTTACTTAAACATGTTATGTTTTGGAGTTTTTTTTTTTAAATCTAACCAATCTTATGTTTTGGAATTTTATTAAATTTAACGGATATTTTTTATTAATTAAAATAAATTTTTTAATTATATATAAATTCAACATCCTAAAAATTATGAAAAACACAATTAAAATAAATTTTTTAATTATATATAAATTCAACATCCTAAAAATTATGAAAAACACTCCAATTATAAAACATTTACAACTCAAAAATATTATTGCAAGAAAACCCTAAAATTCTAAACAAATTAAACCATAAAATAAGAAAGAATACCTTAAAAAAATAAATGAAAGAGATAGACTACGTCATATACACCAAAACAAACACGATACAATGCACACATATCTAAATTGTCCAATGCCAATTTATCGAAATTGCCTTGGTTAATGCTCATTTATTGAAATAAGAGCATTAAGGTGGCGAATTAAGGTGAAACTTGGTGCATGTTGGTATTCATTAGTTGGCTTATATCCCCAAGTTTAGTTACCATAACGAACGCAATTTCCGCACACAACAATCTAAGTGGCTCTCCTCAATGCAGGGAAAAGTGGGTGGGACAAGGGATTCACGGATATATATATATATATATATATATATATATATATATATATATATGGGGGAGGACAAGGGATTCACGGATATACATATAAAACTTGTAATCTTTTTAGTTTTAAATTGTAATCATTAATAAAAAACAAAAATTAATTAATTAATTAACATAAACCTTAAATACACACCAAAAGCTTTTATACCATCACATGCGCAATGCTCATAGTCCAGTACGAACAGGCTGTCTTTGTCGTTCTATTTGGGTAGAAGAGGAAGTCTTAACCAATGGAGAAAACTACGTAAAGTCTTTAACATTGTGTATAAGAATAGAGGAAAACAACGCTTTGGTCGGCCTCTTGATTGAGTACGATGCACAACAAAATTCATATTTGAATCTTCAACCGCAAATGAAAACAGTTGAAGCCTCTCCAAAATGTCCAGTAGACTGAACAGATAGGAGATGTATACCCTTGATCCTATTTCCATCATCCACTTTTACATAGTGCCATTGTTCTTTCTGACTTGTAGTTGTTCATAGCGCCCTTAATATATTGTCAGGATTATTGGTTTTCATGTGCAACCAATAATCTAATTCCTGGATGGCTTGTGATTTGATAATTGGGTACCAATTTCAATTTCATCACTATTTCCCTGTAGTTTGACAGTTCCTTGATGCAATGACCAATACCTTTTTGTCCAAAATGTCCTCGGGATGTCAGCAGCCAAGGGAAAAGCTTCCATAACCATGAATCGTAGAAGGGAACACGGTAAATAAAATCTATTGACAGACCAATGGTGGACCGTCATGAGATACATGATCAGGTTATTACACCAACTGGGTTGGAGTTTCACAATATAGCATAAATTTTATTTGAAAAAGTGGAATTCAACTATTCGTTTTCACAGACATGTTTTAAACCCGTTTTTTCTCTTTTTATTGTATTTTTTAAATTATATTGTTATTATTATAAATATAAATTATATTGTTATTATTACTGGTAGAATGTAGGTGGGAAGGATAATAGTTTTTTCTCCCCATTACTCATAATAAATTTAATTGACAAAGTTATATATTAACATAGATCTATCTCCAATACAGATTTAACATGAGCCCAGAAAGATCTAATTTTTTCACATGCAATTTTTTGTGAGACTACATTATTTAAATCTTTTGTATAGTTCTTTGATTTTTTAATTTTATTTTCATTTTGGCCAATATGAGAAAAATTTCAACTAACTATGATGACAGACGTACATGGTTACACATCATAGTGCACTGTAGAATGACCCTCTCTACTTAATGATGACACATGAACATGGTTACACATCATACTGGGTTGTAGAATGACCCTATGGTTACACATCATAGTGCACTGTAGAATGACCCTCTCTACTTAATGATGACACACGAACATGGTTACACATCATACTGGGTTGTAGAATGAGCCTCTCGACTCAATAAATATATATATTTAGCTTAAACATATGTTAACTCTAAAAATATCATAGAATAAAATTCCTCAAATAAACCTTTCTTAAATCTAAAAAATTTAAAAAAATATTTGCTTTCTAATAAATTTCATCTCCCTCCACACATAATAAATTTCAAATTAAAATGAATCTCTAATTATATATACAATAAAATATATCATTTAAAAAATCAAAAATCTAAATAAATTAAATAAAAATATTACAATACTTTTATACCAAAAAAATTATGACAATGAAACTCAACAAATGCCATATTAATACCGTGAACCAAAATCTTTACTACAACAACAACAAAGAATAATCAAAGTTTTCACTACCTCATTATTACTACCTCATTATTATTGTGTACACAATTTATAATATCACAATAATCCAAAGTAGTAATTTAACCCTTTAAAGGATATAGATATAACAAGCCTCTTAATAATACACGGAAACGTATCACTATTTTGTATTCATTTCTTAAATTAGTTTTTTATTTTCCAGATAATGGAATATATTTTTTTTTATAAATGTATTTTATTGGTACATTTGGTTTTCAGTATTAATATGAATAAATGGATGGATCAAATTTATTTAAGTGCAATACATCAATTTCATAATTAGAATGAAAAGAAACATGAATCTTTTTCATTTTAGGAAACACAATAATAAAATATTATGTTAAATTTTTTTTAGGATTGTAATTTTTTTTTAGCTTAAATTGTATTAATTAAGGTATAAATGAATGACAGAATTCTTACTCGTAATTCTAAGAGTTTTTATGTAGGAGCATTAGAGTTACCCAAAATTATTAAGTTTTTTTTAAGAAAAGTTTCAAGATTAGCTTCAATATCGTAAAGAAATTATATTTTCTTTTAAGAAAAGTTTCAAGATTAGTTTTAATATTATAAAGAAATTATATTTCTTTTATTGTAAACATTGATAGCTTCTTTTAATTATTATAGAATAGTTTTAGAAAAACTATAGATAGGAGAGAATTTTTAAATAAGACAAAAGAAAAGCTATCTTAAAAATCATATTAATTTTAGTGAAAAAATCATGAGAGATTTAGGGAATAAAAGAATGGTTGATTTAGGGATTTAGGAAATGCTATTTTTCTTCTAGATTTGTATTTAGTCATTATAAGCCTAAGGGAAATTCTAATGGCCAAATAAATATAGAATGAGGTCAAGAGAGGAAGATAGTTTATCTAAGTATCTTTGTATGTAGATATTTTCATTTAGTGGAATATATTTTCATACTTTCTGTGAATGAATTATCTACATGCATGATTTCTTGAAGAATTCTTATTTGTCTATGAAATTTGCAATTAATATAAAATTCAATCTCTGAATTGGTGTGTTTCTTAAATATAATTGACAGCGTTTGAAAGAATTACCATATGGAATTCTAGGTAAAATTAAGACAAAATTTGATAGAGGCTATATAGGTTCCAAATTCTATTGAAGTATCCATGACTTACAAGAATCTAGTGATGGATTATGGATTTTAGTGTGAATAAATCTAGAGAATAAGTATGAGACTTGTTCTTTTAAAGAATTCTTTATTTTGTGGATAGAAGGGTTGCAAGAAAGAATTGTCGTATGGAATTCTAGCTAAAATCAAGATAGAATTTGGGCAGAACCTATATCCAAATTATGTAGAAGTCTCCATGACTTACAAGAATCTAGTGATGGATTTCTAGGTAAAATTAAGACAAAATTTGGGTAGAACCTATATAGGTTCCAAATTCTACATAAGTCTCCATGACTTACAACAATCTAGTGATGGATTATGGATTTTAGTGTGAATAAATCCAAGGAATAAGTATGAGACTTATTGTTTTAAAGAATTTTTGTTTTTTGGATTGAAGCGTTGCAGGAAAGAATTACCTTATGGAATTCCAGCTAAAATCAAGATAGAATTTGGGTAGAACCTATATAGATTCCAAATTCTATAGAAGTCTTCATGACTTACAAGAATCTAGTGATGGATTATGGATTTCAGTGTGAGAAAATCCAGGGAATAAGTATTAAAATTTTTGTTTTAAAGAATTATTTGTTTTGTGGATGGAAGGGTTGCAGGAGAATTAGATTTTTCCTGCATCAAATTCTTTGCTAGATTTTCAAATTTTGTGTGAAAATATTTACTCTTACTAGATTTATATCAATATTCACCTAAAATTATACTTGAAAAAGGGTCAAAACTTAGAATAGTTAGACCATACTAAATGTTTTAATCACGGAAATTTATCTTCAAATTACTTTATATAATATATATGCTGAGCCTAGATATCACAATAAGAATGTTGCCACTCACAAGGCTACAAACTTTAATTATCAATCTGGAATTCGTACAAACATAAGAATATATGATGAGCCATGATATTACAATAAGAATGTTGCAACTCCCAAGGCTACCAACTTTAATTATCAATCTGGAATTCGTACAAACATAAGAGTCGTAAGTTCTATCTCCACAGGGAGCAAGGTTCTACTTAAGATGATTTGAAGCAATGAACCAAATGAGGATGCACAGAGACCACTTTGGAAAATCCAGTCACAAGCAAACTACTTAACTTATCTTTGCAAGAAAAGGGATGGCCAAAACATAACATATTCTAGTGTGGAGATTATGGAAGAAACCTCTGCGTGTTTGAATGAAATTAAATTCCAGAAAGTAACTTTGATATATTTTGTAGGAAACAAGCCTATTATATTGAAGAAAAAACAAATTCTATTATACTTGCTAAAAGACAACCAAATGCTCAAGAGTGTTGAAGGTAAATCATTTTAATTCTATCTAACACGCAACATAAACAATATGACCTAGTTGTTGGACTGAATATACAACTATGAAAGTAAAGTATCTAATAGGTATTTGGTCTTATAATGTTTATATTCAAGGCTTAAAGGATATTGTGGAGTGATGAGAAATGAATGGAAAGCTTTGGAGGAAATTTTGGACACGTTTTGAAGGAACTTATGTATTACTATAGGATTTCTATAGGATGACTTGATTAGCTACAAGAAAGAATCCAAGAGCAATCTTCTGGGGCCTATGAGTGGTTTGAAGATGGAAGAAGGTGTTCGGAGGTTACAGCAGGGTGCAAGAGACCTTACCAAGCGAAGTTCTACTTAGTAAGGTAATTTTTGCAAGGAAGGAGAAAGACTAAAAGTCTCTTGCACCTTCGTGATGAAATTTTGAGTGCGCCAACAATTTACAGAAATGAGAGGTAATGGAAGGAAAGGTGTTGAAGGAAATGATGATCATGCATTAAAAATGATGTCAATCTACCCTATGAATGAATATTTTCCATCTACACATAAAGCACATGTTTAGCTAGTAGAAAAAAGATGATCAAATGACTATCAAACTAGTAACTGCAAAAAAAAAAAAATTACAGGGAAAGGTTGAGTTGGATCTGGAATAGAATCTACTCATTACATAAAAGAAAACTAGTTTTGGTTCTTGTCAACATATAGTACACAACCAAGCTTCTAGTGAAATCACACTTATCAACCAGTAGAGACAATGTTTTTCTAATTAACTACATTTGCATAAAACCATAGCTAGACTAATTGCATGAACAAGAAATGCATAAAGAAATGTAAAAAGGAAGGGGTTTGAGCCCATGGGTTGGGCCCTAACACAAGGAGTCTCAAGTCCCTTGAAGGAAACTCAGGTTGAGAACAAAATTATTCTTTTCATTAACCTCAAAATTCTTTAAACATGTAACATAACAATGGAAATAATAAGAAGACGTCTCCTTCTTTGATAGCGACTATATTCTCTATAGAATTTGAATCCCTAATGCGTTGCTAAGATTGGTTATTTATTAAAAAAGGTGAGTGAGGGGTAGTCTCCTTGAAGGGATGACAAATTCCCTGCAAAACTCCTAAAAAGGTGGATCTGGTATATTGGTTTACTCAAAACCATTGACGGGTAGTAGTTGTTCATGAGCCAACTAAGTTTTTGATGGGCCTGAAGCAAGGAACAAGAGTCCCTAATATTATATTGTTGGCCTCTAATGTGTTATGCACAATAAATCATTAATGTCATGAAAATTTAACGCATTAAGCCACATGATATAGCATATATCTCATAAAATTCGTAAGAACACTCTCTAGCTTGGAAAAGATTTTATCAAATGAAAAAGGAGAGGATAAAATGTGCCAAATTATGGTCAAATGGGCCTTGAATTGTACCTACTTGAATTTTACCTATTTAGGAGACTCATCAGTATGCATAATTGACACTGAAATATTTTATTCAACATGAAATTCAATTATCTTATTTATGTTCTAGATTGTCCGCATAATTTTTTTGTTATTTATATATTTTAAAATACAAAGAAATATTACTTATTTCTAAGTATTGAAATATTTTTCTTATAATACATATTGTCACATTAAAAAAAAATCTTCTAATTAATATATTTTAAAATACACATCAATATTACTCAATTTTACTTATTGAAACATTTGGTTTATTATCCATATTAAATTTTTTTATTCTTAATATTTTTAAAATTTCTCATACCAAATTTAAAAATTGAATGGACTACACATCTTCCTCTTATTACTTTCAATTACTTTTTCTCTTTTCTCTTTAGTGAACACACATATATCATAGTGATATATATATATTAATTAATAGATATTAAGTTAATATATTTAAAGTTTGTATTTAAAATTATCACAGTAAGTGAAATATTTCTATTTTATTTTTGTAAATATTACATGTCAGCTCTAATAATCATAAAAAAAAAATAACACATCCTATATCCTTTATAATGAGTTTCAATATCAACTAGTTGAATGAGATGTTTTACAATATTTCTATAATATTTTGATTTAACTAATCAAATACGTCTATTTATTTTTGTTTTTATTATAATTAATATTTATTTTCTATTTATCAAATAATTTATTTTAATTTTAAAAATAATATGTGTAAATTCCACATTAAACATGAAAACAATCCATTTATAAAATACACCTCAATACAATTAATAATCACTTTAACTTCTAAATATTGTGACAGTACAATTTTTTCTTCTAACTCTACTACACAATAACCACTTCACTTTAACTTCTAAATATTGTGACTCAGTACAATTTTTTCTTCTCACTCTACTACACAATAACCACACTAACGCTCAAAACAAAATTCAACTAACCACACTAACCATCAAAACGAAATTCAACTAAAACAATTAAATATTTTTTTAATTTCTTAATTTGCCCATAGGCATATATATGTGAACTTTGAGTGCAAAGAAGTTTATTGACTTTTGTGTTTCATTAATAATAGAGGAACATATTTTATGGGGAGCTAATATGCTACTTGTATGAAGGCGAAATCGAAAGCTCAAACGAAGAAATGCTATTTTAAATTAATTTAATTAATTAATTTAAAAATGTGCGGAGACGCATCATACAATTGACTTTCGAAGTATTGACAGTAATCTTAAACATAATTAAAGTTAAAAAATGTATTATGTAGTACTACTTCGTACTCTCTATTGAGATAACTATTTTTTCTACCATTTGTTACTTTTTTAGAATGTCATGTATCTTTTTAAAATGTGAGGTAACTTTATGGTTCATTTTTTGTTAGTTCAAGATTAGATTTTATATTTTAATTTTTTTTTGTAATTTCTGTAGCACGCTTTCGTCTTTATGGAATGGGCATATATATTACGAAATTAAATCCTTACCTTTAATTAGAATGGGCAGATATTACGAAATCAAATATTTATTTTTAATGATTGGTTAAGTGTTTTTATTATAATTTAAATATTAAATAAAATCATTAATATAGAATTATTAAATGAAATCCACTATGATTCTTTTCACATCGTTTATCGAATCTCTATATTAAGCGAAAGATGGAAAAGCATAAAACTTTATCATTAAATATGGATTGGTCAAGTGTCTTATCATCATCAAAATATTGAATAAAATTATTTGATTTTAGATTCAGAATGTAAAATTAATAAAATATTAAAATAGAATTGTTTGTGTATATGATATATAATTAAAATACTTTTGCGTCAAATGACGCAAAACTAGTGCATACGATATAGAATTAATATACTTTTGCATCAAATGATGCAAAACTAAATCATCATTTCACATCGAGAAAAATGAGCATTGTATTTTAAAAATTTGTTATAATTTCTGTACCTCTCGGATGTAAAAAACATAGCAAGAGTCGTAAAATGGAATCCCTCGAGGAGTTTTAATAAATTAACTAATAAATAAAAAATTAGTTATCATGGAAGTTAAAATTGGTGCCATCGTGGTGGATTCTAAAATGAGTTAAATGATGTTGCATGCAAAAAAAAATGGGTGGCATCATGGTGGATTCTAAAATGGGTGGGATGGTGTTGCATGCAAAAAAAATAGGTGGCATCATGGTGGATTCTAAAATGGGTGGGATGGTGTTGCATGCTATAATCAATTGAACGTGGGTGGAATTTCATCAATTGAACGTGGGTGGAATTTCATCTTTCTTCAACTTTCCAGTTGCGTTTGCTAACATTAGCGTTGCAGGAGTTGGGTTTACATTGCAGAGGTTGGATGGTCATGTTTCAATCCTTGTGGAATTTTTAAATAACTTGTCACATATGCAAGTTGATAGCAAGGGTATGAAAACCGTCCTTAATTAGACAATTGAGTTTGTCGAATTTTGTTTTTCCAGTGGTGTTTATTCCGAAGAAATCCTCTTGTGGTTGTTTACCATTACATTGTATGGTGTCGTCAAGCAATGGTGCTATTATCTACCCACTACTTCTATCTCATATTTTAAATAAACGGTTAACGAGCTTCGTTTCGTCTTCAAAAAATATGAATATGAACACATTCTTAATGAAATTGATCAGCTTGGAATGGAATCGAATGAATCTCTTTAATATTTCGCTAATCGTTTCCTTCATATTTGTTATGAATTTTTGGATGAGGATGAGGACCGGTAGTTCCTGGTTGAGAAGTTTCATTTCTTATTCTCAATGTTAAGAATTTTTTTTGAATCTGATCCATTATTTCCTCCTTATCAAAAAAAGATTCAGCATCCCAAGGAAGAACCAGATATGCCTTTTTTCCCATATCCCCCTCCTATTGATGTTACGTGTTTTCGACCTGAACCAATCATCAAACCAGAATATCAATTTGTTGATGAAGAATTATTTTTTCTTTCACATATTCCCTTGATGGTTATTCAGCTGACCTTATCAATCAACCATCTACAAATATTGATACCTCACCAGTCAATATTCTACCCATTAATGAAGTTGAATCCTTGGAAAACCATCACCCTCATGATTTCCTTTTCTCTGAATTATACATTAAAGATTATTCAAGTAACATGGATGAACCTTGGTTCCTACAAGAAGATTTATATTGCAGTAATTCCAATTAGAGTTTGATGTGATTATCGATGATTTTATTTGATGTATAATTCATTTTGATCAAGAATATGACATGATTATCACTAAGAATTTTTTTGGTAATCTAAAAAATATATTTGATCAACATGAATCCTTTTCTGAATCTCATCATTGAAATAAAGACTCTTGTTTCAATAAGAAGGTGATTGTGTTTTCTCAAAATTCAAAGTTAAGTTAGGTGAGTAGGACACTTCAGCCTACACTGATAGTTATGTCAGGCTTCTATCACCATGAGGGTATTTTTGATTTCAGTCATTTCATGATTCTTTTGCAAAATTTCATCTCTAATGTCATCATGTAGGATGTCAACTCTGTCCTAAGGGATGCTCATTTTCTTCACGTAAATTTTTTTGACCCTTTGAGGAAGAAAATTTAATTTTATAAATTAACTACCACTGCTACATCACAACTCAAGCAAATATTTAACATGTGATGTGGGAATAGAGAGTGATTTTAATGAATGTCAAATATTTGAATCTAACCTATATTCTGCATCATCCATTAAATAATTTCTCTTACACAACAACATTGATTGTGGTCAGCCTGTTAATGTTGCTTATTATGTGGATCTGTCTTTGATCAATTTTTCCTGTTGTAGTTTCCCCAAAGGTTGTTCCGTGATCCTATTGAAAATTACCTAGAAGAATCTTATCAGTTTGGACCAATGTGTCGTGGCCTATACCTGCATGTGCTTCATCGAGTTTGGTATGGTCATGGACTTGGTAATTACTATTGTTGTTTGAAAAAATCCGTCGAGTTTTTGTCATCGTTGCAATTTTACTTCTTGTTCATGTTTTTTAGTTCGTATATTTGCATGGTTTGTCCTTTTCCTTGCGCTCCATTTTATTTTTGTTCTACACGAAAATATCCTTCAACCCAAAGATTGGGAGAAACTTCTTTGGATGTACTAGAAATTCCATTTCACATGACCCAACCCTGTATTATTTAGCTTTAGGATAGGATAGGCTACATTTAGTTAGATGTATTACATTCTTGTTTTATGTTTTTGTTTTTCCTATTTTTATTCTTTGGCTTATATGTATTCTTGAATAAATCCAATTTGAACTTCGAGATGATGTGCCTCATATTTTGTGAAAGGAAAGTTATAGTAACACACAACCCTTGGCTTACCTATTACCCGTTTCTTTTTTTTTGTTTACATATTTTAAGTTGATTATTTTTCGATCGAAAAATATGATCCTTCAGTCTGGAAGCTACAAGAAAACCATGATAGTTGTACCTATTTATAATTCTCATTCTTGCACTCAATCATGTTTATGAATAGTGTGTTCTTTCTTATCTATCAGAGTAGAGTAACATAAGTAAAAACCTTTTAGCGAACAAAGCATCCAAGGCCTTGTACCTGTCTCTGAAGGAACAACCTCTTATTCTCTCAATATGCTGGGATCCCTCTTCCCCGCATTGAAAAATAATAAGTGCCTATGCACATTTTTATGAAAAAAGAAAGAAAGAAAAATAAATGGTGAAAGAAGAGAAAGGCTTCCAGTGCAGGGAGGTGAAGCAAGAAATTTTTTCAAGGTACTATCCAGGCTCACTGGTAGTGAAATGACATTTGTGTTCTTGAAGCGACTCTGCCCAGGTAGTTTCCAGTCCTTCTAGCAGCAGATCAACACTAGAGATGTAAAACTCATACTCTAGTTTTTTTGACTCATCGTACTATATTACCCTTACTTACATCAATAGGCTAATAATATGTCTTTTTTTATGTTGTGTTTCCTCAAGTAATGCAACACGAAAGACTATATCTTTAACTAGGTGAGAGTGGGAAGTTGAGGCAGCTCACTGATTGAATCAATGCTTCCTAGAGAATTGAGACTTTATGCCTAAATAAAATCATTTCAAAGATGTATAGGGTTCTCCTAATGTGTCTCCAAGTGTTTTCATTGTGACAACGACCCTCCAAAATGTTTTCCTATGTCAATTTTGGAGCCTACATGAATAGTCATTTCAAGCCACCTATTGTCGTTGTGTTGTTTGATCTGTTATTTGTGTGTTTTCTCCTAGAGTTGCATCCTCCTAATTCATTGTTTCCCAAGTGTTGTCACCTAACCATTATAAGCGCTTATGTTATCTATTCCATTGTTAGGTGAACGCATGACTTATCTTGACTTAGGAACTAGCATTTCCATGATGTACATGCTCAAAAAGAACTCATAAGCACACAAAAAACAAACAAAATCAAGAAAGTGTTCTTTAAGGAAAAAATGCACTTGAAGTTCATCAAGGCATGTTCTTTTATTGAGCACGCTCCTTCGGGCTGAAGAAGTACACCCTCTTTGAGCGCACTTCTTCATGTTGAGCAAGTGTACCCTCCTTGAGCACACTCCTTCATGCTGAAGACATGTGCTCTTCCTAGATGCATGCATGAGCCTCTTTGTTGCATGTGGGCCAATGAAAATTTTAGGGGCGAATCTTAGCCCATGGGAGAAATTTAAGGGGTTTTATATTTTGGAGGGGCGATGCTTTTATATTACACTTTATTTATATAGTTTACCAAAATAATATTTAAAAAATAAATAAATATTATAATTTAGCCACAATATTATGAAAAATAAGGATGATAAAACTTGGTTTCGCCTCTCGAAATTTCATTCCAAGCATGATTCACCTTGAAAATATGGTTTACAGATGGGATTTGTTTCTAGTCACCATGATTTCCTGGAACTGTTTATGGCTATTTTTCCCTCTAGCATTGGGGATTAAGAAAAACAACATAATCGCAAAAATTGGGGCATTACCAACACAGTGAATGCGGGCATAGCATTACTAATGGATTGGGACAACTGAGAGTTCTCCTCTTCATTGGTTGTCAATGTTCGTCATCTTTTTGAATTTCTGCTACAATTTGGTATGTGGGTTTCTATTATTATCTCACACTTTTAGCTCTGAAATTTTGGGAATTTTTTTAGGCTGCATCTAGCTTGGAATGAATGTGGGTTTCATATATTTATTATTAATTTTACTAATAAATTTTATCTATGAAGACAATTATTCAATGGATCCGTTGAAATCTTGTGTACTATAAATACAAAAACCTATATTTTCTAATGAAAGGGAATACTTTTAAACAGTGATATATTTCTCTTAATTTATATATGACAAATTTCTATGATGATCCCCAATATGGTCTTCCATATATTAGTTCGCATAACTAACACATACCCATCTAAACCTCCCTTTTATGCACCTCAAGGTCATGGAGTTCTTAGTTACATATCTCATGAATTTCAATATATGATATATTGCACATTTGTGTGAATTCAAATGTGCATTATGTAGCTGGAAAATGTGCAACCTCAGTGCATATATCACACCCTGTTTTAGATGGGTCTTTGTTCTATTCACATAATTCATCATCTAGATTCACTAAATCATTTCACATACAAACACAAAATGTGTTGATATATCCCCTACCCTATCATGGAATGTTGATCACCTGGCTTTTCGTAGTGCAATAATAAGGGTTTCATATAAATAGGTTCTCCATTTTTCCAGCATTGAGTTATGAGAATAAAAAATCATTTGGAATTGTTTTATATATAGTAGTTTTTCTTTTGTTTTTAGTGTACTTTTATGCCAGGAGGTTATTTCATATTTACCCTTTTTTTAGAGGCCTCGACTAAAAGCAAGTTAGCAGTGCTGAATGAAAAACTGAGCACATTGGAGCGTCGGCTAGAGTTACCCGAAGCCAAGGTCAAAATTTCATTAGGTACTTTGGGATTGACTTGATCCATGCCCTTTGCCTACTGGAGACAAGGAAAGAGCAAGTTTTCAGACCAAAATGATAAAATTAACACCTCGAGACATGAGGCATAACATCCTTGAGCATGATCAAACAATGCACTAAACTATGGGAGCAATGGATATTGCCTTACCTCATATAGCTATATCTATAAAATATATTTACCTATGAATTATTGATACGTAAACTCTATTTCTCCAACATTTTATGCAAAATCCAAGATCAATATCATGATATCTTAATTAATTCAAAATCCCCGTAGATGATGTTTTTGCTCCCAATATTTTAATATGTCTTCTTATACTAATTTCATCTATAACCAGAGATGGATTTTAATGAAATGTTGACATATCAGGAAAGTTGAGGTTTTCATGTAGGCTGATGTGTGTAAAGCTAAAGTTATCTATACTAAAATACAATGCAAGGTTTCCTAGGATGTCATATTGGTAACTGTTGCAATAGTGATTCTTTCTTTGTTTCTTTTTCTCATGGTAACATTATTCATCCATTTAGTCTTTCCACTTTGTTTTATTTTTCATGGTATCGTTTTTCATCCATTCTGTCATTTTAATTTTATATGTGCATTGTAATTTGCAATGAAATTTGTAGTATATCATAAATTTGGGCATCGAATTGGGCACTTGCTAGTTCTACTTAATATTCTTTTTATTTTTCTTGAACTCTCACCTTGCTTAGTTTCAAGCGTCATTTCTCTTGAATCATGGTCTGTCTTTTTAGTTTATGGTTAGTTATAAAATTGTTTTCTAGAAAAATAAATTTCCTTGCAATTCATGTTTACACAATGGCTTGTACTTTGGTGCTTATCCTCCTCCTTTTTGGGCACATGAAAATAAACATGAAGGGTTCTCATTTTCATGGGAATGGATAGTCAAAGAAAATTATGCAACATCCCTACAATTTAAAAACACAGATGCATAAGAAATGGAAATGGATAGTGAATCTCCAACTTTGGAGCATGATATTGAAACAATGTGTTTGCCAAAGGAATTTGACATGGTTAATAAAGCAAAGTGAACTGACATTGAAGCTCATTTCCTCATAAAAGAATCACTTGATAAAATTGCACTAAAACAAGCTAGTATCAACATACCTACATGACACAAAAAAATGTTTCACATGTGTGCCAGCCAATGTGTAACGAATAAAATATATATATAAATAATGTCAAATAATATAAATAATAATAAGCATAAATAATAGTTAGTTAAGCTAGTAATTAGGTTGAAGAGGTATGTCTAATAGGACATGACTCTTCATGAAGAGACACTTTCTTGGTATATAAGCAAGCCTCTCGTTCTCATTTGTAAATCATTCATTCTTATTCTCATTCTTATTCATATTTAATATATAATATTTGTATCCTCATGGATATCTATACAATTCCAAGTCTTCTGGAGTAATTAATTTGTAGAAGGAACTTTGTTCGCTTCATTTGGTATCAGAGGAGTTCGGTCCTCTAGGTTGCTTAATCAGTGCACAGAGCTCATTCTCCAATCCGGGTCCTTGGCTATCGAAATTTGTCAACCTTGTTGGCGTACAATTGAAGCATTTTGCTTAGAATTTGGGAGTTTCTCCTTTTCTCTATTTTTCTAGGCCTTTGGCCCATAAAAAATAAAAATAAAAAAATAAAAATAAAAATTAACCTATATATATATATATATATATATATATATATATATATATATATATATATATAGTAAATAAAACAAAAAAAAGAAGAAGAAAAAAAATTAAAAGAGAAAACAAAACAGATACAAAATCTCATACCAAGTATATTTAAAACATTTTACATGGAGAAGCCCGTGGTTTTAAAACAACCCATGGTAATAGCCCATAGTATTTTAAAAGTTAAATAAAAAATAGTGATACAAAATCTCTTACGTGAAACGTAAATATTACTTTTTATAGGAGCTTTTAAAAACAACCCATGGTAATAGCCCATGGTATGTTAAAAGTTAAAGAAAAAACAAGGATACAAAAGCTCTTACGTGAAAGGTAAATATTACTTTTTACTTAAAAAGTATTGTGAACATCGTGACCATGTCATATGAAAAGACGTGACCTTTATATTTATCAAGTGTGGTGATATCATAAAATTTTATATTAAGTGTGACTTTTATATTAGGTGGGGTGACATTAAAAGTTATCAAGGGAGTAATTAAGTATATATAAAAAAGGACCAATTTATTATTAAAAGAAAGAAGTGAAACTATTATTATTATAAGATAATAAAGTTATTTTGGAAAGGGGTCTTAATATAAAGAAATACATACCGATATAGAGGGCAACAATATAAAAGAGTATTTTTTTTTTAATAAAAGGGTATTCAAGTTTTTAACAATCCACATTAAGGGAGAATATGGGAAATATATATATATATATATATATATATATATAGAAGGGAGATAAAATAAGCTAGAAACAAAAAAAATAAAAAAATAAAAAATAAAAAAATTCCATACAAAGTTAAAAGAAGTAAAGAAAAAGAAAAATTATGGAATCCCTGAGTAGGGAACAAAAACAATCAATCGCAAGAGATATAGAACAATTGATTACAATAATGGAGAGATAGGCTGAGAAGAGAAAGAGAATGGATTCCTTCTTCCATTCTCTACATCCATCATCACTTCCACAGAATGATGTTATCCAGTGTACCGAGAAAGTGCAGTGAAAAGATTAAGAGAATGACAAAATAGCCAAAATTCAACAAAGCAAGGAAGTGTTAGAACGCGAACATAAAAATCTTGTGGATATACAATACAAAGAATTAATGGAAAAGGACGAAGAATTTTCTCGTCTGAAAGACCACGTCGAAAAATTACTAGCACAAGTGAAGAAGACTAAAGTCACAAAGAAAGAACTCAAGAAGCACTTATGAAAACAAGAAGAGGAAACTTTGCGTTTAAAGAACCTTAATAAAAATTTATTAGAACAAATTAGAGATCTAAAAGATGAAAAACTTAAAATTCAAAACACTGAAATGAAAGTTGATGAATCAAAAACCAAAGAACTTTTATGTCTAAGAAACCGTAATCAAAGTCTGCTCAATCAAACTAAGAAGCTTAAGGAGGATAAGAAAGCATTAAAAGATAAGTTGGAACAAGTCACTCAAGAAGAAGTATCGAAATCTCCAGTCATAACAGTTCAAGTTGAAAATAAGGGAACGAATACCGATCCAGTGAATATGACAACTCAAGAAGAGAAGTTAGTGGAAGAAATGACACACATAGATGTTGCAGTTCAGACAATGGACATCGCAAGTGAATGTTCCATAACTAATTCAGCAACATCTTTGCCAGAAGAAAATCTAAAAACTTTATATCGGCATCCAAATCATGAGATTAGACAAATCAGCCAAGCTGTGAATCAGGACCATTCAAACCGTAGACAACAAATTAATGTTTCAGAAAATAATGACGTAACATCAATTCCGTCTTATGCTGACAAGTTGTTACAAAATTCTAGTGATCAGAATACTACACAGAAGATTAATCTGGGATGGTCTGATCCCTTCTCAGTGTGACAATTCTATTTGTCACTAAGAAGATCATATCATCTTGTATTGACAAAGATGACTGTTCCAAGACAGAAAGATATTCAAAGCCGAAAAAGAGACCAAGCCTTTTTTCATTGACAAGCTTTGAGGACAAAGCTCTTTGAGGAAGGAGGCAATGTAACAAATATATATATATATATATATATAATGTAAAATAATATAAATAATAATAAGCATAAATAATAGTTAGTTAAGCTAGTAATTAGGTTGAAGAGGCATGTTTAATAAGACATGACTCTTCATGAAGAGACACTTGCTTGGTATATAAACAAGCCTCTCATTCTCATTTGTAAATCATTCATTCTTATTCTCATTCTTATTCATATTTAATATATAATATTTATATCCTCATGGATATCTATACATTCCAAGTCTTCTGGAGTAATTAATTTGTAGAAGGAACTTTGTTCGCTTCACAATGAGAGCTCTCTGTTTGTTGCTTGCTACCAACAAGAAAATAAATATTCTTAAGGATCTGGAAACCTTAAAATTTCTTTCCAAAATTGTGATTGAATACTCAACTACATTCTATGAAGAAAGAATTTGTATAATGGCCTTTAACATAATATTTTCCTTTGATGAATATATCTACCTCAGACACGAAAGGAAAACATCTAGAGTTTTCTAGATCAAAGCATTGATAAAATTAAGGATGTTAATGTTGTTAGCAAAGTTAACCTGATGGAGAGAAGACACCATCTTTATTCCTGTTAATCCTTCCATAGTGACTGGACAATTAGGGATATTGTTAAACACATCATATTTTGAAGATTGTAGTGCTAGTGAGGAATTCTTAAGTGATACTAGAGGTGGCATAACATAAGTTTGTTCTATGCTAATGAGAGTTGGATCCAAGTTATACATGGGGGATGGAGTTAATTTTCCTTTAGATATAATATGTCTTCATCTTGAAAAGGAAGTATCAAAGAGGAACTCAAATCAACCCTGGGTTGTGAGGTGAGTAATGATCCATTTTACGATCAACTTTTCAGTGTCAAACCTCAGTCTATTTAATTAGGGGTTGAAGGAGTAGGTAAATTTCTAGGGACTGGTATGCAGGGGCCAAAGGAAAAACCTAGAGTTGGGGAGTGGTGGGATAATGAATCAAACATGAGTGATATTACAAACCATATGGGACAACTTTCTCAGGACTCACCCAACTCTTCATATTCCTCTGGAAAAGAAAAATTCATGCAAACATCTTTCAACATTTCACCTAAAATCTTCAATCACACCTATGTATATTAGCATGTTTGTAAGTCCTTGGTGTTCGAGAAAGTTGATCCCATTGTTGTTGTAAGCAACTAGTTAGGTTTGTTATGTACAACATATTTTGAAATATTAAATGGAAGTGTCAATAGTTGTGTATGACTCTGGGTAGTTTGAGATATATGGATAATTAGTTGTATTGTAACTCCCTTTAAAGTCCAATATACAAAAAACCATCCATTCCCTTGATCTACATGTTGCTAATGCTTTTGAGATAACTTGCGTATGATTGTGTTTTAAAAGAGAAAACTAGTGGTAGATTTGTTTCAGTTGCAATATATTTGAGAGCTACCTTTGTACAACTCTTGATACTAAGTTGTTGTCCCTAGAGTCCTTAGCTGTGTAAAATCCTACCATTGACATTCAACATGCTCCAAAATGACAATTTTGTCACTTTGAACCATTATACTACAATTCTAATTTGTACCCTGCCTAAAATGTATTGACTCAAGCTTCCAACTAGACACGTCTTTTACTAGAGAAAGTGAAATGATTTCGGTCTCACAGCTACCTGCAATGTTATCCCTATGTAATTCTCTGGATTTTTAGGATGATGATGATTTTGTATGAGTTAGTAAGACTGTAGGAGGCTAGGAGGCTATATATGATGGTTGACTTTGTTACTGGATTCTCATTGGAAGTCTCCAATGGAAATACTAATGACATGAAACAATTGTAGTTCTTTATAGCTAGAATGAGCTAAGGCTTTGGAACTAGTATTTCCCAAATTCGATTTCATTACACGATTTCATTACACGAGAGTGATTCTTTGGCTATATATATTTTGGCATGACTATATAAACTATGTTTCTCTATGTTAAGTTGCTATTCAAAAACTTCTCTGTTTTCTTGCTGCTTATTTATTAATGCAATTTGGAACCATGTTTAAACCTAATGAGAACGTACCTTGTGTCAATCATAATATGAATTGAGATAAGAAAGTAAGTAGCTTTTCTTATATACTAATATTTGTTAAAATTCAAAGGGCACTGGAATTTCTTGGGTATAATACATCGAAAAGAAGTTCGAGAATTTCTATGTTGATCATAGAGATGCAAGATAGCAAACCCAAAGTACAAGCAACTCGTATGGCATTGGTGTGAATCATATTATTGTGGTTGAAATCCATGAACGAGATCTCTATGTTGATTTATGTTGATTATACTTAGAGATTTGCTTCCTTCTCCACTATATTTGTGCCTGATATTAATGAGCACCACTCTTGATGCCGACTTTTTTTTTTTTGAAGTATTTCAATGATTTTCCTATCATTAATATCCCTGGGTTCACTTACCTAGTCTACCCATTATTTGGAGGATGTACTTGCTCTTGTAGAATTTGGGATGGATGAGAAACAGTTAACTGATCATAATGGTCAAAATTCAGCAAGTTGAAAGACCCCATCATTGACTCAGGAAGATGCGAGTGCTATGGATGAGGCTATCACTCTTGTCTGGCTATAGAATGATTTTGATTTGCTAATGGACATAATTTCAGGGAATCCAAGCCCTGGATTATGTAATTATAAACATTTTTTAACTGGAGCTACACCACTAATTGTGGCTGCTGGAAAAGGCAGAGTGGATGATGTTTCACTACTGCTCTCATATGGTTTCGATTGTATTTTATAGGCACAAGATGGGAGTATGGCTTTAGAATGGGCTCAGAGGGAGCATCAAGACGAAGTTGTGGAACTTATCACGAAACCAATCAAAGAGGATAGCCAAGTGCAGGTGCAGTCAGCAGCTAAAGAAGCACAATTGCTTAGAGTTATATGGTCACAATTTATATGGATGAGGTTGAGGTTAAACTTATTGAAAATTTGTTTAAAAAATATGCAAAAGCCCTAATATGGCCAATTCTGAATCCGAGGAAGGAGTTGTGCTAGTTTTTTTACCAAGATGCGAGGAAATATATCATTGTAGGGATTGCTTGTAAGATTCTCCTATATTTAGATATAATTCAAAGTATCTACTACTGTCTCTTCACTCCATGGTTCCCTTTGCTAAGAAGAAGAAATTTTTCAAAACATCCACCACCCGGTGTTCGTAAGTTTGTTCTCTCCACAAATATTGTTGAAACTGCAATAATTGTTGATGATATCAATTTTGTTATTGATAGTGGGCACATGAAAGAGAAAATTTATGACCCTTATAGTAATGTCTCCATGCTTCAGACAAATTGGATATCTAAGACAAGTTCTAAGAAGAAAGCAGGGCGTGCTGGTCCGTGCCAACCAGGAACCTGTTATCATCTCTTCTCAAAAGTTTGTGCTGCAGCTTTGCCTGACTATCAGGTCCCTGAAATTATGTGAACTCCACTTGAGGATCTCTATTTGAAGGTAAACATACTAGCTCCTGATTTTAATATTAGTGAATTCATTTACAAGGAAATTGATGCACCAGTCGATCTAGTTGTTTGTAATGATTTCACATTACTCCAAGATATAGGGGCTTTAACATGAGGAGAAAAGATTACAACTGGGAAATCAGTTGGATTCCTTACAAGTTCATCCTTTAACAAGTATGATGTTACTATTTTTAATATTATTCGACTTCCTTGATCCTGACTTAACAATGGCCTCTGTCGCAGGCTACAGAGAACCTTTTGTTTTTCCAATGGCACCACGAGAAAAAAAACGAGCCTTTGCATCAAAGATGGAGTTCATGTCATGCTATGGTGGCTACAGTGATCATTTGGAAGTGGTTACAACATTTGACCATTGGAGAGAAGAAAAGAAAAAAGAACATCAAGCTACATTTTATGCTAATAATTTTGTTTCTCATGGAACCATGGTTATGTTGGATGGTATACGCAAGCAGTTGTGGAATGAGCTTACTTAGAAGGGATTAGTCTTAGATGATTTAGAGTCTTGTAGCTTGAATTCTCAGCATCCAGGTATTCTACGTGTAGTTCTATTAGCTGGTTTGTATCCAATGGTAGGAATCTTGTTGCCACCTCTTCCCAGTGGTTAAAAAGCAGTAGTGTAGACTGTCAAGGGTGAAAAAGTACGTATTCATCCTCATACTCAAAATTTTAGGTTGATACATTATAATTCAAATTCACAGAGAAAGGAATTCTTTAATAGGCCTCTGATTGTGTTTGATTAGGTAACACGCGGTGAGGCATCAATGTCCATTAAAAACTGTACTCTAGTCTAGCCCTATCCACTACTATTGCTTGCTACAAAAATGGTGGTTGCTTTGCTTGATCTTGATGAAGAAATGGGTGATGGGGAGACAATGAACTGTGGATGAAGATGAGAACAACAAAGCCGAAGATAATAGCAAGGCACATCTTCACAAGTCAAAAAAGAAGAAATGCAAGGCGGAGGATGTGATGCTCACATCTTCTCGAAGACATGTCAAGAAGAGATATGTAGAAGAGACTACTATGACAAAATTTGTGTGAAATGAGTTGACCGGGTACCTTTGGGAGCTATATATATTTGGGAGCTACCTTTGTACAAATCTTGATTCTGATTTGTTTTCCCCGGAGTCCTTAGCTGCGTACAATCCAACCATTGACATTCCAAATGCTCCATAATGACAGTTTTGTCGCTTTGAACCATTATAATACAATTCTGATTTGCACGCTTCCTAAAGCATATTGAATCAAGCTTCTCACTAGACACGTCTTTTACTAGAGAAAATAAAATGCTTTCGGTCTCACACCTACTTGCAATGTTATCCCTATATAATTCTTTATATTTTTAGGAGGCTAATAATTTTGTATGAGCCAATAAGACTATAGGAGGCTAGGAGGCTATATATGACGGTTGACTTTGTTATCTTGGAATAAAAAAACTCCTAAAGAGACTCTAAATGCCCCCTGTAATTCATCCAATAAGGAGATCATTCTTTGGAGAAATATTTTGTCACTGGATTCTCATTGGAAGTCTCCAGTGGAAGTACTAATGACATGAAACAACTATAGTTCTTTTTAGCTAGAATGAGCTAAGGCTTTGGAACTAGTATTTTCCCAATTGGATGTCATTCCACCTATAGATAATACTGGAAAGAATAAGTTTTTGGCTATATATATTTTGAGATGAATATATAAACTATGTTTCCCTATGTTATGTTGCTACTCAAAACCTTCTCTGTTTTCTTGTTGCTTATTTATTAATGCAATCTGGAACCATGTTTAAACCTGATGAGAATGTACCTTGTGTCAATCGTAATATGAATTGAGATAGCGAAAGGAAGTAGCTTTATCTCTAAGGAAAAAATAAACTAAAGGAGTTTCCACCTGGTGATATATTGATATTTGTTAAAAGTCAAAGAGCAGTGGAATTGTTGGGGTATAATACATAGAAAAGTAGTTCGATAATTTCTATGTTGATCAAGAATTTTTATATATTCTATAGTGGGAAGGGGATTAAATGAGAGTTACATAGTCATCATGTACTAGGAAAGTAGTTTTTTCCTTGTCAGCACATAGAAAACTAGTAAAATTGGCCTACAAGAATTTTTCTGCATGGAGTGCACTGACTGTTTATGGTTAGTTATAAAATTGTTTTCTAGAAAAATAAATTTCCTTGGAATTTATTTTTACACCGTGGCTTGTACATTAGTTCTTATCATCCTCCAAGTTCAGCACATGAAGAGTTTTCATTTTCATCGGAATGGATAGTTAAAGGAAATTATGCAACATCCCTACACTTTAAAAACACAGATGCACAAGAAAGGGAAATGGACAATGAATCTCAAACTTTGGAGCATGATATTGCAACAATGTGTTTGCTAAAGGACTTTGACATAGATAATAAAGTGAAGTCAACTTTCGTTGAAGCTCATTTCCTCACAAAAGAATCACTTGATAAACTTGCACTAAAACAAGCTAGCATCAACATACCTACATGACACAAAAAAAAATGTTTCTCATGTGTACTAGCCACTGAAAGCTCCATATTTTCTCCTTGTTACCAACAAGAAAAGAAATATTATTAAGGATATGGAAAACTTAAAAGTTAATTCCAAAATTTGCTTGAATACTCAACTACATTTAGTGAAGAAAGCATTTGTAGAATGGCCTTTAAGATAATATTTTCCTTTGATGAATACATCTCCCTCAGACACAAAAGGAAAACATCTAGAGTTTTCTAGATCAAAGCATTGATAAAATTAAGGATCTTAATTTTGTCAGCAAAGTTAACCTAATGGAGAGAAGACACTATCTTTAAACTTGTTAATCCTTCCATAGTGACTAAACAATTAGGGATACTTTTAAACACATCATCTTTTGCAGATTGTAGTGCCAGTGAGGCATTCTTAGGTGGTAATAGAGGTGGCATAGCAGAAGTTTGTTTTATGCTGATGAGAGTTGGATCCAAGTTATACTTGGGGGATGGAGTTAGTTTTCCTTTAGATATAATACATATTCACCTTGAAAAGTAAGTATCAAAGAGGAACTCAAATCAACCCTGGGCTGTGAGGTGAGTAATGGTCCATTTTACGATCAACATTTCAGTGTCAAACCTTAGTCTATTTAACCAAGGGTTGAAGGAGTAAGTGAATCTATGGGGACTGGTATGCAGGGTCCCTAGGAAAAACCTAGAGCTAGGGAATGGTGGGATAATGAATCATGAGTGAGATTGAAAACCATATGGGACAACGTTCTCAAGACTCACCCAACTCTTGATATTCCTCTAGCAAAGAAAAATTCCATGTAGACTTCTTTCAGAATTTCACTTAAAATGTTCAATCACCACTCTGTATATTAGCATGTTTGAAATTTAGTCCTTGATGATCAATAAAGTCGATTCCATTGCTGTTGTAAGTAGACTAGGTAGGTTTGTTATGTACAACATATTTTGACATATTAAATGGGAAAGTGTCAATAGTTTTGTATGATTCTAAGTAGTTTTAGGTATCTGGATAATTACTTATATTGTAACTCCCTTTAAAGTCCAATACAAGAAACCATCCATTCCCTTGATCTACATGTTGTTTATGATTTTTTGATAACTTGTTGTCCTATGTATTATTTTGTTTTAAAAGAGACAATTGGTGGCATATTTGTATTAGTTGCAACATATTTCAGAGCTACCTTTGCACAACTCTAAATTCTGAGTTGTTTTCCTTGGAGTCATTTGTTGCATAGAATCCAGCCATTAACATTCTAAATGCTCCATAATGACAATTTTGTCACTTTAAACCATTACAATGAAATTCTGATTTGCACCCTACCTAAACTAGATTGACTCAAGCTTCCCATTAGACACATCCTTTACTAGAGAAAGTGAAATTCTTTCAGTATCATACCTACTTGCAATGTTATCCCTATATAATTATTTGGAGTCTTAGGAGGTTGATTATTCTGTATGAATCAGTACGACTGTAGGAGGCTATGTAATCCATCTTTGAGAGCTTGTTGCACCTATTGAGTGGGCATTATATTTAACATGTCGTTGGAAGTAGTTTGATATCCATTCAAAAGTGAACTCGATAATTGAAATTATACTAAAATATCTAAAAATTGTGAGATTATTCTCACTTGTACACCAATTGGAAATGTGAAAATGTTTAGTATGTGAATATGGTTTGACGTCTATAAAATGATGTTGAACTAATAAAATGGGGGAGAAAAATAGATTCATTCTACTTGAAGTATGGAATCTATATGGAAAATTGAGAGGATATTGGTGTTAGCTACTTCTTTATGTGTATTCGATGTGATAGTTGTAAATGGCCATTGAAGATGGCTCTAGATGTGAAAGCTCTAGTAGAAGAAAAATATTGGCAATAATCCTTGTGCTACATCACAAGTAAGGAGGACCCTCAAAAAATTTCATGGAAGCAACAATCTTAGTACTACAATGCCACGAAACAAAGATCATTATGATACATTTCTAGCAAGGAAGGATCCTTGCACTAGATCATAAGGTAGAAGGGTTAGTCATAATACATTGCAAACTAGGGAACCTAATTGTGTTAAATTACAAACTAGGGAGGACAATTGCACTAAATTGCATACTAAGGAATCTAATTATGCTCAATTTCAAGCCAAGTAATCTAATTATACTCAATTGTAATCTAGGAAAGCTTATCACATTAGTTCATCACAAGACAGTTACATTTGGTTGTTTTTCTTCCTTGTAATCATTAGAGGACATCTTAAAACCTAGGAAACCTGGTAGTTAAGCAAAGGTTTGATTGAAAAAATTATGAAGAAGTATTTATAGTTTCAGGCTCACATTTTGTATGTATCTTAATTTTTTCCATTGTGTGGAAAATTAAAATGAATAAAGAAATGTGGTAGTTAAGAAAAGGTTTTATTGACAAAATGATGAAGAAGTATTTATATTTCCAGGCTCACATTTTGTATGTATCTTAATTTTTTCCATTATGCTGTGAAATTTGAACCTCAATCTTGAAATTAATCGAACCCGATGACTTAGCATGCATAATTTCCATTTACAATACTTTATAGGAAAGTTTGAGAAAATAAAATATCATGTAAGTCTTAAATTTTATAAAGGCCAATATCATGCATGCCTTCATTGTATGTATTTGAGGCTATAAATGAACACAAGTAGAGTGTGTCGAAGTTAAGATGCAAACTATAATATTAATATTTTTTAATAAGTGAATGCAACAAGTTATAGTTTATTTAATGTCATTTATTTTAGACTCTTCATATGAAAGTATTAAAGAAGAAAATAGAGCTAATACTAATTGCACTTGTATTCTTGTTCTATTAAAATATCATTCTCAACTACAGTTATAAATTTTAAGATCTTAACAAAGAGACTTAAAGTTGGGATGGTAGATCATCTTCAAAAGGAGGGAGAAAAAGGACCATGTTAAAGCCTATGAAAGACTAATACACTTTTTAAGAATGTTTACAATTTTTTACCTAAAAGTTTGACTAAAATAATTTAATACTCTCTTTGTGCAAGACCTTACCTTTGTGGAAGGTTCTGTTGATTTGGGGTAGCATCGGATGTGCTCTAGCCACGAAATTTGGTGGAGAGGTTAGAGCAAATGAGATCTCCAATACCCAGAAAGGGTTTGGGAAAATTCTAAACATATCAGGAGATATTAAAATAATTAATATTTTTAATGGGGTCCCTAAGTCTAAACTTAGGGAAAATAAAATATTAATGTGTATTAATATGACTCTATGTTAGTGTGGTCCAAAATACATGGATCAATCCAGATCTAATCTTAGCCGTTGATTAGGGACTTAATCTCAGCCGTTGAGATGTCAACAAGAAAAGCATAAGAGGAGGTTTGAGGGTCACTTGGAGAACACACCAAAGTGATTAGTTATTCCATTCTCTAGAGCGGGGTTTGCTAAGAGAGATAGAATTAGTGATCGAGCGAGCAGCTGAGGGGCATTAAGTACAGAGAAACATCGAAGGCAGAGATTGTGCCAGGAGAGCAACGCAACAACCAAGGAGAGTGACGCAAAGCCAACAAGGGCTCACGCAGGACCATACAGAGGCAACCAAGTGTTGCGCAAAGCACTAGAGGGGCTAGTGTAGCTGACACAAAGGCTCCCAGAGCTGACATAGGGCCTCCTGGGCTAACGCAGGGCCAACACTAGGCTAGGAGAGGCTAAGGAAATCAAGATTTGGAAGATGCTAGGGTTGCAGGGCAGTTTGGGCTGAGGAATTGCCAGAAGCGTTTTCTGGGGCTTCAGCCAGGAGATTTCTCTCAAACTGTGAGGTATAACTGCTAAGGAAAGTCTCTGTTGGGTAGGCCAGTTTTAAAACCCGGATTGTACTCTGATATTGCTTAATAAGAAAATGCTGAGATAGTTGTACCGATTTTCCTGCATTGGGTTTTTCCAGGGACATTGGTCCAAAAATAATCGTGTCATGTGGTGCGTTTGTTCTTGTTTCTTTTATTTGCTGATCTATAATATGTTTAGCATGCACTGGTGTTTATTTTCAGTATTTACTTTGTAAATAACTTGTTAAAGAATAATAACAAGTAGGTAGGAATAAATCAGAAAAAGTGCATGAAGGGTTTTGAAACTAAGTAAAGTTAGAAACTTCAATATGGTATCATAGCGTGATTGCAGATCATAGTAGGACTAAAAGACATCGGCCGAGGGGAGCAATAACAGTAAAAAACAGTTGTCCCAAGGTGACAAAAGATTTTTCTAGCAATGCGGAAGCCAAGAAGTGTGACACAGAGCTAGCAAGAGCCACGAAGAAGAAGTTGGGAGCTGTACAGAGCCTCAAAGAGGCTAGTGTTGCTGCCACAGAGGGCCAGAGGGCTAATGCAAGGCATCCTAGGGCTGACGCAGAGCTAGCATGAGGCAGAGAGGGGCTGACGCAGTTCACAGAGAGGCAGTTGCTAGAGTCTAGAAGGTTGCAAAAATATTCCAGAGTGGAGCTGGTGAGGTACTGTAGTCAGAACAATACCTAACAGAGCAGGGATAGAGGTGTTGTTACCAAGGGTTTCTAGCTAAGGAACCTAGATCAGAAGTGTAGTTGCACAAGGCGATTAGAGTAGGGAGCATCTCGACAAGTGGCAAAAGGATTTCCAGGAGGGAAATAAGGACTTAGAGGGAGTCCAGAAGAGAACTTCCAGACGGGAAGTAAAGACTCAGAGGAGTCAAACAGAGAACTTCTAGGAGGGAAGTAGAGGAGCGTCATGGCACTACACGGGGTAAGAGACTAGGATAGGCTTAATGGAGCATCAAACTTCGCAGTCTGCAAGGCTAGAATCTTATTAGTGCTTGACAGGAATCATGTCAAGAACTTCGCCTTGAAGGTTATAGCTATCCTAGTCAACCCCAATGAAAATGAAAGGACAAAGAGGTGATGGTGAGGGCCAAGTGCATTATCCTTAACAGGGTCAAGGATCATGTGGTACCACATATAGCCGAGAAGGAAATGATAGTTGATATGTGGGAGGCTCTCAAGAACCTGTACCAACATACTTCTGTGTAGAGAAGAATGCTACTCAAGAACCAGATGAGGTCGTATCAGATGAGGAAGGGTCAATCTATTGACACCTTCCTCGGAGGACTGAATGAGATCCGAGACCAGTTGACTGTTATAGGAGCGACACCAGATCAAGAGCTTATGGTGAGGACAACCCTGAATGATGTTTCAGAAGATTGGCAAGTGTTTGTCCAGAGTATCCTAGGCAGAGGAACTCTCCTACCTCGGGATGAGATGTGGGCAGCTCTTTGCCAGGAAGATATCAGACGATAGTCAAAGACAGGTAGCAGCACCGAAGGGATCAAATCTCACTAGGAGGAAGAGGATGTGGCCCTAACATCTGAGGGAAAGCGAGAGAAGTAGAAGAAGAAAGATATCTCCAAAATCAAGTGCTTCCACTGTGGGGAGATGGGTCATTATCCGACCCAATGCCCAAGGAAGAGGAGTAAGTGAGAGGCTTCTGAGACTAAGCCAGCGCCAACACGGGCAGAGAAGGAAGTTTTGACAGACGATGATTGTGCCATGAGTGCACATGCACCACTTGAGCGGAATTGGGAACATCGAGCTGTAGTTAGGCGGACTACAGGCGATGTGGGCCAGGATCCTTGAGGTACCCAGCCTCTTGGATTAGACCTTGCTACAAGAACCTCGACGAGGAGTAGTAGGATTGGCTGAGTGGGTAGAGACGGATGTGGATGGAGCGATAGAGAGAGCTACAGTTCATGAGTCCTGAGACAGTGCACAGCTAGTAGGCCGTAGCAGTGCGAGAGGCACAGGAGTGTTGCACTAGTGCAGGAAGGCGTAAAGAGGTGTGTAATGGTGTGAGATGTAGGGAGTTGTTGCAGCAGCACAGAGGTCAGAGAGGGAACACTTGTCATCGGCAGAGGGAGCTTCAACATTAGAGGGTGTTTTTGCCCAATAGGGAGGTCGGTTGGGAGATTAGTTACTTACTTCTCAGTAACTGAGTTGCAGTGCAACAGTGGGCAGCACAATGGAGCATGATGAGAGGAGGTGTAGTGCGGATGTAGTGCTGGGAGAAAGGACCAACGTCAGCAGGGATGCAGAGGGAGTCATTTTACAGATGCAGCAGTGGTAGTGGCAAAACCATGGGAAGTAGTACAGGATGCAGCAGTGCAAGGGATGTTGGGCAGGAAGGCCTAGCATCAGCACAAGTACCGATGCTGGATGATTAGAGTCATACTCAGTGAGGAATATTGCTAGAGCGCAGTCCTCGCTAAGAGGAAGTGTTGATTTTGGGTAGCATCGGATGTGCTCTAGCCACAAAATTTGGTGGAGAGGTTGTGGCACATGAGATCTCCAATACCTAGAAAGGGTTTGGGCAGATTCTAAACATATCAGGAGATATTAAAATAATTAATATTTTTAATGGAGTCCCTAAGTCTAAACTTAGGGAAAATAAAATATTAATGTGTATTAATATGAATCTGTGTTCGAGTGGTCCAAAAGACATGGATCATGCTAGATATAATCTTATTCGTTGATTAGGGACTCAATCTTAGTCGTTGAGATGTCAACGGGAAAAGTATAAGAGGAGGCTTGAGTGTCACTTGGAGAACACACCAGAGTGATCAGTTATCCTATTCTCTAGAGCGGGGTTTGCTAAGAGAGATAGAATCAGTGATCGGGAGAGAAGCTAAGGGGCATTGAGTACAAAGAAACAGAGAAGGTATAGATTATGCTGGGAGAGCAACGCAGCATCCAAGGGGAGTGACGTAGAGCCAGCAAGGGCTCACGCAGGGCCACACAGAGGCAGCCATGTGTTGCGCAGAGCACCAGAGGGGCCAACATAGCTGACGCAAAGGCTCCTAGAGCTGATGCAGGGCCTCCTGGGGATGATGCAGGCCAAGGAAGGGTGACGCAGAGCTAGCACTGGGCTAGGAGAGGTTGACGTAGTCCAGATTAGGCAGACGCTAGGGTTGTAGAGAAGTTTTGTGCTGAGGAACTACCGGAAGGTTTTTCTAGGGTTTCGGCCAGGAGATTTCTCTCACACTATGAGATATAGATTCTAAGGAAATTCTTCGTTGGGTAGGCCAGTTTCGGCACCCAAATTTTGCTCTGATATTGCTTAATAAGAAATCCCTCAGATAGCTGCATTGGTTTTCCCCCATTAGGTTTTTCCGAGGACATTGGTCCAAAAATAATGGTGTCATGTGGTGTGTTTGTTCTTGTTTCTTTTAGTTGTTGATCTGTAACATGTTGAGCATGCATTGATGTTTATTTTCAGTATTTACTTTGTAAATAACTTGTTAAAGAATAATAACAAGTATGTAGGAATAAATCAGAAAAAGTGCATGAAGGGTTTCTAAACTAAGTTAGAAACTTCAACAAGTTCAAACAAAATGAACCTTCCATATCACAAAAGCTAAAAAGTATGTTTCCTCTAATTCTCAAGAGAAGAGGAGCATTGCAACACAAAAGTGCATTCTCACCACACCCGTGTTCACCTTTTTGGGTGGTGAGGGTATTTTTGGATAGCTAGATGTGAAATAAAGGAATGGGAACTTATGGAACAATTGTATTCTTTAAGGACCAAGTTTCTTCATAGGTTAGGCGTGCAAGCTTATTTTCTTAAAAAATATATAAAATGAAATGGTAGTAATCTCATTGCTTTTATTAAGAGAAGTATTTTCTCAATGATATTGAAGTGGGAAATAATATTGTTCTAGATGAATCAAAATGCAATTTAAAGCTGAGACAAAAATTCCAAGAGAAGAAACATTAAAATGTGTTAAAAATTACAAGGAATCATGGCATCAATGATGTATAGTGGATGTATATAGGTCTTTTTTAATTTGGAATTGGATATATATTTGATTTAATTTTTTGAGGAAATTCACATGAACATATCCAAGTGACACCACCATATTTGTGGATGATGCGATTAATAAACTTGTAACATTGATTAATGTGTTTCATCTAGGAAGATTTGATTCAGGTGCCTATTGGCATAGAACTAGCCAAATGTGCAACAATATTGGAAACAACTAGTTAACCTCTTGGACTTATATATACTTCAAATATATTTTTATATGCTTGCACATTAGTCATACATAAAACATTTGAATTACAAGGCAACAATGGAAATACCTTTTTGTGTTGTCACACAATAGTCATTTTGTGGCTTCAATGGCCACCTTTGGGAGATTAGAAAGAAATAAGCACAAAAGAAAGGTGAAGTTGCAATGGTGATTATCAAGTTAGTTGTTAAAAAGTTTCACACTTAATGAGATAGACACATATTGATATATAAAGATGGGGCATCTATCATCCTTCCTTATTAAGTGCTCCCCACTTCCTTAGTGGGAATTGCAATATGATTTTGTGTTCAAAACTAAGATCAATTGATCAAAAATTATCATCAATGTCATAAATCTCTTATATAAGGATTTCCAGTTGACATGAAATATGCAATGCTTTCTTAATTAGAAAGTCCATGTAGCTAGTATAAATAAAACAAGTAATAGTTAAACCCTTGTGCACTTTACAAAATGGTTTTTTCTTAGTTAATTTTTCAAATATAATCTAGTTCATTAAAAGGTCATTGGAAAGAAACACATAAATAGAGATTGCATGTATGAGAGAAAAAAAGGTATTTGTTTGAATAGCTAGTTAAATAGTACATATTAGTATCTAGTGTTCGCTGGAAAATATAAAATGTTTAGAATAATTAGAAAGAGAGGAATTCAGATTACCCCAAGGAGATGGTCCTTGCAAAAGAAACATTAAGAGCATGGGTTTGTTTTGCTACATTCCTCTAGGCTCTAGAATGAAGGTCCCATATCAATATTACTTTTTCCAAACATGATAACATATGGATATACATGTTTTAGTTTGTCATGAGTGTCGTTACATGGAATATTTTTTCCTAATTAACTCATTTTCACTTGTGGTAGAGAGAGATGAAGAATGAAAACTACATAAGAAATGAATAAAAGCATGGATCAAGAATATGTAACAAATACTTGACAAATTTTTTATTCATGAATTATATGTTTAAAACAAAAAACAAGTTTAATAAGCAAGGCTTTATTATTTAATGAAAAACAAGTTTAATACTCAATGTTTTGTTATTTTATATTATTTGTTAGAAGATTAAAATTGTGAAAAAATAAAATTAATAGATGAGGAGATTTTAAAGCTAAAGTTAATTGGTTTGAACCTATCCAATTATATTGAATTCATTCATTTTTTAGAAATAATAACAATAGGGTGATATACCAAGATAAAAAAGCAAATAAAAAAACCCCGTCCTTATTCTTCTATTTCTAGCATTATGGAAACCTAAAATCCTTCTATTGCTAGGCTTTTGACTTAGGAATATACTTTTTTTAGTTCTTTATGGATTTCTTAACAAGGCTTGAAGACATTAAAAGAAATACTCATTATGAACTTGTTATCCTTTTACAAATTCTTTATTATTCAGTGAAAGATTCACCAAGTTCTTACAAAATTCTATAATTGAGTGAAATATTGGTCATGATTTTACAAGATAATATAATCTAGTGAGAGATTTGCCAAAAATTTTATATATACATACTATATCATTGATAAAATCACCTTCCATTTTTCCTATGTTTGCAGCACCTAAGGGTACATACATCAGATGTTTTGGCTGACAAATATCCCCTCATGTCATGTTGTGATTTATGACGAATAAGTTGGTCATGCAATAAGTAGAAAATCAATGGGATAGAGGATTTTCAGTAGTTCTTTGCAAGAGGAACAAAGCCCCTTGGCCCATCTTACCTTCGATGATCAGACTATATGTGTTGAATATCCACATTATGGAAACAAAAAAATACAAGAGGATGATTGCTTTCCCTTCTCAACTAAAGACTTTCATGGATATGATCCTAAGAAAGTGTGCAACCAAAATTGTGAAAGGATCGATTTCAATTCACAGTATTCATCAATCTCTACAATAGATGATGAGAAGGTGAAGAACTGGTATAATGCAGTTGGAAAGGTACATCAAGGGATGGATACTAGTTCACCCCAAGATCCACCAACTCGAGACATGCAAGCATATGAGGAATAACATATAACCCCTCAACCAAGGAAAGTGGCTCCTAAAAGGAGGATTAGGTATGATTTGATAGGAGAAAGAAATAGGAAATTGAAAGTTGATCCTTTAAACACAAGAGCTAGTCGAGGAGAACAAGAGAGGAGAGAATTGGAAGAAGAGGAGAAGAGGAAGGAAGATGAGTTGCTTAAGAAGAAATAAGAAGAGGAAGAGGAGAGGATATGAATAGAAGAAGAATAACAAATGTAGTCCCAGTAGGAAGAAGCAGCACAAAGACTAGAAGAAGAGAAGTTGACTTAGGAGATAAAAGAGGAAGAGTTGGAGAAGAATATAGCATCCAACCCATGGATGATGAACCGGGTACTCCAGATGAACCATGTTCTCTATAAGGTTATCCTCCATTCGAAGAAATGGGAATCGCACTTCCACCCATAGAGAGAGTCATGGATGTGTGCAGTGTAACATTTTATCAGGTTAAGAAGAGGATCCTACAACAAAGACATAGATACTTTTTGAATAAGCCTCAGAATCTTGTCTCAGCTTCTACAAAGAAGGTTATAATTACGAACACCATAAGGAATCCATGAGAAATCATGGCGGAAAATGTTGCTCTTGCTACAACGATAAAGAATAACTCTGAATATTTACTAAATGAGAATGCTAGATTGAGGAGATACTTTTCTCTATTGAATCAACAAGCGGAACACCTTACGGTAGAGAATAAACAGTTATCGTCATAGAGCTTCAACACTTTAGAATGGAATTCAACCATGCAGTGGGAAATGGGGCCAATGGAGGACTCCATGCCATGTTTATATGATGATATGATACTTCTACAACAAGTGGTGGCTCCTCTTGTTGGCATTAAGAAGAAAGCACAAGAAGTGGTGAAACTCCTAAAAGTGAGAAACAAAGTAGTTAACCAACTTTACGAGTCGGATTCCAAGTATCCATATGCTCTACAATGTTTGGAAAGAAAAGACAGGATACCATAGAGATAGAAAAAGTGTAGTTGAGACTCCACCACCATAACCTCATGTGTCATTCAGAATAGTTGATTAGTACTATTGATGCTTATATCAACTCCACAATTCTTTTGAGTCTGTAACAAAGATACATGGCATGCCTGTAATAGGATCACTTGAACAAATCAAAGGAAAATAAGTCATCTTCTAGGAGATTAGGAAATACATTCAACATATCAAGCAAGAAAAAGAACAAGAAGGCTTGGACATTACCAAATACATTATTCTACAATATGCCATCACACCAGTGAAATCTCTTCTGAAACTGTCATGGCTATGGAATAATGTAAAGTCAAGCTCCAAGACTATATTGACAGAGTCATTGGAGGTGAATATGTGGTATAAAGGGGACTTGCCAGTTTAGGTTAAAGTCATCTCAACGGAGTTCATGACATGGCACACATACATCACAAATGAGCTGAATGAGGAAGAAAATGATTTCTCAATTTGAGACATTGTCTTATTATAATTTTTGTCTTATATAGCCACCATTTCATTTGTAATTTTCCTTTTGTAATAAATGGTATGTAATGAAGTCGAAGAGACACATGTGGAATGTGAATAGCCACATATGGAATGTAATAAGTCATGTATATAATATGAACAATAATAGAAGTGAAAGAGTCATTAGGAAGCTCAAAGGTCATTTTTATTTGCTATAAATAACTCCTCATAACTCAAGTTGTGGGGCTTGTATTCTTGGATTCTTCCCTTGGATTCTCTTGTAGTGCATAGGAGATAGATCATTCTTTGGAGAAGAAAGTTGTGGATTCATGTTCCATTAGTGGATATAATGTTACATCTATGTAACAATGTACTTGGGATATTTTATTCTTAATCATAAGCTCCATGTGTTGACACTTCTTCATACATGTATCGTACATATATTAGGACTATTCTTGTTATGTTTATGGTATATGTTACTTTAGTTACACACTAAGTAAATAAACAAATTCATTGCTTAGCTATGGTTATTATTGAATAAGTATCGTTATGCTTTCATGGTTGTTGTTTATTATGTGGACTAATATGTAGGCAATCAACAAGTCTTTCTCTTTGTTACTAGGTCCCCCTTTAGGATACTACTATTGCTTTTCTAACAAGAGACTCGTTTCCTCTACCAATGATGAAAGTTCCTTCATGCACCTTACATTGAATGTCTCACAAAGCTTACATACTTTCTACCCCAAAGAGGTGTTGGGTTCTCTTTTGTGTGTGTAACCAAGACATATCTTTGAAACTTTTCCAATGGTGGTAGGACCGTATAGCCAGATGGGGCTCTTACACGAAACTGTGTGAGGTTTAATTAGGACTTCACATAGGGAAGATCCCCTTAGATGTTGGCGGCATCAAAAAACTTCAATAGAGTCCATATACAATAAGAATGGGGGGAAATGAAAAGGCAAGTATACAACATTTTCTTGATTAATGTGATTCATATATTTTTACAATTTCTTAGAATTATAAGTTTGAGATATTAAGTCTATAAAACAAGATTAAATTACGAGCTTGTGGAGACAATGAATCCATTTATACATTCCAAGATATTAATTTAAATGACATAAAATAGTGATGTCAACAAAAATTGTATATTAACATATTCTAGTGAAAATTGCTAAAACATAAAATGTTTAGACTTTTCATTGCTTTATTGATAGCATAACCACACTCACTTAATCATTTGCAAAATAGTTTTTAATCATCCTTATAAAATTATAAAATTACTTTTTATGAAATTATATATATATATATATATATATATATATATATATATATATATATAAATAAATATAAAACATATCTTTATTGATACGAATATGGTAAAATTATTGTGGATAGTTAATCAAATTTTCCTCTTATTTTATTTTAATTACTTTAACAATAACACATATAGTTCATAACATTGCTATAAAAAGTCAATATTAAAAAAAATAAGATAAAAAAACATATTAAAGTGGGAAGAAACAATTGCTATAAAAAAGTAGGATTAGACAAAGTCCATTTGATAGCAAGAAAATACAATTTAACTTATAACATTATAGAAACAGGTTAAAAATGTTCATACTTGTAAATAATTTTGAACACTTACTTTGATTACTAGTTAAAGATCAAGACTTAACATCACATATATTTTTATTAGCATATCTATGGTGGGTGGTTACAAGATAAGCACTAGGATCAACCAGTGCAACACTCTTGTAAAGATTGTCAAAAGCAAAAAGCGGACTGCATCTCTTGCTTCTTCAAACACCAAAACAAATTAACCATAGCAAAATTGGATTGTTAAGATTGTTAGTGGAGTTGTCCCCTCCCCTTTTAACACTAAATCTTCTTAATGTTTATCAAATTAATAAAAAAATATATATTTTTAATATTAATATATTTTTTAATAATAAAGTAAATATATATTATTATGAACGCTTTTAGGGTTAATCGCCAGTAAGAGTTGAGATATTTCTAAAACCATGCACCACTTGTAACCATTTAAAAAAAAAAAACCAGAAATAAAACAAAAATTTAAATGGCGAAGACTCGTTTAAGAAATAACGCGTACATTATTTAAAAATCAAACAATATTATAAAAATACTTGTGTTATTATTAAAAATAAATATATAACCAGAAACAAGAATTAACAAATATATAACTTTCAAAGAAAACTTTTACATTTTTATTATGATTTTGAATTGTTTTTTGAATCATCAAAGCAATCTTACATTTTCATTATAAGTTTTTATTTTTATGGTGCATTATAACCTAAATAAGTTAAATGATTGGTATATAGGAATTATTTAAAAAAAAAATTATCATTTTTAAATAGTGGGGAGCCTTATTATAATTAATTTGTCAAATCAGTAGTGGGAGATTTTTATCCGTGGAATATGGTTAACTCATGATTTTCATTCAAGGAAAACTATGACACTTGGAATAACATGTTTGTGGTCTAAAAGGGGGCAGCTGTTCACTCTTGCCAGTTGCCTCTAGATCTTGGAATTTTAACCTGTTTCCCTAAGTCCAAGAAAGATGAGACAAGAAACAGTTTTAGAAAATAATCAAAGGAAACTATAAATAAAGCATTTAGTTTTCACAGCTTTTAATATAACAAATTGATATGTGTTCATTCCTACCGGATAAGAGTTACCATGTAATAACCAAACTAAGTACCATGCAATAACCAAATTATTGGTTTACTATTTTTACATATTATCCTATCTTATCCATAAGAATAAAATGGGATTCAATAAACATAATAGGAAAAGAAATAAATCAATCATTCACTTACTAAACAAGTGTTGTAGGGTAACATAGTCCCTCTCATTGAGATAAGATTATGTTGCTAAAAAATTTGCATATAGAAGCTTGTATCATGGTACATATAAAGCATACAATGAAATATTCAAGTTAATATTAATATAATATGGAGAATATTAATATATATCTTTCATATCTATGAGATAAAAAAAATTGATCATTCTATGAAAATTGTTTTACAAAGCACAATTGTATTCATAGTTATATAACAAAGTTTGACAATTTATTCCCCCCAAAAGAAAAGGAAATCTTGTAATTCAATTATAAAGTAATAATAGTTGTATAATTTGTTCAAATCATATTTACATTATGTGCATACCCAACTAAATAGATGTCACATTCCTATAGATTTGAATTACAAATTGTTTAGTACAATACACAATTTGGAGTGTTGGTGGATTTGGCATGTCACTTAATATGTTCCTATAGTTTTTTGCTGAGATTAATAATGTGAAATTTGTGAGAGATTTTTCTTAGGTTCCTTTTGGCCTCAGCATTCAACTAATGAGCATAAAAAATTGTGAGAGATTTTTTCGAGTTTCTTTTGGCCTAAGCATTCAACCATTGACCATGTCATAACTCTTGTTGATGTTTTGAAAAAGAGATGAAGAAACAATATTTATTAATGCTTGTTTCGTTCTTCTAAAAATTATCATACTATGTCTAATAATTTTGAAAAGAAATGGAGAAGGTAAGAATTCAATTAGTGTGAAGAAGACTTAATTTCTAAATATATGAAAAGTTCATTGTAAAATTGAGGATTTCAATAAATGATAAAATTAGAAGGACTTGTTGAAATCAAAAGTAAAATAGGAATGAAATAAGAATGTATCTTCTATTTGACTTACATAAAATTACTTAGATAATTGAATCATAAATAATAAAGGAAGTATACATATAAGAAGTCATATTTTGTTATTTTTAATTTACATTGATGATGTTATGTTATTAACAAATCGTCAAGAAACTTGTGATTAAAAGATAATAATTTCTTATAGTAATGACATTTTCTTCTTAGTAACCACAACAATTTTATGTAGTTATTGTTTGAGTTACAAAGTTCCTTAAACAATATTGAAAGAACAACATCTATTCTATAAATAGTGATTGGAAAAGAATGTAACAACACATTTATATAGTTGTTGTATGAGTTATAGAATTAGTTGAATAATCATAGAGTAACACTGAAAATGGTGACACAATGTGTTTACTAAAACAATTATGCATTACAATACAAATTGGTTGGATAATAATTAATTTATTATATATATTATCAGGTTTAATCATAAAAATATAAATAAATACAAATAAAAAATATTTACTCAAATAAAAGTTAAACAATGTAATGCCCTAGGATAAATGTAACTATTTGATTTTACTGTGGTAAATGATGAACTGGATTGACAACATTATGGTTTTGAATTTAAATAATATTAGTTCTTTTCTTTGAAAGAAATTTTTTAAGAAATGTTTTCAAAAGAAACTGGCCACTTCTCAAGGGGGAAGTTAGAGGCAAGACAGTTGCCATGATTCCCAACCCTAATTGTTTTTCCCCTGACTGGAAAGGTTTCCAAAGGAAAACAGGAAGGGGGAAAGGGAATGCTCTGTGTTGTTGGGACAGACAGAGGGAGGAAAAAAACAAATGAAATTGGCTAAGTCTGGTGATGACCAGATAGCCAGGCACTAAGTGCGAACATCTTGCTGCGGACAGTGGTCCTACAAGAGAGCAAGGGGGGAGATTCTGGTCCTGGAGGACAAATCTCATGGATGGGTGGTAGATTGAAAGCAGGAGAACAGAGATGCGTAGAGGTAATCTCAGCTTTCAAGTAATTAACAAGCAACAGTGACCCAGGTAAGGACTGAACTGTTCTCTGTTTCTTTTTACAAAAAAAAGAAAAGGAAACTCTAAACATTGAGGAGGCATGCTGTATTAAATGATTGTAATGTTGCAATTATTTATTTAGAGATGGGGAAAGTGGGGTCTTAACCTAGAGTGCTGATAAGAAAATATATGGTAGCTATTATTGTAGGCTTGGTAGTAAGAGTTGAATTGATGACTGCAAAAGAATGTATAATGTATATTGTACTTATACCCAAAACCCTAGGGGCAGGGTTCCGTTTTCCCGAACCCTAGGTGTAGGGTAGTATTTCCAGTAGCTCAAATATAGGGTATTACTTCTAGAATTGCTCTAAGAATTAACTGTGGCTGAGAATGAAGTCAAAACACTTTCACAGGGGAAGACTACTAACGAAATTAGCTTACTGTCCAGTAAAACTATAGACAGGGTGGCTACGCTACTTCTGTTAGTTTATAACCTAGAAACTACTCTTTTAAAACAAATCGAGTATGCTCAGTGGCCATGCGTAAATTAAAACCCAACAGTCATAATCTGTTACCCTCACTTTAGGGGATCCGAGATAGACACATGACTGCACAGAGCATTTATACCACAATAGACAAATAAACCTCAATTGAGGCGTACTGCCAAAATGTGCCGCAAGGTAACCGGGACAGATTCATATACACAAAAAATACAATTGAGTGACTGTAGTTATAATTCTCAGGGTGAATCGAGCAAACAGCTCTCAGGTGAGAGCGCACAAGCAATTCATTTGTTATCAAAAAAAAAAAAACTCAGTAGGAAATTACAAGAGCAGAAGACGTAGAAATTGTAACTACGAAAATCCTGTCACTGTGCGTGAAGCTGGTAATTCAAAGAAAGTAAGGCATCATAGCAAAAACTATAACGTATAACCAAACACAAAGGAAAGCAAGTATAATCCATAGATGCATTGACCCAGGAGGGGTAGATTCGTTATTGATCAAATCCGAACAAACCATTCAATAAACTGAGTACTGTATCATGACATTCTGAATAGTCAAGAAAATTAATGGAACCATACAATATTACAGCCAAATCCATTGTAAGAAGTCAGGGAACTTGATAAACATATGTATATATTGCACGAGTACCAAAAACCGACTTGTCGGGAAATTATAAGAGTTTGGCTCTCGACATGTGTCACTAGGCCGAATACTACCCAAACTGAAGTGTTCCTTTAAATTAAAAAAAAAAACTCTACATTCAACTGGAATAATACAGTAGTTACATTTACAGAAAAGTAGGGGAAGCCAACAGAGGGCTCGATCCCAATGTCTTCATGAAACCTAGCAGGGACCCAAATAACTGAAAGCATAAATACAACTGAGCTAGCCAGAGGCGTTGAGCCTGAGAGAGGCCTCGATGAGGCTGGTCCCCTGTACAGGACAAATTGTCGGAGAACCTAAGCATCATATACACAATTTTAAACACAGTTCCAGTCTAGAAACCCTCATGCAACAGTTTTCTAGGAGAAAAGAGGGAAACAATTGACGTATTCGACCGGCCTTAGACCTCATACCTGGAACGTCGGAGCTTGAATCCATTTTTGTGGCACTGGGTTCCCAAGCAAAGCCAAATCCAAGGGCGGACGTGTGAGAACCCTGCACAGAAGGAACGGTATCAGCTAGTGATTGAGCCATAAAACATTCTGCTTCACACAAGGTGAGTAAAACGAAAGAGATTCCTAGCATTTATAATAGTGGCAAACGATGCCGCATGTGGAAATAGGAATGGATTACCCGTAGCTGAGTTCGAGTGCATAATTCACGCGGTAGCAACACGAACACCACCTGGTAGAAAACTGGAATCCAAGAGTCGAACGCACAGACCCATGAATGAGAACGACATTCAAGCAGCAGCCTGGGCAAATGGCAGAGGAATGAGCTTCTGCGAAGAGACCATGCAATGTGAATAGACCTGCACTGTCTACCACCGTCGGATCATCGAGCTAACTCCCAAACTGTTGATTGAGTAAGGATCCCGAGGCGATAGCTGTGTTTGGGCAGCGCTGCACCTGCCACGTATAGTGGCAGTGCAGACATTAATGAAACATACCAAATCAACAACAGTAAGGTGGTGGAGTCGACGGTCTCGGACTCATGACTCATCCTCCCACACCCAATCGACGGCGTATAACAAACCTTTCCGTAACCAGAGTAAATGCTAAGGATTGCCATCTTCGTTGGGAGATGGATCCTTGTACACGTAGGCGGAAGAATTAATTTACTTTGAAATTGCATAAGTTTAATATAACATGCCGAGCGAAGTAATGGCATGAGAATATGTGTAAATGCATGGTATTTAACAGTGACGATTTACATAGGTGGTAAATGCTGGTAATTAAAAAAAAAAAATTGTTTAGGGAGTATGACAAACAAAGGTGATGCATCTCACATATAATGTTAAGAAATCTATAAATAAATATCAATTAATAATACATCTAAAGGAAAATTTATATACATAAAAATATGTACTTTACAAAAAAAATGAGAATTGAGCAAATGAAAATACTCAATGCAAATATAAAAAAAAAATTTCCCAGTCCCACATAGCTTTAATATATATATCCATAGAGCATATAAAGTTTGTCTCATGCCATTTTGCATGTAATGTAAAAATGGATTAAAATGTTCAATGCAAATATAAACTTTTTTTGTTCTCAATCCCACCTAGCTTTAATATATATATCCATAGAGCATATAATGTTTGTCTCATTCCATTTTGCAGGTAATGTAAAAATGGATTAAAATGTTTGTGTTTTCGGAGTTAAAAGTACTTCGATTCAAATACTCTTCTTTAACCTCATTCTTCTCGCCCTCTTTTTTACGGCCTGATAACTGCACTTCTTTGCCATTCCTTAACTACAATATTTGAAAACAAATTCAAGGCAAGACATCTAAAATAAGAAAAAAGAAGCAGAAAAAACCAAACAAATGTTCATTACTATGGAATGTTTATATTAAAAAGTAGGTATACATTTCTTTTGTAAAAAGTTCCTAAAAACACTATTTCCAAAAGCATAATTTAAAACTGTTAATCTATTTCTAATAATTCTAATTTTTTTATTTTTTTTAATCATATATTATTTTATATAAAAAATAAATTAATATATAATAATAAAGAAAATCTCTATCATATATATAAAATACTAAATAATTTTTAAATACCCTATTTTATATATATACACATACACATATATACTATTTTTAGGAATCCAATTATCTATAATAATAAAGTCAATCTAAATACTATTCCTTGTATTATTACAGATGAAAAAATAATAATTAGTGATTCAAAATAAAAATCAATGTATTATTTTTTCTTCATATAAATTTGATTGAAAACAACAATATCAATTATAACGAGCAAAATATAGGATGAAAAAATAAAATCTATAATTAAGTTGGTTTAAAATGAAGCTATATAAAATGAGACACCGTGTTGACTTATGAAATAACCAATGTCTTGACGTTTGAATTTTTTTAACTTAATTATTATTGTAAGATGTTCGTATTTAAGAGTGATTTTTGATATCATAGTTCAAAGAATTCGGTAGCATAAATGTATATATGCTTTTATTACGACCATATTTGAATCCATTGTTTCTCATTTTCAAGTATAACATCACTAAAAAAATATTTTTTGAAATTAAATTTTATAGAATTACAAAATATTTTTAAAAATTTATAACTAATGGAACTAGTGTTTAATGTAATAATGAAATGAAACTCACCTACTCTATATAAAACTAGTAAATCGACACCTTTTTTAGTTTTTTACAATTTGCATAAACATGAACAAAAACAAAATATTAGCTATTATTATTACAGGAAACGCAACTATTTCATAAATTTAAGAAAAGAATAATTATAATATGTTTCGAAAAACTTCAACCTACATCTCTATTAAGAAAAATTATTTACCAAACCTCTAAAACTAAAATCTTTTATAATTATTACATATAAAATAATTTATCAACAAAATTAAATAAAATTAATATTATCCATAACTAAAATGTTTTAAAATTATTACATATAAAATATTTTATAATAAAATTAAATAAAATTAATATTGTCTATTAATTATTGCAGTGTTTTCATAATTAAAATTAAATTCCATTTAAAAATTCTTAATATATTTCTAAAATTTCTAGTTTCTTCTTCTTATTTTAAAAATCTATATTTTGTATATAAGATTGTAAGCCATTTTTAAATATTAAATATTAAATTAGTTTTTTTATTTTACATATTACCAAGTGTAATCTTTTATTATTTTTAATTATTCAATTATTTATAAAAAATAACTAATACATATACTATTACATATATTACAATAACAACAGAATTCTTAGGGATTCAAAACATAAATTAGTGTATAATTTTTTCGTTGAGAGAAAAAAATGCAATATCAATGCTTCAATTGAAAAGAAAAATATTAGTTCGAATAACCATACAATGTAATGAAAAAATAAAATATGTAGATAAGTTGTTTTAAATTTAAGCTATATTGTAATGCTCCTAGTAAAGCGATAATGTTAAGTAAGACAGTAAATTTAATTGTGAACTAAAGTTCTATTTGGTAAAATCATAATAACTATGTTGCTATTGCTATTAATTATTATGATAATTAATTGTGCTACTACTATTTAATTAAGTATGTGATTAATTGTTGTTAGTAGCTATTGAGGTAGTTGAAACAAAAGAAAAACCTAACTACCTTCATGTGACGGTTGAGACCCCAGAGGAAAAGGGGGAAAAAGAGGAATGCCAAGTCTGGTAAGGATCAGATGGCAGTAAAACAGAGAAATGCTATGTCTGGTAGAGATCAGATGGCATGTGCTTGGAAGTGAGAGGCTTCCTGAACCGCTACGTCTGGTTAGGACCAGATAGCGTGACTCTAGTATAACCAGAGGGTTGCAGACAGTGAAGATCTGCAGAAGTGCTTGGGGGTGGAAGATCGAGGAGGATCTTCCTAAGGTCGGGAGGTTGACAAGCGCTACGAAGAGGTTTGCTTTTGCTCAGGTACGGCTTGCTAAAGCACTAAAGAATCTGTTTATAATCTGTGGAATTATTTAAGGTCTTTGATAGGGAGGTAAAGGTAATGGGAAAAATGATTTGACCATTTTTAAGAATTAGTCTCTGCGCAACTGGCAGAGATGGAATTAGATCTTTCAATCAAAAGAAAAACAGCGAATCAATGCCAAAATAAAACCTCTGTAGCATAAGCGGTAAAGAAATAAAACAGGAAAAACGATTATTGTGTAAGCCATCTACTGTAGCCTAGGTAGCAATTAATCAAGAGAATTCAACACTGTGCATAATCATTGAGTTTACTTCTCGAACCGAGAACAACGGTAAAGTACCCGAAAATACCCAGACTTACTACCAAGAAAATACAAGCCGTTCGAATCAACTGTGGAACAATGTATATATTCTAGAGCAATAATCCATTACCAAGTATACAACCGCAACATTTAATAGAATATTTAAGTATGCAGAGAGAAAACAATAACGGAAATACTCTTGTTCTCGAGGAACAGAGGAGGGGCCGTGCCCACCATGCACATGTACTAAACGATAACAGGTGTTCCTAAGCCGGAAAAGAATCACCGAAGCTATGTTTGAATCATTCATAGCCAGCAAGGGCTTTCATTGCCAGACCGGCGTCACAAGACAAACTAACAGTAGAAGCGAACATACATTGAAAACAAACAAGGATACATGCTTAAAATTTATATTCACAATAAAAGTCACAGAGAGGGCAAGTACGCCCAATATACACTGAGTAAAAGTATTGGAACCCAGGTAAAGGCTTCCATATGAACCAGTAATATTTCTTTAAACAAAAACTAAATTCGAAACAGTATCATAGAGGAAAGAAAAACCCAGTAAATCAACCGGTAACATTCGTCCGTCTTCAACAACTAACAGTCCATAATATTGAAACAAATTATACAACACATGTCGGGCATACAGCACCTCTCAACTGAGGTACCCGCCTGAATGCAGGCGAAGAGACCAAATAAATTACAAACAACAAAATGTGAGAAAAACGTAAATTTCCTCATGGAAGGAAACCCCTGTACATGGTGAAGGGATTCTGATGCATAAGCAAACCCTGATTTCCTGCCAAAACGGACAGTGGCTCAGTCCGTGACCATGCAAAAGCCCTACGAGCCTTACAGTAGATGCATAAATTCTTACCCGGCATGGGATGGCGGAGAAGCGGGGTAGACTCTTCGACGTCGTTGGCTTTAGCAACCGAACCCTTCACCTGGAAAACACCATCGTAACCAGAACTGTGAGTTTCAAAAACCCGCGGAAGAATATGAATACAAAGACTAAAAGAATCGTAACCATAACCTGTACTGTGAAATTTAAAAGCCTGCGGAGAACATGAGCACAAAACGAAAAAAAATGGTAACCATGAATAATAGGAAATCCGTTACCTTAACTGGTGTTGGAAGGCAAAGATTTCCTGCTGCGTACCAGACCGCCTGGAGGGAAGGAGTGCTGAGTAAGGTGGAGCGCCATAGAGCTATGAGCGACAGGAGGTCACTCATCAATGAAACGAGCTAAAGGATTAACCACGCATAAGACCATTAAATCTTACCCACCACCTCATGGCTCGACGACAGCCCTTGATTTGGGCGGGTTCGTCTCCGCCGTAGGATCAAACCTAGATTAACCGGGAAAACAGCTGCCAAGTGGTAAGTTCGAGGTAATGTCAGTCCGCATGAGTCCTGGAGCATTGAGCACGCGGAGAGCACATGGTGCCTGCTGGCCGGCCGTTCATCGTGCCAGATGGACGATGTGGAGCAGGCCAGTTGGGACAAGCATCAGAGCCAGACGTGACTCGCGACATCAATTAAACTCGGCGATATAAACCAGTACGCAAATAGAAATTGCCATAAAATCATTCATACCTGAAGTACCCGCTCATATAACTTTTGTACATACATATGTAATGTCAACCGCATGATTAACCCAAGACAGATCAAGAGTCAACTATTGTTTATTCGCCATTGTATCATGGTTATGTATAGTGATCGGTACAACAAATCACATTTCAATTCTTGTATGAGTGGGTAAGAGTATAAAGACATTTAAGTGTTTCTTATTACATTGTTTGACAGTAATGATATATATATATAACATGATTGCATTCGAAGGACCAATGAACATGTATGCATATTTATACTGTGGTAAAAAAAAAAAAAATTATTTCTGTATTGGAGTGTGACAAGTGGTATCAGAGCCCAGGTTACAACTCTGTGACCTCGGGTTAATTTTAATGGAGACAGCAATGCATAAGTAACTCCCTAACAAGCAAGCAAGGGGTATATTGAAATATAAAAATTACATCTGTTGAAATGAGCTAATTTTGTTCAGGTGACAGCAGAATGAGGAGAACAAGTAGCGCTCCTCATGGAAATTTGAATCGACCAGATAACGTTACTCACCCTCAGGGGAATCCTGAGATATGGGTACAACTGGGAGAGGAAGGCCGCAACACTGATTTGACTATATTGAAGACAGTCCAGGAACTGAAGGACGAAATGGCCCGTTTGCGTGAGGACAACGCAAGACTAAACATGGAACAAGAGAGGATCCTGAAAAGTTTATCCGATAAACAAAACCAACAGCAGTCTCATCCTAGGCCTGAGCAGACACGAGTATCAGATGAACAAGGCTATCACACCGAACAAGAGGAAACAGAGGAAAGGGTGGAGGTTCGAGGAGAGAAGTCTATTAACGCTTCTAAATATCAAACTCCAAAGAGACAGCGGATAGAACTGCAAGGGGAGTTTCGGAAGATTAAACCACCACATTTTGATGGGGAATCGGAGGAAGCTGCAGAGGCTTGGCTAATCAACATGAAAAATTATTTCCAAGTGTACAAGTATGATCACCATCTTAAGGCACGGCTGGCCATCTTCCAGCTGCAGGCCAAGGCTACATTATGGTGGGAAGAAGTCAAGATGGTGTGGGGCGTGAGTGAGCAAGATGTGACTTGGGAGACTTTTCAAGGATATTTCAAGGAAAAGTACCTGACAGAACGCTTCTATGATGAAAAAGCACGAGAATTTCATGATATGCGGCTTGGGCAGCAGACCATAGATGAGTTCATAACTAAATTTACATCTCTGCTTCACTATGTACTGTACATTCGGGAGGAAAAGGCTAAGGTGCAGCGGTTTGTTAGTAGCCTACCTCAGGCAATGCGGGAAAGGATCGAATTTGATAATCTGAAAACGATGGACGAAGCAATACGGAAGGCTAGAATATGTTATCAGCAGAACAAACAAAAAGGAGAAAATTCTGGGAAGCGCTGGGCGGATAAAAAGGGCAGCAGAATGACTGTAGGAGTTAAGGGAACTCGCAGCAATTTTCACAAGGGATTCTCAAAAGGGGCCAGCAGTAGAAACCCATCAAGGAATCAGATCAGATTTAAGCCACCTACTGAATCTAAATACAGTGAACAGTCGGGTAGAGCTGATAATGAGGGCTCAGCTAGGCCATCGGTTCAGTGCTAGGGTTGTGGCGGCCCACATTATATTAAAAATTGCCCTCACCGGAAGGAAAGCGATCAGGTGTCCCAGATTTACGAAGCCTCCACAGTGGGAGATGTGGCTCGGTCCATACCCAGAATAAATGCCGCACTTAAGGATCGACAAGCTGATTACCAGCCAACAATGATAGAGTTTGAAGGTAAGATCCTTGATCGAACTATTTCCATTTAAGTAGACCCAGGAGCTACTTTAAGCTACATAAGTCCCAAAGTTGTGGAAAATTGTAGTTTGCAAGCTATTAAGTTTAAGAATCCATGGTTAATACAGCTTGCCACCGGGGCCAAAAGACGAGTGCTGGCTAAGGTCAGCAACTGTCCATTAACGTTAGCCAGTCAGACAGTAATGACAGAATTGAATGTACTCCCTCTTGGTTCGTATGATGTGTTGATAGGGATGGATTGGTTGGAATGGCGGTGGTCTGTAATAAACTGCAAGACGAAAACAATTTCTTACCGAGATGAACTGGGAAAAGAAAAGGAAATTCAAGGTATCCAAAAACCGGTGCAGATCCGGCCAATTACGGCCTCACAGCTAGCTAAAAGTATCCGGAAGAAATGTCAAATATATGCAGTACAAGTAGGATATGCTAGATCTGAAGATAAAATTGCGACTGTGGAAAGTATACCAGTAGTGCGAGATTTTACAGATGTATTTCCTGAAGAAATACCAGGGCTGCCGCCCAAAAGAGATTTGGATTTCACCATAGAATTGGTACCCGGTGCAGCCCCAGTATCCCGAGCACCATACCGGATGAGTGTGCCGGAATTAACTGAATTAAAGATGCAGCTGCAAGAGTTGTTAGACAAGAAGTATATTCGTCCCAGCGTATCTCCTTGGGGAGCCCCTGTATTGTTTGTTAGGAAAAAGGACGGAACTCTCCGTATGTGCATAGATTATAGACAGCTGAATAAATTGACAGTTAAAAACAAATATCCACTACCCCGCATTGATGAACTGTTTGATCAGGTGAAGGGGGCGACAATCTTCTCAAAGATCGACTTGAGGTCAGGCTATCATCAAATCAGAATTAAGGATGAGGACATAGCCAAAACAGCTTTTCGAACCCGTTACGGGCACTACGAGTTTGTGGTACTGCCTTTCGGGTTGACCAATGCACCTGCGACATTTATGTGCGTGATGAATAGTGTATTTCATCAGTACCTAGACAAATTCGTGTTAATCTTTATTGATGATATACTTATATACTCCCAGAACATTAAAGAGCATGAGGAGCATCTCAGATTAGTGTTACAGACACTACGGGAACATCAGCTATATGGTAAATTTAGCAAATGTGATTTTTATAAAGAACAGATCCAGTATTAGGGGCATATCGTCACTAAAGAAGGTATAGCTGTGGACCCCGAAAAGATCAAAACCATAATGGAATGGCCAATACCAAAGGACGTGGCAGATATCAGATCTTTCATGGGGCTGGCTGGATATTATCGGCGGTTTGTGGAAGGTTTCTCCAGGGTTGCATATCCTATCACCTCTTTGCAAAAGAAGGGAAAAATATTCAAGTGGACAGCAGATTGTCAACGGAGCTTCAAACAGCTCAAAAACTTGCTCACCACTGCACCTGTGCTGAGTGTTGCAGACCCAGAAAAGGAGTATGTAGTTTGCACAGATGCAAGCAAAGAGGGTGTAGGAGGGGTGCTAATGCAGGAAGGGAAGGTGATTGCGTACGAATCCAGAAAATTGAAAGAGCATGAGCAAAAGTATTCTACCTATGATCTGGAACTAACTGTTGTAGTTCATGCACTGAAAATGTGGCTCCATTATTTGGTGGGAAGAAAATTCTTGTTGATGACCGATCACCATAGCTTAACTAGCTACTTTAGTCAACCAACTTTAAACGCTAGGTAAGCTAGGTGGGTAGACTTTTTGGGGAGTTTCGATTTTGAAATTAAGCACCTGAAAGGAAAAGAAAACAGGGTGGCCGATGCACTGAGTCGAAAAGTGCATTGCATTTATGAAATTGGTATTAGTGAAGGACATTCCACCCTTGGTAAAGAAATTGAAGAGGTCGCTGCACAAGATCAAATCTACCTACAAAAGAAGCAGCTGGTGCAGAATTTAAATACCCACATAATACAACAAGGTTATGAATTGAATGCAGCCGGAATTCTGTGTTACCAGAAAAGAATTTATGTACCCAATCAGAGCGATATTAAAGAAAAGATTCTGGATGAATATCATAAAATCCCTTATGCGGGACATCCAGGCTATCAAAAATTAATCACCTCGCTTTGGAAGGAATATCATTGGCCAGGCATGAAAAGGGATGTGGTAGAATATCTGGCGCGATGCTTAGAATGTCAACAGGTTAAGGCTGAACATCAACACCCTGCGGGTTTACTACAGCCATTACCTATACCAGAATGGAAGTGGGAGATTATCACCATGGACTTCATTACGGGGTTACCAAAGTCCAAGAAGAACAATGACTCTATAATGGTTGTAGTAGACAAACTCAGTAAGTCAGCTCACTTCATACCAGTTCAATCTACATATCGTGCGGCTCAAATCGCAAATGTTTTCATGCAGAACATATTTAAGCTCCATGGGCTGCCAAAAACTATAATATCCGATCGCGATGTCAAATTCACATCAGCCTTTTGGAAGACCTTGTTTGAAGGTCTGGGGACTCAATTGAATTTTAGCACCGCTTATCATCCGCAAACTGACGGGCAGACTGAGCGGGTGAATCAGGTGGTGGAGGACATGCTGAGGTCATATGTGATGCAACAACCCACTCGATGGGAGGAGTACTTACACCTTGTAGAGTTTGCTTATAACAATGGATATCATGCATCCTTGCGGATGAGTCCATTCGAAGTACTTTACGGCCGAAAATGTCGTACGCCATCCAGTTGGGGTGGACCGGAAGACAGACTCATGCTGGGTCCTGAAATGTTGGAGGAGATGGAAGCTATGGTCAAGAGAGTCCGGGCTAATTTAAAAATAACTCAGGACAGACAAAAAAAATTTGCAGATCGGAAAAGAACCTTTAAAGAGTACCAGGTGGGTGAACATGTATATGTCAGAATCTGGGCAAGGAGAAGTACTCTACAATGGAACGCTTGTGCCAAATTGGCACCCCGCTTTTGTGGGCCCTTCCAGATTTTAGCACAAGTGGGGCCGGTAGCTTATCAGCTAGCCCTACCTAGCCATATCCGGGTCCATAATGTTTTCCATGTATCCGTTTTAAAGAAATATGTTTATGACCCTAGACACATAATAAGTTGGCAGGACATTCAGGTAAGAAGATGATGTAAGATAAACAAAATCGAAATGGAATGTTAGGAAATTGCTAATCTAAATATTATGTGTTTCAGGTGGAACCGGAAGGAGAGTTCCTGGTCGAGCCAGTGAACATACTAGATCGGAGAAGGGTCGAGCTGCGGAAAAAGGTCATCAACCAGGTTAAAGTGCAATGGCAGCACTTTGGGCCAGATGAGGCCACCTGGGAGGATGAGCAAAGTATGAAAGAAGCTTATCCCGGATTGTTTCTGGGTGAACAACAACATGGGGATGATGTTGAACTTCAGAAGGGGGAGATGTAATGCTCCTAGTAAAGCGATAATGTTAAGTAAGACAGTAAATTTAATTGTGAACTAAAGTTCTGTTTGGTAAAATCATAATAACTATGTTGCTATTGTTGTTAATTATTATGATAATTAATTGTGCTACTACTGTTTAATTAAGTATGTGATTAATTGTTGTTAGTAGCTATTGAGGTAGTTGAAACAAGAGAAAAACCTAACTACCTTCATGTGACGGTTGAGACCCCAGAGGAAAAGGGGGAAAAGAGGAATGCCAAGTCTGGTAAAGATCAGATGGCAGTAGAACTGAGATATGCTATGTCTAGTAGAGATCAGATGGCATGTGCTTGGAAGTGAGAGGCTTCCTGAACTGCTACGTCTAGTTAGGACCAGATAGCGTGACTCTGGTATAACCAGAGGGTTGCAGACAGTGAAGATCTGCAGAAGTGCTTGGGGGTGGAAGATCGAGGAGGATCTTCCTAAGGTCGGGAGGTTGACAAGCGCTACGAAGAGGTTTTCTTTTGCTCAGGTACTGCTTGCTAAAGTACTAAAGAATCTGTTTATAATCTGTGGAATTATTTAAGGTCTTTGATAGGCAGGTAAAGGTAATGGGAAAAATGATTTGACCATTTTTAAGAATTAGTCTCTGCGCAACTGGCAGAGATGGAATTAGATCTTTCAATCAAAAGAAAAACAGCGAATCAATGCCAAAATAAAACCTCTGTAGCATAAGCGGTAAAGAAATAAAACAGGAAAAACAATTATTTTGTAAGCCATCTACTGTAGCCTAGGTAGCAGTTAATCAAGAGAATTCAACACTGTGCATAATCATTGAGTTTACTTCTCGAACCGAGAACAACGATAAAGTACCCAGAAATACCCAGACTTACTACCAAGAAAATACAAGCCGTTCGAATCAACTGTGGAACAATGTATATATTCTAGAGCAATAATCCATTACCAAGTATACAACTGCAACGTTTAATAGAATATTTAAGTATGCAGAGAGAAAACAATAACGGAAATACTCTTGTTCTCGAGGAACAGAGGAGGGGTCGTGCCCACCATGCACATGTACTAAACGATAACAGGTGTTCCTAAGCCGGAAAAGAATCACCGAAGCTATGTTTGAATCATTCATAGCCAGCAAGGGCTTTCATTGCCAGACCGGCGTCACAAGACAAACTAACAGTAGAAGCGAACATACATTGAAAACGAACAAGGATACATGCTTAAAATTTATATTCATAATAAAAGTCACAGAGAGGGCAAGTACGCCCAATATACACTGAGTAAAAGTATTGGAACCCAGGTAAAGGTTTCCATATGGACCAGTAATATTTCTTTAAACAAAAACTAAATTCGAAACAGTATCATAGAGGAAAGAAAAACCCAGTTAATCAACCGGTAACATTCGTCCGTCTTCAATGACTAACAGTCCATAATATTGAAACAAATTATACAACACATGTCGGGCATACAGCGCCTCTCAACTGAGGTTCCCGCCTGAATGCAGCCGAAGAGACCAAATAAATTACAAACAACAAAATGTGAGAAAAACGTAAATTTCCTCATGGAAGGAAACCCCTGTACATGGTGAAGGGATTCCGATGCATAAGCAAACCCTGATTTCCTGCCAAAACGGACAGCGGCTCAGTCCGTGACCATGCAAAAGCCCTACGAGCCTTACAGTAGATGCATAAATTCTTACCTGGCATGGGATGGCGGAGAAGTGGGGTAGACTCTTCGACGCCGTTGGCTTTAGCAACCGAACCCTTCACCTGGAAAACACCATCGTAACCAGAATTGTGAGTTTCAAAAACCCGCGGAAGAATATGAATACAAAGACTAAAAGAATCGTAACCATAACCTGAACTGTGAAATTTAAAAGCCTGCGGAGAACATGAGCACAAAACGAAAAAAAATGGTAACCATGAATAATAGGAAATCCGTTACCTTAACTGGTGTTGGAAGGCAGAGATTTCCTGCTGCGTACTAGACCACCTGGAGGGAAGGAGTGCTGAGTAAGGCGGAGCGCCATAGAGCTGTGAGCGATAGGAGGTCACTCATCAATGAAACGAACTAAAGGATTAACCACGCATAAGACCATTAAATCACCCACTGCCTCATGGCTCGACGACAGCCCTTGATTTGGGCGGGTTCGTCTCCACTGTAGGATCAATCCTAATTAAACCGGGAAAACAGCTGCCAAATTGTAAGTTCGAGGAATGTCAGTCCGCATGAGTCCTGGAGCATTGAGCACACGGAGGGCACATGGTACCTGCTGGCCGGCCGTTCATCGTGCCAGATGGATGATGTGGAGCAGGCCAGTTGGGGCAAGCATCAGAGCCGGACGTGACTCACGGCATCAATTAAACTCGGCGATATAAACCAGTGCGCAAATAGAAATTGCCATAAAATCATTCATACCTGAAGTACCCGCTCATATAACTTTTGTACATACAAATGTAATGTCAACCGCATGATTAACCCAAGACAGAGCAAGAGTCAACTATTGTTTATTCGCCATTGTATCATGGTTATGTATAGTGGTTAGTACAGCGAATCTCATTTCAATTCTTGTATGAGTGGGTATGGGTATAAAGATATTTAAGTATTCCTTATTACATTGTTTGACAGTAATGATATATATATATATATATATATATATATATATATATATATATATATATATATATATATATATATAACGTTATTGCATTCGAAGGACTAATAAACATGTATACATATTTATACTATGGTAAAAAAAAAAAAATTATTTTTGTATTGGTGTGTGACATATATAAAACGATATAAGTGTTGATGCATACAATAACCAAAGTTTCGATGTTTAAATTTTTGGAACTTAATTATTATTGTTCATGTGTGACTTTTTGGTGGCATAAACGTACATATCTTCTGTTTCATGACCATATATGAATCCAATACTTCTTATTTTCAAACTCAACATCACCAAAATTTATTTAATTTTATAAAAGTTTTATTTGGAATTCGATTTATTTACAAAATAACAAAATATCTTGAAAAAGAATAACAAAATATTGTTTACTATTATTATGCTAATAACTATTATTTCACAAATTTAAAAAAGAGCAATTACAACATGTTTTCAAAAACATCAACCTACATCCCTACTTCTTATTTTCAAACTCAACATCACCAAAATTTATTTAATTTTATAAAAGTTTTATTTGGAATTCAATTTATTTACAAATTAACAAAATATCTTAAAAAGGAATAACAAAATATTGTTTACTATTATTACGCTAATAACTATTATTTCACAAATTTAAAAAAGAGCAATTACAACATGTTTTCAAAAACATCAACTACATCCCTACAAAAACAAATTATTTACCAAACCACCAAAACTCAAATCTTTTTTCATTATTATATATAAAAGTTACAATAAAAAAATATTAATCCAAATATTAATGCAAGACACCCATATCAATAACTTTAACATTTAACAATGTTGAGGATTATATATTGGTAAGAGAAAAAATTATATATATATATAGTTCTACTTCGAATCAATAAGATTTTTTTGAGATCATGATAAGACTAATTTGACAATATATTGAAATAGAGTTTACAACCAAATGTCTCATAGTTTGAGATGTGTCATCAACTATATTTTCTAGATTGGAAAGAGTCGAAGTAAAAAGAATATTAAGAAGTAAAAGATACAACCGAGTTTCAGAATGAGTAGCTTGTAACCAAAAGTTTAGGTAACTTCCTAATTTTCAAATTTACAAGGAGTTATATGAAAGGCTTCAAATTATTTTGCATTATAGTACAATTTTCAATGCATTTATGTATTAAAAATTAGGACAGCAATTTCAATATAAGTGCAAGCTTGATTTCTAAATTTTGTTCTACTCGAAGAGGTCTCGAACAAAATCCAATACTAAAAATTGATAACTATTTATACAAACTAACACAAAGAACCGAAAAATAATTGCATTAACAAAAGTTCCGAACACTAGTGATCAAATTGTATTATTAATTACATTCAGTTTTAGGTAATATGATTATAATTTACTTAGATATAGTTTAATTTCAGTTTTAAATATGGTTTACTTATTACATTAATTTTATTTTAATTACTTTTAATTTTAATTTTATTTTTCCTACATAATTTTTATAAAAATTTAGTTTGGTTTTACTTCATAATTTTATTTTAATTATTGATTAATATATGATTGGATTTTATTATTAATTCCATTCAGTTTTACACAATATGAGTATAATTTACTTAAATATAGATTTATTTTAGTTTTAAATATAGTTTACTTATTACATTAGTTTTATTTTAATTACATTTAATTTTATTTTTATTCTTTGTTAAGTTTAGTTTCACTTTATAACTTTATTTTAATTCTTGATTAATATATTTTCTTATTATTACATTTTACTTTATAGTTTGGTTTGAATGATTTATTCTTTACCTCATTTTTTTAGTTTGGTTGTATTTTTATATTTATCTTTTTATTTTTTTGTTTGGTTGTATTTTTAATTTCATTTAGTTTTAGGCCATAGAATTATAATTTAGACTTCAGTTGTTTTAGTCTAGTTTTAAATGTGATTTAAATATTACTTTTATTTTATTTTAATTTCTTTTAAATTTTCAGTTAAGTTTTATTAATTTAGGTTTGACAATAATTTAGTTTATTCTATTTTTAGTTAATATACTTTCATATTATTAATTTTTAGTTTGTAGTTTAGTTTGAATTGTTATTTTTTTTTTACTTTGGTTGTTGTTGAAAATGCAACAAGAAAATCTTCATTTAATTTTCCCTTGAAATAATTCAAGAGAAAAGTTTTAATTTCACATTACAAGACAACTTGTAAGAGTTAACTAAGTTAATTTCACTTAGTTAACTCAATTAATTCGAGTTGAGTGTCTAACTTGAGTCATGTAGAGTTCCTCTTACTTTTTAGGAGCCCTAGTTGAGTTTATTTTGAGTTGTAATTAATTAATTCAATTTAACCGAGTTAAAGTCAATTAAACTAGTTCCAATTGTTGGAGGAACTAGTAGGAGGTCTAGCAGTGGGGTGTGGCTTCAATATTCAACCAGTTAACTGATAATTCAGCCATAAATAACTCATGCATGTGTGATCTATGAGTTACCGAGCAGCTTCAATGTTCAACAAGTTAATTGATAATTCATCCATAAATAAATCATGCACATGTGATCTACGAGTTACATAGTCGATATTGGAGTTCAAGGGTAGTATACTATCAGTTGTATAATGACCCAAATTGTACAAGCGGTGCATGCAGTCAGAAGGACTAATGAGGAATTTCCTTAATTAATAGGGGATCATTCCCAAGGAAATAGGGACTTGGGCAACCATAAAATTGTTTAAGTACTGGCCAAGGCTTTTGATGTGGCAATTTTCACCTCTTCCTACAATGTCCACTTCCTCACACCTCTCCAACAATTCACACAAATTGTTCCACTTCAATGAGTTTATGCAAACTCAAAATAACATTTTCATTCAAACTTAAAGAAGATAACAGAACACAATCTAATATAAGGAGTCATACACAAAGCCCTTAGCAAATTTGCATTTCCATAAACAAATAAAAGGTGTACATGCATAACTTCACAACCATAACTTTCTCTCCTGGCCTCATTATGAATTAATTTGGCCATTAGTTCTCATTGCCCGCAGGCTTACAAATAAATATAATTAAGAAATACAATATACTTTATAAATCCTAAAAAAACTCCATAAATCATCAATAAATCACTCTGTAAATTAGTTTTTCCTAAATCCTAAAATCGCTGCTTGATTTATTCTAGAAATCTCTCATGATTTATTCCCTAAACCTTTCATGATTTATTCACTAAATATCTCATGATTTTCAAGGTAAATTATTTTTTTCCTTATGGAAAAAATCTTAGCTATCCATAACTTTTCTAAAACTAATCCTATCGTAACAACCACATGTTTCTAAAACTTTTCGAAATCTTAGAGATTTTCCAGCTCATATGAGTTATCATACAATCATAGGGAAATACATTTAAATAATTAATACAACTAGCTAGGGAACCAATTCCCTTGGTGAATAAAAAGAGATCTACTATAGTCAAAATATATTTTGATTTGGATGTTTGGATGCTCCTGCATGAGACTCCCAAGGTGAAAAACAATCATTGTCTCTTGACCATATATTGATGAAGAAAATCTTCCTGGATCCCAAATTTTTTTTTGCAGTTCTTCCTTTTCCTTCTCATGTTGATGTTTCCTTATTGTCATATTATTCACTCTTCCATGCTTCCAAAAATTATGTTGTAATTCTCCTCCTCTTCTCGCTATTCCATCATCAAACCTCTGCTATCTTCTTTATTTCCTACAACATACCTCATCTGGGATATTGTAATCATCAGCCTCATTATCTCCTCAATCTCTATGTCAATATTATCCTCTAGCTGGCACAAGTCACCCATTCCTTGTTAGAATTTGTTGTTTTCTTCCACTAGATTACCAGGATACCAATTGTCTAAAGTTTCTTCCATCATTCTCTACATTTTCTGTTGAAACTCATCATCATTATTTTCCCCTTGTTGCTGCATTATTTCCATGGGAAACTCATTCTTATCATTTCTTGGACTGTTGCAATTCAATATACTCTATGTCATCAAATTGTTCAACCAATCTTCTAAAACCTTCAATTTTGCAACAATAAATTGCATGTCCACTCCTTTCCAACTTTGCATAGTCTCTTCCAATGGGTTTTCTACTTCATAATTTGATGTATCTCTAAGAAAACTATTTTCTCTCTGCACATCCTCATCCTTTTCGAAACTTCAATTACTTTCACACATTGTATCTACACATCTTCACTCCTTATTGGTTAGATATGACAATCCCATATCCTCCATTGAAATGATAGAATCATGAGCTTCCATTTATTCATTCTATGTAGACATAAACATTCATTAGTTTTAAAAACATGAGACCTTGAATTGACTTTTGGTACTTCCAACTCTCTTTACTCACTTTATCCAATAATCCTTAACCAATCTATGACCAAATGCCTCATCCATCTTCCTTCATTTCATGCATGCAACTTCTTAACTGGTCATTGGACACTTTTTCAAACATAAAGTCCATTCCTCAATTCTTTCATCACTTTTTACAGCAACTATTTTGTTTTCTCTTGTAGATGGTTATTTATTTTTTTGAGCTCTTCCTTTATGTCACTTATCTCCTTCTCCCTTCCTCATCACTCATTTCCTTCTTTCCAACTGTCTCATCCTCCAACCTTCTTTGACCGTTATTTTTCTCTGAACCCATAAAATGAATGCTAATAACCATAGTTTCCTTCTTATTCTTTTCCTGTGAACACTCCTTGTTCACTTGTAAACTGCAACCAAGACTTTGCCTCATAGAAAATTTTGTACCTATTACCAATACCTCACCAAGAATTCTCCATATCTTTGCCTTTTGGTATTTCGATTTCTTCTCGGGAACCTTCTCTTGGAAATTCTACCCACATTCATTGTGGACCTCCCCTCTGACAACTTCTACCCAACTGCTACTTGTTGGAAGTCCTCCTTCTTCTGGTTGCAATCCTCAATTCCAAATAATGTACCAGCTCTAATACCACTTAATGCAGCAATAATTCACCTCGTCCTACAATTTTCACTTCCACACACCTCTCCAACAACTCACACAAATTTTTCCACTTCAATGAGTTCATGCACACTAAAATTAAAGTTTTCATGCAAACTTAAAGAATATAACATAACACAATATAACACAAGGAGTCATACACAAAGTCCTTGGAAAATATGCATTTCCATAAACAAAGAAAAGTCGTACATGCATAACCTCACAATCATAAATTTCTCTCATAGTCTGATTCCGCATTCATTTGACTATTAGTTCTTATTACCTGTAGGCTTACAAATAAATAGAATTAGGAAATACAATATATTTTCTAAATCCTAAAAGCACTCCATAAATCACCCATAAATCAACTTTTCCTAAATCCTAAAATCCTTATAATTTATTCCCTAAATATTTTATCATTTATTCTCTAAATCTCTCAAGTTTTTCAAGGTATATTAGTTTTTTCCTTGTGGAAAAAATCTTAGCTATCCATAACATTTCTAAAACTAATCCTATCCTAACAACCACACTTTTATATAGCTTTTGTAATTCTGAGAGATTTTCCAGCTCATATGAGTTTTCATAAAATCATAGTGAAATACATTTAAATAATTAATACAATTGGTTAGGGAACTAATTCCCTCGGTAAATAAAAAAACCTCTACTCTAGTTAAAATGTATTTTGACTTGTAATTTTGGATGCTCCCGCATCATCTTGTCTACAAAGAAGTAATACAAATAGAGATAATGCAGAGGTTACTTGAGCTTGAGCAAAACATTGTAATCTTCTCATATTTTTCTAACTAATGCAATATAGATAGAAAGGGGTTTTAGCTATGGCTTTCCCCGGTAAATCAATGAGTAATGTGTTGGTTGAATTATTTCTCTCATATGCTTCATGACTTCGTGATTCTTAATTGTTTCTGAAATTGGTAGAGTAGATTCAATTCTATTTTTTTAGTAACTACAATTGCCGGTTTGAATTTACAAGGAATTTCTACATGGCATCAGACCACGAATCACAATTGAAGAGAAGATTTTGAGTTTGTCTTTGCAGGTAAATAGAATTTGCAGGATCATTCTTCAAAGCCAGTAGGATGTCATTCTATGGATTGAGAGTCGAGTATGCCCTTGAGGGTAGCTAGAATTATATTTCTTGGAATGATAGAATAGAGGAAGTGTTGAAAGATAATGAGCTGAAGGAATTCATAAACAATTATATTCCTAACCTCCAACAACCAATGCTCAAGATATGGAAGAATGGAATAAATGGTGAGGAGGATCATACTAGAAGGAGTTCAAGATCATATTGTCTCAAATATCTACATGAAGGATACCCCATATACAATTTGTAAATCCTTCATAGACTTGTTTCAAAACAACAATGGCCATAGGAAGCTGGCACTAAAGGAAAAGCTTCATAAAATCAAGATGGAGAAGGAAAAAACAAAAACACAATACCTGAGCAGGTTCACCCAATGTTAAGATGAACTTCGAAGTGTTGGTATTACAGTTTTTGAAGATGATCTGGAACGTGTAGAACTTCTAGTCCTTCCCAAGAGATGGCACAACTACCAGGATTCGGTAAATACGAGGGAGAAGCTACCAAATTGGGAGTGATTGTGGTCTTACTTGGTGCAAGAAGAAATAAGGCGAAAAACCATAGGTGGATCCTCATCCAAGCATAAGAACGTGGAGAATCGTGCCTTTCCTGGAAAGACAAAGAAATGGAAAGGGAGGAAGTCCCAATCCAAAGGGAATCTGGTCAGGCAAGCAATAAGAATGACTTGTCCAACATTAAATGTTTTCACTCTCATGAGCTGGGCACTATGGCACGAAGTTCTTGCACAAGAAGGCTAGCAAGAAGCCCTCAGGAGGAACGATAGGTGAAGCTCTATCTTCACAATTCGAGTTGGCTTTCACCCTCATTTCATGCATGGTGACATCAATGGTGGGTAGTGTGTGGTGTCTGGATAGTGGAGCATCATTCCATATGATGGGAAACAAAGAATTTTTCAATGACTTGGAGAAGAACGACCTTGAGATGCACATCAAGATGGGAGATGATGGAAGGTATAGTGCAACCAGTATTGGTACAGTTACTTTTTAGAGAGAGTTTGGTTCTCCTCTCACATTAAAATATTTCATATATGTTCTCGGTCTGAAGAATAATTTAGTTTCAGTTGTTATGTTGGAAGATTGTGCCCATGATGTGATATTTAGCAAAGGAAATTCTTTCCTTATACATATTACCATGAGACAATTGAATCATTTTGGGGTTCAGGTGAACAAAATCTACAAATTTGATGTGGAAGATTGTGTTTCCTTGAGCATGAAAGTAGAGAGGGTGCAGAGCTGAGTCATCGTTGAATTATTTCCTACAAGATTGGATCATTTGCACCATGGAGCTTTGAATATCATGCAGCATATTTCTATAGGACATGCCAAGGATGCACTGGAGCAATAAGATACATGCAAAGGGTGTACATTGGGGAAGTACACCAAATCCACTTTTCATGATAAGTACATTCGAGCATAAATGATCCTTGAAAGACTTCACTCAGATATGTGTGGATTGTTCTCGATGTCCTCTACGGCCAAGCACAACTATTATATTATATTTGTAGATGATTTGCCATGTAAGTGATGGATTTTATTCATGTAGAAGAAAGACCAAACATTCTCCAAACTTTGTGAATTTAAAGAAATTTTTGAGAAATACACTAGCACAAAAGTCAAGGCTCTCACGAGAAATAACAGTGGTGAATATGTGTCGAATGAGTTCAAGAAATTTTGTGCATAAGAAGGCATTCGAAGAGAGTTAATAGCATGCCATTTCCCACAACAAAATATGGTGGTTAAGAGGAAGAACCAAATTCTTACGGGAGTTGCATGGGCGATGTTACACGATCAGGGCCTATGGTTGTACTTTTGGGATGAAGCATGCAACATAGTTGTGTATGTACAAAACATGAGTCCTCATTAGATTGTTGAGATGAGTAGACCAGAAGAAAATATATGTGTCACAATTCAGGATCCTTGTTTCATTAGTTTAGTCTCATGTTACTAAGGATGCAAGGAAAAAGCTAGAGTCAACAATCGCGTTTGGCATATTTGTGGGGTACAGTGATACACCTCAAAACTATTGGGTGTACCTTCCATCTCATAGGATGACAGTTGTTTGTAGATATGTGAAGTTTGATGAAGAGAATACCATGATATTTTCCCTTGAGAGGGAGATTCAATTACATGAAAATTAAGATAATTTATCTCCAAAGGAAGAACCTTGGGATGATGTGGAGCAGCCACAAGCATAGGATCAGCGAGTGGAAGAACCCACGCATGTAGATACATCTAGAGATGGATTGAAGCGCACTAGGGAAGATGGAATATAATTGCATGATGCTATAGAGAATGTGGGAGAACCCACATCATAGCAAAGGTAGAGGAGGTCACCATATTAGTACACTAGGTACATGGATATGATGTGTGAACTATTCAAGACAGAACCATCCTCATCCAATGAAGCAGTATAGAATCCAATATGGGTTGATGTCATGGTAGAGAAATATGATTCCATAGTCAGAAAAAATGTTTGGGAAGTTGTCCCAAGGCTAGAGAACAAGTCAGTGGTAGGTTCCAGGTGGATCTACAAAGTGAAGAAAGTAGCATATGGAAGCATCGAGAAACAAAAGGGACGATTTGTAGCCATGAGTTTCTCTTAGGTGGAAGGAATTGATTATGTGGAGACATCTTCTCCATTAGCAATGTACTATTCAATAAGATCAATTCTAGCACTTGTAGCACAGATGGGATGGAAGACACATTAGATGAATGTGAAGAAAACATTCCTCAATTTCTTGATTGAGGAGGAGGTGTACATTGAGAAGTCAGAAGGATTTGAGACCTTCAACAGAGATTCATGTGTGAAAAATCAAGTGAGCAATGTATGCATTGAAACAAGCACCCTGTGCTTGGTGCACCAGGATCGACAATTATTTCACCAGGTTGGACTTCACCAAAAGTGAAGAAGATACAAACCTGTACCATATTTTGGTTTAAGGTAAATTATTGATTATAGTATTATATGTCGATGATTCAATTCTAACAAGTGATGAGAAGCCTGTCAAATCCTGCAAAGAAGATCTTGTAAGAGAATTTGAGATGAAGAACCTGGGGCTCATGCATTATTTCCTTCATATGAAAGTATGACAAGGAGATGGGGAACTGTTTGTCTCTCGGGTCAAGTATCCCAATGAGATATTGAAGAAGTTCCACATGGGAAGTAGCAAACCCATTGAGACTCCTCTAACAGGAAATTGGATGAAGGAAGATTTGTAGAAAATCCTATAGATTCACAAGCTCATGCAATCTACTAAAGAACAGGACAAGAATCTACTTTCATTCAGCGGAAGCTAATAGATCGATGAAAATAATAATTGACAAGAGGAATATAATCAAGTTAAACATAACACAATAAATATATGGGGAAATCCATAGCTCCAAACCCCACTATATGTATTGCATATATCATAAATTGAAGATGATAATACAATTCTTGTTCTCAGAAGAACAATCCCAGCACTTAGTATAATCAATCCTCAACTCATAAGAAAATTTTTGGCCAATGCGTAGCCAATTCTGCAGCTCTATAAGCCCCTATTTCATTGCGCAATTCCTACGGTTGATTAGCCCATATTAATGGGAAACCAATGCATATAAAACTATGCAATCCCTTCTAGGTTCAGTTCATGATTGCATGCATGATATATGCAAATCAATAAATCATACAACTGATAGTACATTTTCCCTGCACTCTAGTCTCAACTGGTTCTTTCTTAGAATCGACATGCATGAGTTTCTGATGAGGGAATATTCAATTAACTAGAGTAACACTAGTTAATGCATTAGTGCACCAAGTGACTATTAACTCACTATTAGTTCATCAAATATTTTGGAACTAATTTAATTAAACTTAACTCAGTAAACTAAGTTATCTAATTAAAACTCAGAATTAACTCATACTGTACCCTTATAATATAGGGAGAACATATACATGACTTCAGAAAGACTTCCAACTTGAAACTCCTAAGCTAGTTAAGTTAATTAAACTTAATTAACTATTTACAAGCTACTATGAGAATAGAATTCAATTTTAATTCTCAGTTTAATTCAAGGAAAAACTAAACTTGAATTTCTTGTTTCCATTTCTCAACACTCCCTCTTAACAAGAAAGAGATTATCAGCTACCCCAATCTTGTCTCTGTGAAACTCGAATTTACATCTTGACAATGCCTTTGTCAAAATGTTAGCATCTTTCTCCTCCATGGGAATGTGCTCTCACAACTCAATCCGCCTCAATATATAATCTCTAAGATGATTATATTGTATATCAATATGATTGGACCGATCATGAAAAAATAGGTTTTCACAGAGTTTGTTACAAGTATGATTATCCCAGTAAATCACAGTTGGATCCATCTGCTGACCAAACAAACCAACCAAGATCTTCCTCATCCAAATGGCCTCACATGTTTCCTGACTTGCAACGATGTACTTTTCCTCTACCGAACTCAATGCAATAGATCTCTATTTCATGTTGTACCAAGAAACTGTCATTGACCCAATATTGAAGATCCCCCCTGATGTTCTCTTCCTGTCAGATGGACTCCCTTCCGAATCTGCATTGGTGAAGCCTTGAAGATTCACCCCCTTTATCCGATTGTACCATAATCCATAATGAGAAGTGCCCCTAAGGTATTTCAACACATGCTTTGTCACCTTCCAATATATCTTGATAGGCCTAACCATCACTTTACTAAGATGGTTAACTTCATAGCACATATTCAGTCCTTTGTTCGCCAAGTACATAAGTTAACCCACAAGATGCCTATAAAAGGTATCTTCCACTACTTCCCCTGAAGTAGCAGCCTCCTTCCTCTAGTTACCTACTAGAGGAGTCTCCATGGGTTTGTTACTCTCCATGCGTAATCTCATGAGTATCTCATTGGCACCTAGGACACAAACAACTCCCCATCTCCCTGCCATACCTCCATCCCAAGAAAGTAATGCATGAGCCCCATGTCCTTCATCTCAAACTCTCTTGCAAGGTCCTCCTTGCAATATTTGATCAGTTGATTATCACCTATCAGTATGAGATGATCAACATAAAGTACAATGATCAATAGTTTATCTTTCACCACTATGTGGTACAAGTTTGCATCCACTTCACTCTTCATAAGGCCCAACCTGGTGAAGTAGCTATCTATGTTGGTGTACCAAGCACAAGGTGCTTGCTTTGGTTCATACAACGCTCTCTTGACTCGACACGCATGCAACTCAAGGTAAAATGTTTTAAGACATTCAGGCTTCTCTATGTACACCTCTTCCTCATTCATGGAATCAAGGAAGGTTGTCTTCACATCCATCTAATGTATCTTCCAACCTATATGTGCTGATAGTTCCAATATAGATCTGATTGACGATTACCTTGCAACAGGAGCAAAGGTCTCATCATAGTAAATCCCCTCTACCTCTGAAAAGTGATGGGACAAAAATATAGCCTTAAGCTTCTCCACGCTACCATCTACAGCTTCCTCTACCTTGTAAATCCGACGGTAGCTCATCACTAACTTGTCCTTCGGTCTCGAGACCACATCCCCAACACTATTACAAACTATGAAGTCATACTCCTCCACCATGGCATCAACCCAAACCGAATGTTGGACTGCTTCCTTAAAGGAAGATGGCTCTGTCCCAACACATTTCCCAATAAGAGCCATGTATCCATTGTACCTTTTAGGTGACCTCCTCTGCCTACACTGAGAAGTGGGTGCTCCCACATTTTCCTGTGCATCATCCAACAATCTATTAGCCTCTATGGTGCCGCTTTCTTCCCTATCTGGAAGACATTGCCTGAGCGGATGTCTCTGCTCCTGGATCCTCTCCATGTGGCTTCTCCACATCAATTTGAGGCTCCTCAACCTTAGGAGCTAAAATCTTCACATCGACATGTAGCTCAAGCTCCCTCTCAAGGGAAACTCACATGTCCTTCTCCTCATCGAATCTAACATCCGTTCAAACCACTTTCATCTGCTTGGTCGACAAGTACAACCAATAGTTGTGAGGTGTATCTGATTACCCCACAAATATACCCAACTCTGTTTTCAACTCAAGCTTCTCCTATGCATCTTTTGTCACATGGAAATATACAGATGACCCAAAAATCGCGAAGTGACCATCATCTGGACTCTTACCAAAATAAGCCTCTTCTAGTGTCTTTATCTCAAGTATCCGATGTGGCCTATGGTTCTAAACATAAACCGTTGTGTTGGATGCCTCTACCCACAAGTGTAGTGGTAGGCCCTGATCATGGAACATTTCCCTTGTTGACCCTACTATGCTTCTATTCTTCCTCTCGACCACCCCATTTGGTTGAGGGTTATGGGGTGCCGTCAACTCTTGTTTAATCCCTTTCGCTGCACAGAAGTTATTAAACTCGTTTGAGACATACTCACCACTATTATCACTCTGTAGATATTTAACCTTCTTCCCCGACTCTTTCTCCACCAATTCTTTAAACTCACAAAACTTTGTGAAAGTTTGATCCTTTTTCTGCATGAAAAATATCCAACATTTAGGAGAATAGTCAACAAATATAACATAATACCTATGTTTGGTTGTGGATGATGTGGAGAATGGTACACACACATCTGGATGGACTCTCTCTAGAATAGCCTCTACTCAATATTCTCTGTCATGAAAGGAATACTTGGTGTATTTTCCCAAAGTACACCCCTTGCATGTAAAAACTTGCTCAAGCGTACCTTTGGGAAGACTGGTAGAGATTTCTTGCAATATCTTGAAAGCTCCATGATGAAAGTGGCCCAATCTCCTATGAAACAACTCATAAACGTCTCATCTATGCACCCTTTATGATTTTGTGCTCAAAGCAACACACTCCTATACCTCCAAATTATAGATATATTTCACCCGAATCCCTATCTTCTCTACCTAGAACCCAAGGTTATGTGCTGAAGGAGCACCTTTCCTTTCAAGAAGCTCACATCATAGCCCCTATCCTCAAGCAAGGAAATGGATACTAAGTTCTTCTTCAGCCTGGGCACATACATAACATCTTCAAGGTGAGTGGAGCCCCATGATCCCTCTAAAAAGTAATAGTGCCCAATCCAGTAACACTATACTTCCCATCGTCACCCATCGTGATATACATCTAGAGATCTTTCTCCTCCGGGTCACTGAATAACTCTTTGTCACCAGTCATGTGGAATGAAGCTCCACTCTCTATGTACCATACACTTCCCATCAAAGATGACACCATGCATGCAATGAGGGAAAATTCCTATTCGAATTGAGAGGGAAAAGCCTCACCCGCCTCTCCTCCTCAAGACTTCTTCTTGGACTTCTTGAGTGGTCAATTTGTAGCAAAATGGGCCAACTCATGACAATGAAAGCACTTAACTTTTGTCATTTCTTTCTTCTTACCTCCATGATAAAAATCTGATTTGGAATGGGAAGCTTTCCGTTTCCATTTCTTCACCTTAATCACTAAGGCACAATTCTCTTCATCATCAGTCTTTGATGAAGAGCCATCCCTGGTGTTCCTCCTGCATCAAATCTGACCACAATATTTCCCAATTTGGTAGCTTCTCCCAACCATTGATAGATTCCTGATAACTATGACAACTCTTTGGGAGTCCTAGAAGAGCAAGACTCACCATAACTTCCTCGGAAACCGTGATTCCAACACTTCAAAGTTCATCACGACATTGAGTGAAATTGGTCAAGTATTTGGAAATAGTCTCGCCTTTCTCCATTTTGATTTTTCAAAGTTTGTCCTTCAGTGCCAATTTCCTTTGGTCACTATTGTTCTGATACAATTCTATTAATGTTTTCCACATAGCATATGGAGTTTCCTTGCCATGGAGAATCAAGACAATGTGGTCTCAAACTCCCTCAAGGATTATCTTCCTTGCCTTCGCCACGCACTTCTTCCATTCAGCCAAATTATGTTCATCTGATGCTACTGGCTTAGGAATTTCTTGATCAATGATTTCCTTCAAGCCATTACCTTCTAGCACAGCCTCCATTCTATCACTGCACGCTATAAAATCTGAGTTGCCTTCAAAGGAATACTTGAGCCGCAAACCATGGAACACCGTCTGTCAATCCTGAAAGTATGTATTGCAAATTTCAATTCCACCTATAACTCAAAAATAAAAACTTCGAAATCTCCTGTAGTATATTGTTCTCAGCTTTGATACCATTTAGAAAATCCTATAGATTCACAAGCTCATGCAATGTACTAAAGCACAAGACACGAATCTATTTCTGCTTCCATTAAGCGGAAGCCAGTAGATCGATGAAAACAATAATCGACAAGAGGAATATAGTCAAAGTACACATAACACAATACATATCTGAGGAAAGCCACAACTCAAAATGCCACTATCGGTATTCCATATATCAAAAATCCAAGATGATAATACAATTTGTTTTCTCACAAGAACAATCCCAACATTCAGTATAATCAATCCTTAGCTCACAAGCAAACTCTTGGCCAACATTTAGTTAATTCTTTAGCTCTCCAAGCCCCTATTTTCGTGCACAATTCCTATGGTTGATTAGCCCATATTAATGGGAAATGAGTGCATCTAAAACTGTGCAATCCCTTCTAGGTTTAGTCCCTGATTGTATGCATGATTTATACAACTCAGTAAATCATACAACTGAGAGTACATCGTCCCTACACTCTAGTCTCAACTGGGTCTTTCTCAAAATTAACATGCATGAGTTTTTGATGAGGGAATCTTTAGTTAACTAGAGTAGCACTAGTTAATGCAATTGTGCACCAACTGACTGTTAGCTCACTATTGGTTCCTCAAACAGTTTAGAACTAATTTAAATGAACTTAACTCAGTAAACTGAGTTATCTAATTACAACTCACAATTAACTCATATTGGACCCCTATAATATAGGGAGAACATATACATGACTTTCGAAAGTCTTCCAACTCGAAATTCCTAAGATAATTAAGTTAATTAAACTTAGTTAACTATTTACAAGTTGCTATGAGAATAGAATTTGATTTCAATTCTCAGTTTAATTCAAGAACAAATTAAACTGGAATTTCTTGTTGCCATTTCTCAACAAGATTCTACTTGAGGTGAATTAGTGGAGTCTACTATTTATAGGGAGCTTGTGGGTTCACTTATGTATTTGGTGAACACATAACCAAACATGTGTTATGCAGTTAACCAACTTAGTCAAAAAATGGTTAAGCCAACCAAATTGTATTGGAAGGAAACCAAACATGTGTTGAGATACCTCAGAATCACCACTCAGTTTGGGCTTCATAGATGCATATTGGGTAGGGAGTCCATAAGATAGGAAGAGAACATCAGGAGGGAATCTTCAGTATTCATCAACAACAGTTTCTTGGTACAGCAGGAACCAGAGATTGACAGGGAAAATTTTAAAGATGGTAAATTATCTTGAATTTTAAAAGCATTGGCAAATCTCATTAGTCTCTAATATGAAAACTATAAAATTTTTATTGATATATTTGTAAAGTTATTCAAATATATAATGATTTTATATTTATTCTCTATATAATATTGGCGATTTTAAGGTAAAATAACTTTATATTGTAAAATTTGGGAGAATCATTTTTAGAAAGAATGGAAATTGGAAAATCTTTTTTTTTGAAAAACCATGGAAAATTAGCCCACCTACGAATATTAGCCCCTAAAATTTTCCATGGATATCAGTTGCACTTAGTTCAACAGAAGCAGAGTACATGGCTGCTAGTCAAGTAACTTGTGAGGCTATTTGGATGAGGAAGTTTTGTGTTCTGTTATTTGGTCAACAAATGGATCCTAGAGTGATTTACTATGACAACTAAATTTGTATCAAACTATTTGAGAATCATTTTCTTCATGATCAATCCACACATATTGACATTCAGTATCACCATCTCAGAGATTGTGTGCAGAGGTGAGTCATGTTGGTAGAGTACATTCCTATAGAGGAACAGGATGTGGATATCTTGACTAAGGCATTGTCGAGAAGAAAATTCAAGTTCCATAGAGGCAAGATTGGGGTATCTGATAATCCCTTTCTTGTTGAGAGGGAGTGTTGAAAATGAAACAAGAAAATCATGATTTAATTTTCCCTTGAATTAAATTAGGAGAAAAATTGTAATTCCACATCTCAAAACAACTTGTAAGAGTTAACTAAGTTGATTTCACTTAGTTGACTCAGTTACTTTTAGTTGAGGGTCTAACTTGAGTCATGTAGAGTGGCTCCTAATTTTTAGAAGCCTTGGTTGAGATTATTTTGAGTTGTAATTAATTAATTTAGTTTAACTAAGTTAAAGTTAATAAGACTAGTTCCAAATGTTGGAGGAACTAGTAGGAGGTCTAGCAGTGGGGTGCAACTTCATTGTTCAACTAGTTAACTGATAATTCAGCCATAAATAACTCATACATGTGTGATCTATGAGTTACCCAATGGAGATTAGAGTTCAAGGGCAGTGTACTATCATTTGTATAATCATACAAACTTTCAGGTGGTGCATGGAGTCAAAGGAAGGCCTATGATGGATTGCACAATTATGGATGAGGAATTTCCCTAATTAATAGGGGCTAATTCCCAAGGAAACAACACAAGGAAAGAGGGACTTGGGAAAATAGAATTTTTTTTAGTATTGGCAACAGCTTGTCTAGGAAGAGGTGAGACAAATAGAGATAGTGCAGAGGTTGCTCGGGCTTGAGAAAAGTATGTTCTCTTCTCATATTTTTCTAAGTAATGGAATATACAGATAGCAGGGGTTTTTCGATGTGCCTTTCCCTAGGAAATAATTATGTAATGTGTTGATTGAATTTTTGCCTTTTATGGTTTTTGATTTCAGGATTTTTAATTGCTTCCATAGTTGGTAGAATAGATTCAAGTCTATTGTTTTAGTAAATTACAATTAGCAGCTTCAATCTACAAAGAATTTCTACAATTCTATTACTAATATCATTTAGTTTTAAGTAATATGATTATAATTTACTGAACTATAGTTTTAGCTTTCTAAGGAGAAAACTATAATTTTAATTCTGTTTTAGTTTCAATTTAGTTTTATTTTGATTAAAATATGTCAACCATGATCCCCAAAAAATTGGGGAATTCTCGGAGTGCCCAAATTTAAAGAATGACATTAGGCACCTGTAAAGAAAGATTAAATAAGAAACAAAAACTTTTAAGCCAATCATATCCTAACAAATTACTTTTTTTAACTAAAATAAAAAATAATTTAATGATTTATAAAGCTAATGTAAAAGATTAGTAATCAACTGATAGATTGATATAGTCCTAACTTAGTAGGGACTCATAATGCTTCAAAATGATTTCCTACCGAATACCAAAATTTTGATGATTTGATGAGATAATGGTGATCTTGTATCTCCCACCTCGGATCATGGGATGTGTGAGCAACAATCACACAATTGTATAGCTAAAAGTACATTTGTCCTTTAGGCTTGATTTAAATCAGTAACCTTATAAGCAGTGGCTTTAACATTATAAGTAGGTAGGATAGGTTTCAATCAGTAACCTTATAAGTAGCGTCCTTAACATTATACTTTGTAGGAATTGTATTTATAAGCCTAGAAAAATGAGAGTACACTCTCTAACCATTTGATTTATCTCCTTGGAAAATTCCAAATGACAGTAAATTCTATAAACATAATATTTTTTTATTTTTTTGGGATTAAAAGAATTATTGGTTTAAATTGATTTTATTCTTCTTTTCAATGTGCAAGAGATTTTGAGTGAAGAAATGAGCTTCGCTAGGGATAGGAGAAAGTACTTAAGCATATGATAGTGTCAAAATGGCATCTTCTGCAATTGGTTTCATACTGGAAGGCTCTGACAGGGGGGAGAGATCCCCTCCTATTGCAATGTAGTAGTAGGTGAAAGCAGTGGAAAAATAGGCTCACTACATGGCCAAGGAGTCGCCGCTAATGAGGGACCTATAATGGGAGCCCAATGACAAGCATGAACCCATGGGCAATGCCTCCCACGTGCAACCAAAAAACATAGATTCGTGATACCCTCCAAAAAAATGGAGAATTACAGCAAGTACATGAAGGATCATGCCCTGATCTGCAAATTTACTATGATTTGGCCATCAGAAAAGGACCTGATCAAGTGGGTCTAACTAAAAGAGAAACCCAAAGGCCATATATATCTTAAGCTTGGAGCTCGAGGGTTTTTTACAGTAATATTTGCCAACCTGGAGTACAAGGAGAGGGTGTTTGAAAATGGACCATACTTTTACTACAATGCAGGGCTTTTTATGAGATATTTGGAGAAATGCTACAATCCAGATCGTCAACAGTTTGTGGCCGCCCCTGTCTGGGTTCACCTCTTTCTCCACCGCTAGATTTCTACAATCCAGAAATTAAAGAAGGGATAGGCAACTCCATTAGAAGATCCGTGAAAGTCGCTAAATTGACCCATCGAGGGAGATACACTTCATATGCCTGCATCTGTGTTTACATGAATATCACTAAACCCCTTCCTGAATTAGTAGAATTATAATACCAAGATGAGATCTGGCAGTAACCTCTAGATTATGGGCACATTTCTTTTTGCTAGAGTCGTTGCCATGAGTATGGCCACTTGTATAAAGCCTGCCCATTGAATCAAACGAAACACGAAGTTGGGTCTCAAGCCAAAGAGTAGACTTCGCTGCAAGAGGATAATGAAGGTTTTCAATAGGTCTCACATAAGAATAGGAATGTAAAATAGAACCAAACATATTCATCATCAAAGCAACGAAATTTGTAGAATCAAAACCGTTTTTGGGTTCTGTAAGAAATGGGGTAAAGTTCCAAAGCCATAGATCAGAAAAAGGAAACGGCACGAGGGAGAGAACAACCAAAACAAATCCTAAGCCAAAATAAAAAACGCAGGCAGAACTCTCGGACAAGGCAGAATAGGAGCAGCCCACGGAACTCAATATCATGGATATTGATACAACAAAGGAGGATTTGAGAACTGAAGAACACTTTTTGAAGAAATTGTTGCATGAATGGAGGAATCTAGATGAGAGTTTCATTTTGGAGGATTAAAAGAAGCTTTATCGAGATACGTTCTAGCAATATCAAGTGAAGCAGAGTTAAAAACCACCAGATTCGCCGGATATCATCAATTCCCAATTGGGAGGCTCACAAGAACCTAGAACTCAAAACAAAGGAGGTAAGAAATGTGGAAGTAAAAATCTTCAAGAATCGATACAAATGGTAGGACATTCATTAGTCAATTATGGAAGGGAGGTACCGCTATCGGCGGTTTTCCACTAGATTAAAAAAGTTTCTCAATGATTGTTATCTCCTGGAATGTGAGGGGCCTCAACAACTAAGGTAAAGAGAGATATTTGTAGGATTGCCAAAAAAGGGAGAAACCCCAAATAATGTTTCTCCAAGAAACTAATGTCACAAGACAAATAATTGAAGAAATGTCGATTGGGATGAATCCTAGGTACAAAGTAATAACTTTATATGCAAGGGGTAGTGCAGGGGGCATTGAAACACTCTGGAGCCCTAGCGAAATCCTATTTAACCATTGGATCAGTATGCCCCATATTTTATCAAGAAGATTCACACATGTTGGGGCTAAAGAGTGGGTATTATTATTAGCAATCTATGGTCCTCATATTCCAGGGGAGAAAGAAGATTTCCTCCAACATTTAGGAAAGCTTCACATAATGAGCGAGGAAAAATTTTGGTTTATTGGGGCAGATTTTAACGTGACAACCTCGTTAGAAGAGAAAAAGGGAGGGATAAGATGGTAGGAGTTAGAAATGGAACTCTTCCAAACTTGGATAGCAGATCTAGAAGTACTAGACATTCCAACCGTTAACGGGATATTCACGTGGAAAAACCGGAGAGGCAGAGACCACCAAGTCCCCTATAGGTTAGATAGATTCCTAGTCTCTAAAGACCCTATCAGTAAGGAAATTTTCTTCGAAGCCTCCATTCTTCCCTATTTGGGATCCAACCATTGGCCAATCCAGCTGGAAATGGACCCTAAGGTTCAAGTTCTGCTGGTTATGAGACACATCCTTTTTGGACAAAGTGAAGGATTGGTGGACCTCTAGTATAGTTCAGGGACATAAATTTATGCACACCTTTCAACTCTTCCTGAAGGATTTGAAGCAGCAGATAAAAAATTGGAATAAACCAGAATTTGGTCACATTCAGAAAGACCAGAAAATCCTACAAGCCCTCATGAAAAAGGTACAACATCAGATGATCAACCAAAGGCGTTCAAGGCCCCTAATAGTAGAAGGACAAATCGTAACTTAGATTGAGGAACGAAGAAAGAAGGGGGAGATACTTTGGAAACAAAAAGCCAGGGTTCAATGGTTATGAGAAGGGGAGAGAAACACTCGTTTCTTTCACAATCCTATGATCCGGCATAGGAAGCACAGCTGTATCTTTTTGTTGCTTGATGTAGAGGGGAACTGGCTGGTAAAACATGAAGACATGGAAAACCTTATAGTTGAACATTTTCATAGCCTCTTGTCAGAACTGACCATTTAAAAGGAATTCATTTGTGGGGAAATGACCTTCCCTTATACCACCAAAAATTTGTGGATGATATAATGTTATTATGTCAAGTCTCCCTTTGGGAATCTAGGGCTCTAAAAGCCATACTGCGTGACTTTATGCACGCTTCTCATACTCACTTCAATAATGGGAAATCCAATATCTTTTTCTTCAACGCCCTGGTTCCTTCCCATTCTTTCTTGGCCAAGATTCTAGGATTTCACATTGGCTTCCTTCCATCCAAATATCTAGGAATTCCCCTAGTGACTAACCCTCTTAGGACCTCCTGTTGGAAATCCCTACTTGAGAAAATCTAATCTCAACTTCAAAACTGGTCTTTCTAATCCCTGAGCATTACTGGGAGGGTGCTTTTACTGAAGGTTGTGCTATAATCGATCCCAATATATCAACTCTCGAGTCTAGATGCTCGTAAAAATGCTTCCTCTCATATGACAACCATCTTCAAAAAAATCCTATGGTAGTGGGCTCAGGAAGAAAAAGAAGGCACTCCTTTCATGGGATTGGTTAAAAAAACCTAAAATGGCTGGGGGGTTAGGTCTTCGGGATTCGTTTATACTAAACCAAGTGATGGGGGAAAAACTCTGGTGGTGATGGATTTAAGGTGGTACTAATATCTGGAAGGTCATCTGGGGCCAGAAATATAACATGCCTTCAACTACAGAGGAAATATGGAGACTCCAGGGAACTCCAAGAGGATCGTCAATTTTGAACTTAGATTATAAGAATAAGGATTTAATTCGCAATCACACATTCTAGGAAATTAGAGATGGGAGGAGAGCTTTGTTCTGGAGAGATTCAAGGCAACAATGGTAAAAACTCTTAAGTAATCAGGATCTAGTAGAGATCTTACTTTTCACTAATAGACCCCACAACTTAACGGTTAATTAGTTTTGGGACTCGCCCCTGGGAATCAATGGAGATAGTGGAAAATAAAACAAGACTGGCACAACCCTCCTAACTCAAACCAATGGGATGTGTGCACTAGAATAATTTCATTGTTAGAAGGACATGAAATTCTTAGGTGGGGCTGTCAAAATAAAGGTATTTTCACCATAAAATAATATTACCAACTAGAAATAGAGGAGCATCTGATCAGAACAATCCACTTTGGAGGAAAATATGGACGGGACAATTTTAGCCGTAAGTAATATATTTCTTGTGGTTAGTGTGTAGTGGTAGGATTCTCACCTAGGACCAATTATAGAAGAGAGGAATCCATGGGCCCTCTTTCTGTAGTATGTGTGCCTCTCAAATAGAAACCATAGAGCATATCTTGAATCTATGCCCCTTTGTAGCCCAACTGTGGCAGAATATAGATACTCATTTTGGTAATCTAGACTAGGATAATACCAATATCTGATCCACCATTGGGAGTTGGAGGAAAGGAATCTCTTCTAGTCTGGTCATAAATCAACATTATTGTCTATCTCTCAACTTTCTTTTATGGGTAGTATGGACGGAAAGGAACATTAGGATTTTCAAGGACCACAAACTATCACACTTCGAAATCTAGAAAGGAGTACTCCAAAATGTAAGAGAATCTATACTTGTAGAGAAATGGCATTCTAATGAATGGAATCTCAACACCCAAGAAGCACAGATACTATCTAGTCTCAACTTATCCCAAAAAATGCGTACACCGTCATCTTGGAAATTAATTTTTTCTCCCAACGAATCTCCTTCTTGCTTCTCATGCCCCCCGGAGGGTTTTCTCGAGCTAAACTATGATGGGGCATCCAAAGGAAACCCTGGGGATGCAACCTTTGGAGGGGTGATCAGGGACTCACAGTGTTGGGTTCTCTTAATATATGCTCTGGGTTGTGGCAATGCAAGTAACATTGGATATCAATTAGATTTTGTTAAACATGGCCTGATAATAGCTAGAAGGGAAGGGCTGAGAAAAATGGTGGTGGAAGGTGACTCTTCTCTAGACATTGACACTATTAAGAAGCTTAACCAAGGGTCCAAGTGGGAAAATATTAGTAAAACATGGAGGAATTCTCACTTGATCCAGGATATCAGTGAACTTATTAAAGATTTCGACTATATCATCCCCTCGCATATCCACCGCACTAGCAAAAAAGCTATGGATTTCTTAGCAAACTCGGGTTGTCTTCACCAGGGAGTGAACATACATAAGCCCCGAATAAGGGAGATAGAGGAAGAAGGAATGGAACAATTGACTTTGATTTTGAACCAAGACTTGGCTCCTAATCAAAACCTCTGATCAAGGTATGAGACAGGTGGAGGCTTGCTTGGACTTGATTGACATGATAAGGCTTTTAATGTTTTGGGATGGTGGGTGGTATCCCCCATGCCCTCACATGTGTATTCACTGTGATAATATGCAGCGTTATAGATCTTGGCAGATCCACAACATTAAAGTTGGTAATCCAAGGCGTCTACAGGTAGTGGGAGTGAAGGTGGAGCTAAAACCACATATCTGGTTTATAAACTTGAGTGCTCAGCTTCTTAGGGATCCTAAGTTTGTTGGTTACACGTTCGCAGCATCGAGAATGCGAAAGAAACACCTAGTTTCTACCTGTCTCTGATCAAGGTTGGCGTATAAAGTTTGGTATTTTATAATGTTATCTTTGTATCCTAGGTGGGGGGTGGTTACTTGGAATAAAATTTGCACCCAGAGGGGAAAGGAAACAATGGCTAAATTAGTAGTTTCTATGACTAGAAATATAGGTCTTCTCGATTATGTGATGTCGATTACTATATTTTTTAGCAATCTTCTTTCTCGCATGGACATGTTACTGGTTTCTGGTTTTTTATCATGATTTTTTCTCTACATATTGATCATTGGGTTTCCTTATTTAAGCTTGAATTGTGGGGGAAAGCCCTGTGGAGAGCAAGGGTTTTAGAAAATGATCAGGGCGAAGTCTCTGAACTCAGGGCTCAGGGGGGTATGGGGGACAAGGTTCTAATTCTCATTATACCTCCCACCTGTGGAGGATTTTTAATTACATCTGCTTATTGGCTCAGGTGGGGGAATTCTGAAGGGACACAACATTGTTTGGCTTTGCATTTATTTTTTCGGACATTCATTAAATTAATGCTTGTTTTTCAGGTGGTTCTTTGTACAAATTATATTCTAGATATTCCTACACTGTCTTTACTTCCGTCCTTTGTATAGTGGGTTGGGTCATGAGCATGGGAAATTGGTAGAAGGGTGAAGAATGGGGTCCCAGCCTTGGCAGACATGGTGAAGTCTCATTCTTGCGGTGGAGCCTCTAGTCGAGGCAAAAGAGGCATAATAAATCATGAAGATAAAGGAAAATAAGTAGATCCATCTTCGGGTTAGACTGAATGGAAGAGGATCACACGGCAGAGGACTAAGCGGTGAGAGATTGCGCCATAGGTGACTGCACAGAAGGGGACTGCATGGCAGGGCATGACACAGAGGGGGACTGCATAGGAAGGGATTGTGTAGAAGAAGACTGTGTGGAAAGGGATTACATGGCAGATGGGCCGAAAAACAAATTTTGAGAATCTTCAGGCCATGGTTAAGGCTTACTGTGAAGGGACCCCAATGTAGGTAAAATAATTGATTGCGAACTAGGAGGCAGAGTCGAAGTCACAAGCTGAGTTTGAACTGCTAGTCGAAGAATGGGGAGAACTCATCATGGACCTTGGGTATACGCGCGACTGTCTCACCTTTTTCAGACAATCCATTCATCTTTACTAGTTAATGAAGTGCATAGTAGCATAACCGCGACCACCATCACAGTGACGCACAGTGAGGCTGAGCCGAGTCTACAAGACATTCCAAACAAGCTCTAGCTTATCCAATGTCAGTTGCTGAATTAGAATGCTCGTTTGGGTTGCATCGAATGGCATATCCCATGCCTATTGTAATCTGAATTACCACGATCAAGTGCTAAAGATCTTGCTCCAGTAGAATCATTAGATGAATAATGGGTTGAAGCTATGACTCTTAATTTTTGCTTATTTTTTATGTTTATGTCGAGTATCATTTATGATTTTAGTTTGATGTTTATTAGTTGGTTTCTAGAATATCAACCTTATAAGGGTTGGCTAAAGAGGCTTAAACTATTTATGTTTTGGATGGCTTATAATGCAATTAGGTGGCCAACGGATGGTTTCCCACTAGGCAAGTTGAGGCCACCGAACATACCATATATTTGTAGCCTACCTATTTATAAATGAATGAATGAAAGATAATGCTAAACTTACCAAAAAAAAATATGCAAGAGGTTTTTTGGGGTTTTCATATGAATTAGGTAATATGATTGTTTAAGAGGTCATGTTATTTGAATTATGTGGTTGCCCAATCCACCGCAATTTTTTCTATGTTGGACGCTTTTGAACCTCCTCCGAGACCTTGTATCATTTACGAAGAAACTATTGATCAATCCTTTTCGTGGTGCTATTTTATATGTTTATGCCAAATACTATTTTAAAATGAAAAGAGGTTTGCGTGCCGAAACCAATAATTTCTCTGAGCTCATGGGTCTTAAGCTACTATTGTCGTTTGTTGCTAGAGAACTGGATATTCATAAAATACAAATTTTAGGTGACTCTAAGATTGTAACAAATCGGTTAACAATAGTGGTAGATGTCATATGTATACACTATACCCTATTATTGAAGAAATATATTTGTTAAAGCAATCTTTTGACTATGTCTCATGCTGCGACATAAATTCTTTCGCTAATGCCCTGTCTAAAGGAGGGGCTGTTGAGGTTATGGTAAAATGACAGATTCTAAATTTGTAGACGATCAGGAGGGAGCTTCATATCATTTGCTCAGTAGGGAGGGAATGTTTCAGGACACCTGAGTTTATATGTCGTCATATTTTTGAGAAGTAAATAGACAGAGATGTCACTCTTTTTTGAACCGTTACATAAATCAGTTTCACTGATTTTTTTGTCTTATAATTTATCTATACTCTGAATATGGGGAAAGTCTATGGGGAAACTCTATATGATGTTTTTTTAGAGGACTGAACCATCTGAGTTTAGCTGAATCACTATCGATTTGGCTGGTGGTGCAGAAATGCACATGCAAAATGTAATTTTCAATTATAATGAAAATTGCAATTTCTTTTTGGTAAAAGAAAAAAAATACATTTTTAATTATAAAAGTAAATTTATTCTAACCAAAAATATTAAAAATTCAGATTAAACCTATTAAACCTATTGAATAATTACATTTTGAAATATAAATATAAATTTAACCTAACCAAAATTATTAACATTCAAATTATGCAAATTAAATAATTTAAAATTACAACCATTAAATTACATTTTTTAACCCAGAACTAAATTCATTGCCTTCAAAATTTCTAAACATTTAAAATATACAAACTAAACAATTTAAAATTACCATTATTATAATTCATAACTTACAATTATTCTAATTCATAACTAACTACTATATTTCTAGCTCCAAAAATCACCTCTTTAGACTCCAGTGTTCTCAATGTACTTAAAGTGTCTTTTCTGTTAGAGGGTTTTACGTAGGCTAAGGCTACCGAAGGTTTTGTTGGGAAATTCTCATGATGGCAATTCAATAGGGTGTAAAATTCCAAATATTACTTGTAATTTGTTCTTTTATTAAATATTTTTTAAACAAATTTGTAAATGTTTTCCGAAATAAGGAATAAACTCAAAATTATTAAAAAATGAAATTAGATTTTATAAAAAAAATTAATAATTTAAGACGATTTGAGTTTTTCTGTTAGTTTTTAGGAATTTAACATAAAAATGATACAGGTATTGCCTAAACAGGTCATGTTTTAGAGCTTTTGTTAAAATCTAAAGCAAGTTATATTTTGAATTTTGTTAAAATCTAATCATTTTTGTTGATTAATATGAGTTTTTAATTACATATATAAATTTAGTATCATAAAAAAATTAGTGAAATACTTAAATTATAGAAAATTTACCATCAAACTTATTATTTGAAAAAACCTTAAAATTCCAAACAAATTAAACCATAATTCCCCAAAGCGAACACAATTTTAATGCGCTCATATGTAAATTGCCCAATTCCCATTTAGCAAAACGAACGCCATTTGAGCACACAACAATCTAAGTTGCTCTCCTCAGTGCACGGCCACGTGGATTGAAGGAAGGGTGGATGGGAAAAGGGATTCACGGATTTGAATATGTATATTCTAATTTCTTTTATATTAAACATTAATCTTTTTAGTTTTAAACATGTAATCTTTAATGAAAAAATCACAATTTTGTAATCATTAAACTCATTAATTCACATAAACTTTAAATACACACCAAAAGCTTTTATACCACCATATGCGCAATGCTCATGGACTAGTACGAACAGACTGACTTTGTCGTTCTATTTCGGTAGAAGAGGATGTCTTAAGCAATGGAGAAAACGACGTAAAGTCTTTAACATTATGTATAAGAATAAACGAAAATAGAACATTGGGTACGATGCACAACAAAATTCATACTTGGAACTTCAACAGCAAATGAAATCAATTGAAGCCTCTCTAAAATGTCCGGCAGAAAGAACAGATCGGAGATGTAGATCATTGATCCTAGTTCCATCATCAACTTTTACATAGTGTCATTGTTCTTTCTGAGTTGTAGTTGTACTTGCGTCCTTAACATATTGTACATAGCGCCCTTAACATATTGTCAGGATTATTGGTTTTCATGTGCAACTAATAATCTGACTCCAAGATGCCTTGTGATTAGATAATTGGGTACCAATTTCAATTTCATCATTATTTCCCTCTGGTTTGACAGTACCGTGATGCAATGACAACTGCCTTCTGTCCAAAATGTCCTCCGGATGTTGGCGGCCCAGGGAAAAGCTTCCATAACCATGAATCGTAAAAGAGAAGACTGAATAAAATCTAAAATCTATCGACAGATGAATGGTGAACCATTATGAGTTACATAATCAGGTAATTTCACCCATGGAGTTTGGAGTTTCACAATATAGCATTAATTTTACTTGAAAAAGTGGTATCCAACCTCTTGTTTTCACTAAGATATGACACTAATTTAAACATGTTTTAACCAAGTTTTTCCCGTTTATTGTATTTTCTAAATTATATTGTTATTATTATAAATACAAATTATTATTATGTATGATATGTATATTGGTAAAATTTAGGGGAAGGATAATAGTTTTTCCACAAATTACTTATGATAAATCTAATTGATAAAGATATATATAGATATATAAATATTTAGCTTAAATATATATTAACTCTGAGGATATCATGGGATGAGAGGGATGAAATTTTTGAAGTAAACATTTTTTAAAATCTGAAAAATTTGAAAAAGTATTTATTCTCTAAGAAATTTGATTCTTCTCAATGTATGTTAGGTTTGAAATTAAATGAATCTCTAATTATATTTATAATAAGATATATTATTTAGAAAATAAAAAATTTAAATAAACTAAATAAAAAATATAACCATAATCTTATGCCCAAAAAAAAATGATGAGAATAAATCTCAACCAATACCATATTAACACTATAAACCAAAATATTTTTCTTTACTTCAAAACATGTATGTTAATTAAAAATTTTCCAAAAAATAATCATTAAAAATGTACATCAACCAAAAATATATATATAAAAAATAAATACATACCAACTTAATAAAAACTTACACTATCTCATTATTACTATGTAAACAGATTATAATATCACAACCCAAAGTAGTAATTTCTGACCCTCTCATTGTATATGTTTAAAAGATATAAATATAAGAAACCGCTTACTAATACATGGAAACGTACCGCTATTTTATATTCATTTCTTAAATCATTTTCTATTTTTATTTTTAGTAAGGGTAGTTTTAAGTATGGATTTATTTAAACTTTTGGTAAATCAAAATGGATGGATCAAATTTATTGAATGGAAATTTATCAATTTCATGTTTAGAATGGAAAAAAATATGCATTTTTTTTTTATTTTGAATGATAATATTATGTTGAGAGAATTATTTTTAGGATTGTAATTTTTATTGCTTAAATTTTATTTTTTATTGTATAAATGAATTGCAAACTTCTTACTTGCAATTACAATGATTGTGATGTAAGAGTATTAAAGCTTGTCAAAATCATTAATTTCTTTAAGAAAAGTTTCAAAATTGGATTCAATATTGTAAAGGCATTCTAATTTTTTAGTTGTAAAGATTCATAGTTTCTTTTAATTATTATAGAATAGTTTTAGAAAAGCTAGGAATATGAGAGATTTTTTAAATAAGACAAAAGAAAAGCTACCTTGAAAAACATGACAACTTTAGGGAATAAATTATGAGATATTTGGGAAATACAACAATGACTCATTTAGGGATCTAGGAAAGGAAAATTTTCTTCTAGATTTATAGTTAGTCATTATAAGCCTAGGGGAAAATCTAATGAGACCAAGAGAGGAAGAGAGTTTCTGAGATTATTTATGTATGTAAAGGTTTTAAAGTAATGGAATATATTTTCATACTTTATGTGTATGAACTATCTACATGCATTATTCCTTGAAGAATTCTTATTTGTGTGTAAAATCTGGAATTAATATGAAATTCAGCCTCTGAATTGGAGCGTTTCTTAAATAGAATTGAGCAGTAGAGCTTGGAATAAAATAGAATTTGGGTAGAACCTATATAGGTTCCAAATTTTGTATAAGTATTTATGAATTACAAGAATCTGGTGATGGATTATGGATTTCATTGTGAATAAATCCAGAGAACAAGTAGTAGACTTGTTGTTTTAAATAATTCTCTCTTTATGGATGGAAGGGTTGCAGGAAAACTAGATTTCTCCTACATCAAATTATTTGGTATATTTTGAAATTTTGTGTGAAAATATTTGCTCTTACTATATTTCTAACAATATTCACTTAAAAGTATACTCGAAAAATTGTCAAAACTCGGAATAGTTAGATCATACTCATTGTTTTAATCACTATAATTTCTTTTCCAATTACTTTAAATAATATATATGATGAGCTCTAGTATTACAATAAGAATGTTGCGACTCCCAAGGATACCAACTTTAAATATCAATCCATAGTTCATACAAACTTAAGAGTTATGTGTTATCTCCACAATGAGCAAGGTTCTACTTAAGATGATCTGAAGCAATGGACTAAATCAGGATGCACAAAGACCAATTTGGAAAATCTAGTAACAATAAAACTACTTATTATCTTTAGAAGAAAAGAGATGACCAAAACATAACTTATCCTATTGTAGAGAGTATGGAAGAAACATTTGTCTATTTGAATGAAATTAAGTGCCAAAAAGTGACTTTGATATATTTTTGTAGGAAATATACCTATTATATTCTTGAAAAAGTAAATTATAGTATACTCGATAAAACACAACCAAATGCTCAACTGTGTTAAAGGTAAATCATTTTCATTCTATCTAACACATAACATAAAAAATATGACTTAGTTGTTGGATTGGAGTTATAACTATGAAAGTAAAGTATCTAGGGAGTATTTGGTAGATGATCTGAATGGAAAATGACATCCACCCATGGTATTGTAAGTGAAATCTACCCATGGTATTCACTCACCCATATTATTTTTCCATGGTATTTTAAGTGGCATCAACCCTTGGTATTCATCCTCCCGTGGTATTTATCCACTCATGGAATTTACCCATGGTATTGTAAGTGACGTTCACCCATGGTACTCATTCACCCATGGTATTTACCCACCCATGGAATTTACCTATGGTATTGTGACCAAAAAAGGCTATAAGTAACAAGTTACATTTTGTAAAAGGATAGATTGTCCAGAAAAAATTAGCCTTTATAGTTGTTATATTTTTTAATAAAAAATGTTTCTTTGTGGTTTTGTTATTGTGTGTTCTCCTCTTTTCTCCTGGAATTTCAAATTTTCAAATCTTGGTGGTGGCCACAGTGGCACTGGGCTCCACGTCAATGATCTGCTTCCCTTTGTCATTCCCCTTATTGGGTTCAAACTCAGAGTCAGAACGTGCGTCAGACTCAGAAGCCTTCATCTCGACCACGAGTGACTGCCTAGCCCAACACTCACATGTGTTCTAAGTGGAGCTCTTATGGAACTCACACCACTTTCCTGTGTCCTTCTTTGTCTTCAGGGTGTTGTTCTTGGCTTGAGGCTTCAACAAGTTGTCTTGGGTCACCCCGCCTTGGCTTTGCTCTTTTCTCTTTGGTTTGGGGGCACTTTTCCCTTGCTTCAAATTGTTATGAAACCAGCTCAAGAAAAGATAGAAAAGAAAGATCAACGCCTTAGAATTCAGCCTCTTCGAGGGGGCAACCTCCTTTACATTACATAAATGAACAATTCTTGGATGATACAAATGACAAAACCTCCTTTCTATATATAGGAGTCTAAGGAGTCACAATATAATCCAGCCGACCTAACAATAATAATATAAAGCCACAAAAATAACAATAGAGGGATTCTATGGGGCACAGAAATAACAATATGGGGGTAATAGGGGCACACCAATATAAATAAGGGGTATAACTACAATAGTAATGGGGTAATCACTAGTATTATAGGGACCCAACATGCCCCTCTCCTTCAAAAAAGTGTTGTCCTCAACGCTTGAGTAGTTCTGGATACTTCTGCATAAAATTCTCATCCTCCCATGTGGAATCTTCAGCGGATAAGTTCTTCCACTTGATAAGATACTCTGAAATTGATCGATTTCGTAGCTGTCGAGTTCTTGTTTCTGTGACTGCTTCCGGTTCCAATATAATTTTTCCTTCCTCGTCAAGTTCTGGCAATATTGTTTGAACTGGGAGCTTGTCGCCTATAACCTTCTTTAAACATGAAACATGGAAAACTGGGTGCAATCGAGAAGCTGCAGGAAGCTCCAATTTGTATGCCATAGTACCAATCTTTTCCAACACCTTGTACGGACCATAATACTTTGGTGATAATTTATTATCCTTCTTAGCTTGCTTTAGGGACATTTGCTTATATGGTTGTAGCCGTAGGAATACCCAATCACCTACATCAAAACTTCTTTCACTGCGATGTTGATCTGCCTGTTGTTTCATTCTATTTTGTGCCAACACGAGGTTATCCTTTAAGAGTTGGAGGACTTGTTGTTGATGTTCGATGTGATGTTCCACTGCCTGAACCTTAGAATTTTCTCTTAAATATGATGTGATTGATGGTGGTTGGTACCCATAAAGTGCCATAAATGGGGTCATTTTTGTTGTTGTATGGAAGGAAGTGTTATACCACCATTCAGCCAGAGGCAACCATTTGACCCATTGTGTCTGTTTATCAGATACAAAGCAACGAAGATATCCTTCCAAACATTTGTTTACTATCTCAGTTTGCCCATCAGATTGAGGATGATAAGATGAGCTATGAGCTAACTGAGTACCAAGACAAGAAAATAATTCTGTCCAAAAATTTCCAGTGAAAATGGGATCTCTGTCACTTACAATAATCTTTGGGTTTCCATGTAGCTTTTGAACTGTTTCCATAAATGCAGTAGAAACTGTACTGGCTTTAAATGGATGTGATAATGCACAAAAGTGTGCATACTTGGTAAGTCTGTCAACTACCACCATGATGACACTCTTTCCCTCAGACTTGGGTAAACCTGTGATAAAATCCATTGAAACCTCCTCCCAACGTTGGCTTGGAATGGATAAAGGTTGTAATAGACCCGGTGTCTTAATTGTTTCAACTTTATTTTGTTGGCAAACCAAACATTCCGCCACAAACTTTTGAATATCTGATTTAAGGCCATCCCAAAAAAATTCCTTCTTAACCCTGTGGTAAGTTTTTAAAAATCCTGAGTGCCCTCCTAAGGGAGAAGTGTGCAATTCCATAAGAATCTTTTGTTTTAGCTGGGAATTCTTACAGAGGTATAAGCGATCTTTGTACCATAACGAATCATTTTTCCAGCTAAATGTATCAGAAGTACTGGAATCTTGTTGTAGCTTTCGAATAAGTGCCCACACTTCTTCGTCATTCTTCCATTCCTCCTTTGCTTCGTTTATCCAATCTGGTTGGATAATAGAAATGGCACACAACAATGCTTCCACATCCTCATCCTTTCTTGAGAGTGCATCTGCCACCACATTTTGCTTCCCTTTTTTGTAGATGATTTCAAAGTCATAACCCAACATCTTTGTGACCCACTTTTGTTGCTCTTCAGAGGATAATCTTTGTTCTAAAAAGTATTTAAGGCTATCATGATCCGTTTTTACCTTGAAGTGTCTTCCCATTAGGTAGGGTCGCCATTTCTTAAGTGCATGGAGTATTGCCAACATTTCCTTCTCATAAATAGCTTTGCTTAAAAACTTTCCCTTGATTGGACGACTTTCAAAAGCAATGGGTCTTTCATCTTGCATTAGAACAGCACCAATTCCATTTCCTGAAGCATCACATTCCACAATAAAGGTTTTTGTGAAGTCCGGTGTAGCTAAGACCGGTGCTTGGCACATTGCCTCTTTAAGATGTTTAAAGGCCTTTGTTGCTTCCGAAGTCCATGAAAATGAATCTTTCTTCAATAATGTTGTTAGAGGTGCTGCTATTCTCCCATAATTCTTAACAAACTTGCGATAATACCCTGTCAACCCAAGAAATCCTCGCAGATGCTTTATGGATGTGGGGATTTTCCATTCCTTAATGGCTTTAATTTTGCTAGGGTCTACCTTAACTCCTTCATGAGATACAATATGACCCAAATATTCCACCTCCTGGACTCCAAAGAAACATTTGGATCTTTTTGCATATAATTGTTTCTCCTCCAATAGTTGTAGCACCTTGTCAACATGTTCAACATGATCCTTCCAAGACTTGCTGTAGATTAGTATATCATCAAAAAATACTAACACAAATTTTCTAAGGAATGGTTTGAAAATTGAATTCATCAAACCTTGAAATGTTGAAGGTGCATTGGTAAGGCCAAAAGGCATGACCAAAAATTCATAATGACCCTCATGAGTTCTAAATGCCGTTTTCGAATGTCTTCAATCTTCATTCTGATTTGATGATATCCCGAACGAAGATCCAACTTGGTGAAGTAAATTGATCCATGCAATTCATCCAGTAATTCATCAATGACAGGAATGGGGAACTTATCTTTAATAGTGAGCTTGTTGAGCTCCCTATAATCTGGACACATGCGCCATGATCCATCCTTCTTGTGCACCAATACTACTGGAGCTGAGAAAGAACTTTGACTCGGTTGAATTATACCAGCCTCTAGCATTTCTGCAACCATACGTTCAATTTCACTTTTTTGGACATATGGATATCTGTACGGCCTGATGTTTGGAGGAACACTTCCTGGAATCAGATGAATAGCATGATCATGATCACGCATAGGTGGGAGACCTTTGGGAGTCTCAAATACCTTGGAATGATTGTCCAGGACTTTTTGGAGATCTGGAGAAATAGATGATTCCAATGTGGAAACATCTAGCGAACATAATTGTGCAATTACACCTCTTTGCTCCTTTTTTAGAAGCTTTGTCATGCCATTAGAGCTGATTATCTTTCCTGGTTTCCCTGCAATACCCCTTAATTCAACTTCCTTTCCTTCCACAGAAAATTTCATGAAAAGTTCTTGAAAATTAAAAGCTATTGTACCCAAGGATTGTAGCCATTGGACTCCTAGTACAACATCAGCACCTCCCATTGGAATGGAAAGCATTGGGCTAGTCAATACATATTCTCCCATGGATAGCTTGATATTATGGCACTTTCCAGAACAATTTATTGTTCCTCCATTTGCAATCATCACTTGACACTCTGGTGCTGGATATAGGAAGCAATTCAATTCTTTTGCTACCCTACAATGAATAAAATTGTGGGTGCTTCCTGAATCAATCAACACTATTACCTTTTTCTTCTTGATTTGTCCTTCTATCTTGATGGTTTGAGGAGTGGTAATTCCCGCCAATGCATTACAAGATATGGTCGGATTTATTTGTTCTTCATCTAGGCTTTGTTCCTGGAATATATCCTCTTCTTTTGACCTTTCTTGCTCCTTTTCTTCTTCCTCTTCACAATCTATGTAGAATAATTTCTTCTCAGCACACTTATGACCTTTTGTGTATTTGCTATCACAATTGTAACAAAGCCCTTTTGCTCTTTTTTCTTCCAATTGTTGTGGTGTCAACCTTGTAGGTTGTGGAAGACTATGGGCAACAACACTTCCGTCTTTATAGTTGTGAATGGTATGCTTCCTAGTTGCCATAATTTTGCTTTCCATTTTTCTTGCTAACCTGAATGCCTTCTCTAATGAATCAGGTTCCCAAAGGCGCACATCATGTTGGATATTATCCTTTAAAGACCCTATGAACACATCAATCCTATGCTCCTCTGGAATATCTTTTACCCTTATGTTCAATTTTTGGAACTCCTCAATGTGCTCCATTATTGAACCCTTTTGTTTGAGACTTATCAATTGGCTAAAAAAAAGTGTTGCTTTTTGTATCCTCATAATGTGCTATCAATTCTTCCGTAAAAATTGCCCAAGTGATAAATTGTTTACGAGAACAAAGCCATTGATACCATACAAACTGATTTGGTTCCAAATATAAAGTTGCCATACGTACCTTTTGTGTGTTTTGCACATTATTGAGATCGAAGAATTGCTCCATCTGTAATATCCATGTGGCGGGATCCTTGCCATCAAACTTCCTCATATCGATTTTTGGAATATGGTGGGTCTTCGATCCAACATTAGAGTCTATGGAATCATGATTAACATTTCTTTTGTTCACATCATGAGTTTCCTTTACAACCTTTTCACCATTAGTAAGTATTTCTTGTAGAAAATTTGTTAAATCTGTCTTCAAATCTGCCATGTCTGTCTTCAAATTTGTCCTCAAATCTGTCTTCAGATCATCCATCTTAGCTTCCATGCCCTTTATCTTAGATTCCACGCCATTTATCTTAGCATCTGTTAGCTTTTGTGAGTGTGACATTTGTTGCACTTGTTCTTGTAATTTTGATATATCATGTAGCATTTCTTCCTCTTCTTCATGAGTCATGCTAGAGCTTTCAGGTTCCTTACTAGGTGTTTGCATTTTCTTTCCTCGGGGCATCAGTTACCGATAATAATGCTTTACTATGCCCTTTGAATTCCTTCAAACCAAGCTTATGCAAAAATTAAAAAAAAAACTACACACCTTTTTTTTCTTTGTAGAAGCCTAATATTGAATCTGATGTATCTCTGTAATTTCGAATCATCCAGTTCTGAAATTGTGACCTGTAGTATCCTTTTATGTCCTCTTTCCAATGCCACTAGTCTGATCCAAATTGGATTCTCCAAGAAAGAGTTATGCACAATCTCCCGCAGTGACCTGATTATAGACTATTTCAGTAGAGCGAACTTGTATGAAGTGCCGCGTGTCACTGATTCAACCTTTGACTCTAAAAAATATATAAAAGAAAACTAAAGTCCGTCTTCTTTGTGTACCTTCTTACAAAATTTCAATCTGATGCTCAGAAAGAAAGTTATGACGATTTTCCCCAGGTCACCTGTTTTGAGTGTAATTCAGGAGTCTGCAAAAAGACCAACTTCCTCAGATCATATCTTCGAAAATGTCGTGCGAAAAGCTCTGAAATTGGGACCCAAGGTTCAGCGCGATTTCTTCTCAAATGGGTTTTTTTTAGGACTTCTGAAACGTCACAGAAAAAAAGTTATAGCGAAAATTCCACGATGACCTGTTTGGAGCAGCGAAACCCTAGAATCCAAAGCTCTGATACCAAATGTTATGAAACCAGCTCAAGAAAAGATAGAAAAGAAAGATCAACGCCTTAGAATTCAGCCTCTTCGAGGGGGAAACCTCCTTTACATTACATAAATGAAAAATTCTTGGATGATACAAATGACAAAACCTCCTTTCTATATATAGGAGTCTAAGGAGTCACAATATAATCCAGCCGACCTAACAATAATAATATAAAGCCACAAAAATAACAATAGAGGGATTCTATGGGGCACAGAAATAACAATATGGGGGTAATAGGGGCACAACAATATAAATAAGGGGTATAACTACAATAGTAATGGGGTAATCACTAGTATTATAGGGACCCAACACAAATTCACAGATCCAAATTCTCGCTCTTTCTGTTTAAGCTTCTGCTCAATATTGATAGCATATTGGTATGCCATGTTGAGCGAGTAGGTTTCCAAGAACTCCATCTCATCCTGGATGTACATATGTAGGCATCCGTGGTACTTGAGTACCAAATGTTTCTGACAATCCTTGATACCCAACTTCCTGCAAAGGGTATGAAAAAGTTGGTAAAATCTAGCATGTCTTGGTTCTGTCCCAGTCATAGTGTGGTCCACTTTATGTATTTAGAATCTTAGCTCCCGACAGGGTAGTGTTACTCGTTGATGGCGTCCCGGAATGAATCCCAAGTGGGTGCGGCCGAAAATAGTGAGGACATACTCTCATCCTTCCGCTAACAATAGGTTTCCCACCAGTTCTTGACATGGGGGGTGAATTTGAGAAGAGAAAAAGTAATATTTTCCCGGTTGGAAAAATATTTAACAGAAAAATATCCTTCTAGTATATTTAACAATTTATCTATGGCGTTTGCATCTATATGACCCTAAAATATGGGAATGTCAAAGTTAACTTGTACCTTAAAGGGTGTGGCACTTCCAGAGTAGATGTTGGAAATAGATGTGTCACCATTAGGTAGCCGGTGAAGGATCTAGACAAAGTTTTCCATCATTTCATTCCTCTGTCACTCGAGGGCTTCTTCGAGCAATATTTTGAAAGGATCTCTTACACCCTCGTCTTTCTTTTCTTCTACCATGGGAGACCATCGGGATTTGCGAGGATTCTCTTGCAAAGGTTCAACCAGTTTATGCCCTAAGTCCTTATATCCCGCCCTTGTTGGGGACATGCAAATAAAAACAGAGGAAGAGAAGACCTCTCTGATACCACTGATCCGGATCTTGGGAGGAGGCCCCCGAAATCTGAAAATTTAAAAAGCCAAGAGAAAAGAGGAGAACACATAATATCAAAACCACAAAGAAATCTTTTCTATTAAAATAGATAATAACTATAAATGCTACATTGTGGTGGACAATCTGTCATTTTACAAAATGTGACTTGTTACATATACCCTTTTTTGGTCACAATACCATAGGAAAATCAATGGGTGAGTAAATACCATGGGTGAATGAATACCATGGGTAGAGGTCACTTACAATACCATGGGTAAATTCCATGAGTGGATAAATACCATGGGAGGATGAATACCAAGGGTGAGTGCCACTTACAATACCATGGGAAATACCATGGGTGAATGAATACCATGGGTGGATGCCACTTACAATGCCATGGGTAAATTCCATGGGTGAATTAATACTATGGGTTGATGAATACAATTGGTGGATTCCATTTTCGATACGGATCATATAGAGTTCATATTCAAGGATTAAATGATGTTGTGGAGTGGTGATAAATGAGAGGAAATCTTTGGAGGAAATTTTGGATGCGATTTGAAGGAACCTATGCACTACAGACTATTATAGAATGCCCTATTTTTCTACAGGAAAGTATTTGAGAGAAATATTATGGGGTCTAAGAATGGTTTGAAGATGGAAGAAGGTGGTAGGAGGTTATGGATAGGTGCAAGAGACCTTACTAAGAAAATTTCTACTTAGTAATTTAATTTGTGCAAGGAAGGAGAAAGACTAGAAGTGTCTTGTAGCATAGTGAGTTGATTTCCAGTGCGCCAGAAATTTGTAGAAATGAGAGGTAATGGAAAGAAATGTGTTGAAGGAAATGATGTTCGTTCACGAAAAATGATGTCAATCTACCATATGAATTAATATGTTTCATCTGCACACAAAGCATGTGATTAGCTAGTAGAAACAAGATGTTCAAATGACTATCAAACCAGTAATCGAAAAGAACAAAATGATAGTGAAAGGATGAGTTGTATTTGGAATAGAATCTACTCATTACATAAAAGAAAACTATTTTCGGTTCTTGTAAACATATGGTATGCAACCAATATTCCATAGAAATCTCACTTATCAGCCTGTAGAGACAATACCTTTCTCATCATCTAGATTTGCATAAAATCATAGCTAAATGAAGTGCATGCAAAATAAATAAATAAATAAATATACAAAAGAAGGGTTTTGAGCACTTGGGTTAGACCCTAACATAAGGAGACTTAGTTATCAGGCTGAGAGAAAATTGATGCTTTCATTAACATCAAAATTCTTTAAACATGTAACATAACGATGGAAATAATACGAAGAATTCTCCTTCTTTGATAGTGACTATCTTCTCTTTAGAATTTGAATATTTATTGAGCTGCTAAGATCTCTTATTTATACAAATGGCCAGAGAGGGGTAGTCTCCTTGAAGGGAGGGAAACTTCCCTACAAAACTCCTAAAAAGGTGGATTTGGTCTCTTGGTGTACTAAGAACCATTTAGGGGTGGTAGTTGTTCATGAGGCAAACGAGTTGTTGATGGGCTTGAAGCAAGGAGCAAGTCTCGTTAATATGTTATTGCTCATCTTCAACATGTTATGCACCATAAATCCTCGATGGCTCGCACAATTAATGGATTAGGCCACATGATATAGAAAATATCTCATAGCATTCCTAAGAACATTGTATAGCTTGGAAAAGATAATATCAGATGCAAAAGAAGAGGTTAAAATATGATAAATCATGGTCAAATGGGTCTCGAATTGTACATATTTGGGAGGCCCATCAATATGCATAATTACATTGAAATATTTTATTCAACATGAAAATTGAAATGTTTTAATGTTCCACATTGTCCACATTATTTCTTTTGTTATTAATATATTTTAAAATGCAAAGCAATATTGCTTAATTCTACATATTAAAATATTTTATTTATGATACATATTGTCCATATTAAAAAGAAGAGACTTATTATTAATATATTTTAAAATACAAGTCAATATTACTCAACTTTACATATTGAAACATTTGATTTATTATCTATATTAATTTTTTTTATTACTAATATTTTAAAATTTGTATTGAAATATTTTTTATAATAAGTATTTTCTTGATATTTGTAAAAACATAAAAAAAAATTAACTTCTAATTATTTTATATTTTTCTACAAAATTGATATAAAATTATGTTATTTAATAATAACATTTAAATTTCTTATTTATAATTATGAGTGAACTATTTCAAATTTATTTTTATAAATATTACATCTCAACTATAATAATTATAAAAAAATTAACATATTCTTTATATTAACGTGAAATATTAACTAATTGAATAAAATGTTTTAATTTTTTTTAATATTTTGCTTTAAATAATCAAACAAAAAATATATATTTATTATATATATATATTAAATATATGAACCCCACATTAAACACAAAAATCAATTTTTAAAATACACCTCAATACAATTAACAATTACTTTAACCTCTAAATATTTGCGACTCGGTACATTTTTTTCTTCTAACACTTTGACACAACGACCACACTAACCATCAAAACAAAATTCAACTTAAAATTTTAAATATTTTTTTAATTTCTTAATTAAAAAATAAGTTGTATGTGATTTCCACATCCTATGTGAGACCTATTCTATGTCTTCATCACATCTTAACTATTTCATTTAACATGGTTTTTTATTTATTTTTATACGAAAGAAATGTTTATGTTTATAGAAACAAACCAATTAAAATAAAAACAAAAAACAAAAGGTATCCCCGCTTGCGTATGTTATTCTCGTTAAAAGCTTAAGAAACCGGTCCGTTAACAACAAAAGAAAAATGGTCCGTCGTCCGAAACAATCATGAACCAGGATGGTGAGTCGTGACATGACATTGTAAAAATGTCCATTCATAACATAAACGCATAATCTAATTTGGTTATATTTTTATTTATCCATATGACTTAAAATTTTATAGGAATTTATTATGTCATTGCTTCCTCGTTAATATATATGATCGCTTGTAACCCACTAATCTACTTTGTACCGCCGAATTTTTTAGTCTCTACAGTGGATTTTTTTCAAATTTCCTAAGTTAACTATTGCTTTCGATCTTTTTGTAAGTGGTAATCTCAGCGCACTGCCACATCAGTGCTTGTAACCCACTAATCTAGTCTGTACTGCTGAATTTTTAGTCTCTACAGTGAAATTTTTTCAAATTTCCTAGGTTAACTATTGCTTTTGATCTTTTCGTAAGTGGTGACATCAACGCGTTGCCACATTAGCGTGCTACTGATTTTGTAGATGAACGTTATCCTATATGGCATGCCATTAATATTCTTTGTTCCTCTGAAAATTTTCTGTTTCAAAAATTTATTATCATGTTACACCATTATCTTCCATCTTCTTTTTCATTTAATAATTACGTGATTTCTAAATTGCCTTCTGTACCACCTACAGTTAACATATCTATGTGCGAGAGACTTTATAATTCCATCTACTTTGATTTCACATTACAACCTAGTGTTGGAGAATACAAAGAAGTTGGCTAATAGTTCGGGACGCATTCAAGCAGGCGATATGATTTTGACTGACTTTGTTTTGAAACCAATGAGACCACCTTGGTAAAATGAGTGCCCACACCTAGCTTTTTCACGACTTTCTTGTTGGATAAATACCTAATCTTCAAACTTGCCTTGTCGAGTCTCTATGCCAAATGGATATGACAAGTATATAAGATCAAAGTGCGCAGACCCTTAAAAAGCATGACACATAACTATAAGGGATCGTTCCCCCATATAACACGCTCTGCTAAGGTAAAGATGCAAAAATGCAAATTTTCAATTTATTGGCAATAAGGCATTTTTTCCTTCTCAATATCTCTCAGCGAACCGCCACATAATTACATATATAAAGAATAAAATGATATGCTCGTATAACAAGAACATGGCTCCAATGCCTTCTACTAGTAACGTCAGCGAACATAGTTAATATCATTCAGTGGATTTTATGGGCTTGAATCACTGATTCTAAAGAGAGCGCTCGACCGTAGGGATAGACTTCGTTAAGAAAGGAGCCTTGTAAGTACTTTTCTAGATGGCCCCTTTAAAGTTTTCCTAGTAGCAAATGAAACTTCTAGTAGTGATTTGTTGGAATGTGTCAAATCCGAAGTGGAGTAGTCGAGAGGTTGGGCCCGAATTGAGGTCGAAGTCGGGGCTTGGTCTTCCTTCATTTCTTATATAGTCACTATTGGCAAAATATTTGTAAAGGGACAAGTTAACGATAAACCCTAATTGACCTGGAGCTGATCCCTATCTCCAAACCCTCAAAAGAATGAACAACTCATAGAGTCGACCCCCAAGGTAGTTCCACCTAGAAACTAAATCAGTGAATTCAAATTGTGGGATCTAGCTGAGCATAGGTGTAAGGTCAAGATCCATTCTTACGTAGGGGATAATTAAATTATCTCGCCCAAATTGTCTCGAATCTAGCGATAATGAGAGAGGTGGGAGCCCAGAGAATTTGAACCAACAATATATTTAAATAATTGCGTTGTGTTATCAAATATAGAATATATACAGTAAGATAACTACAATTAAAACTTAATCTCATGCGCGTCAAACAAAAAAATCACGACACATAACTAGAAGGGATGTTTCCCCCATATAACACAATCTGCTAAGGTAAAGATGCAGAAATTTGAATTTTCATATTTATTGGCGATAAGGCACTTTTTCCCTCTCAAGATCTCTCAATGAATCACCACAAAATTACATATATAAAGAATGATATGATATGCTCGTATAACAATAACATGGCTCCAATGCCTTCTGGTGGTAACGATGGGGAACATAATTAATATCATTTGGTGGATTTTATGGGCTTGACTCACTGATTCTAAAGAGAGTGCTCAACCACAAGGATATACTTTGTTATGTAAGGAGCCTTGTAAGTAATTTTCTGGCTTGCCCCTTCAATGTTCGCCTCGTAACAAATGAAAATTTTAGTAGTGATTTGTGTTGGAATGTGTCAAATCGATAATGGAGAAGTTGGGAAGTCGGGCCCGACTTGAGGTCGGAGTTGGGCTTTCATCCTCATTCATTTCTTAATGAAATCCCATCTCTAACACTTCTGAATGCCTAATATTCAAACCTACCTTTCCTAGTCACTATTCGAATAAATATCTATAAAAAGGACAACTTAACGATAAACCTTAATGGAGTCAGAGTTGATCCTTGTCTCCAAACCCTCAGAAGAATAATGAACAACTCACATAGCTAACCCCCAAGGTAGTTACACCTAGAAACTAAATCGACAAATTCTAACTATGGGATCTAGCTGAGCATAGGTGTAAGGTCAGGACCCCTTCTTCTATAGGGGAGATATAAATTATCCAACCCAAATATTCTTGAATCTAGTGATAATGAGGAAGGTGGGGGTCCAAAGAATTTGAACCAATAATATACTTAAATATATACATTTTGTTATCAAATATAAAAGATATACAATAACATAAATGGAATTAAAACTTAATCCAATATGCACCAAACAAAAAAAATCATGATACATAACCGGAAGGGATATTTTCCCCATATAACACGCTCTGCTAAGGTAAAGATGCATAAATCCGATTTTTTAGATTTATTGGTGATAAGGCCTTTTTACTCTCTCAAGCTCACTCGACGAATCACCGCATAATTACATATAAAAATAATGAAATGATATTCTCATATAACAACAACATGACCTTAATTAATATCATTAATATCATTTGGTGGATTTTATGGCCTTGCCTCACAGATTCTAAAGAGAGTGCTTGGCCACAAGGATATACTTCATTAAGAAAGGAGCATTGTAAGTACTTTTCTAGCTAGCCCCTTCAATGTTCGCCTAGTAACAAATGAAAATTTTTAGTAGTAATGTGCTGGAATGTGTCAAATCCGAAATGGAACAGTTTGGACGTCAGACCCGACTTGAGGTCAGGGTCGGGCCTTGGCATTCCTTCATTTCTTAAAGAAATCCTGACTCCAACTCTTATGATTACCCGAATCCACCCGGAGTTTCCATTGCATATCCTCTTTTTATGGACATTTTCATGGTTACTCAAATTGTAGGATGAAATATAAGTTTATAATGTTAAAAAAGGCATTCTCTTATTTTTTTTTATAACCACGTCCACTGCAGCTAATAAAATAAATGTTTTGTTGTTTTGTTTTTAATAAATTTTGTTGCATCTTGTGTGTAAACTTTGACTATTTCAAACACCTTCTCCTTAAGGATTATATTGGTGAAATTGAAGCGCACGAGAATCGAAGTAGTTAACTATCGAGCCGTATAAACTTCGGATTGGCAAACAACAAAATTGTGCTTACAACAAAAATTTTATGCATAAGCAAAACTAGAAAATAATCCGTTGGACTATACAAAAATTGAAATACATATTATAAAGAGAAAAGTTGATTCATTCTCATTTACGTAAACATGAATGCACAACTAAATTTACATCCATGTTGCTTAGGTATTTATTTTATAATTAACATTCATTTACATAAACATGAATATACAACTAAATTTACATCCATCTTGCTTAGGGGTTTGTTTTATAATAATTGTAGGTAACAATTTGTCTTTTACTGAACACACAGTTAATAAATAATGTTTTTCCATTCTAAATCAGAACCAAGTTTAGCGTAGCAAAGATGACAGAGTGAAAGCACACTTTCTCTTGGCGAAGAATAATAACGAATCCATTTAAAATTATAAAGTTGATGTATATTGAAATCGTATGCATCAATACATTAATTTCTGGGAAGGGGAAATTTTAGGGGATAATATTGGCAGTTGGGCTAATTTTCTATTCTTTATCCAAAATAAAGTTTCTCGAATTTCCATTTTTTCCTAAAAATGATTCACCAAAATTTTACAATACAAAATTATTTTACCTTAGAAATTGCCAAAAATTTATATTGACTAATAGTGAATCATTGGAAATATAAATATTTCTACAAAAATATCACCAAAAATTTATATAGACTAATGAAAAATCATTGGAAATATAAATATTTCTACAAAAATATTACCAAACATTTTACAGTTTACTTATTAAGGACCGGTAAGGTTCACCAAAGTTTTGTAACTTTAAGATAAACTTCCATCTTTAAAATTTTCCTAGAACAAGAGTGCAAGATACTTTAAAATGAACCTTATTTTTTATTGAAATAAAATTGATAACATCATTTTAATAAAAACACTTCTCAAATTTCTCTAATTTATATCGAGTCGAATATTTTCCTTTTTGGAAAGTTATTATGGGATACTAGAGCATACGTTTCACTTATAAAACCTTTGATAAATCTAAAATTACCCTTATTAAACTTGTGAGCATTGATATGTGATGTTGATAAGTTCAGTGTTCTAGCTAAAATGCTTTTTTAATCTTAAAAAGAAATTACAATATAGTTAGCCAATGTTAATATAAGGTTAAATATATGTTTAAACATTGTGTAAGTGGAGCTTCTTCCATTCGCACCACAGAAAATAATCATTTACTTCTAACAAAAAATTACATAAGAAATAATGAAAAAAATAAACGCAATGAAAATTAAGAATTTTGATAATTTTCATTAAATTTTATTCTATACACTTTATTTGGTATAAAATAATTGATAAATAAGTGTATCACTATTAAGATATATTTTTATATAATTTTCAAACATTCAAAACTTTTAAATAATATTTGATCGTAATATTTGATCGAAGGTCGTTAACATGGTGTTGGGTAAGGAAATGTATTCTGTAATTATTTGTGATCACACTTCTGGAAGTGAAATGTGCAAGTCCGGAGTTGGGCCTTCGCACCAAATGCTGGCCTGTAGGACTAGTCGAGTTCAAGGAAGTCAGCCTCATTGTTTGAGTGAGGACATGGGACCCTTACCATGATTAGTCAGAAGTCGAGTATCTGATCTTTGTTGATTGTGTTTGTGTGATGAGGAAAGACCCCTCTGATCTCTGTTGATCGTGTTTGTGTGAGGAGGGAAGACTCTGATTTTAATTAGTCTTTGATAACGATGCTTTTTTAATTTCTTCACTTATTATTTTATTAAGATGAAGACTAGATTATCATGTATATAATTTTTATTATTTTATTTTTATTAATCTATTTCAATAATTTAAAATTATTAAAAAAAATAAATCTAAATTTTATTTAAGTTAATATAAAATTTAATAAAATCAATATGTTAATGTGATCGTTTAAAATATTATTTAGACGGAAATATTTTTGCATTGAGAAACACATTCTACAACCCAATATAAGAGAGATGCATAGTTCTTTCCATTATACTTGTCTGTTTATATATATATATATATATATATATATATATATATATACACATACATTTCCTAAATGAAATTAATGTTTCCTATACGAAATAGTTTTATTAAAACCACTATAAAATATCTATATTCTAGTTTGGTTTTCTCTATTGGTTGTTGTTATTACCAACTTAGATCCATCAAAACTCTGGAAACTTTGGATCTATCAGGCACCAAGATCACGCACCGAGAGCGATTAAATCTCTCTAGATGCAAACCTTTTTTTAGTGAAAAAATTAAAAAAGATCTTGGTAGATTTGGAGTTAATATGGATCTTCTAATATCTCTCCTATCCAACATTACTATTTAGTCATTGTTACAAAAAAAATTGCATGAGTAAGTTAAAGTAAATATGTTTTCACTATTCAACTTCATATTGGTGTAAAACATTATATTAACCTATGAATATGATGGCATTTATTTATGCATACAATAAATCTGATGTTAATATTATAACTTGCAAATTACGACATGAATTTGGCATGACATGGTCTCCACCAGTTAACTTCCCTTATCCACCAAGAACCCTCAAACTCTCCAGAATCCTTAGGCGGCAACCTCCCCTTGAGATCTGTGCTACATCGAAAGTGTGTGCCTGCTTCGGTATCCTCCCCCGATCGATGGTGGATGGCTCTGCTTGCATGATCAACGGTCGATTTGGGGTTAGGGGTCAATGAGGGAAATCATTCTCCCTTCACTTTCTCCTGACAGTTTCATTGTGCTATTTACCAGGTTTTGTTTGCTGCTTTACAACCTCTATGGTGTCTAACCTCTCTGTGATGCTTCAATGACGTATTCCCTGGTCGGAACTTGTCACGAAGTGATCCAGCTCAGGTAAAATTTTCATACTTATAGGTTTTAAGTCAACTACACTACTGTTAATGCTCGGTATAGGGCTCACTGGTTTGATTTTGGACAGGGAAAATTATCAATAGACTTTTTTACTCCATAGGTGGCTTGCTTCAATAGATCAATCCTCCTTTCCACCACCGAGCTCAGGAAATTGTGTCCTCTTCCATTTCTTTATTGAATTTACAGTTCCAAGATATGGGTATTGTTTATTTCGACGGTAGTAATCAATTTCTCCATTCTAAGATAAAATGTGAACAGAATTGAAAAGAAAGAGATGTAGCTCACAGGTGTGGCCTGCACCTGAGGTCTACACTCACAAAACTTGAGAGATCACTCTCGTCCACTCTATTCTCTAATCAATCAAAGATTACATCATTAAATACAATACTAGGAAATAGGAAGTTGCACCCAAACCCCATAACTATAGGAACTAATCCTAAACTAGGGAGAAAGTTACAACAACGTAACTATTTTCTCCATTAATATCAAAATAATATTAATTATTCTCAACCCCCCCCCCCCCCCCCCCCCCCTTAGTGGAGAAAGGGTTCTCCTGGACTCCTAGCATCTTTCTAAAAAATTCAAATTTCACTCGTGCAAGAGGCTTTGTAAAAATATCGGCCACATTGTCACAACTTTTACAATATTCAACAGCAATTTCTTTTGACTGTATTTTCTCTCTAACAAAATGGAACTGAGTGTCTATATGTTTGTTGTTTTTGTGAAACACTGGATTGTATGCTAATTTGATGGTGCTCTGGTTGTCGATTTTGATAGAAGTGGGTTGCTTTTGTTCTTTTCCTGCGTCTTTGAGAAGTCTCCTCAACCAGATCACTTCACATGTTGCTGCACACAATGCTTGATACTCAGCTTCACATGACGACAAAGCTACAGTACTCTGTTTCTTGCTGCTCCATGCTATGACCCCGGAACCTATGTTGAATGCATAACCTATGATGGACCTCCGATCATCCAGGTTACCTGCCCAGTCTGAGTCTGAAAAACCTGCTAGAGTAACATCGGATACATCAGTGTATAAAATACCAAAATGAACAGTACCACAAAGATACCTCAACACGCTTTTTGCTGTTGTCCAGTGACTTTCACGCGGTTTCGACATGAATTGGCTCAACACACTAACTGAGTATGCCAAGTCAGGTCTGGTTGTTGTAAGATATATCCGGCTGCCAACCAGTTGTCTGTACATTGTGGCATCTACCTCCTTAGTGCCATCGTCACTGCTTAGTTTCAGATTTTGCTGCAAAGGTGTCGCTGCTGATCTACACCGATCCATCCCAAACTTTTCCAACAGATTTCTAGCATACTTCCCTTGGGTAAGAAAAGTTTGCCCAGTATCTCTGAATACTTCTAATCCCAGACAATAGTTAAGGCTTCCGAGATTTTTCATCTCAAAGAATTGTGCCATGAGCCTTTTGATTCCTCTGATTAAGTCATCTGCATTTCCTGTTAGAATCATATCATCCACATATAGAGAAATCAAAATAATCTGCCCCTGATTATTGTACTTGGTATACAAATTTGAGTCATTTAAGCTTCTATGGAAACCATGCTCTATAAAGAAAGAATCAACCTTTTCATACCAAGACCTGGGAGCTTGCTTTAAACCACATAAAGCCTTTTTCAACCTACAAACAAGCTGTTCCTGCCCTTGCTTTACAAATCCTTCTAGCTGTACTAACTAAATTTCTTCTCTTAAATCGCCATTTAAAAATGCATATTTAACATCTAGTTGGTGTAATTCCCAATTACATTTAGTAGCTAAAGCAATAAGTAATCTGATTGTATTTAGCTTTGCTACAGGTGCAAAAGTATCATCAAAATCAATACCTTCCTACTGTGAGTATCCTTTTGCAACCAACCTAGCTTTTAACTTATCTATACTTCCATCTGCATTAATTTTGGGTTTAAACAGCCATTTACTTCCTATAAGTGTTTTGTTTTTAGGCAGCTCTACTAATTCCCAAGTATTATTTCTAAGAATTGATTCCATCTCCTCATTCATTGCAACTCTCCATTCCTCAAATTGACTAGCTTCTTTATAATTAGAGGGCTCTATAATGTTCAAAAACTTTGACATCAATGCATAGTTTCTCAACTTCAATGGTAATTGAGTCTTCCTACCTGACCTCCTTGGTAGGGGACTTACCTCAAATATGTTTTCTTCTGCCATAACTGGGCCTGCTTTTTCACCTTCTTGTTGTTCTTCTTCATTCTCTTCTTTCTACTCATGTTCCTGCTCCCTTTCATCCTTGCTGCTTTCCTCCAACAGCAATGGAATGTGCCAATCATTTCCAACATCAGCTTTCCTTTCTTGTACCTGTTCATGAAAGACTACATCTCTACTTGCAAATGTGTTACGAGACTCAGGATTGAACAGTTTGTATGCTTTAAACTCTGTACCATAACCAACAAGGATACATTTTACTGCCTTAGGGTCTAGTTTCTTTCTATCAGCTTTGTGTACATGTGCAAATGCCTTTGAACCAAAGACTCTTAAATGGTTTACTGCTGGTTTAAATCCATATAAGGCTTCAAAAGGGGTTTTGAAGCCAAGAAACCTAGTAGGACTTCTAGTTTTCAAATATACAACAGTATTTATCGCTTCTGCCCAAAAAATATTAGATAGACCTTTACCTTGCAGCATGCTCCTTGCGCATTCCACCAAGGTTCTGTTTTTACGCTCTGCAACTCCGTTTTGATGTGGTGTGTGCGGTACTGTATACTGCTGAACAATCCCTTGAGATTTGCAGTATTTCATGAATTCCTTTGATTTGTATTCTCCTCCTTGATCAGATCGGAGAATTTTAATACTTTTTCCAAACTGTTTTTCCACCAGAGTTTTGAAATCTATAAAACATTGGAAAGTCTGACTTTTCTTGTTTAAAAAATAAACCCATGAATACCTAGTGCAGTCATCAGTAAACAACAAAAAATAGTATGCTCCCCCTAGCGACCTTGTCTGCATGGGACCACATACATCAGTGTGCACTAGCTCTAAGATTCCTGTTTGCCTCCTCCTATCATGCACATGGAACTGTTCTCTGTGCATCTTTCCTAAGGCACAACCATCACAGTTTAACTGAATGTTACGAAAGATGGGGAGACCTTCGACCATACCTTTCTTTTGTAACAACATGAGATCCTACAGATTTAGATGACCAAACCTCTGATGCCAGGGTTGTTCAGCTGTCGAATCTCCTGCAACCATGGCTTGCTTTGATATACTTTTTGCATCCAGTCTGTATAGGCTTCCAACTCGCATGCCTGTTGCAACAATTTCATTCCTGCAATCCTTTATCACACAGTGAGTCTTGAAGAATTCGACATGCATATCTTGATCAGCCATCATGGATACAGATATCAGGTTTTTCTTTATTCCAGGTACATATAAAACATTTGAAAGGTGACTAATCTTTCCATTTGGTAACTTAACTGAAATCACCCCATGACCTTTAATCTGATATCCATTATCATCCCCTAGATATATTTTTGATCCATTTATAATTTCTTCAAGACTATCAAAAAATTCCTTATTACCTGTCATGTGAGAGGATGCTCCAGAATCGACATACCAGATGTCATCTTAATTTGATGCTGAAAGGGCACAGTCGACTGTGAACAGTCGAAATTCATGACTAAAGTCTTCTTCTTCAACAAAATATCCTCTGTGTTTTGGATTTACCTGTCTCCTCCTTGCCTCATCAGCCTGCTTCTTATAATAACAATCTCTCTGTATATGACCCTTCTTTCCACAATAAAAGCATTTCTTTTCAGAATGATTTGCAAGCATACCTTTATGACAATGATTTTTATGTGTTGTTCCTCCTTTCTGGACTAATTGCTGTTGTGACTTCTTCCCTTTAGATAGTCGTCGTTTTGCCACTAGTGCAAGATCGTCACTTTGGGGGTTCAGATTCAGATTCTATCGTCGCTCTTCCTATTGCTGCAAGATCGCAGTGAGATCATCAAACGTGGGTGTTTTCTCCCTTGCCGAAACTCCAGTGATGAAGGTTTGGAAATCATCACGCATCCCATTCATTGTTATTGCAACAAGATCTTTATCAGCCACCGCCACTCCAATGGCCCCCAATCCGTCTTTAACATCCTTAATTCGCGCGACAAATGCAGTAGTAGACTCCCTTTCGTCCATCCTCATTGAAAATAGCTTGCTTTTTAGAGCCAAAACTCTGTTTGCATTCTGGGTCTCATACAGACTTTTGATTTTCGTCCAAATCTCTACGGACATTTTACAGTCTCTGATGTGTGCAATGACATTGTCTTTCACAGACATCTTCAACAGGACTTTGGCCTTGTTTTCTCGCTTTTCCCCGTCTTCCTTCTGTGTGGTTGCAGTCGGCTTCTGCTCATTGCTTGTCACTATAGTCCAGGCATTCGCACCTTCGAGCAAGGTCTGGATCTTAAACTTCCAATTCGTGAAGTTAGACCCGTTGAGTTTACCATATTCGTTAAGATAAGATTCCATCGTATTACTCATTGTGAATCTACTTAACAATAACAAAATACAATACCTGACAGATGGATCTGTCACCTCTGCCACCGATCTACAGTGTCTGGCACTCCCGCTCCAATGAGCAAATTCGGCGTTTTCAACACAGCCGAAACAATGATCTGATCACAATTGATCCGATCCACCTCTCCCGGATTGATCTGCCACTTCACCGATCCTGCTCTCCCTGCAGATCGCCAAACGAAGTCGAGGTTTCCTGCAGATCTCCTCTGGCGCTTTCCCGATCTGTCTCTCCTGGACGGATCTGCAACTCCTCCGATCTGCACCATTTGCAAACCGCCAAACGAAGTTCACACTGTTCTCAGATCCCCTTGGCGCTACCCCGAGCGAAAAATCCGCGCTAATGAAAAATCAGTGTAAGTGTTTTAATTGGCGCGATTTTCCCGGTAAAATCCCATGCTAATCGGGCTTTCTGGCGCTTTGGCACGATTTATCCCTTAAAATCCGTGCTAATCAGGCTTCTGGCGCGACTGTCAGCGCAAAATCCGCGCTAATCCGCCTTTCCACTCAGGAAAAAAAAATTAAATAAACAAAAAAATAAAAAATAAAAATAAAAATAAAAATAAAAAATTTCCGAGTCCGAGCCAGGTGTTCTACAGTCCACCTGCTCAATTGAGCACACAGCTCTCGTGTACACACAGCCACAAAGGCACTTCAAGCCACACAGGCTATTCCAGCCACACAGGCAATTCCACCACACAGGTGACAAAAGATCAGGCTCACTCAAGCTAAGCTCTGATACCAAGATAAAATGTGAACAGAATTGAAAAGAAAGAGATGTAGCTCACAGGTGTGGCCTGCACCTGAAGTCTACACTCACAAAACTTGAGAGATCGCTCTCGTCCACTCTATTCTCTAATCAATCAAAGATTACATCATTAAATACAATACTAGGAAATAGGAAGTTGCACCCAAACCCCATAACTATAAGAACTAATCCTAAACTAGAGAGAAAGTTACAACAACGTAACTATTTTCTTCATTAATATCAAAATAATATTAATTATTCTCAACTTTCTACTCCTCGTGGACATCGAAAATCTCCCCTACGCTATTCTTTGATGCCTCAGGAATTCTGACTTTTTCAAAATGAGGTCCATTAGTTCCAAGTGTCAAAGTTTAACAATTAGATTACAAGCACTAGCCTTCTCGGTCCTTGTTTTACTTTATGGTTCTTCCTTGTGACCATAGTTGATTTAGTAAGAGCTTTTCTCTTAAATGGTGCGGGGTTTTTAACCTGCGTGGCTTTGTACAGAGTTTTGGCATGCTTACAGCATTACGGAGATTTTTATGTAGTCTTGACTATTAGCTAATCGTTGATAGATGGGGTTTCTATGTTTAGCTCTCTTTTACATGTTATAGAGACAATTTTTGGTTTAATTTTTTATTATAGTTTCTCTTACCGTCCCTGAGGGTTTTTATGAAGCTTGCGTACTATGACTAATACTATATTTGTGAATAATTTATCTGTAATGTTGAATCACTCGAACTAATGCTCTGTAAATATCATTGTTTCACGATTTATCATTACCTTATTTGCTTCTCCACGACTGTTCTTTGAAGTAATTAACTTTTGACCCTATGTTTTACTTCTCCTCAGAAATAATAATTTGTTGTTGCATCACGCAGTCCACAAGCACTAGTTCTTATAATGTAATTTTGGTTCACATAATTATGCATATAATCAGTTTCTTCAATTATGAGTTAATTACCCTAATAAGGGGTTTCTATTTATGCTCCAATAAGTGTTTTCATTCGAGTGTTTTACTTGGTTTCTTGTTAGCTAGTGTAGCCACCCAGTTACTAATGGCTTACTGTTAAGTTAGCTTGATGGAGCATATACTCGCCATTTTTTAAACTCGCAGAAATTTCATTGGTTATTAAATTATAAAATAAACTCATATGCAGTTATTGTATTTCTCAGTGAATATATGAGCTTTACCATCTTAATTTGGTACGATTACATTAATTTGTCTATCTTTATATGAGATAACTATTACTCGTTAAAACTCATTTCCGATTATTGTCTTAGCAATGAGTTTTCCAAGATGTGGGATTGTTCACCTTGTCTCTGCTTCTATAGCATTCATGAGGTACTAGCCCATCATCTATGTTTTCTTTTCCAAAAAAGGGTTATTCAGCATTAAGTTTTCGAGCTTGTTGGGGTCTTCACTTGTTGTGGTCTTCTAAACTAGTCATTCAACCCCCTTAGCCTATCCCAAAATAGTTAAGATAAAAATATACTTAATAACTAGTAGTTCATAATGCTTCCTTTCTGTCTACAAAAAAATGAAACCAATTATACAGTATGAAGTTTAACATATTAGAATTTAAATATATTTTAGTACTTATCTCTTGTCCTGGTAAACCATGAACCACTAAACCAAGCAATGCTCCTCCCAACCTTGAGACCAATCTATTTCACTACAAATCCTCCCGAGCCTACTTCACTTCCAAGGTAGTTTATTACAGCACAGTTTTGTAGTGTTAAGTTTTCCAGGCTATTGCCAGACTTAGCCATGACCATAAGCCTGAGATCTCAAGCTCTACACCCAAAACCCTCACTGACTTTTCGAGCTGTAACATTATTTTCTCTTTTTGGTATTTTCTCTCCTCTTGCCTCAAGTTCACAATACCCTCTTCGCTTTTGCTTGGAAGGTTTTCTTTCCTCCCATGGATTAGTTTGGGTAAGTAACTACCTCACCCTAGCTGTCCAACTACACCTCGGTGAGCTTACTCTTGCATTTCTTCTTAATCATGGTTCAAAAAATAAAACATTATATAATGAAAAACAAGTGCAACATTAATTCACATATGTCAACTACAACTGGGTGAGCTTACTCTTGCATTTCTTCTTAATCATGGTTCAAAAAATAAAACATTATATTATGAAAAACAAGTTCAACATAAATTCACATATGTCTATTCTTGTCATAGCCAAATTGGCCCAAAATTTAAAAATAACATTTTCCTTTTCTTTTTTATCTGGAGTTTGGTAAATTAGTTTCTAAAGTTTACGAGGCAGTCATTACAAAACTAGACTAGTTTAATTAATAATTTTATTTTTCAGTTTAATTTTTATTTTTATATAATTTCACTGAGTCAAAAACATATATATATATATATATATATATATATATATATATATATATATATATATATATATATATATATATATATATATATATATAATTTGACCGAGTCAAAATGTTTAAATAACATAATCATACATTACAATATCTCTTCCATATTGAGATTGTAACATATATGTATTCAAATAAAAAAATAATAATTTATTTACTACCATTTATGACTTGCAATCCATACATAAATATCTGAGATATGATGAATAAATTCATATCCCTACCACATACATATTCTGATTGATTAAGGTTAATGTTATTAAATATTTTATCACCCCCGGGTCATTTAATACATTAAATCCCCAATTAGAAGAAGCAAGTGCTATTTCATGGACTATAGCATCATTAATGTTATAGTCCACGTAACCGGGAGAGCCCATCTCATCCATGGATGCATGGATGCCATACATCGATTCATGAACTATCCGGGAATGTCCGTTCCTGCCCGCCTCTGTCCGTTCCTGCCCTGCCTCCGGCGCCGGCCCGCCTCCGGTTTGAGACATAATGGCCAGTGCACCAACCGTCCATTAATGCACTTAAACTCTCCGCCGTCTCCGCCGTTTACGTTTACCCACGCATCAACATGCCCGGATCCATAAACTCCATTCGCGCTTCAGATTTCAGTCCCTGCAACCCCCTGCCCCTGCAACCCCCTGCAACCAGCGAAGAGCGAAGAAGAACGTGTTACAGGTATTCTGCTTTGCACATGAAATGCATGACAACAGCGATTTTTTTCCATTACTGTTTCCATTATATAAATAACAGATGATCAGATTGCCAACGCTGGAGCGTTTCAGTTATTCCATAGTGTACTCTCTGTTCCTGCTGATGTTCAGTAACTTCTCCATTTTAGTATCAAAATTGTTTCCTTTGTAAATTCGTGTGAAGAGTTTCTAGAGATTTCTTCGTTACAATATTTTGCCCTAGCATGGTCTATAGTCTACAGGCTTGTAATATTGGGATGCGCTCGTCAACTGACCTCAAACATTTTCGAAATTAAACGTTATTCAAACTCGTTGAATTCAGACTTATATTTTAAAAAATTAATGTTAATTAATAATAAAACGCAGAAAGTTCCTCCATGGAAGTAGTTAATTGCAATCTTTATCAGCCTGTTTTAATATTTTTTATTTGGACCATAGTTGTTTTCACGACGCCTTAAAAACCAGTTTTAATATTTTTTATTTGGACCATAGTGGTCATATGTTTCGATGCTTTTCTGAAATTAAAGGTTATTCAAACTCGTTGAATTCAGACTACTATATTTTAATCATTTAATTTTAATTAATAAAAACCAGAAAGTTCCTCTATGGAAGTAGTTAATTCCAATCTTTATCGACCCAAAAATTGTTTTCGCAACACTCCATAAACCTGTTTTAATATTTTTTATTTGGATCATAGTTGTATTCACAACCCTTTAAAAACCTGTTTAATATTTTTTTATTTGGGCCATAGTTGTCATACGCGTTAATGGTTAGTTGATACTCACTCACTCGAAGTTTTTAATCACTCACTCGAAGTTTTTAACTCAAAACAGTATCACAGCGGTTCTAACTGGAGCAGGTCATTGCTGCCATTATTAATTAACAATAGGCATTCGCCAAAGCTGAAAATGATTTGTTTTATACTTTCCATGCTTCTGTTGGATATGATGTTCTAATTATGTTTCAAAAAAATTCTTAAACAAATGACAGTATAAAACCATGTTGACATGTTGGGCCACTCACAAAAGGCAGCGACTTCTTCCTAAACAGTTTACTATGCTCTGAGCCTAATTCTGTTTCAGACGTGTTCTTAAATAATAATAGAAAAACATGTTTGTTGTACCAGTTGCTCAGTCCACTAAAATTTCGTAATAACCAGGACCAGGACCAGCGGCCATATACGAATGGAGGACAATAGACATGAATGGGAGGTAACTATCAAAGGCACCAAGCAATTGTTCATTTGTCATGTTGGTGATTGTGCGGGGAACTTGAGTCGATCTAAGCTATCTAGCCTTAATCATCATCGGGCTACCAACCACAATCTCCCACCAATTCCTCCACGTCAAAGAGGTCGAGTAAGAGATGCAAATGCTACATGGGCGGTTAAATCTACAAGTGTAGTAAAAAGGCAAAATGCCAAAATACAATATGATTTAGATGCAAGGCTATGTCGTGCACGACAACAAGCATATAAAAGATTTGTTAATGAAGAAATTCTTTCAGCTGTAAGTATTTATTAGTATTTATTTGTATATGCTTTTTTATTAATATTGTCAATGATGAAATTCTTTCAGCTGTAAGTATTTATTAGTATTTATCTGTATATGTTTTTTATTAGTATTAATTTATTGTTGTGGACTAAATTCATTGAAACTTGTTTTCACAATCAGTTGTTACATTTGATCAGCTTAATGATACTTCAAAGCAAAGGATTTGTGAAAAAATTCAACGTTGGGATCAAAGTCTACCTCGTAGACGTATGGAAACAATGAAGCGCATAGACATTGCTTTAAAAGAGAAAGCAAGGACTGGGGTTCCCGATGATGTGGGGGAAGAAAGATTAGATGGGCACAACTATATATTAAACTTTGATGAAACTAATCAAGACAATGAGAACACAGTTGAGTCCATTTTTTTGCGTATATTAATTTTTTAGACATTTTAACATTAAATAATATTTATATTGATTATACTCATTGTTATTGATATCCGTAGCCGAATCAACAAAATTCCCCAAGTTCAACCCACCAACTATTACGCCGCTCACCTAGATTTCAAGGTTTTCAAGGGGTTATTGGGCCAGTAAGTTTTTAATCCATATAACCTATTCCACTAAAAACATTAATATATAAATTGTTATGTTTTACCATAATGATGGGATGAGAAATGGATGTTTTGTATTATATATCGTTATCCTTGATTTGTTTTGATTATGTGTGTGTGTGTTATTTCTTATTTATGGTGCAGGTGTTCCCTTTGGAACCATCACAATCTATGAAAACCCCTTGTCGAAGTCTTAAGAAGAATGGAAATGAAATGGTTCAAATGCTAGAACCATCTTCACCTAGACTTCAAGATAAATTAAGAGAGGTAAGTTATATACTACATATCTTAGCTCATAATAACATTGACATAATTTTTTTATGACTAGTTAATGCATTTTCTTTTCATATTCGTTACATTTTCCCCATATTCTCATTATATCTATATAGATTTTGATATTTGTTGATAGCTAGTCAATGCATTGTCTTTTCATATTCGTTACATGGTCCGCATATTTTCATTATATCTATGTGGATTTTGATATTTATTGATAATGTTTTAATTTCCACAGAAAACAAAAAAGATAAATGTTGATGCTATGGTTAAAAGGACCAAAATCACGCCAAAGGACTTGAAAGCACGTGGGTTCAAGTCACGCAAACAATACATAGAGCATATATGCTCAACTAGCATTGCTCTCACTAAACCCACTAGGCTTGCTACTTTGAAGGCTAAACATTCCAACAAGTTGTGATTGGAGAAAGTTACAAGCTTGAATCTTAGAAATAAATGTTAAATTTACCTTGTTATTGAATTTACATAATATATGTATTTACTTGATATAGCAATTGCAATTTGCGAAAGAAATATCCTCGCTGTCAAATCTTTGAAATCAACGTTGAATATTTGCAAATATACTCTCGCGAACAAGCTTGTCTTGAATGGTATATTAGCTAGTTTACATTGAGTATAGCATGAAATATTTTTTTTTTATATAAAAAAATGTAATGCATTATAATAAATAAGATACATATGGAAATTTGGTATCCCTAAGTTAGTTAAGTGGTTAGTGAATTACTTTAAATGGTTAACTGTTTTGAATTTTATATGGCCACTATTGTGAAATGTATTATGTGTTAACTGTATGTATTATTATTATGAGAAATGCAATGAGGACCATCAAAATTTTAAGACATGTCAAGTTTCACACTAGAAAAAACTAAGCACCATACAAAGATGTTAGGATGGTTGCGTACAGATTGTTTGGCTTTATAAGAAATGGGATGAGAAACATAAATAAATTTAACACATTTCAGAGTTCATACTGTAAAGAAAAAACTGAGCACCATATAAAGATGTTCACAGTGATTTTGTATAGATGGTTTGGATTTATGAGAAATGGAATGAGAACCATCACACTTTTAAGACATGTCAGAGTTTCACACCGAAAAAACTAAGCACCATATAAATATGTTATAATGATTGTGTACAGATTTTTTTGGATTTATGAGAAATGGAATGAGACACATCAAAATTTTATAAATCAACATTATTGTTATCATTATAAACTTCTATGGGCATGGTCTGCTTTTCATAATTCTTAACAATATCTACAAAGTAATTATGACATTAAAAAACCTTTGCATAGAGATCAAGACACTGACATCATCATTAATTCTTTATCAACTTTTCAAATAAAGTGAAACACTAATAAATCTATTCAGCTCGATTACTTTAAAGGGCAAAAATTATAAGTCATACGAAGTTTTCAATGTGTTCAAAACATTTTAAATTATATAGGTAGCTGAGATACTGCAATCTTATCAAAATATTTTAAATAATTGTAAATTTTATTCTATATGGCCACTATTGTGAAATGTATTATGTATATATACAAACAATTTTAATAGTTGAAAGGGTAATGATATTTTTTATTCATATTTATATAGGTATTATTTTATTTTTATTTTGAATTGTAAAATAAATTCTATAAGTAAATGGGTTATATACAAACAATTTTAATAGTTGAAAGGGTAATGATATTTTTTATTTATATTTATATAGGTATTATTTTATTTTTATTTTGAATTGTAAAATAAATTCTATAAGTAAATGGGTTATTTTGGAAATATTTTAAGAAAATGTATTTAAAAATAAATTTCTATTTGAAAAAAATTACATTATCTATATAAAAATATTTATCATATAAATCGATTATTATCAAAATATTTATGATTCAAGCAATGTTCTTAAATGGTATATTAGCTAGTTTACATTGAGTATAGCATGAAACATTTCTTTTTTTTTATTAAAAAATGTAATGCATTATAATAAATAAGATACATATGGAAATTTGGTATCCCTAAGTTAGTTAAGTGGTTAGTGAATTACTTTAAATGGTTAACTGTTTTGAATTTTATATGGCCACTATTGTGAAATGTATTATGTATATATACAAACAATTTTAATAGTTGAAAGGGTAATGATATTTTTTATTCATATTTATATAGGTATTATTTTATTTTTATTTTGAATTGTAAAATAAATTCTATAAGTAAATGGGTTATTTTGGAAATATTTTAAGAAAATGTATTTAAAAATAAATTTCTATTTGAAAAAAATTACATTATTTATATAAAAATATTTATCATATAAATCGATTATTATCAAAATATTTATGATTCAAGCAATGTTCTTAAATGGTATATTAGCTAGTTTACATTGAGTATAGCATGAAACATTTTTTTTTTTTATAAAAAAATGTAATGCATTATAATAAATAAGATACATATGGAAATTTGGTATCCCTAAGTTAGTTAAGTGGTTAGTGAATTACTTTAAATGGTTAACTGTTTTGAATTTTATATGGCCACTATTGTGAAATGTATTATGTATATATACAAACAATTTTAATAGTTGAAAGGGTAATGATATTTTTTATTCATATTTATATAGGTATTATTTTATTTTTATTTTGAATTGTAAAATAAATTCTACAAGTAAATGGGTTATTTTGGAAATATTTTAAGAAAATGTATTTAAAAATAAATTTCTATTTGAAAAAAATTACATTATCTATATAAAAATATTTATCATATAAATCGATTATTATCAAAATATTTATGATTCAATCAATGTTCTTAAATGGTATATTAGCTAGTTTACATTGAGTATAGCATGAAACATTTCTTTTTTTTTATAAAAAAATGTAATGCATTATAATAAATAAGATACATATGGAAATTTGGTATCCCTAAGTTAGTTAAGTGGTTAGTGAATTACTTTAAATGGTTAACTGTTTTGAATTTTATATGGCCACTATTGTGAAATGTATTATGTATATATGCAAACAATTTTAATAGTTGAAAGGGTAATGATATTTTTTATTCATATTTATATAGGTATTATTTTATTTTTATTTTGAATTGTAAAATAAATTCTATAAGTAAATGGGTTATATACAAACAATTTTAATAGTTGAAAGGGTAATGATATTTTTTATTCATATTTATATAGGTATTATTTTATTTTTATTTTGAATTGTAAAATAAATTCTACAAGTAAATGGGTTATTTTGGAAATATTTTAAGAAAATGTATTTAAAAATAAATTTCTATTTGAAAAAAATTACATTATGTATATAAAAATATTTATCATATAAATCGATTATTATCAAAATATTTATGATTCAAGCAATGTTCTTAAATGGTATATTAGCTAGTTTACATTGAGTATAGCATGAAACATTTTTTTTTTTTATAAAAAAATGTAATGCATTATAATAAATAAGATACATATGGAAATTTGGTATCCCTAAGTTAGTTAAGTGGTTAGTGAATTACTTTAAATGGTTAACTGTTTTGAATTTTATATGGCCACTATTGTGAAATGTATTATGTATATATGCAAACAATTTTAATAGTTGAAAGGGTAATGATATTTTTTATTCATATTTATATAGGTATTATTTTATTTTTATTTTGAATTGTAAAATAAATTCTATAAGTAAATGGGTTATTTTGGAAATATTTTAAGAAAATGTATTTAAAAATAAATTTCTATTTGAAAAAAATTACATTATTTATATAAAAATATTTATCATATAAATCGATTATTATCAAAATATTTATGATTCAAGCAATGTTCTTAAATGGTATATTAGCTAGTTTACATTGAGTATAGCATGAAACATTTCTTTTTTTTTATAAAAAAATGTAATGCATTATAATAAATAAGATACATATGGAAATTTGGTATCCCTAAGTTAGTTAAGTGGTTAGTGAATTACTTTAAATGGTTAACTGTTTTGAATTTTATATGGCCACTATTGTGAAATGTATTATGTATATATACAAACAATTTTAATAGTTGAAAGGGTAATGATATTTTTTATTCATATTTATATAGGTATTATTTTATTTTTATTTTGAATTGTAAAATAAATTCTACAAGTAAATGGGTTATTTTGGAAATATTTTAAGAAAATGTATTTAAAAATAAATTTCTATTTGAAAAAAATTACATTATCTATATAAAAATATTTATCATATAAATCGATTATTATCAAAATATTTATGATTCAATCAATGTTCTTAAATGGTATATTAGCTAGTTTACATTGAGTATAGCATGAAACATTTCTTTTTTTTTATAAAAAAATGTAATGCATTATAATAAATAAGATACATATGGAAATTTGGTATCCCTAAGTTAGTTAAGTGGTTAGTGAATTACTTTAAATGGTTAACTGTTTTGAATTTTATATGGTTTCTATCTCCAAAACAAATGCATTTCAAGCTAATGAAATGGTACATGGTGCTAATTATTATTCTAAAAATGTTTATCCAAATGAATTTTAATTTTTATTCATATCTTTTTCCTTTTTTTCTTTTTCCTACTTTTTTAACACCCCATATAATAGGTTTTACAATGCACATTTAAATTTATTTTGAATGAGACTTCTTTTTCTTATTATTGGCTTGATTTATTTCTAAACTCTATCATAGGGAAACATAGGCAAAGTCTTCTACCCTATAAGTTGGAGAACCACATTGACCTCTATCAAGGAGGTGCTCTTCCAAATGTGTCATTTCATAAGACTACCATGATTCTCATCTCACATGATATTCATCTAGCATTTGAGATTGAGATGGATTCTTATAAACATGCTATATGGGTGGTATTAATTAAATGTTCAAGATCCATCACCAACATATGTATATATTGGTTTAAGTAGTGAACATTCACTACAATATTTACTCAAGAAATAAACTATTGTTCACAATGATAATAAGCACCTTGAAATTCCACAAACATAGAATAGCATTATGATGAATGTTACGTGAAGTCAATCACTTATTTGTTAGTATAAATTAAACATCATGATTAATTACCAAAAGGAAAGCACAAATAATGACACTGATCTCCTATCATGGTGACTATCAATTGAATTGATGATGGTTTTGCAATTTAACACTATGGTTTAAATGTTTTCAAATAAGCTTAATTGTGTCTATACTTTATATGCATATACAAATTCTATGGATTTTTATGATAACAACAAAACATGAATAACTATAAGACAACCTAGAAAAAAAAAACATTTTGTTAAAGTTGAATTGTGTTTGTGCTACTTCAAGATTTCACATATTACCACTATTGCATGAGGAACACCATTCTCAAAAATATCAAACATGGTCAATGGGGTCTAGCATGGGTGGTTAAAGTAGTGTGTGATTTTCCTTTGTATCTAAGTTTGATTACCTATGAAGTACATGCTTGTTTCTCATGGCTAATTTGCCTCCACAAGGAACCACTTCATATGGATGGAGATCAATGCACTTTCTGGTAAATTTGGGAAAATATATCATCCCTAGCCATGATCAATTAGATTTTTTTTCTCATTTACAAGTTATATGTTAAATTTACATTCTTGGTGAATAAATTTCAAACAAATAAAATATTAGGAAACTTTGGGGTGGAGAAGAATACCATACTATAAATATATTTCTTATTTTCATAGATGACACAAATGTTAACCCTATCGATTTAGATGAAAGAGGGATACTAAATCCGTAACTTGTACTCCAAATTGATTCAATTGGTAGTGAGGATTTATTACACTAATTAAAATACTAAACATGGCAATGATCTATTTGAGGTCTTATGTAATAAAAATCTATTTATAAGAAATATCAAATGATTAAAAATAAATATTATTGTTGAAAATATGAATCGATATACAAAATATCTAATCATAAACTTACTTTTATACATAACTCTCCTAATAGATCCTTGCCTCTAAATCTTGAGGGAAAAAGAGCAGCACATGCTATATGGGGTCCTTTTCCTACCTTTTTCAAATTTTGTTTGTGTATGACCAATTGCACTTAACTTTAATGGATAAGAGGTTTTAAGATAACCATCAGTAACGAGGACAAATAACTCAGTATCCTATTATATTGAAGATGCTTAATATGGTGATAAGAGTAAATATTGCTCAATGCACATACTAGGAATCATATGATTAGTAATTCCATCCCACATAAATGCAAAATATAGTTGTAACAAAGAAGATAAATTTTCTTATAGAGAATGTTCAAGTTGAAAAAGCTCAAACAATCCGATTCATGGCTTTCCTCAAGGATTTCTACTTGCATTTCCGCTCACAAATAGTCATGAAAAGTATATGCACAATTTCCGTATATGCGCACATCTTCCGTATATGCCCAGTTTCCGTATATGCACACATCTTCCGTATATGCCCAGTTTCCGTATATGCCCACATCTTCCGTATATGCCCAATTTTCGTATATGCGCACATCTTCCGTATATGCGCACAGTTTCCGTATATGCGCACATCTTCCGTATATGCCCAGTTTCCGTACATGCGCACATCTTCCGTATATGCCCAGTTTCCGTACATGCGCACATATTCCGTATATGCCCAGTTTCCGTATATGCGCACATCTTCCGTATATGCCCAGTTTCCGTAAATGCGCACATCTTCCGTATATGCCCAGTTTCCGTATATGCGCACATCTTCCGTATATGCCCAATTTCCGTATATGCGCACATCTTCCGTATATGCCCAGTTTCCGTATATGCGCACATTTTCCGTATATGCACACATCTTCCGTATACGCCCAGTTTCCGTATATGCACAGCTTCCGTATATCCGCACATCTTCCGTATATGCCCAGTTTCCGTATATGCACACATCTTCCGTATATGCCCAGTTTCCGTATATGCGCACATCTTCCGTATATGCACAGTTTCCGTATATGCACACATCTTCCGTATATTCCCAGTTTCCGTATATGCGCACATCTTCCGTATATGCCCAGTTTCCGTATATGCACACATCTTCTGTATATGCCCAGTTTCCGTATATGCGCACATTTTCCGTATATGCACACATATTCCGTATATGCCCAGTTTCCGTATATGCACACATTTTCCGTATATGCACACATCTTCCGTATATGCACACATCTTCCGTATATGCCCAGTTTCCGTATATGCGCACATCTTCCGTATATGCCCAGTTTCCGTATATGCACACATCTTCCGTATATGCCCAGTTTCCGTATATGCGCACATCTTCCGTATATGCCCAGTTTCCATATATGCACACATCTTTCGTATATGCCCAGTTTCCGTATATGCACACATCTTCCGTATATGCCCAGTTTCCGTATATGCACACATCTTTCGCATATGCCCAGTTTCCGTATATGCACACATCTTCCGTATATGCCCAGTTTCCGTATATGCACACATCTTCCGTATATGCGCACATCTTCCGTATATGCACACATATTCCGTATATGCCCAGTTTCCGTATATGCCCAGTTTCCGTACATGCGCACATATTCTGTATATGCCCAGTTTCCGTATATGCGCACATCTTCCGTATATGCCCAGTTTCCGTAAATGCGCACATCTTCCGTATATGGACAGTTTCCGTATATGCGCACATCTTCCGTATATGCCCAGTTTCCGTATATGCGCACATCTTCCGTATATGCCCAATTTCCGTATATGCCCAGTTTCCGTATATGCACACATCTTTCGTATATGCACACATCTTCCGTATATGCCCAGTTTCCGTATATGCACAGCTTCCGTATATGCGCACATCTTCGGTATATGCCCAGTTTCCGTATATGCACACATCTTCCGTATATGCCCATTCCGTATATGCCCAGTTTCCGTATATGCGCACATCTTCCGTATATGCCCAGTTTTCGTATATGCGCACATCTTCCGTATATGCGCACATCTTCCGTATATGCCCAGTTTCCGTATATGCGCACATCTTCCGTATATGCCCAGTTTCCGTATATGCGCACATATTCCGTATATGCCCAGTTTCCGTACATGCGCACATCTTCCGTATATGCCCAGTTTCCGTACATGCGCACATCTTCCATATATGCCCAGTTTCCGTACATGTGCACATATTCCGTATATGCCTAGTTTCCGTATATGCGCACATCTTCCGTATATGCCCAGTTTCCGTATATGCACACATCTTCCGTATATGCCCAGTTTCCGTATATGCACACATCTTCCGTATATGCCCAGTTTCCGTATATGCACACATCTTCCGTATATGCCCAGTTTCCGTATATGCGCACATCTTCCGTATATGCCCAGTTTCCGTATATGCGCACATCTTCCGTATATGCCCAGTTTCCGTATATGCGCAGTTTCCGTATATTCCCAGTTTCCATATATGCGCACATCTTCCGTATATGCCCAGTTTCCGTATATGCACACATCTTCCGTATATGCATATACGGAAACTGGGCATATACGGGTGATGTGTGCATATACGGAAACTGGGCATATACGGAAGATGTGTGCATATACGGAAACTGGGCATATACAGAAGATGTGCGCATATACGGAAACTGGGCATATACGGAAGATTTGCGCATTTACGGAAACTGGGCATATACGGAAGATGTGCGCATATACGGAAACTGGGCATATACGGAATATGTGCGCATGTACGGAAACTGGGCATATACGGAAGATGTGCGCATGTACGGAAACTGGGCATATACGGAAGATGTGCGCATGTACGGAAACTGGGCATAGACAGAAACTATGCATAGACGGAAGACACGCATATCTTCCATATATGCCCAGTTTCCGTATATGCGCACATCTTCCGTATATGCCCAGTTTCCGTATATGCGCACATCTTCCGTATATGCCCAGTTTCTGTATATGCACACATCTTCCGTATATGCCCAGTTTCCGTATATGCGCACATCTTCCGTATATGCCCAGTTTCCGTATATGCACACATATTCCGTATATGCCCAGTTTCCGTATATGCACACATATTCCGTATATGCCCAGTTTCCGTATATGCACACATATTCCGTATATGCCCAGTTTCCGTATATGCACACATCTTCCGTATATGCCCAGTTTCCGTATATGCACACATATTCCGTATATGCCCAGTTTCCGTATATGCACACATATTCCGTATATGCGCACATCTTCCGTATATGCCCAGTTTCCGTATATGCGCACATCTTCCGTATATGCCCAGTTTCCGTATATGCGCACATCTTCCGTATATGCCCAGTTTCCGTATATGCGCAGTTTCCGTATATTCCCAGTTTCCGTATATGCGCACATCTTCCGTATATGCCCAGTTTCCGTATATGCACACATCTTCCGTATATGCATATACGGAAACTGGGCATATACGGGTGATGTGCGCATATACGGAAACTGGGAATATACGGAAACTGCGCATATACGGAAACTGGGCATATACGGAAGATGTGCGCATATACGGAAACTGGGCATATACGGAAGATGTGCGCATATAGGGAAACTGGGCATATACGGAAGATGTGCGCATATACGGAAGATGTGTGCATATACGGAAGATGTGCGCATTTACGGAAACTGGGCATATACGGAAGATGTGCACATATACAAAAACTGGGCATATACGGAATATGTGCGCATGTACGGAAACTGGGCATATACGGAAGATGTGCGCATGTACGGAAACTGGGCATATATGGAAGATGTGCGCATGTACGGAAACTGGGCATAGACAGAAACTATGCATAGACGGAAAACACGCGCATATCTTCCATATATGCCCAGTTTCCGTATATGCGCACATCTTCCGTATATGCCCAGTTTCCGTATATGCATAGTTTCAATAAAGGTTAAAGAGGTTAAATAACAAGTACATGTTTATTAAATGGGTTGATTCTCACATGTAAAATCTATGGAATATGAACATAAACCATAAACTATAATTCATATGTAAAGAAATAAATGAATATTCTAGGGTCGAGGATGTGAAAATATATTTAAGCTGTCATATTTTTTTCGATATATATTTTGTGTATACTTAAGAGTCGTTATTGTATGGTAGCTTATGATAAAAATATCTATGGTTACATATTTGTTAAGAGACTTTGTAAGAATAATTTTAAAGTGATATTGGATTGTAATGTGTGGTTATTGTTTTTTATCTAGTATCAAGTTAGAAAGGCTTCCGTATTTTTAGACAGATTAATCTTGAGGTGCGAGGTATAAGTCTTAAGATTACATTTTAAACATCAAATAAGATATAAATATATAAGTAACTTAACTTATAAACTTGATAATTTGTAAATAATAAACGAAAAATCTAGTATCAAGTTAGAAAGGCTTATGTATTTTTAGACAGATTAATCTTGAGGTGCGAGGTATAAGTCTTAAGATTACATTTTAAACATCAAATAAGATATAAATATATAAGTAACTTAACTTATAAACTTGATAATTTGTAAATAATAAACGAAAAATCTATTACAACTATTCATCAAAAGTAATGTAACATTGATAGAATATAACATCGCATCCACATAACGATTTAAAATTCAATGAAGATGTTGTCATCAACACAAGTATAAATTTATGTATTTTTATTCAAAATAGGTCCAACTATACATGTTTCTTTTTTACAAAATAGAACATCATTTCCAACATAAATAATGGAATCTCATGCCCATAAATGACATAATGGAAAAACAACTATATGATCAATCTAAAGTATGGATCTATAAGTCACCCTCGTCCCTCTTGGCACTCCCAGGTGGATTTCCAAATTGATATTTCTGCAAAAAATTACAATAATCAATTAGTTGTAAAAATTGAAAGGAATATAATCAATTTCATTAATTCACAATGATATTTTGATCAAATACTCGTTCTCACCGTGAGGTTTTGAGGCAATGGAGAAGACAACCCTTCCTGGGTAGATGGCGGAGCACTTGGTGACAAATATAGGCATGGTTCAGGGGTGCTAGATAAAGGCATGGTGGATGTGAAATAGGGAAAAGGTAGTGGGTGTGGGCGACAATACACCCCCACCGGTTGTACGATAGTGGGAATCACTGTAGGCCGGGGGATTAACCTAGGGGGGGAAATTGGAATGTTAAGGGTGGACGATTGAAAAAATGAGAATGGTTGATGACTGAAGGGTAGGGGTGAGCATTGGGAAGGTATTACAGAGGTGGTTATAGACATGGAAGAATTTATGGAGGAAAAAGGTGGTGGGTGTGGGCGATGATACATCCTAATTGGTTCAGCAATAGGGGGGAGCACCCTTGGGGAGGATATTGGGGTGTTAATGGCTGAAGCCGTGTTCCCAATGCTAGATCTTTTTTCATTAGCATGTTCATCAAATAAACGAATTCGACAACTTGGAATGTTCTGAGATGTGGGTCCCTCAGCTGTAACAATAAAAATAGTTCATATAGTCATGCAAAAGTGTTGGACATGCTAATATATCGCACTTAACATAAAACAATGCATAGCATGAAATTTCCATACCAATATTGGGTATAATAGAATCTTGTATTATCTCAGGCGCGTGGTCCACATTTCTTTGTTTTTGAGAAGCTGACCCCAATTGTTCATCCATTCTTTTTTTCCTTGCATGAACTCGTCCAACCCTTTCAAATTGTAGATTATCTGTCCCTGATTTTGACTTGCGACCACATCGCCTCTTTTTATTTACTGGACTCAAGAAACTGTGTTTTCTCTTAGTAGTGATCTTGGATGGAGTTATAGTATTGAAAAACATTTTGTTGTATTCTTGACATGCTTTGTCTACCAAGTTGTTCAATGCATATGCCTGTTCCAAATTTGTAGGTATTATGGATCTCAATTTCTCAAGGGTTGATGAGTTAACACGTTTCATCTCATCATGTTCAGAAAGATCAGCTATAGTATTGTGTGATGATATCACCCACGCTATTGGAACCCCATTGTGATGCTCGTCGAAAACCATTAAGGTGTAAAGTTGATACTGCATTACAAAAAATGTGCATAATTATATTTATATAAGATACATGCATATATATGAGGTTAAATAAATAAATCAGATTTAGGATAAATATGTACTCACCCCGTACTTATTTGTACTAAAGGTTGAATCCATTGAGATAATATTATTGTGAGAGTATTTCAGCATCATTGAACACATCCACTTTGTTTGTATGCCTATGATGAAAGGGATATTTTCAACAAGATCTTGTTTTTGGTAGAAGAAAAAACTCTCTGGGTTTTCCTTATACCAGCACTCTACACTTTTTGGATCACTTTGATCTTTAGCATACTCTAGCCTTATGATATCATTGTAAATGTTACTTATATCTTTTCTGTTCATGAATGTATCTCGAGATATTCCTGTGTATAACTGACCAGATCCATCCTTCACATCAGAGATGAACTTGTCCCATATCATTGTAACATTAAAACCTCTTTTAACGAAATGTTGGACACTAGATCGCATATTCCAACTTAAATGTGGTGCATAATTGAATCTCATGGGCCTACCGATTGCATCTGTCCCATGACAAATAACATTGGATTTATCAATATGTCTACAAGCAGTATATGTTATTACAGCATCATCTGGTCTCATTTGAAGTCGTCGCACAAAGAAGTGACATTGGCAACCAACTTTAATACTTTCATGTCGATTGCGGTTTGTATTTGGATCTGATGATGCACTCCTAATTATCCTTGTTGACTCTGGGCCATATGAACACCAATAACTGTACGTAAAAAAATTACTACAAATTAGATATAATATTTATGCATATTGAAAAAATTATACGTATCTTGAAAAAGCATATAGAGACTCACACACTGTACTCCAGGTATGTTGAGTAATTGGTGCGTGTGATATCCTCTATTCCTCTACTTCGATGTTTCTTAAGAAGAAATCGAGTGGGTGCACTTTCATTTGATTCCTCTCCACTTATGAAATCATCAAGTCGACAATATGGAATCACCGCAACTTGGTCCCCCCCAATCTCTGTCCATGTTAAGTCTTCTGCTGAAAATTGTATCATATCTTCTGGGTCTTCAACTTCCAACTCGTTAATCTTCCCCCACTTACTCATTCTTAAAATACCTGTACGAATTGCATTGAAAATAATTTAGTTTGAGTAAATATTATGGTCTTGATCAATGCATAGCGTACCACTTTGGGATTAAGTAATATTCAGGGGATCTTAGATGACATTGTACGATAAGTAAGATATTAATAAGCTTAAATATCTCTGACAAGTTTAGACTAACCATGTACAGAGAAAATTTTAAGAACCCCTCCTAAATTTATATATATAATAAATTGGCGAATCTCCATGTTATATAGGAAAAATGGAAGGCCATTTTATCAATAATATAATATGTATATATAATTTTTTGGCGAATCTCTCACCAGGCATGGCGAATATTTTACTCAATTATAAAATCTTGTGTTTATTGAATACACAAATGAAATCATTGCATTTCTTTAAAATATCTTTTGAAATCAAAATTACCGAAATTACATATCGATAACCTAGTGGGTGTAGGATAAAATTCACCCATGTCATTCACAGAAAACATGAGAGAAAACCTAATACTATATATAAAACCAATAAAAATTCAAATTCATCACTTCTAGGGACCTCATAGCCACCCTGCCAATACACAAGTACGTTCCTATTTGCAGTTAGAAAAATTACCCAAATTACAATCTGTTTACTCCAGCATATGTTGGAAAGTTATAGAAGGATGACTAGTGCAATAGCAATCAAACCAGAAGGAAGATTTTCGGTGATAACTCTTTCTACCCTTGGTGAATCCGGAACACTAGAAGTAGGAGTAACAGGTTCAGATACGTCAGGTTCTTCGCCTATATCACTAGCAGATGAAAAACTACCAGTAAGCTCTGAAACTGCAACAGCTTCAGGATTATAACATGTTTCTAAACCTTCGTAATCCGGATGAACTACCACTGAAGACTGTCCTTCTTCAGGTGAACCTACTCTACTGCCACTAGGATTTACAAGGACTTTCCAACCTTCGAAATGACTCGGGACCTCTTCGGGAGGTTGGCCTCGAAGTCTACGAGACCTCCTCAACAAATCGGCCACGGTGACAACTTCAGGAGACTTGCCCCGACTGGTAGGGGACTGTCTCGGTAATTCAGCCACAGTTAAAAACTTTTAAACTACTGCACACGCAAACAAAGTAGAAACTCAAATCAAACCACCTAAAGTCTCTAAAGAACCAAACAAATTTGAATCATACGCCTAAAGAATCTAGGGCGTCAAACCATACGCAAACAGTAACCTTCCAGACCGAAAACACTAGTTGGTGATGAAATCCAACGTCGTCGAATTCAGTGCAGAAGTGGTGGGTGAAACAGTTACCCCGGCAACCTGCTTAATGAATAGACTGGACCAAGTTCCTCCACTTTTAACCGTCTCGAGTGAAGTGAACCCCCCAGAAAATCCAAGTGAGTCTAGCCGACGTCTGTTCCAGGTACAGTGGGATCTTCCCTCCACCGTCACCTCGGGTAGAGCCCTAAAGATTATGGTCACTAAGGTCACCAATAGCAACAAATACACCTGGGGGAACAGTCTACGATCCGATACACACGCAAGGGCAGAGTAGCAAGCTCAATCCCCTTGGCGGCTCCTTGACAATAATCCAAGGTTTACCGACAAGTGACCCCAGGCTCCTCGACAATAATCCGAGGTTTACCGTTTGTAGTACGTGTATATCTGGCGTCGTTCCCAATGAAGGAGGATTGATCCCCTCACTGGTTCGGACACGATCTCGTGCTTCTCCTTTAAGAGGAGCTTTCCCAGAGCGTAATTGTAACAATTGGATTTATCCTACCACAAGATGAGCTACTTGTTTGGTTTTACTGTCTTGGAGAGTTAATTACTCTCCTACTCCAAGACACTAGCCTGATCTATATTGGTGTTTCAGAGCCCTAGTAAATAAAAAGTTACTACGTCAATTTTACTTTAAGCGTTAATTTTATGGTTGTTCTTTAAGTCAAAAAGTAGTGTAAATGAAACTGAATGGTGTGTAGACTCGACTCAAATCCACTAAAAAATGCACCTAGGATGATTTAAACTATTTTGCCTTTTTCAATGAATATCCTAACTAACAGAGTTGAGAGAATGCAAAATTTATAAAATGACAACTTTTGTAGCAAAGAAAATCAAAGAAACAATCGCTTTATCTTTTTCGACGCATACAACTCATGACCACTAATTATCTCACGAAAATTTCCTTTCTCTTTCAAAAACTCCAAACACTACTTAAAGCAAACTGTTTCCAAAAGAATTTTTATATTTTTCCTATACTAAAAAAACATATAAAACTATGTTATCAAAAATCAATTTTAACAAATCTATGAAAATCAAAGCAATTTTACTTGGATTATAAGCAATTTTATAAGCAATATGCATTATCAATGTTCTAAATTTAAACTTATATAATTAAAGAACAACGTATTTTATAAATGATACTATACTATAAATAATTTGACTAAAATTTACAATCTCACTAAAACAAATTAGTATTGAAGAACAAAATTTATTTATACATTCAAAAATATAATTTACCCAATAAAAAATTGCATTATATAAATTTTGAATATAATTTAATAAAAAACCTACAATCTTATAAAAAAACAAAAATCATTATATTTTAGGCCAAAAATAAAATAAATTAATTATTATCTTCACCCACAATTATAACTATGTACATTGACCCTTATAGGCATATCTACTACCTTCCCTCCAATACCATGGTCATTAAACTCATATTTGAGGACTCATTTTTTAGGACAGTACTCCTTTTCAACAACTGCACCTATATTATAATTTAGTTGGGTTGGGATGAAAGTTGGGGCGCTTTACCTTTGGTCTCAACTATAACCGTGTACATTAACACTTACAACCATATTTGCAACTTTCTTTGAAACACCCTGCACATTAAATTGATTTACCGAGCAAGCATTCCTTTTCAGAAACTGGAAGTAATATTATACTTTAGCTGGGATGGGTGGCTCTTGGAAAATAAAAAACAGGGATTAGATATTATAGTTAATTTATAATTTAGATTAGTTGATGATGAGATATATGGTTAAGATATTGTTTATAATTTTTTTTTTACTAAATTTGTGTTTCACTTAGACTTATATCAAACAGATATAAACATGCCCCCCCAACACACACACACACACACATATATATATATATACATATATATACCAAGTGCTAAAAACAAGTGTGGCATTTACAACTAAAACAAACAAAAGAAATATGTCTTATGTTTGTTCGAATTCCATTGTTGGGACGTTCGGTATCCTCGTTTTAAAAGGTGCCATATAAAAGCAAAAGTATTTATTTAGAAGGATGACATAATATTTTCCAATACCACTGTTGCGTTTATGAAGTGGCATCCACAAATCTAGTTGAGCTACGTCAGTATATTCGTGGAGATATTGAAACTTGAATTTTATGAAGCATATTAAATTTAAAGTTTAGGTAGCCTTAGATAATTGTAGGAAGGCTTGATATTGAAATTAACAGGTTTTTAATTAAGGTTAAAATTTCTCTGTATTTATCTCTAGAGTAAAAATTTATTTAACCATTACCAAAACAGTGTCAAATTTTTTTGTAATAGTCTATCAGAAATAAATCTCTCTTATTGAATTCCATAACATTATCATGATTTTGCATTATTTATCAATCCTTGTAATTCCTATTATCTAACTTGATAATAGCTATCATGAAAATGCAGGAATTGCAATTTTTTTTTTACAATCATGGCCATATAAAACTTATAGTTCTTTTTTATAATTTTATTAATATAATTTATTTTTTTCTTACAATCTTTTTATATAATGAATTATATAAATATCGTTAAACTCATCATAGAATTTATTTTGGCAAATATGGAAGAGATATGAATAGCATGTACTATTAAAATAGGTGATGGGTCCACTTGTTGTATTATGTTATTTTATTAATTCAAAAAATGATTGAATCATTGGAGCATTGTTGAGAGTTCGACATTAGAAGAAGTAGACTGAATTGAATGAGTTAACACTTCGATCATAATTTAACGTTTAAAAAAATAATTTATATTAAAATTTTGAAAGAATGGTCAACAACTTATGCATTTTTAAAGATGTAAACTGGTGTAAATGATTTAACACTTCGATTATTATTCGATTTTTAAAAATTAGATTATATTAAAATTTTGAAATTAAATGTTAATAGTGAAACAGGTTTTTATTTAAATTTATATGTATCTTTACATTTATGTAATATTGATCTAAAAAATTAATATTATTAATAGAAAAATATTTTAAGAATTCCAATAAAAATATTTAACTATTATTTAAATTATATATTATTTATTTTTTCCAAATTATTTTGCAATTTGCATAACATTTTACTATTCTAATGTCATTCATATTTCTCGTTTTTTAACTGTAACCGTATTTCTCGTTTTTTAACTTGGTTACAGTGGGTATTAATCTCGTTTTTTAACTTGGTTACAGTGGGTATTAATCTCGTTTTTTAACTTGGTTACAGTGGGTAATTTCCTAATTGCTTTGATTATTTATATATAGTACAGAAACTCACCATTTACCTCCATTCCTTCGAACTATAGCAAGTTGTGAAATTTCTTCATTTTATAAATGTGGTAATTAAACATTGGTGTCAAAAGTTTTGTAATTCTAGTTCACAATATCCTCCTTAAGAAACGGATTCATTTGATGTTGTGTTTGTGAAAGAAGAACTCCTCCCTCCAAACTATAAATATGATAGGTACAAATTAATGGATTAATCCCTATTACATCCTTATAATCTCATGCAAACATTAAAGAATATTTGTTCAATAGTTTTGGCAGTTGTTGATGTTTAAATGTTATAATTTGTTGTTTATAATTAATGTTTTACCTTGAAATATTTCAATTTTTAAACTCTCTCATATTTAGAGTGTTCAATAAAATCTTCTTCTAAATACTAATATTCATTTTTCTAAAATCAACTTGTTTTGATTTTGTGTCATAATATATTTATATTTCCCAATCTTGATTGCAAAATTCTTTAATGGTAACTGTTGAAGAATACATATTTTATGTATAATTAGAAACCGTTATTTCATCTATTGATTTAGTAGTTCAACATAATAAACACTTCCTTAATCCAGAGAATTCCACAGTTGCTCTTCGATATCTACATCAAATATTGTAAGAGAGAGTGTAATTTGAACCCTTTTTTTACTAATTCTTGGTGACTTATTTTTCATATTTCCCTAGTGATCTGTAATTTGTAGCCATGGTCGACTTAATATTAGTGGATATCTACTCATGTTGGGTTGAGCATGAAGATTAAGAAAATTATTAGATTATTCCTAAGAATCCATAGTCATCTGCTAAAATTCCTTCTAATTTTACTATTGATTTTTTAACAGTTTGTAATACAACTAGAGTTATTCTTGTAAAATTCTTATATATAACCTTTCCATGATAGAATTAGTAATTACAATAATGGATGCCTCTATGTTGGGTTTAGCATGTAGATTAAGAAAATTATTGGGTTTTACTATTGATTTTTCAACTATTTGTAATACAACTGTAGTTGGTCTTATGAAATTCTTAATATATAACCTTTCCATGTTCTCATCATTCATAAACTAATGGATGCTTCTAAATAAATTAAGGTATTTGAGATGGTCAACGAGTTTGAATAACCTTTAATTTCAGAAAAGCATCGAAACATATGACCACTATGGTCCAAATAAAAATTATTAAAACTGGTTTTTAAGGCGTCGTGAAAACAACTATGGTCCAAATAAAAAATATTAAAACAGGCTGATAAAGATTGCAATTAACTACTTCCATGGAGGAACTTTCTGCGTTTTATTATTAATTAACATTAAATTTTTAAAATATAGTAAGTCTGAATTCAACGAGTTTGAATAACGTTTAATTTCGAAAATGTTTGAGGTCAGTTGACGAGCGCATCCCAATATTACAAGCCTGTAGACTATAGACCATGCTAGGGCAAAATATTGTAACGAAGAAATCTCTAGAAACTCTTCACACGAATTTACAAAGGAAACAATTTTGATACTAAAATGGAGAAGTTACTGAACATCAGCAGGAACAGAGAGTACACTATGGAATAACTGAAACGCTCCAGCGTTGGCAATCTGATCATCTGTTATTTATATAATGGAAAAAGTAATGGAAAAAAATCGCTGTTGTCATGCATTTCATGTGCAAAGCAGAATACCTGTAACACGTTCTTCTTCGCTCTTCGCTGGTTGCAGGGGGTTGCAGGGACTGAAATCTGAAGCGCGAATGGAGTTTATGGATCCGGGCATGTTGATGCGTGGGTAAACGTAAACGGCGGAGACGGCGGAGAGTTTAAGTGCATTAATGGAAGGTTGGTGCACTGGCCATTATGTCTCAAACCGGAGGCGGGCCGGCGCCGGAGGCAGGGCAGGAACGGACAGAGGCGGTATGGCATCCATGCATCCATGGATGAGATGGGCTCTCTCGGTTACGTGGACTATAGCATTAATGATGCTATAGTCCATGAAATAGCACTTGCCCACGATATTCGAGCATTGGTTACTCCGGTGGATAGGCTCTGCAACAGTGAGGATTTGACAAGGTGAGGGTTTGATTTCTAATGGTTTTAGCTGGCTATGGCATCCGCTATGACACGGTACCCTGCTTCCATTTACTTTTTCTTTCCATCTCTATAGTCTGAAGAAGGGTTTAGATTCCCTACTGGTCGTTCTTTCTCCTTAAGGAGGCATCCTTGCTACGATAAAGTTTCAACTCCTTCATCTATAGGCTATGTGACCACGGTGTTGTCCATTGATGATTCAAAGTAGGTTCTTTTATAGGTAAGGGTTTTACCCAGGTTGATTCACTTACTTTAAAAGAAAGTAATTTTAGAGAAACTACTTACCCTTGTCGGTTTAATGAAAGAGGTTCTCATGATTTTTACTATCGGAGCTGTGATCGCAGGTATACTAGCCACAATTTATTCTTTAAAGTGTTGTTCATAATTTATGTTTTAACAACCCAATGAAGGGTTTTATCCCTCGAACTCGTTTAACCCTCAGCGTATTTTTCTACAAGTAAGCGGTGAATCTTCATTGTTATCTATTTGTATAAATGAAGACAAGGCGACCATAACACACGGTCTCGCACTCTTCTTTCAAGTTGGTTCACTCTTGTTGCTCAAATCTTTCCTGAGTCTAGTTGTGCATTCGACTAGGTCATTTCTATTGTTTTCTTTCCCTCAAAGATATTATCTTCTAGAAACCCCAAACTATAACTGAGTTTGTACTGTATTAATACCAGGGTTAAATACCCTTCAGAACCTACGATGGACATGATGTTAACGGTTAATTTTCACGTGATTAGAGTTCATAAGAGGCAGAATCGAACCAGAATTGTTATATTTTTCTATGTTTGTAGAGACTCTTAGATGAAATTACTTCGGAAATGGTTTTATATTAATGTTTGTTAAAAATCAGTGATCTGGATACGGGTTCCGCTCGGTCTTTACTTGACTGTGTGATTTCTTTGAAATTGACCATTTAACTTGTTTGAAGAGGGATTTTGTCACTTCCTTCAGTTTTTGCATCTATGTGTTCCTTTAATTAAAATAGATTTTGCAATTTGTATGTAGTTACTACTTTTGGATTTTCCAGATTTATTACATATGTAAATAAGCATTTGCATGCCCATATACATATCTGGGAATGGATTCTGGTGTAAAAGATAAGTTCTCTTTCCTTTAGTGTCTATTAAAACTAAAATAAAGAATTGTTCTAGACAGCTCTTTAAGTTAAGTCTATAAGTAAACAGTTGTATAACACCTTTCTATAGTTATTTATTCCCTTATAGTGTAATATTCGGGTCTTATCCTTGGTTGTTGTACTCAAATGTGTGCAGAAAGAAAAATAAAGAATTTGTATCTGAATGCATCATATAATGGTTTTATACACTTCTTGGTTTATTTATTATTTATTATTCAGGTCTTTTCGTGGTTTTTGTAGTTAAATCTATACAGAAATAAAATGAAGAGTTTCCATATGAATGTATAATAAACTTCTCTGTGTTGTATTTCGACATTGCTAGTTTCTTTCCTCCATTATGAAACCTTGTGTCGTTGTTAGAATATCTCACCACCCAACCTCGATTCTGGAAATGACGTCGAAACTCTCCCCCGAGCTCTTCCACTCGAGACAGTGTTTATGAACCCTGTGTTCAATTTGGGTATATTGAAGCGTCAGGACCAATAGTCCAACCTCAAGTCACATACCCTTGTAGGTTCTCTCGAGATCTCCCACTAGTTTATCTCTTTGGTGGCATCATTCTGCCTTCAACCTAATCTATTGCTATCCTCTCTCCAATTCTCCAGCCCCTTAAGCCTTCCTCGAATTTTTGTTTTGAGGAAAAAGGTGAGTAACCAACTTAACTCTCTCAGGGGGTTTAACAACTATTTCCTCTTCTTGAAAATCTTTTATTTCTTATTATGTATTATTCATAAATTGTGTTGGCCAACTCAGCCACATTTCTTTGGTGTTTCCATCAAACATATGATGATAAAAACACAATAGTACAGTAAAAGTAAAAATAAAAATAAAAGTAAAACAAGTAGAATAAATTAATTTTTCATGTAAAGTGGGTTGTCACATCTCCCCCCTCTTATGAGGAACATCATCCCAGTATTCTTTTTGATTTATGAAAGTAGTGTAGGATAAACATTCCACATGAAATCCTCTTCTTCTGGGCCAAAGTGTTACTACTGCACTTTAATCTAGGTGATGGCTCATTTCCGCAATTTTGTTTCTCTCCGTTACCAACACTAGGGTCTGGCCCACGTTGATTTTGTCAATCAAACTGGATTTTCATAATTCTCTCTTCCTCTTGCCATAATCTCTCATTATCAGTTCTCAAGTTAGTCATCTCAACGCGTAACTGTTGAACAATTTCGAGTAGGGCAACATTGGCTTAACGAGATTCTTCTCCCAATTGTATCCACATTTCTATATTGGCCCCTACATATGTTTCATCTGACATATTTGGTGGTCTAGATCCCTCTGCATTTTTTCCTTGTAGCTCCCTACTTTCTTCTCTATTTTTAATCATTCACACCCAATACCACTTAGTTTTTTTTGTTAATGTTATTATATATATATATAGATAGATATATATATATATATATATATCCCATATGCCTCACTGTCATAATCCTGAGCTCTTATACCATATGTAACATGTACGTATTCAAATTAAAAAATATATATATATATATTTACTGCCATTTACTACTTGCAAACCATACATAATATATGAGATACGATGAATAATTTCATATCCCTACCACAAACATATTCTGAGTGATTAAGGTTAATGTTATTCAATATTTTATCCCCCCACCAAGTCATTTAATACATTAAATGCCAATTGGAGGAATCCACTATCACCCAACTCATGCATTTAATGCTAGGGTACACCTTCCACATTGTTCCTTTATAGGTGGAGGGTTATCTATCGTCGATCTTGTCGATCCTGATCCAACGAACAGACTGTTGTGGGGATTAATGAGGTAATCGCCTACCTTCCCCCATCTGGCTGCTCACAACATTCGAGCATTGATTACTCTGGTGGATAGTCTCTACAGGGTTTAGGGTTTGAAAAGGTGAGAGTTTGATATTTAATGGTTTTAGCTAAATATGGTGTCCACTATGATATGGTACCCTGCTTCCATTGACGTTGTCTTTCCGTCTTTGCAATTCAAAGAAGGGTTTGGCTTCCCTACTAGTTGTTGTTTCTCCTTAAGGAGTCACCCCTGCTATGACAGATTTTCAACTCCTTCATCTACAGGATATAAGACCACGGTGTTGTCCATTGATGCTTCGAAGGAGGTTCTTATACAGGTAAGGGTTTTACCTAGGTTGATTCAGTTACTTTAAAAGAAAAGAAGTTTATTGCATCTACTCACCCTTGTCCTTTAATGACAAAGGTTCTCATTGTTTTCACTGTCGGAGCTTCGATCACAGGTATACTAGCCACAATTTCTTCTTTAAAGTGTTGTTCATAAGTTCTATTTTAACAACCCAATGATGGGTTGTATCCCTCAAACCCGTCTAACCCTCGACCTTCATTTTCTATAGGTAAGAGAGGAATCTTCATTGTTATTTCTTTTCATAAACGAAGCAAAGGTGACCATAATACATGGTCTCGTGCTCTTGTTTCAGGTTGCTCCACTGTTGTGGCTCAAATCTTTCTTCAGTCAGGTTGTGCATTCGACTACGTCATTTCTACAGTTTTCTTTTCCTGAAAGATTTTGTCTTCCAGCAACCCCAAACGATAACTGATTTTTTATTGTATTAATACCAGGGTTAAAACTCCTTCAGATCCTACGGTGGACATCATGATAAAAGTTAATTTTCACTTCATTAGAGTTAATGAGGCTCAGAATCGAACCAAACTTGTTATATTTTGCTATGTGTATAGAGACTGTTAAATGAAATTACATCGAAAATGGTTATATAATAATGTTTGTTAAAAAGTAGTGATCTGGATATAGGTTGTCCACGGTCTTAACTTGGCTGTGTGGTTTCTTTGAAATTGACCATTTAACTTATTTGAAGCTGGATTTTGTCACTTCCTTTAAATTTCAGTTTTTGTCTCTATGTTTTCCTTAAATTAAAATAGACGTTGTAATTTGTATGTACTTGCTACTTTCGGATTTTCCAAATTTATTATATACGTAAAGAAGTATTTGCATGTCCATATACATATCTGGGAATGGATTCAGGTGTAAAAGATCGCTTCTCTTTCCTTTGATGTCTATTAACAGTAATCTAAAAAATTGTTCTGGACACTGCTTTAAATTAAGTCTATAAGTAAATAGGTTTATAACACCTTTCTAAAGTTATGTATTCCCTTATATCGTAATATTCAAGCCTTAAAATAAAAAATTTCTATCTGAATGCATCATATAATTCTTTGCTACAGTTATTGGTTTCTTTATTTTGTATTATTTAGGGCTTTTCGTGGTTTCTGTAATTAAATATGTACAGAAAGAAAATGAAGAGTTTCCATCTGAATGCATAATAAACTTATATGTGTTTTCTTTTGGCCTTTCTAGTTTCTTTCCTCCTTTCTGCAACCTTGTATCATTGTCAGAGCCTCAGTCTAGCAATGACGTACATAATCTCCCCCTAGCTCTTTCCCTCCAAACAATATTTATGAACCCTGTATTCAATTTGGGTATATTGAAGTGTTATGACCAACATTGCATCCTCAAGTCAAATACCCTCATAGGTTCATGAACCCTGTATTATTTGGGTAACTTGAAGCGTTAAGACCAACATTGCAACCTCAAGTCACATCCCCTCATAGGTTCTCTCTAGGTCTCCCACTAGTTTATCACACCCAACTCAAGGAGTTTCGGGTGGCAGCATTCTGCCTTCAACCCAATGTATTACTTTCCCCTCTCCAATTCTCCAGCCCCTTAACTGTCTTACGAGGTTTAACAATTGTTTCTTTTTGTTGAAAATACATTAATTTTTATTATGTATTTTTCATAAATTGTTTTGGCCAACTCATCCATAGTTCTTTGGTGTTTCCATCGAACATATGAGGATAAAAACGCAAAAGTAAAAGTAATAGAATAAGTTAATTGTTCATGTAAAGTGTGGCATAGAGAGATGGAGAAGGAAACAATGTAATAAAAAAAAAAAAATCAAAATATTTACAAAATATTTTGATTGTGAAATGACGGTTGTTTTTCGGCACCTTGTATTGATGAGCTATGGTATTGGCCAATGGCATGGTATGGTTAATAATATCCATGGTAAAGTGGGGGTGATTATCCATGGTTAAATATCTTGTTATGCCGTAATTATTATTTTGATTGTGAAATAAGAGGTAGTTTTTGGGCATGGGCTATTGATGAACCATGGTATTGGCTCATGGTATGGTATGGTTAATAATATCCATGGTAAAGTGGGGGTGAATATCCATGGTTTGAAATCGTGTTATGTTGCAGGTATTAAGTTTTCTTGTGTTTATTAATGAAATTTAAATATGGTTAGAAATTTATTATTTTAATTTATATGATAAAATGGATCTTAATATATAACTACTATTTATATCTTATATATTTTAATGTGATAGAGGGTGTAGATATATTTCAAAAGTAATTAATTAATTTTTTATAGATTTAATCAAAAATATGTTATAAATTAAATTCAAATAAAATATTTTAACTGTAAAATGAGAGATGGTTTATGGGCATGTTGTATTAATGATTTATGGTATTGGCCCATGGTATTGTAAAAAAATTTGTATCTTATAAAACCAACATATTAATATAAATTGAACATATTAATCTCGGATGTAAAAATGATGACAAACTTTCTCATATTACACGGGTTGTAGAGCACCTCTCGAAGGAGATTTGGTAAGATTATTGCACCCTAGGAGCCATTAATAAAATAATCTAAAGTCTATATTAAATAACATAATATTATCAAACCTCTCCAAGGAGATTTGGTAAGATTATTTGGCCCGAGCCATAAATAAAATATTCTAATGTCTATCTTAAATAACATAATACTACCAAATTTGTAGAGAGATAAGGTAATTAAGAAAAAACAAAAATGGTATATTCATTGTTGAGTGTAAGAAAAATGTAATATTTATTTGAATATCTATATAGAGTAATATATCTCAATATCAATTCATATTTATCTAAATATAAAAAGAATTGTGTGTGTGTGTGTATATATATATATATATATATACACGTACCATAGAAATATATTTCAATACCCTCCTAATGGGGGTGGTACAGTGGTGGCGTGCTTTGCCTCGAGGCAATTGAGCTCCCACACACAACAAACACGAGAAGGAAATTAAATGATAATTCCCTACCGGATGTCCATACATCGAACAATACAGAGACATTGGGATGGTTTATTATCCAAGATTTTCTAAAAGTTGGTGGAGTACTTAGTGGGGAAATGCAAAGAGGAATTTAGGGGGAGAGTGTCTACTTAGTATGTCAAGAGGGATCTCTCCGAGCGTCAAATAGGCACCCTGTAGTTATCGAAGGCTAGTATATTTGTGTAATAAGTAAGAAGAGAATGCAAGTGTTCATTTCGGATCCTAGAGACATTGTTCATTATTTCCAAAGACTTTGAGTAATCAAGAATGATAAATTGTATTGACGTGAACCTCAATTTGTTGTTGGTCTTAGGCCATGTCAAACTTCACTAGTGCTAAGGTAATTAGTCTCCTTTTTTTTTCTATGAGTACTGGAATATCATTGATCTTGGTATTTAGATGTCAAACTTTATTCCTAGTGTCTTCTTGAGCTAGGAGTGTGTTTAGCCCAACTGGATTTGGGATTTGGTTTATCATTGGGGTTGTGCTAAACTTTGCTTCAAACTAGGTGTGTTTCTTGAATGGAACAATTGTTTCTTTATGTGAGAAAGGGTAGGGCATGTTTTGAGTACTTTAGTTCATATTTTCTTATGGATCTTTGTGCTTGTTAAAGTTTTTTTATGTCGGGTGGAGGTAATACTCTGCTTTCGAACAATGAAGGACGCTTTCTAATATTTGGGTCGATGAAAATCTATGACCATTTGTTTAAAAAAATGGGAGGGAAGCATGTTTATTCCTGGTGTTTTTGGTGTGGGGTTACAAGTCTAGTGGGATTTGGAGTCCATTGGGGGGAATATCGGTGGAGTGGGTACCCATATGCTGTTGGGAGCTCAAGGCTAGGTGAAGCCTAGTTAGTTGTGGTGTTTGTCTACCTTTCGATAGTGCATCCTTGTGAGCAGTTTGCATGTTTCTGGTATTCTAAGGCTAGTCTCCAATCTTCAATCATGGATATTTTTCTTCTGGGAACTACATAACTCTTTGGGAGAAGGCAAAAGTGTGGTGGTTAAAGCCCATAAAGAATTATATTGTATAGGGATGTTGCATCACCATCATCGACTGCACAGAGGAGAAGGTCACTGGAGGTCACAATGAGCTGGGAGAGAAAGAGGGGAGGCACAAAGTGATGGTGATTTAGATAGTTTGGAGAAGGGGGGGGTGACATGGCCGAGGACCTAGCCCACTCCCCTAGTCATTTGATTCGACCACCCTCTTTGGACACAATCGTTGAGTAGTTGTGGGGAATTGAGGCCACCTTGGATATCTTTCAAGAACATCCCTATGAGAATAGAAATGACTTGGTGGCTTATGTCAAAGATGTTCAATACAATCAGAATGAGATTTTGGAACAAGTAGCGACTGTGCGCAAAAGTCAACATTAGACCAAGGATCATCTGAATGAAATTGAGATGAGACTAGAACAAATTTATTTTTGTGTGCCTGAAAGGCATGGCCCAATAGCAGGTCCACTAATCCATCCTATATACTTCGATCTTAATAAGAAGCCTATTGGGTGCTTGTGAATTTTGTCTTTATTTTGGTATACATGGCCCTTAGGCCCTCCAGAAATAAGTTTCAATGGAAATACTATGCATTATGATGCGGCTCTCCTAACTAACAAATCAGATCGGAGTGAAACCATGAGAGTCGTAGATCAGAATGATGTAATCTACATTTTATTGATAATATATCAATAGTTTTTCTAACTGAAAATGCTCAAGGAGGAGAAGTTATTACAAGTTAAAAGTTTTAGTTACTTCTTAGTACGAGGAAGATGTGTAATTAATTAAATTCTTAATATAAATTTAATATGTACCATTTAAAAAATATTAATAATAACAATAATCTCAATATCCATCATAAATAAAATATATTTTAATACATATGGTTAAGTAATTTTGGCATCTACTTAAAAATGTATCGAAAATAGAAAAACATATTAATATAGAAAATGTGCTTCATAAATTAAATGTTTGAATATCCATGTTAAGTAAAATATTTCAATGTCAAATATGTATATATTTGATGGATCTCCCAAATAGCTAAAACATAATGCTCGTCTAACAACTCTTGGGTACAGAAGAGCTACATTAAATGCTCCTTTTTGCACTTAATAATACTTTCCTATACTAATGAGTTCTTAGGAGTGTCAATTAGATTTTTCATGCTTTAAGTCCCTAACATGAATATTGTGTAGGATATTAACGTGATTTTGTAAAAAAATTGAGGAGATCCATCTATAGATATTCATGGGTACTACTCCCTAATACATACAACTTCCAACTCAGCTGGATGGGGATAATAATTAGTCCTTCATACTGCTATGTCGTGAGCTTAAAAACATGGTTAATCTTTTTATTGATTTTCAAGGGAAAGCAGCCCTTCCCTAAAGAAAGTTCGCCCCATACTCATTTTCTATAAATACAGGGATGAAATAGCCTGGTAAAATAGGTGAGAGTAGCATAATGTTAGCGTAGAGCATTAGGAGAAGCTTAGAGTCCTTGTTTTTTAAATTTTGTCATGTACAAGCAATTCTTCAGTTATTGGAAGTAATATTTGATACCAGTTCTTAGTTTAGCTTTTTCTTAAGGGTTCTAAACTTCCTTGTCTAGGGACCACCCTAGGTGCTCAATATCCCTCTTGCACATTTACTATTTATGTATTTAATTATCTCTACAACTTATTTCTGAACTTTACTTTTATGCATGGTTATTTATATGGCTCATGAACAATCATTCCTTACGAAGTATCTAAGCACTAGATAATAATATCTGTAGTGTTTCAAATAGCATTCTTTTTTATGCATTCTATTCACTTTATTTTCTTTTTGTTATTTGATGTCTATCATTCACTATTTTCTTTTTTTGTGCAACCACCCATTTTATAAAAATAAGAAATACTACAACCTTGTGTCTTGTTAGATAAACCTTTCCAAAGCTAATTTCATGCCTCAAACATGTGTTCCTTATCATTTTACAACCTTCCCTTAGCTTATTTTATTTCCAACCTTGAACTTATCATATTTTCTTACTTGTTGAACTGCCTCTTATCGTAGTTTGTAATAGTAGTTGGAAAGAAATCGGTGCGCCTGCCGAGGTTGATCCTTCTGTACTCACTACGTTTTTGGAAACTTGCATGAAGATGATGTGCGATAGAAAGGCTATGGAAAGCCAACAGGTATTAATAAATAGATGCACCAGCAAAGAGAAAGCCCCTGATGGACACCGCGTGGTCAGAAATATTGGAAAGCATAAGGCACGAATAGGGTGAGAGACGAGGCTAATAGCACAGATAGGTGATTATGAAATGGATCAAGTCATCTTGGATCCAGGGTCCAATGAAATTTTTTTACCAAAATAGACATGGGAAAGGATGGGTAGACTTGCGCTGCAGTTGTATCTGATTCAAATCAGAATGGAAAACCAGCAGAAAATCATCCCCATGGGACAACGATATGGAGTAACAATTGACATTGAAGGTGCGAGTGCGATGGAAAAATTTGAAGTTATATAAATTGTCAATGACAGTAATCCCTACCCTGCACTCCTGGGAATTTACTGGGCTATTGATATGAATGGGGTCATCAATTTAAAGAAGAGGACAATGTTGTTTGAAAGGAAGACGCTTAGGGTTATAGTACCACTCGACCCTGCCGAAGGGATAGCTATACTAAACCTGCCCGTGATTATGAAGAGAGTGATGATGAACTGGATCAAATTTACAAAATCATAGCATGAGATCGGGACTGGATCAATCTGACAACAGATGGCCAGATTTCATGGGGCCGAGAGAGTTCCTGCACCTCTAATTCAGATGAGTAGTTAGAGCATTTGCAGAATTTCTTACATGAAGTTTCTACATTGCGATGCAATATTATGATGAAGGCGATGAGCTGTGTTTCATTAGAGGTAATAAAATTACCTTTTATGATGGTTTAACTGACATATATCTGTTTTTAGGTGACTTTGAGTGCGAAGTCCCTAAAGACCATTGCTTGCAAGCATTAGAACTAGCTATGCGCGCTATTCCTGCATGATGGTGGGGTACACATAAGGATATTTTTGTGGGATGGCGAGATTACAGAAGAATGATGAAACTATGGTTTGGGCATGGTAACACCAGAATAAATGAGAAGTATAATGGAAAGGATGATCCACGTGATCACCTGGAAAAATGGACTAAGGCATGGGGCACAAAACCACAACTAGAGTGGGTACACATGTTTTCTCATACCTTGGGTACAATCCCCATGAACTGGTATCTTGAAACAAAGCTCTGCCATGGCACCGCAGAATTGGATTTATTGAAGGAAGGCTTCTTATTGACTTTCAGCTTTGAGGATGGGTTTGCAAGCATTGATGATGCACTACAAGAAATTAAAGTGGTTATCTTCAGAACACCGAAGGAACCTACGGAATGGAACCAACTAGACTATATCACCCAGTTGTGCCATGCATTGGAATGCTATAATGTGACTGCCGAAGAGAAAGAAGAATACCCAATGAACATCAATATTCCAGAGGCAGAAGGACATTGCGAAGTTGAAGGCACACAAGCAAAAGACCTAGACATCTTCTCACCTTTCAAGACAAAGCAAGTAAACATTGGCTCTAAAGAAGAATCGAAGTTCGTGAAAATTGGAGATTATTGGGATGACACTACGGTAGATAAAGTTGTTGAATTACTTCACGAATACCAAGATCTTTTCCCCACTAAGTTTTTGGAATTAAAGGGCATAATCAATGATTTGGGCGTTATGAAGATCACATTGAAGTCAAATGTGAAACCTATTAATTAGAGGCCTTATCACCTTAATCCTAAGTATAATGAAAAGGTTCGCCAAGAGCTGGATAAGATGATGGAGGTAGGCATCATAGAACCTATTGAAGAATCTGATTGGGTGAGCCCGATGGTGGTCCAAGAGAAGAAACAAAAAGGTGAAATAAGGATTCGTGTAGATCTTTGGAAGCTTAACAATGCCTGTGTTTAGGGTTAATTCCCAACGTTGTTTACAGATGAACTACTAGACAATGTTGGAGGACAAGAGGCATATTCCTTTACTAACGGGTTCTCAGGGTATCATCAGATCAAGATCACACTAGATGATAGAAGCAAGGAAACCTTCGCATTGTTTTCAGTACACCGTGATGCCATTTGGATTAAAGAATGCGCCTACGATATTTTCCCGTGTAGTCATAGCGGCGTTCAAGGAGTTCATTCATAAGTTTTTAGAAGTGTACATTGATGATTGGATGGTGTTTGGATTAGTGAAGCACCATGTAGTGAGTCTGCGCCTAATGCTGGATACATGTCGCAGATGCCAGAAGTGCTGAATTTGAAAAAATGCATATTTTGTGTACCTTTCAGGATCTTGCTGGGTCATGTTGTGTGAAAGAAAGTATTGATGGTGGAACCTACAAAGATTGCAGTAATTGTAAACTTGGATACCCCTAGGAACGTCAAGAAGATGCGTGCAATGCTGGGACATAGGGGATACTATAGAAAATTTATCAAAGCTTATGCTTAAATTACTACACCCATGGAGAAATTGCTAAAGAAGGATGTGACATTCTATTGGGACAAAGAATGTTAGCGCAGCTTAGATGTGTTGAAAGAAAATATGATCAATGCGCTAATCTTATTATTTCTTGACTGGAAAAAAGAGTTTGATGTACACGTGGATGCCTCTTGCATTGCGTTGGGTGCAGTATTAACACAGGTCAGTGAAGGAGAACTGGATCATCCTATCACCTTCGTAAGTAGGATGTTATCGAAGGCTAAGAGAAACTATTCAACAACTAAGCGTGATGGGCTAGCCATGGTCTACGCAGTCCAAAAATTTTGGCACTATTTGTTAGGATGGCATTTCAAGATGTATATAGATCATTCTACCTTGAAATACTTAGTCAACAAGCCTGTGTTGGGGTGGAAGATCTGTAGATGGTTGTTATTATTTCAGAAGTATGACTTTGAAGTCATTGTGAAGCCAAGAAGGTTAAATTTTGGACCTGACCATCTGTCGCAGATTGAAACAGGAGAGGAACCTAGTAATCTGGTGGAAGGGTTGCTAGATGCACAACTCTTTGCGATGCACATAGCGGATGACCGTTTCGTAGAAATTATTCACTTCCTAACTATGGGCATGGAACCAGAAGGATATACAAGTCAGTAGAAGAAGGAATCAATAGTGTGCGTAGAATATTTTTCAATTATTGACGGACATTTGTAGAAAATGGGTGTATATGAAATATTACGAAGGTATGTGTTGGACTTTGAGTAGGACAACATTGTCGCTAAAGCTCATGGGGGAGCTGCGGGAGGCCATTATGTAGGAAAAGAAACCGCGCAGAAGATTTTGTGCACAGGTCTCTGGTGGCCAACATTGCAGAAGGATTCCAAAGCATACTATAAGGCAAGTGATTCATGTCAAAGAAATGGAAGACCATCGTGAAGGGATGAGTTACCACTACACCCTCAAGTGTCCTTGCAAGCATTTGAGAAGTGGGCGATTGATTTTGTTGGGCCAATTCAGCCCCATGGAAAGAAAACGGGTGCGCGCTATATTATCACTGCAACGCAATATCTAACTAAATGGGTGGAAGCACAACCGGTTAAGGATTGTACAGGGGCTACGACAACAAAATTCTTGTTTGAGTATGTCTTAACCAGACTTGGCTGCCCAAAAGCGTGGATGAGTGATAGGGGTACACACTTTCTGAACGAAACGATCAGCGCGTTGATTGACAAATTCTAGGTCTACCATCAAAAGAGTACATTATATCACATGCAGGGAAACAGAACTGTTGAAGCCTTTAACAAGATTCTGAAGAACGCACTAATGAAGATTTGCAATGCGTAGCAGAATGATTGGGATGTACACGTACCTGCAGTGCTATGGGTTTATAGGACTACTTATAAGAAACTGAAAGGACAAATGTCATTCAAATTGTTCTATGGGGTCGAAGCTGTAATGCTGATGGAATACATTGCGCGTAGTCTGTGCATAGCATCTTTGACGGATATGGCAGATCACGAGGCCTTGGAGGAATGGCTCGCACAGTTGATGGAGCTCGAACAAGACCAATTTTCAGGAGGATTCCATCAACAAGTACACAAGGAACATGAAAAAGCATGCCATGATCGCCACATCAAGCTTTGCACATTCAAGGTAAATGATCTTGTCCTATTATATGATAGTAAATTCACTAAATTTTTGGGTAAATTCCAGTTGCATTGGTTAGGGCCATATATTTTCAAAGAAATTACAGACGGACGTGCAGTGCAACTCGCAGAGTTGAATGGGGAACCCTTCTCAGGAAGAGTTAATGGGAGCAGGTTGAAGTTGAATACACGGGAGCCTACACAATGACTATATGGCAGCAAGATAGCCTTAGTGCTTCAGGCAGTTGCAAGGGAGCCTGAGAATATAAACTACACTGCCCGGTGTGAAGGATAAAGTAGTGAGCAGGTTACCGCGTAGCCCAATATGAAAATGACCATTGGAGTTACTGTTCATGACTCGATGACCAGAAAATGGTTAAGAGGAGTGAGGTGGTGGAAATTAAGGAAAAAATATTTGAATATATGCCACCAAAACAACATTTATTATCAGAATTTGGGGGCAATGGTCAGATTTGAATTCAATAGCTCCTATAAATTATGCTTGCTGGTCCAACAGAGAATGCTTTGCACGGTAAGACTTGTTGCTGAATTTTTCTATTTGTTGCCTATGAGTCGAGCATTTTGCGAAGAATTTTTGTCACGAGAAAATTGCTCTCTCATAGCCTGAGAATTATTTATGGAGATAATGACTGCCACTAACCCTGCTGAAGCCCTGAGTTCAAGAGTCGCTGTGTCCAATGTGCCAGGACTAGAAGTTTCTAGTGTAGAGGCTACACCTATGGTGCCCAGAGTGTTGAGGTCACCTAGGCCAAAGAAGACTATGGCTAAAGAAAGTCAGCCTGCTAGAAAGGAGAAAAAACCTGTTGTGAAGGAAAAATCGAAGAAGTTGGTTCCGGTGTGCACATCACCAAGGAAGTATACCGAAACACAAGAAAAACAGAAAAAGGATAAGCAACCAGAAACAGTAGTAGACCTGAAGGAGGAATAATTCAAGGGAATGGAGGATATTAATGCCGAAGGAGTGCAGTTGATGACAAGGCTACCTGAGTATATCCCTCCATGCAAGGGAAAAGCTAAGGTAACGAAGGGTCCCGATACGGGAAAATTCTCAGTGTCAACACCTTTGCTGCCTAAGCAAGTTGTGCTCGAGGGTCCTACGTTGGGGCACATCGCATTGCTAAAAATGGAATATTAGGATCTCACGAACCACACAAGATTTCCGCACTTGGAAACTCACAATTACATGCAGAAATTATACTTTGAAGACATAGTGGTTACAACTTTCGAGCGGCCCATCAAGTGTGTGCACGGATTTGAGCATTTAGGATTGCTCAATCTGTTGTTGGTGTTGCATTATCATCGTTCCCCGATTAATATAGTCTGTGTGCACTAGCTCCTCGCACTGGTGCATGATGGGTGCCTATGGCTAGGTGATCTTGTCCTCATCACTAACATGTTGATCCACGGGATCACTAAGTTACCTTACAAAGGTGCAAACCTTGTGAAGGAATTTGACTGAAAAAATGGAGAGAAGGAATTGGTAGACAAGATGAAGAAGGAGTTTGGGCTAATAAAAAAGTCGCGAGGGTATTCTATCACATCAATATCAGACCCGACAGTGCAGTGAGTGAGGACAAAATTTGGTTGATTGGCGGATACTATAACCCCATAACCTCATTAGAAGAGAAAAGGGGAGGGATAAGACGACGGGAGCTAAAAATAGATCTCTTAGCGGATTTAAAATTAGTAGATATTCCAACCATCAACGAGATATTCACATGGAACAACCGAAGAGGCGGAGCCGACCAAGTTGCCTATAGGTTAGATAGATTCCTAGTCTCTAAAGACCCTATCAATAAGAACATCTACTTCGAAGCCTCCATTCTACCCTATTTTGGATCTGACCATTGGCCAATTTGGATGGAAATGGACCTTCAAGTTCGAGTCCTTTTTGTTATGAGACACATCCTTTCTGGGCAAAGTAAAGGATTGGTGGACCTCTGGTACAGTTCAGGGACATAACTGTATGCACATCTTTCAACTCTGCCTAAAGGATCTAAAGTAGCAAATAAAAAAAAGGAATAAATCAGAATTTTGTCACATTCAAAAAGACCAGGAAATCCTGCAAGCCTGCATGCAAAAGGTACAACAGTAGATGATTAACAAGGGCATTCAGTGCTCTAATAATAGAAGGATAAGTCATAACTCATGGCAAGGAACAAAGAAAGTAGGGGGAGCTACTTTGGAAACAAAAATCTTGGGTTCAATGGTTGCGGAAAGGGGAGAGAAATAATCATTCATTTCACAAAGTTATGATCCAACGTAGGCAGCACCACTGTATATTTTTGTTGCTTGATGCAGAGGGGAGCGAACCATTACAACATGAAGACATGGGAAACCTTCCTGTTGACCATTTTCATAACCTCTTGTCATAACCGGATAGGGATATATTAGAAGTAATCAGGCGCATTACAAGACACATCCCATAATTGGTCAATAGAGACCAAAACATGGCATTGATGAGATCCATCACTATGGAGGAAGTTGAGGAGGTAGTAAAAGGCTTGGCGAAGAACAAAGCCCCAAGACCTGACGTGTTCACTGCAAAATTCTTTCAGGTAGCCCGGCCTATTTTGGGTAAAGATATATTGGAAGTGGTTGAAGAATCTCGGCTATCCCGACAGGTACATCCCCCTCTTAACTCTAATTTTATAGCATTGATTCTAAAAACAACTCATTCTGAAGACCCTTAGGGATTAATACCTATTTCTCTATGTAATGTCATATATAAAATTATCTCCACCATTATGTTCAATTGTCTTAAACCAGTTCTTCCTGCCGTTATTTCTCCTGAGCACACATATATTTTTCAAGACTGCCAAATTTTGGATGGCATTGTCACTGCCCATGAGGAAATTCACTCTCTCAAGAGCCTCAAATCAAAGGTTATAATGATAAAATTGGACTTATCCAAATCCTATGATTGTCTAAGTTGGTCATTTTTGAAGAACATACTGAAAGCCTTTGGTTTTGACCAACGGTGGATCCAATGGATTTCCTCTCTCACCTCCTCCCTGGTATTCTTGATCCACATAAATGGCTCTCCCTCCTGCAACTTCAACACGTCCAGAGTCCTTGGCCAATGTGATCCTATTTCACCCTTCCTCTTCATTCAGGCTGCAGAAGGGTTGGGAAGATATATAAAATCACTTGTTCAAGCTGGCCATTTAAAAGGAATTCGGTTGTGGGGAAATGACCTTCCCTTATCTAGCCAACAATTTGTGGATGATATAATGTTATTCTGTTAAGTCTCCCTTCAGGAATCCAGGGCTATAAAAGCCATATTGCAAGACTTTATGCAAGCTTCTGGTACTCATATCAATAATGAGAAATCTAATATCTTTTTCTTCAACACCCCTGTTCCTTACCAATCTTGCTTGGCCAGGATTCTCGTATTTCACATTGGCTCCCTTCCATCCAAATATCTAGGAATTACCCTAGTGACTAACTCTCTTAGGACCTCCTGTTGGAAAACCATCCTTGAGCGAATCCAATCTCGACTTCAAAATTGGTCTTTCTGATCTCCTAACACTACTAGGAGGGTAGTTTTACTGAAGTTTGTACTACAATCAATCCAAATATATCAACTCTCGGGTGGGGAAAATTTTAAGGATGGAAAATTATCATGAAGTTTAAAAACATTGGTGAATCTCACTAGTCCCTAAACTATAAAATGTTTATTGATATATTTGTAACATTATTGAAATTGATAATTGTTTTACATATAGTCTCTATATATTGTTGGCGATTTTTAAGGAAAAATAATTTTATACTGTAAAAATTGGGCGAATCATTTTTAGAAAAAATGGAAATTGGTGAATCTTTTTTTTGGAAAAATCATGGAGAATTAGCCCACTTGCGAATATTAGCCCCTAAAATTTTCCATGCTCTCGGGTCTATATGCTCCTAAAATTGCTTGCTCCCGTATGACAACTATCTTCAAAAAATTCCTATGGCAGCGGGCTGAGAAAGAAAAAAATGGGCACTCCTTTTATGGGATTGGTTGATTAAACCTAAAATGGCAGGGGGGTTAGGTCTTTGGGACCCTTTATACTAAACCAAGTGATGGAGGAAAAAATTTGGTGGCAATGGATTCAAGGTGGTACTGATCTCTAGAAGGTCATCTAGGGATGAAAATAAAACATGCCTTCAACTACAGAGGAAACAATGAGACTGTAGGAAACTCCAAGAGGATCATCAATTTGGAACTTAGCTTCTGAGAAAAAAGATTTAATTCACAATCACACATTCTAGGAAATCAAAGATGGGAGGAGAGATCTATTCTAGCCAGATTCATTGAAACAAAGGTAAAAACTCTTAAGTTGCTAGGATCTGTTGGAGATCTTCCTTTTCACTAATAGACCCCACAACTTGATGGTTAATCATTTTTGAGATCCGACCCATGGGAATCAATGGAGACAGTAGAAAATAAAACAAGACTGACATAACCCTCCTAACTAAAACCAATAGGATGTGTTTGATTCTGAGTTGCGCACTAGAATAATTACATCTTTAGAAGGACATCACATTCTTAGGTGGGGCTATCAAAATAAAGGTATGTTTACCATAAAATAAGCTTACCAACTGGCAATAGAGGAGCATCCGAATCAAGACAATCCACACTAGAGGAAAATATGGATGGGACAATTTTGGCCGAAAGTAATGCATTCCTTGTGGTTAGTGTGTAGTGGAAAGATTCTCAACTGGGACCAATTATAGAAGAGATGAATCCATGGGCCCTCTTTCTACAGTATGGGTGCCTCTCAGACTAAAACCGTAGAGCATCTCGTAAATCTATGCCCCTTTGTAGCCCAGCTCTCGCAGAATATAGACATTGTTTTCAGTAATCAAGACTGGGATAATACCAGTATCTGATCCACCATTAGTAGTTGGAGGAAATAAATCTCTTCCAGTCCGATGATAAATCGATCCTGGCGTCTATCTCTTGACTTTCTTTTATGGGCAGTATGGAAGGAAAGGAACATAAGGCTTTTCAAGGACCAGAAACTATCACACTTGGAAATCTAGAAAGGAAAACTCCAAAATTTAAGAGAATCTATACTTGTAGAGAAATGGCATTCAGATGATTAGAAGCTCAACCCCAAAGAAGGGTATATATTTTCTATTCTTAACATATCCTCACAAATTCTTACACCCTCGTCTTGGAAATTAAAGTTGACTCCTAGCCAATCTCCTTCTTGCTTCTCATGCCCACCAGAGGGATTTTTCAAGCTAAAATCTAATGCGGCATCCAAAAGTAACCCTGGGGATGCAGGCTTTGGATGGGTCATGAGGGACTCGTAGGGTTAGGTTGTCCAGGTATATGATTTCAATTGTGGCATTGTAAGTAACAACGAAGATGAATTCAATGGTGTTAAACATGGCTTGATAATAGCTAGAAGGGAAGGGCTGAAAGAAATGGTGGTGCAAAGTGACTCTTGTCTAGTCATTGATACTATTAAAAAGCTTAACCAGGGGTCCCCGTGCGAGAATATTAGTAAAATATGGAGGAATGCTTGCTTGATCTAGGATATCAGTGAACTTATTCAAGATTTCGAGTATATCATCCCCTCGCATGTCTACCGCAATGGCAACAAAGCTGTGGCTTTTTTAGCGAATCAGGCATGTCTTAAGGAGCCTAAGTTTGTTGGATACAGATTCGCGGCGTCGGGAACGTGATAGGAACACTCAGCTGCTACCTATCTCTACTCGAGGTTGGCGTATAAATTCTAGTATGTTATAATGCTATCTCTGTATCTTGGGTGGGGGGTGGCCACTTGCGATAAAATTCATGCCTGGAGGGGAAAGGAAACACTGAGAATTAGAAGTTTCGGTGAATGGAAATATAGGCCTTCTAGATTATGTGATGTTGATTTCTATATCTTTTGGGAATCTTCTTTCTTGCATGGGCATATTTACTGGTTTTTGATTTTTTATCATGATTTTTCTATGCATGTTGATAATTTGGTTTCCCGTTTTAAGCTTGAATTGTTGGGGAAAGCCATATGAAGAGCAAGGGTTTTGGAAAATAATCAGGGCCAAGTCTTCGGACTCAGGGCTCAATGGAGTATGGGGGACACCATTCTTATTTTGGTGATACCTCCCACCTCCATAGGGCTATTAATTATATATACTTGTTCGCTCTGGTTATGCAATTCTGAAGGGACGCAACGTTGTCCAACATTGCATTTGTTTTTTGGCATTCATTAAGCTAATGCTTATTTTTTGGGTGGTTCTCTGTACAAATTATATTCTAGGTCAACCTACGTTGACTTTACTTTTGGCCTTTGTACAGTGGGTTGGGTCACGAGCGTGGGAAAGTGGTAGAAGGGTGAACAAAGAGGTCCCGACCTTGCCAGACATGGTGAAGTGTCGTCGTCATGGTGGAGCCTCAGGTAGAGGTGGAAGAGGCATAAGACACCATGAAGATAAAGGAAAAGAATTATATCCATCTTTTGATTGGACTGAGCTGCAGAGGACCACGCGAAGGAGGATTGAGTGTTGGGAGACTGCACAGCAGGTGACTACACGACAAGTGACTGTGCGAGAGGGGATGATGCAGAGGTGGACTGTGTAGCAGAAGACTGTGCGGAAAGGGACTGCATGACAGATGGACCAAAAAACAAATTTTGATAATCTTCAGGCCACAATCAAGGCTTACTGTGAAGGGACCCTAGTGTAGGTGAAACAATTGATTGTGAACTGGGAGGGAAAGTTGAAGACTAGGGGGAACTCATCATGGACCCTGGGTACATGCGTGGTCATCTCACCCTTTTGCAGATCCATTCATCTTTACTGGTTAATGAAGTGCATAGTGTCCAAAGCAATAGTTGTGACCACCAGCACAACAAGACACAGTGAGGTCAAGATGAGTCTACAAGACATTCAAAACGAGCTCTAGCTTATCCAACATCAGTTGCAGAATCAGAACACTTGTCTGGACTGCATCGGGTGGCATATCTGATGCCTGCCACAATTTGAATTACCAGGATCAAGTGTTAAAGATCCTGCTCTGATGGAATCGTCGGAAGAGTAATGGGTCGAAGCTATGACTGTTAATTTTGGCTTATTTTTTGTTGTTTATGTCGAGTAGCATTTATGATCACAGTTTGATGTTTATTAGTTGGTTTCCAGATTACTACCCTTATAAGGATTGGCTAAAGAGCCTTAAACTATTTATGTTTTGGATGACTTATAATGTGATTCGGTTGTGAACAGACCTGGTTTCCTAGTGGGACCTTGAGGCCACAGAAAGAACCATATATTTGTAGCCTTCCTATTTATAAATGAATGAATGAAACGTATTGCTAAGCTTACAAAAAGAAATGCGCGAGAGATTTTTTTAGCATTTTCAAATGAATTAAGAAATATGATTATTTAAGAGATTGTGTTATTTGAATTACATTTTTCCCCCTCCTTCTATCATCGGGAATTTGGGTTGCTCGAAACTCATAAGTTTTCCATGAAAAATCCATCATAATACGTGAGCGAGTGGTTCCCAATCCATTGCAATTTTTTCTATGTTACACGCTTTTGAATATCCTCCAAGACCATGTATCATTTCTGAAGAAACTATTGGCCAATCCTTTTCGTGTCGCTGTTTTATACATTTCTGCTAATCATTATTTTAAAATGAAAAATGGTTTGCGTCCTGGAACCAATAATTTCTCTGAGCTCATGAGTCTTAATCTACTGTTGTTGTTTGTTGCTAGAGAACTGAATGTTCATAAAATACAAATTTTAGGTGATTCTAAGATTGTAATAAATTGGTTAACAATACTGCTACATGTCATATGTATACACTATACCCTATTATTGGAGAAATATATTTCTTAAAGCAATTTTTTGACTATGTCTAAAGGAGGGGTTGCTGAGGTTATGGGAAAATGATAGATCCTGAATTTGTAGACGACCATTTGTTGTGTAGGGAGCGATTGTTTCAGGACACCTAAGTTTATATATCGTCATATTTTTTAGATGTAAATAGATGGAGGTGTCACTCTTTCTTGGACCGTTACATAAATCATTTTCATTAATTTTTTTTTGGCTTATAATTGATCTATACTATAAAAATGGACAAAGTCTATGGGGAAACTCTATATGATGTTTTTTTAGAGGACTGAACCATCCAAGTTTCGCTGAATCATTATTGACTGGATTTCGCTGGTGAATTATCCCAGTGCAGGAATGCACTTGCAAAATGTAATTTTCAGTTATAATGAAAGTGGCAATTTCTTTTTGCAAGAAAATATATTTTTAAATATAAAAATAAGTTTATTTTAACTAAAATTATTAAACAAATATATTAAACAATTACATTTTTACATTTTTAAATATAAATATAAATTTAGCCTCACCAAGAAAACTAAATAATTTAAAATTACAATCATTAAATTGCATTTTTTACATAAAAATAAATTAGCTGCCTTCAAAATTTCTAAACATTTAAAATATACAAACTAAACAATTTAAAATTATACAAACTATACAATTTAAAATTAGAATTATTCTAATTCCTGACTTACTATATTTCTAGCTCCAAAAATCACCTCTTTAGACTCGAGCGTTCTCAATGTACTTGAAGTGTATTTTCTGTTAGAGGGTTTTACGTAGGCTAGTGCTACACTAGGTTTTGTTTGGAAATTTTCAGGATGGTAATTCAAAAAGATGTAAAATTCTAAATATTACTTGTAGTTTGTTTTTTATCACATATTTTTTTGAGACAAATTTGTAAATGTTTTTGGAAATAAGAAATAAATCTAAAATTATTGAAACATGAAATTAGATTTTATAAAAAAATAAAATAATAATTCAAGGCAATTTGATTTTTTTTATTAGTTTTTAAAAAAATTAACATAAAAATGATACAGGGTTGCTTAAACGTATCATGTTTTAGAGTTTTTTTTTTTAAATTTAACGAATTTTATATGGTGAGTTTTGTTAAAATCTAATAAATCTTAATTTTTTTAATTAAAATAAGTTTTTATTATATATAAATTTAAAATTATGAAAATTTAATGAAACACTTAAATTATAAAAAAATTATAACTCAAGCTCATTATTCCGAAAAACCTTAAAATTCCAAACAAATTAAACCATAAAATAGGGAAAAAACTTAGAAAAATAAAAAACACAGCTACCAAAACAAACACAACGCGTACATATGTAAATTGCCCAACTCCCGTTTATCGAAATCGTGTAGTCTAACAAGGCGGAAGAGTTGCCCAGAAAGTTATGGAAATTCTGGTTATATTTAGAAAAAATTCCGCAAGGATTTTTGTAAATCTAAATTATAGTTGTTAAAACTTCAAAATTTTAGGTGTCCTAGACGTTTTTGATGGTGCTGAATCTATTTCCATCATCAAAAACACGATTCAAACACTGCCTCTACCAGATTTTTTGAAAATTTTTTGTGTTGGAATCCAGAGGCACAGCAATAATTAAATAAGCACACAGCAGAATTAATCATGCACAGTAAACACAGCTTTTAACGTGGTTCACCCAACCAATCTGGGCTACGTCCACCAAACTAAGGCATCAGGAATTTATTAATCAAACAGGAGATTACATCATGAAAGCCTCACAAAACTCTCACACTCTTAGCAGACCATCCGAATGATTGCCTGTTATATAGCATAGAGAATCTAACAGCCTCATAACTCCCTCAAATCAAATATAGGAGGTATTAACTCCCTCCCAACAACCTGGAGCTAATCTAGGAACTGAATCCCTATTGTTGTCATCAGCTGAGATTTTTCCTATTTTGCTCAAACAGAAAATCTCAACAAACTCCACCTTGACAACAATTCGCCTGATGCCCTGTTATTATTATTTTATCTTTTCTGCAAGCCAAGAGAAGCCAAACACCGTAGCTTCTCCAACAAAATTGGTTTCGTGAACATGTCTGCACAGTTCTCCTTTGTATGCACCTTTTCAAGAGAAACTCCCCTTTTAGTGATAACCTGTCTTACAAAATGATATTTGATTGGAATATGCTTTGACTTACTATGATAGGCCGGATTCTTAGCCAAATGTATTGCACTTTGACTGTCACAAAGTAACCTGATGTTATCCTGTAACCTACCAAACTCACCAAGCAAACCTTTCAACCAAACCACCTCTGTGCAAGCATGAGAAGCAGCAATGTATTCTGCTTCAGTAGTGGATAAAGCAACAATATTCTGTAGCGTTGACATCCATCTTATAGCTCCACCTGCAAGAGTAAAGACGTAGCCTGAAGTTGATCTTCTCTTATCCAAATCCCCTGCAAAATCAGAATCAACATATCCGCAAACAAATTCACTACTCTTATTGTAAGAAATACAATAACTACTTGTGCCTCTCAAGTACCGAAGCACCCATTTCACTGCTGACCAGTGTTCTTTACCCGGATTTGCCATGAACCTGCTGACAACCCCAACTTCATGAGAAATATCTGGTCGCGTACACACCATCGCATACATCAAACATCCTACTACATTGGCATAAGGAATTCGAGACATATAATCCTTTTCTTCATCTGTATTAGGACATAAACTCGAAGAAAGCTTAAAATGGGAAGCTAAAGGGACTGACACAGGCTTCACATTATTCATACCAAACCTCAAAAGTATTTTCTCAACATACTTCTGTTGTGATAGCCACAGCTTACCATTGCCCCTGTCTCTGAAAATCTCCATGCCTAAAATCTGTCTTGCCACTCCTAGATCATTCATATCAAACGTCCTTGCCATCTGAGTCTTCAACCTGTTGATTTCTTCAATGCTTTTGCTTGCTAAAAGCATATCATCAACATACAACACTAAGATAATGAACATGCCATTATTTAACTGCTTAAAATAAACACAATGATCATATTCACTTCTTACATATTTCTGACTCAACATGAAAGAATCAAACTTCTTATACCACTGCCGAGGCGACTGCTTCAGGCCATATAATGACTTCTTGAGCCTGCAGACAAATTTCTCATTGCGATGCTGAACAAACTCTTCCGGTTGTTCCATATATATTTCCTCATCTAAATCACCATGTAGAAATGCAGTCTTAACATCTAATTGCTGCAACTCTAAATCAAACAAAGCCACTAATGCTAACACAATTCTAATTGAAACAATTTTAACCACTGGTGAAAATATCTCATGAAAGTCTATGCCAGCTTTCTGAGAAAACCCCTTTGCAACCAGTCTCGCTTTGTACCTGTCTTCCGTATCATTTACACCCTGTTTCAGCTTGAAGACCCATTTGCATCCCACAGTTTTCCTGCCTTTAAGAAGTTCAACCAGATCCCACGTGCCATTCTTACCTAAGGCCATCATTTCTTCCTTCATGGCTACTTTCCATTTGTCACTATTTGAACCTTCTAAAGCTTCCTGATAACACAAAGGTTCATCATCATTAGCGATCAAAGCAACTGAAGTAACATGATCATCATACCTTCTCGGACGACGTTTGATTCTTGTAGATCTCCTTAAGAATGTTTATGGTGCTTCCACAATTGGCTGTCTATCATCTGTAGGAATTTCTTCATGATCGCCATCTGAGACCTGTTCATGTCCTCCATCTGAACCCTGTTCATAATCTGATTCTGAAACCTGTTCATGACTAGAATCTGAACTATGATCATCATGACTATCAGAAGAAGTGCTGTCAAACTGAATATGCTGGAAATCAGATACATCATCCTGTTTCAATCTTCTATCTACATCTAACTATACAAGAGAGGATTCATTAAACTTTACATCTCTGTTGATGATGATTTTGCGGGTAGTAGGATCCCACAATCTAAATCCCTTTGTTCCATCACCATACCCAACAAAGATATACCTTTTTGATTTTGGATCTATTTTAGTTCGCTGATGTTTAGGCACTAGAGCATATGCATCACAACCAAACACTCTGAGTTTAGAATAGTCACAAGGGTGTCCTGTCCATACCTCTTGCGGAACCTTGCAGCCTATTGCCGTTGATGGAGATCGGTTTATCACATAACAAGCTGTTGCCACTGCTTCCGTCCACAACTCCTTTTGCAACCCGGCGTTACTCAGCATACACCTTGCTCTCTCTAGAAGAGTCCTGTTCATGTGTTCAGCAACTCCATTCTGCTGAGGAGTATAAACCGTGGTTTTATGTCTTTCGATCCCTGCATCCTTGCAATAGCTGTCAAACTCCTTGGAGGAAAACTCACCACCATTGTCAGTTCTTAAACATTTTATAGTTCTACCAGTGTTGTTTTCTACCAATGCTCTAAACTGCTTGAAAACTGTAAAAACATCAGACTTCCGTTTCAACATGTAGACCCACACTTTCCGAGAAAAGTTATCAATAAACGACACAAAATACGACGAGCCACCATACGACGCTGTAGGGGCTGGACCCCAAACATCTGAATGAATATAATCAAGTATCCCTTTACTAGTATGTTTGCCTGTTTTAAACTTTTGTTTACTTTGTTTACCAAACAGACAATGTTTACAGAAATCCAATTTTCCAGATCTTAGATTAGGAAGTAACTTTCGGTCAGCTAAAATTTTCAATCCTCAACCAACAAGGCTCCAACAACATCGTCAAACTCAAGGATATCTGATGTACTAAAGCTTATGGAAGTAACAAAGTGATCTCAGGATTCGGGCAATGAACACAATAGAGTTATTGCCTTATCCTCTGAATCAAATTTCACATCTAGACTGTCTAATTGCACCAATAAGGTATTAAAAACATTCAGGTGATCAGCAATTGAGGTACCTTCTTTCATTCGCAAACCGTAAAGCTGCCGTTTCAGGAGAATCCGGTTTGTCAAAGATTTCGTCATATAGAGCTTCTCAAGCTTTGACTACAAGCCTGCGGCGGATTTCTCTGACACAATTTTGAACAGAACATCGTCCGCCAGACACAACCGAATTGCGCTCAGAGCTCTATCGTCCATCTCATCCCATTCATCCTCCGTTATGGAAGGAGGCCTTTTGTTTTTCCCCAACAGTGCTTTCGTCACACCTTGTTGAACCAGCAGATCGTGCATCTTTACCTTCCAGATCTCAAAATTATTCTTGCCATTAAATTTCTCAATTTCAAAACGGGCACTTTGAGTTTTGGCCATCTTGTATCAACAAAAAAACACAATAATCTCCAAAACCAACGTTTAAATACCAGCAATTTAAAAAACCAAACTGCCTATGCCTCAAAAAATATCTTCCGTTTGCACTTCACACAAAAAATTTCTGCCTATGCCTTTGTTTTGACACAACAAAAAAACTGCCTTATTACAGTATATAAAGACCTCCGGCAAAAACAAAAATTTTTGTTTTATCAACTTTTGTTTCAAGTATTTTGATGGATGTCCTGGAAATGTCGTGGGAGTACGGTATTGAAAACCCTGGTTCCCAAAATATATACCCCAATATATTTTAACACCCCACCATTAATATTAATCCACCATTTAACATGCGTTCACCCACTTTAACTTACTCAACCATTTACACTTTCCATTACCTTAACATGGTATATATCACATGCGTTTCCACTTTAACTTTTTAAACATATACATGTAAAGCACAACGCATACCAAATAACTATGCCAACGTTTAAAACATATATATCCACGCTGTTATGTTCTTGGTGTATATCTGCACCGTTGTTTATATGTTCCAACGCCGTGTGATAATATATATCATACCAATGGTTGGTAAAACAGAAAAAAGCCACGCCGTTTTTTCAATTATATTCACGCTGTGTTAAAAGACCATATGCACGCTGTTTGAAAAAACCCATATCCACAGCTAAACAGAACTTAAGATAGGCACGCAGGTATCATTACTGGAATACGCACCAGGGATTTAAAAAACCAGGCTCCACGCAATAGATCTCAGCTCACCGCACAGCAAACGCAATATTAATTGATGTGTTGTGCCAACAGCGTGACAGTTCCACGCAGTTTGTGTATACCAGATCCACGCCGGTTTGAAATGTATCCACGCTCAGCGCGCAGGGCAATAGACGGCTCTAGCAATCCACGTTATGCAGCCACAGCAACCGATTACAAACAGCCCACGCAACAATCGATTTCTCCACCGCAGCAACGATGTTGAACACCTCCAGTCAAACGCACCAACAGCAATCAATCCGCACTCGCACCAGCACACTGGGACTTGATACAACACGACCTCCTCCGCTGCGCCAGACGTCCAACAGTGCTCTGATACCAATTGTTGGAATCCAGAGGCACGGCAATAATTAAATAAACACACAGCAGAATTAATCATGCACAGTAAACACAACTTTTAACGTGGTTCACCCAACCAATCTGGGCTACGTCCACCAAACTAAGGCATCAGGAATTTATTAATCAAACAGGAGATTACATCATGAAATCCTCACAAAACTCTCACACTCTTAGCAAACCATCCGAATGATTGCCTGTTATATAGCATAAAGAATCTAACAGCCTCATAACTCCCTCACATCAAATATAGGAGGCATTAACTCCCTCCCAACAACCTGGAGTTAATCTAGGAACTGAATCCCTATTGTTGTCATCAGCTGAGATTTTTCCTATTTTACTCAAACAGAAAATCTCAACATTTTGCTGTGATTCCAACTACTTTTGGCCGTCCAAACAATTCCTCCGCCGCATTAGAGGACTCCTATCGAAATTGCCACGTTCAATGCACATTTATCGAAATAAAAGCATTAACGTGACGAATTAAGGTGACACTTGGTGCATGTGTTATTCGTTATTGGACACGAACGCAATCTGAGCACACAACAATCTAAGTTGCTCTCCTCAATGCACGGCCACATGGATTGAGGGAAGGGTAGATGGATCATGGGACTCCTATCGAAATTGCCGCGTTCAATGCACATTTATCGAAATAAGAGCATTAACGTGACGATTAAGGTGACACTTGGTGCATGTGTTATTCGTTATTGGACTTATATCCGCAGGTTTCAGTTAGCAAAACGAACACAATCTGAGCACACAACAATCTAAATTGCTCTCCTCAATGCACGGCCACATGGATGGAGGGAAGGGTAGATGGTTAACGGGATGGCGATTCTTATTTCCAATTCTATAGAAAAGTTGTTGCGCTTTGACATGTGCCTTGGATAGCCGCATATAACATGCGTGGGGAGATGATTAGAGAAAAAAAACGGAAACGACATGTTATATGGGGCTATCGAGGGTGCAGGTCAGGCGCAATAACTTTTCTATGGGATTGGAAATAAGAATTAGAAATAGGAATTGCCATCACGGGACGAGGGATTCATTAATTTTACTATATATATTCTAATTTCTTTTATATTAAACATTAGTCTTTCTAGTTTTAAATATGTAATCATTAATAATAAAAAAATCACAATTTTGTAATCATTAAACCCATTAATTCACACAAACTTTAAATACGCACCAAAAGCTTTTATACCATCACATGCGCAATGCTCATAGTAGTACGAACAGACTGACTTTATTTCGGTGGAAGAGGACGTGTTAAGCAATGGAGAAAACGAGGTACAGTCTTTAACATTATGTATAAGAATAAACGAAAACAAAGCTTTGCTCCGACTCTTGATTGGGTACGATGCACGACAAAATTCATATTTCGAAACTTCAACCATAAATGAAATCAATTGAAGCCTCTCTAAAATGTCCAGCATAAAGAACAGATCGGAGATCTAGATCGTTGATCCTAGTTCCATTATCAACTTTTACATAGTGTCATTGTTCTTTCTGGTTGTACATAGCGTCCTTGACATATTGTACATAGCTCCCTTAACATATTGTCAGGATTATTGGTTTTCATGTGCAACCAATAATCTGCCTTGTGATTAGATAATTGGGTACCAATTTCAATTTCATCATTATTTCCCTCTAATTTCAGAGAACTGTGATGCAATGACAACTGCTTCTGTCCAAAATGTCCTCCGGATGTCGGCAGCCAAGGAAAAGCTTCCATAACCATGAATCGTAAAATGGAACACTGAATAAAATCTAGGGGAGGGATTCCTATTCTTGTGCAGGGACCAGTAGTTGATATAATACTGGTCCCACCAAACCACCAGTGATTAAGACTTGTGAAACCAAATTTTAAACAGAAATAAATAACATTATGTATAAATAAGTTTTAAATTATGTCCAAAAATCACCCATACATTGACTGGGCCCACAACTGTCCATAAATAGTATTTTACTACTTAATATTGCAAAACATATTGACCCAAGTAGAAAACAGCTAGAGCCATAAAGGCTTCCAAACTGGTCTATTCCAGAAGTACAAAACAGCAGTCACTTCAACCCCCACTCATGAGAACTCCAACTTTGCATCCCAAATAAATATGCCTACCTGCACATAACAAAAGGAATGTATGTCAGCCATAACTGCTGTGTTGTTCAACAACTAAGCACCCTATGTTCAATAAATGACACCCAACCCAATAACAATTAAATCCAATTTGTTCAATAAATGACACCCAACCCAATAACAATTAAATCCACTTTGTTCAATAAATGACACCCAGACCCAATAACTGCAATAAATGACACCCAACTCATTCTATTTCTCATTAAAACAAATCAAAGCACATGGATCAACAAATAAACAATTCCCAACCATTAGATCACAGCAAATTAAATCCATACCACACATTCAAAATGAAGCCATTGCAATGCATGTGCATCCATGTCCACCAATTAAAATCAAGTCCCCAAAACTATAAAACAAATCCACCCACTGTTGAAGTTGCATCTTATGCTTTCAAACTATTCAGCAAACTTGAAGACAACATCACAAAACAGTGGCCAATATATTCAAGTTAGTTATATCTTCTTACAGTTCTGTTTTCATTTATCAGATTTTTCTTACATTACAGTTCTGTTACAGTTCTGTTTTCATTGTTTTCATTTATCAGATTTCTTACATTACAGTTCTGTCCATTCATTTATCAGATTTCTTACATTACAGTTCTGTCCATAGGGTGGTGACAGTTAACCTATACAGTTACAATTAACCTTTTTTATACAGAGTTTATGTATGTGTTCTAGCTTATACAGTTAACCTATTGAATACAGTGGGAAACTTCTAAACATCTAAACATCGTTTCTCCTAGTTTCTTCAATGGGAAACTTCTAAACATCGTTCCTCGTCCTGTTGTCATTCCCGATAACCCTTTATACACGGTAGGGTCTCCGCAACGAAAGCCCCGCTGTGTCCATGTTGATTGGACCAACTTAACAAAAGCAATATGAAACAATACACTGTACAGTAAGCTCAACTTTCAGACTTCTAAAATAGATCATTTTTTCTAGGATTACAAACAAATTAGTGCAGTAAGCTATCAAACATTTTGCTCAGAAAGACAGCAAATCAAATAAGAGGACAAGATGCTATTAGATTTTAAGTCTGCTTAATAAAACAGGTGTTTTTAAGTTTAAAAATACTTGGGCTACATTAGTAATCCAGCTCGCTATTAAGCCATAGCTGCAAAACTCAAAACTTTAAAGGTGCCAATTTCAGAAATACTAGTTTAAGTTCTCCTGGCGTAAGAATTATTATTTCACACTTGGTCATGTTATGAATATATATTAGAATTGCAAAGATTTTGGAACTGCAACAAAAGTGGTATACCAGAAAAAAACAGATACTGAAGAAACCCCGTGAACTTATATATCAAAATATAATGAAAAGTGAGACCTCTCAGCCGAATTTTAAGTTCAGTCACATTTTACAAAGGTCGCGCTTATTTTTGCTCATGCAACAAGCACATGGAACAAACTAAATAGGATTTTAGTGAACTATCGGTGAAGTAATATGAGGAGATGCAAGCCATTTGTTTCAAAAAGCCTAAGGACAAATTAATTGAAAGAAGAGACAGAGTAACTGTAAAGGAAACAATCAAAACAGGGCACTGAATCCAAATTTCCAGTAAGCATGGTAAACACCAATAAAATACTAAGCACTGAAGCAATAATTTCAACTCTTTTGAAATTATGTAAAGATAGAGAAAAAGACTCATTTAGACATTACATGAAAAACTAAAATCAAACTCACAAATTCCATATCAGTCAAGTGGGAAGCATTTCTAAGTTTTTGTAACCAGATATGCGAAGCAGAGGAAGACATGTCCCAATAATGTAAATAAAAGCACAAGTTTACCTCCATCGTAAAAATCTTGTTTTGACACCACAGATGAGAAAACATCTTATCTACCTAAATTTTTGTAGTCAAATATGCTAAGCAGAGAAAGAAAGTCCCAATAATGTAAATAAAAGCACAAGTTCACCACCATGGTAAAAACTTGTTCTGACATCACAGATGAGAAAAAATCTTAATCTCAAGATCTACCTAGTGTTGTAAGTTACAAATGGTATGAATTCTTTCAAAATGGTATTCATGTGTGTAAGTCTTTTGTTAGCCTTGAAAATTTAAGAATGCTATCTATTTATGTTTAATTTTATTTTAAAACTGTAATAATTTGTTGACCTTATTTGTTGCTTACCTTACAGGAATTGAAGGTTAGCTTACAGGAATTATTCGATCATCAGCTTCATAGGGATAATTTTTGCAGAAGTAATAAAGCATAATTTAACATATATTCTAATGTCTAAATGCATGCAATAATTTTATAGGTTGTTGCATCTATGGCAAAAGGAAGTTACTCTGCTCGTACAAGGAGAAGTGGCAGGAGAGTGACAAGGGGTGCGCAGCTGCGATGCACATCGTCCGATGATGACAGGCCAGCTGATGTCGATGCCAGCAATGCACCAGGGAACATTGTTGAAGATGACCATGTGACAGCTGCTGATGTTAACACACCATCAGCCACAGAACCACCATCAACAACAGTCCAAGGGGCAAGCTCAACTAAAAAAATCAGTGCTATAAGAGGATGGACAAAAGAACAAATGTTAGTTGCAATTGACGACATAGAGTTTAATGGATACTCAGTTCGGGCATCTGCAAAAAAACATGGTATTCCTCCCTCATCAATACATTATTGGATAAATGGACTGACTCATACAAAACGTAGAGGGCCTCTTACAGTTATGACTGAGGATGAGGAGGCCGAGGTGGTTGAGTGGTGTAAAGAGATGGCCCAACTGGGACATGGGCTAGAGTTGATACAACTCAAATCAACAGTTGCTCAAATCTGTCAAGGGAGGCCAAACCCATTCAAAGATGGGTTTCCTGGTAAATCATGGTGGTTTGGGTTTAAAAAAAGGCATCCAGAACTTGTATTGCGTACTGCTGAGGGCCTTGACAGAGACAGAGCATTAAATTTGCGCCCTTCAGTTGTGCAAAAATTCTATGACACACTTTCTAGTGCTTATGATAAACATTCTTATGGAGCAGACCATATATGGAACTGTGATGAAACAGGTTTACAGGCAGGGAGGAATTGTGGCATGCGGGTAATTGCCAAGAGAGGGAGCCGAAATGTGCCAAAGATTTTGCCCAAGAGCAGGGAGTGGATAACTATTTTATGTTGTGTTAATGCAATTGGTACTTCAATCCCAGGATTTTATCTATTCAAAGGTAAAAATCAACTGAAAAACTATATACAGAACTGCGAACCAGGTGCATGCATGGATGCACATCCCCATGCATGGATGACTAAAGAACTGTTTCTAAGTTGGCTTTTTCACTTTGCTGCATCGGTACCAGGTGGCGTCTCGCCTAATAATAGACACCTTTTGATATTAGATGGCCATGGGAGCCACATGGCTGTACAAACAATTGAGGAAGCAAACAATTTAGGCATCGACCTATTGACATTGCCAGCTCATACCACTCATAGACTGCAACCCCTTGATGTTAGTGTGTTTGGCCCTTTCAAGAACTATTTCAGGTCGGAGCGTGCTGCATGGATGGCAAAGAATCCAGGGGTTGAGGTGAAAAGGTTTGAGCTAGCAGAGCTTGCAAGTAAAGCTTTTAAAAGGGCTTTGACACCATCAAATATCAAGGTTGGCTTTAGGAGGACAGGAATCTGGCCACTGAACTATGATGCTCTCATGCATGATACTGGTTGTAGCCAAGTGTTTCATGTGGATGGTCAGGAAGAAGGGAATGCCCAAACAGGTGTTGAAGTGCAAGAAGTAGATGACCAAGATGATGTTGTTGCAGCTGGTAATATGATTTCCTTGTCTCAAGGACACTTATATGCTGAAGATGATGAAACTGTATGTGAAACACAATATAACAATGAACAAATTCGCAGTAACATGGAGATTGTTCCACCAACTCAAGAACATGAAATTCCTGTTGTTGATATTGTTAATGTTATTGCTGAACATGCAGTTGACAATGACCAATTGACATTGCCAAGCCAAGTAACCCCACCTTCATGGCTAGCAGAAGCAATGATCAATATGAATGCACATAGTGTCTCAGCAACCAATGAAGAAAGCATGAACATGCCCTCACAACCAGCAGAATTGAACAATGAAATTGTTCATTTTTTTGTGGACAATATATCAATGGAAGAAGATGAAGGACATAATGAGGCATCAAATGAAGATAATGATATAGTTCAATCAGTTCCAACAGAAACTGGAAGGGAAGTACCAAGCAATGACATGCAGGTGGGAGGGGTGGAGAAGACACTTGGACAATTCCTAAAGCTACCAGTACAGAGAGTATCAATGAAAAAAAAGCAAGGTGCACCAGGTAGTCTTCGTCTGGGCCGAAGCTCACAGTTACTCACCTCAGAGGACTATATAACCCTGTTAGTTGAGTCTGAAAAAAAGAAATTTGAAATGCAAGAATTAAAACAGAAAAAGAAGGATCTAGTCAAGGAGAAGAAGGCAGCAAGGATTGTTGCCGCACAACATCGAGCAGATGAAAAGATTGAAAGAGATAAAGCAAGGCAAATTAAGGACCAACAAAAGCAAATGGCAAGACAGGAAAAGGAAAAACGAAAGGCACAACAAATGCTTGAAAAGGAACAAGGGATGATCAATATGGTTGACAATGATACAAGAATAGCTAATGAAACCAGAATTATTTCAAACTCATTGGACTCCATTGCAGATAATACACCATTATTCCAAGATCTCATAAACATTCAAGTGCCTCACTATACTACTGAGGGTTTACCCACTTGCCTTATTCCTACCAGAGTTGGTGCCAATTCTATGTATGCTCATTACACACCTCCACTTAATGCAGGGACCAGTAGTGCAAATGTGAGGTATGGGTACTCAATACCTCCATGGTTGGAAGCTGCAAATTGGAGTCAATCATATGGCAGCAATCAACCATTTCCTAATCAACCCTTGACAGGTAGGCCAACCTACTTGGCTCAAGAAGGTAACTCGGGGAGTTTTGGCACTCAAGATTCTCAGGGCCATAAAGAATAGGGGTGTCATATGTTTTTGTTTGTAACCACATTATGATGTGGATTTTGGATGGATTGTGTCTTTTTCTTGTCACAAAAACATTCTGGCTTACAACCTAGGTTGTTTTATTGCTTTGAAACACTAACAACATTATGGTGCTATGCATTCACTACATTGAAAAGCCAACAGCAGCTTGGTTGGTTGTAAAGTAGTTTTATTTGCGAGTTAAGCACAAATGATATCAGTCCACAAAAGACACTACAATGATAACTTAGATACTTATTTCCCTTTTGAAATTGTTATGTCAATTCATATTATGTCTTGGGGCATCTTTTTCCACTGCAAAGATGAACTATATTTCACAAAATAAATCACTTAATACTTCACCATTAGCTTCAAAATGATGCTCCCAACACTGATAAGTGATTTCTTATGGATATTAAACCTTAGCAAATTGATTTCTTCTTACTAAAACAAGTACACCAGATCTCGAAAAGCATATTTCAGATATCAGAAAACATATACCAGACCTTAGATAAACACTTGGAAAGTCACCAACAGAAAAACATATGACTTTATTAGTCTCTTATGGTCAATGTGCAGTGGTCTTGGGCTTATTATTATTGTCTTATGGTTTTTATGCAGTCACCGTAGCAATATGCTTTAGATCTAATTATTCATTGCAGTCAACAAGTATCATAGAAAGCAGGCCACTGTAAGCAGTTTTTCAACTTTGAAAGAATAACCTAGATCTAAGTAAGCTTACCTACAAGCACATACTTCTGTAAAATATCCCAACTCTCAAACACATCCATCTTCTATTGAATACAGAAAGAAGTTAATACACAACAATAGCTCAAAACCAAAACTGAACTAAACTTAAAGCCTACACAACATATTTACTCCACAAAGATCATAAAGAGTTACAATTGGAACTACTGGACTCTTTGAAGTCATTTTCTTCATTTTTGAAGTAATTATTATTTAAATTTGTTGAAGAAAACCTGAAACACTGAGATAATAAGACACAGAGCTGCAAATAAATTCTCAACCATAAATAAGTAAATAAATCCAACAAATCTGATTTTAATATAATCAAATATGTAGTCATATATAGTTCTAAAATAATTGAGCTAAGTATTTTTCCAAGGAAACGAACAAAATGCATGTGATAGACAAAATTGAATGGCATAGGCAAACATGGGAGATAGTCTTTAGGAACCTAACCCAAACTACTGCAAGCACTATATCGGTATTCATCAGATTAGTCCCATGGAAGTGAGAAGCTAACACAATGCTTGAATAAGAGTACTCATTGTAATCAATTCAATGGGAATCAGAGCCATATGTGTGAAATAGTTATAGGTATAAATGTATTACAGCTTCTACTAATATGGAGTTTAAGCTTAGTCAATTATATATGGTACATCAATTGATCCCGTGTAAGTGATTAGACTATACGCTTCATATTCCATATCCTTACATTGAGCTTATATCAGTAATATGTAAGAGTTATGATATCACTGTAATCAAGCTATACTAATACAGGAACAAGAGCTTATCGTAATTAAGGCATGTAGATTATGTGAACACTGTCCATAAGGTTATGCATTGTGGTTACTAGTAACCAATACAGAGAAACAAGCTATCATAATATATGAATAATACGTAAGCTGCTTACACCATAGGCTCTAGTATCCTTCAAGAAGCAAACCAACATTTCGAAGAAGGACAGAGACAATCTGAAGATGGTCTGAGACATTAGCTTAGAAGGACTGAGGAAGCTAGATCTTTGGAATGAAACACTAGACCTTGAATCCTTACAATACCTGCTTAGGAAGGAATCCGCATACCTTCTTATCTGTATAACTCCCTTCAAACCCTCAGAACAAGACTAGACGCAGTAGAACCCTAGAAACAGCTTAGCCACCTTAAGACAGTCTGACAAACTTCCTACAAGCAAACAACCTTACATCTCATAGAAAACATAAGGTGGAAAAACAAAAAGAAAACATCCTAGAGCATGCGTTAAGGTCCCAAAATATTGTGAAAAAAGAATATAAGAAAGTGAAACAATCTAGTAGTCATAAGTTAGACTACTCGTAAGCTCAACCACGCTTCAAGAAGATCCATGTAATGATAGTGTAACTTTACCCACAACAATCTTTATTGGACAGAACTAGCGATAAGAATAAAATACAACAACAATCATTATTGGACAGAACTAGTGGGGTACTCAATTAACACTGTTCAAAGCTTAGGTATGATAGTGTTAACACATATAAGATGTATTCAAATTAGTAGCAGTAACCTTGTTCAAATCATGATATCAAAGAACTAGTGGTTCAATTCCAATACCTGCTTAGGAAGGAATCCGCATACCATCTTATCTGTATAACTCCCTTCAAACCCTCAGAACAAGACTAGACGCAGTAGAACCCTAGAAACAGCTTAGCCACCTTAAGACAGTCTGACAAACTTCCTACAAGCAAACAACTTAGAACACCACCGGCTTAGGAGTCTTACAATTCATGAAGTATGCCTAAATTATATGGAATGGTACAGAAGCTCGAAAGGCAGTTGAAACATTCTCTGTTCATGCTCCAATATTGAAAGGCAGCCTATAATATGGCAGGGACCTGAAGCCTCACAATCTCCTGGTGGATACGCGAAGAGGTGTAGTAAAAATAGCATATCTTGGCCTCGGAAGAGCATTTACAATTCCTATTAAGAAATATACACATGAGAATCCAAAACCCTAAACCCTTCAACAAAGCAGCTAATAAATTATACCTTCAACAAAACCAGAGGGCTACCATTATATCAGAAAAAAGCACAAGACCTTAACACCGAAAAGCTACAACATCATTTCCGTATGTTCCGAGTCTCACACTAGCTGCAAGCTTTGGAGATGGCAACCAAAACCAAGCTGCCATTAGAATCCAAAACCCTAAACCCTTCAACAAAGCAGCTAATAAATTATACATTCAACAAAACCAGAGGGCTACCATTATATCAGAAAAAAGCACAAGACCTTAACACCGAAAAAAGCACAAGACCTTAACACCGAAAAGCTACAACAAAACTTCCAATAAGCGAGGTGAGGTGTTGAGAAACACACGGTGAGAGGTGTTGAAAAACACTTCAGAAAATGGCTGGTAGGATAAAAATCCTACCGGATAGAAGCCATCAGTCCAGAGCTCGCCACACATTCGGCGGACCTTCTCCAGTGCTCGCCGGACCTGCCACACCTGCAACAATTGGAAAAAATTAACAAATGAGCAAATGCAGAAGAAAAAAACCCAAAAAACCACACAAATACCACCGAAATTTGCAGTTACCTGTAAATTGGTACTGGCTCCTCCCCAAACAGCAAATAGCACGAATTAAACAACCACCCAGGAAACCCTAAACCACCGACGGTCCTGGCTGAACAGCAATTGGCGGACATGAGCTCAACAATGGCGGACCACCCTAAACCACCGGCGGTCCTGGCTGAACAGCAATTGGCGGACATGAGCTCAACAATGGCGGACCACCCTAAACCACCGGCGGTCCTGGCTGAACAGCAATTGGCGGACATGAGCTCAACAATGGCGGACCTCATGCACAGGTAATGGAGCCCTCCCGCGCCATCATCGGCGGAGGGCTTCGAACAACCACCAGACCCGAACAGAAAACCCACAGTCGGAGCATACATCGCGCGGTAAAGGCGGAAATGAGCCCCTCCATGCTCGTTAAATAAACCCTAAACCCTTGACACGTTCCTTAACAGGTGGCGGATTGAGTTGGCGTGGTGTCGTACGAGGCCACGTGCCTGCAACGTGCCCGTCCGCCAGGTGGAGGGGAGGGCGCACAGGTAATGGCGTCCCTCCCCTATTGACAGATGAATGGCGAACATTACATAATCCGTTAATTTCACCAATGGGGTTGGAGTTTCACAATATAGCATTAATTTTACTTTAAAAAGTGGTATCCAGCTATTTGTTTTCGCTGATTTATGATAGTGATTTAAACATGTTTTGACCAAGTTTTTCTCTGTTATTGTATTTTTTAAATTATATTGTTATTATTATAAATACAAATTATATTGTTATTAGTATTTATGATATGTATATTGGTAAAATTTAGGGGAAAGATAATAGTTTTTCTCTAAATTACTCATCATAAAGCTAATTAATAAAGATATATATAAATATTTAGCATAAATATATTTTAGCTCTAAGAATATCATGGGAGGAGAGGGATGAAGTTCTTTAATTAAACACTTTTTTAAATCTGAAAGTTTTGAAGGTTTTTGTTTTGTAAGGAATTTGATTCCTCTCAATATATATTAGGTTTGGAATTAAAATAATCTTTAATTACATTTATAATAAAATATATTATTTAGAAAATAAAAAATCTAAATAAATTAAATAAAACCATAATCTTGTGAAAAAAATTATGAAAATGAATCCCAACCATTATCATATTAACATTATAAACCAAAACCTTTTCCTTTATTTCAAAACATGTACATAAAAATTTTCCACAAACATAACCATTAGAAATATACATTAACCAAAGAAAATATTTATATGAAGAATAAATACATACCAACTTAAAAAAAGTTTACACTATCTCATTATTACTATGCGAACACTTTATAATATCACAACGACCCAAAGTAGTAATTTCTAACCCTCTCATTGTATAGGTTTAAAGGATATAAATATAAGAAGCCTCTTACTAATACATGAAGATGTACCACTATTTTATATTCATTTCTTAAATCAATTTTCTTTTATTTTTAGTAAGTTTAGTTTTAAGTATGAATTTATTTAAACTTTTGATTTATCAAAATGGATGAATTCAATTTTATTGAATGGAAATATATCAATTTCATGATTAGAATGAAAAAATAATATGCATGCTTTTTATTATTTTGGACAATATAATTATAAAATATTAAATATTATGGTGAGAGAATTATTTTAAGATTGTAATTTTCCATTGCTTAAATTTTATTTTCTAATATATAAATGAATTGCAGAGTTCTTTCTTGCAATTCCAACAATTGTGATGTAGGAGTATTAAAGTTTATCAAAACCATCAATCTTCTTAAGCAAAGTTTCAAAATTGGATTTAATATTGTAAAGGAATTGAAATTTCTTAATTGTAAATATTCATAGTTTCTTTTAATTATTATAGAATAGTTTTAGAATAGCTATGAACAGGAGAGATTTTTTAAATAAGACGAAAGCAAGGCTACCTTGAAAAACATGACAACTTTAGGGAATAAATCATGAGAGATTTGGGGAATACAACAAGGACTCATCTAGGGATCTAGGAAAGGCTAATTTTCTTCTAGATTTATAGTTAGTCATTATAAGCCTAGGGGAATATCTAATGAGACCAAGAGAGGAAGAGAGTTTCTGAGAGTATTTATGTTTGTAAATATTTTAAATTAATGGAATATATTTTCATACTTTCTATGTATCAACTGTCTACATGCATGATTCCTTGAAGAATTCTTATTTGTGTGTAAAATCTGGAATTAATATGAAATTCAGTCTCTGAATTGGAGTGTTTCTTAGCTAGAATTGAGCAATAGATCTTGGAATAGAATCAAGATAAAATTTGGGTAGAACCTATATAGGTTCCAAATTTTGTAGAAGTATTTATGACTTACAAGAATCTAGTGATGGATTATGGATTTTATTGTGAATAAATCCGAGCACAAGTAGTACACTTGTTGTTTAAAGAATTCTTTGTTTGTGGATGGAAGGGTTGTAGGAAAACTCGATTTCTCCTGCATCAAATTCTTTGGTATATTTTGAAATTTTGTGTGAAAATATTCGCTCTTGCCAGATTTCTCAATATTCACCTAAAAGTATACTCAGAGAAGGGTCAAAACTTGGAATAGTTAGATCATACTAATTGTTTTAATCATTATAATTTATTTTCCAATTACTTTATATAATATATATGATGAGCTCCAGTATTACAATAAGAATGTTGTGACTCCCAAGGCTACCAACTTTAAATATCAATTTGGATTTCATACAAACTTAAAATTGTGGGTTATATCCACAATGAGCAAGGTTCTACTTAAGATGATCTAAAGCAATGGTCTAAATCAGGATGCACAAAGACCACTTTGGAAAATCTAGTAACAAGAAAACTACTTATTATCTTTACAAGAAAAGAGATGACCAAAACATAACTTATCCTACTGTAGAGAGTATGGAAGAAACCTTTGTCTGTTTGAATGAAAGTAAATGCCAGAAAGTAACTTTGATATATTTTGCAAGAAAAAAGACCTTTATATTCCAGAAAAAGTAAATTATATTCTACTTGATGAAAGGCAACCAAATGGTCAAGAGTGTTAAAGGTAAATCATTTTCATTCTATCTAACACATACCATAAACAATATGACCTAGTTGTTGGATTGAAGCTACAACTATGAAAGTAAAGTATCTAGGAAGTATTTGCGGGAGGATCCAAATGGAAAATGGCATCCACCCATGGTATTAATCCACTCATGGTATTCATCCAACCATGGAATTTACCCATGGTATTGTAAGTGACATCCACCCATAGTATTTTCCCATGGTATTGTAAGTGGCATCGACCCTTGGTATTCATCCTCCCATGGTATTTATCCACTAATGGAATTTACCCATGGTATTGTAAGTGACATTCACCCATGGTATTCATTCACCCATGGTATTTACCCACCCATGGAATTTACCTGTGGTATTGTGACCAAAAAAGGCTATAAGTAACAAGTTGCATTTTGTAAAATGACAAATTGTCGAGCACAATGTAGCATTTATAGTTATTATATGTTATAATAATAAAAAAAATCTTTGTGGTTTTTATATTGTGTGTTCTCCTCTTTTCTCCTGGCATTTCAAATTTTCAAATCTTGGTGGTGGCCACAGTCGCACTGGGCTCCACGTCAATGGTCTTCTTCCCTTTAGCATTCCCCTTGTCGGGTTCAGACTGAGAGTCAGAACATGCATCAGACTTAGAAGCCTTCATCGTGACCACGAGTGACTGCTTGGTCCAACAGTCACTTGTGTTGTGAGTGGAGCTCTTATGGAACTCACACCACTTTATCGTGTCCTTCTTTGTCTTCATGGTGTTATTCTTTGCTTGAGGCTTCAACGAGTTATCTAGGTCGCCCCGCCTTAGCTTTTCCCTTTTATCTGCAATTTGGGGGTGCTTTTCCCTTGCTTCAAATTCGTAAATACAAATTATCGCTTTTTTTTTAAGCTTATGCTCAGTATTAACAGTGTATTGGTACTTCGTGCCGAGCAAGGAGGTTTCCAAGAACTCCATCTCATCCTGGGCGTACCTGTGTAGGAATCTGTGGTACTTGAGTACCAAATGTTTCTGAGAATCCTTGATACCTAGCTTTGTGTTAAGGGTACGAAAAACAATGGTAAAATCTGGCACTTCTTGGTTCCTTCCGTGTCATAGTGTGGTCCACTTTATGTATTTATCATCTTAGCTCTCGACAAGGTAGTATTACTCCTTGATGGCATCCTGGAATGAATCCCAAGTGGGTGCCACCGAAAATAGTGAGGACGTACTTTCATCCTTCTGCTCACGGTAGGTTTCCCACCAATCCTTGACGTGGGGGGCAGCTTTGAGAAGAGAAAAAGTAATATTTTCCCATTTGGATAAATCTTTAGTAGAAAAATATCCTTCTAGCATATTTAACAATCTATCTATGACGTTCACATATATCTTACCCTAAAATACGGGAATGTGAAAGTTAACATGTACCTTAAAGGGTGTGGCACTTCCATAGTAGTTTCTGGAAGTATATGTGTTACCCTTGGGTAGCCAATGAAGGATTTGAGAAACTTTTTCCATCATCACGTTCCTTTGTCGATCGAGTGAACAACATTTTGAAAGGATCTCCTACCCCCTCGTCTTTCTTTTCTTCTGCCATGGGAGGTCGTCGAGATTTGAGGCTTATCTTGCAAAGGTTCCACCAGTTGAAACCCTAACTCCTTATATCCCGACCTTATTGGGGACATGCAAATAAAAACAAAGGAAGAGAAGACCACTCTGATACTACTGATCCGGATCTTGGGAGGAAGCCCCCAAAGTCTAAAAATTTGTAATGCGAGGAGAAAAGAGGAGAACACACAATAACAAAACCACAAAGAAACATTTTTTTACTAAAACACATAATAACTGTAAAGGCTACATTGTGCCGGACAATATGTCGTTTTAAAAAATGCGACTTGTTACGTATAACATCTTTCGGTCACAATACCATAGGTAAAATCAATGGGTGAGTAAATACCATGGGTAAATTACATGAGTGGATAAATACCATGGTATGATGAATACCAACGGTCAATGCCATTTACAATACCATGGGCAATACCATGGGTGGATGCCACTTACAATACCATGGGTAAATTCCATGGGTGAATTAATACTATGGGTGGATGCCATTTTCCATTCGGATCATCTAGAGTTCATATTCAACACTTAAACGATGTTTTGGAGTGATGAGAAATGAAAGGAAATCTTTGGAGGAAATTTTGGACGTCGTTTAAAGGAAGCTATGTACAGCTATGGGATTGTTATAGAATGCCCTATTTTTCTACAGGAAAGTATTTGAGAGAAATATTAGGCGGTCTAAGAGTGGTTTTAAGATGGAAGCAGGCAGTGGGAGGTTATGGATGGGTGCGAGAGACCTTTTGATGAAAATTTCTACTTAGTAATCTAATTTGTGCAAGGAAGGAGAAAGACTAGAAGTCTCTTGTAGCATAGTCAGGTGATTTCCAGCGAGCCAACAATTTGTAGAAATGAGAGGTAATGGAAAGAAGTGTGTTGAAGGAAATGATACTCATTCATGAAAAATGATTTCAATCTACCCTATGAATTAATATGTTTCATCTGCACACAAAGCACGTGTTTAGCTAGTAGAAACAAGATGTTCAAATGACTATCAAATCAGTAATTGCATAAAACAAAATGATAGTGAAAGGATGAGCTGTATTTGGAATAGAATCTACTCATTACATAAAAGAAAACGATTTTCGGTTCTTGCAAACATATGGCATGCAACCATGCTTCCATAGAAATCTCACTTATCAACCTGTAGAGACAATGCCTTTCTCATCAACTACATTTGCAGAAAATCATAGCTAAACCAGTGCATGAAAAAGAAATGAATAAGGAAATGTAAAAAGGAAGAGTTTTGAGCACATGGGTTGGGCCGTAACACAAGGAGACTCAACTACCTTGAAGAAAACTCAAGCTGAGAGAAAAATGATGCTTTTCATTAACCTCAAAATTCTTCAAACATGTAACATAACAATGGAAATAATAAGAAGAATTCTCTTTCTTTGATAGTGACTATCTTCTCTCTAGATTTTGAATCTTTACTGAGCTGCTAAGATCTCTTGTTTATACAAATGGTCAGAGAGGGCTAGTCTCCTTGAAGGGAGGGAAAGTTCTCTGGAAAACTCCTAAAAAGGTGGATTTGGTCTCTTGGTGTACTAATAACCATTGAGGGGTAGTAGTTGTTCATGAGCCAAACGAGTTGTTGATCGGCTTGAAGCAAGGAACAAGCCTCCTTAATATTGTATTGCTCATCTCCAACATGTTCTGCACAATAAATCCTCGATGTCTTACACAGTTAATGCATTAGGCCACATGATATATCAAATATCTCATAACTTCCTAAGAACATTGTATAGCTTAAAGATATTATCAAATGCAAAAGGAGAGGTTAAAATATGCTAAATCATGGTCAAATGGGCCTTGAATTATACATATTTGGGAGGCTCATCAATATTCGTAATTGACATTGAAATATTTTATTGAACATGAAAATTGAAATGTTTTATTTATGTTCCACATTATTTTTTTTTGTTATTAATATATTTTAAAATACAAAGCAATATTGCTTAATTATACATATTGAAATGTTTTATTTATGATACATATTGTCCATATTAAAAAAAAGCATATTATTAATATATTTTAAAATATAGGTCAATATTACTCAATTTTACATATTGAAACATTTGATTTATTATCTATATTAATTTTTTTTATTACTAATATTTTAAAATTCCCCATATAAAATTTATATTACAAATTGAATGAATTACACATTTTCCCGTTATTACTTTCAATTACCTTTTCCCTTTGAACATTATTTTATTATAGTGAAAAAACACACATCACAGTAATATATATTAATAAATAGATATTAGGTTAGTATAGAGCATTTTCTTGATATTTATAAAATTATAAGATTCTTTTAATTTTTAATTATTTTATATTTTTCTACCAAATTGATATAAAATTATGACGAATAAAATATTTCTATTTTATTTTTATAAATATTACATCTCAACTATACTAATTATAAAAAATTAGCATTTCCTTTATATTGACTTATATTAACTAATTTAATAAGATGTTTTACAATAATTTTTTAATATTTTGATTTAAATAATAAAATAAATATATTTATTTTAATTTTAAAAAAATATATATGAACTCCACATTAAAGACAAAAATCAATTTCCAAAATACACCTCAATACAATTAATAATCACTTTAACCCCTTAATATTTGCGACTCGGTACAATTTTTTCTTCTAAGACTTTTACACAATGACCACACTAACCATCGAAACAAAATTCAAACTTAAAATTTTAAATATTTTTTTAATTTTTTAATTAAAAAAATAAGTGGTATGTGATTTCCACATCCTATGTGAGACCTAGTCTATGTCTTCATTACAACTTAACTATTTCATTTAACATGGTTTTTTTTATTTATAGAAACAAACCAATTAAAACAAAAAACCGTTAACAACAAAAGAAAAAGGGTTCGTCCTCCGAAACAATCATGAACCATGATATTGTAAAAAAGTCCGTTCACATCATAAACGCATAATCTTATTAGTCCCTACCAATCTTATTAGTCCCTACCATCTAGCAATGGCTAGGGACTATAGTAATCCAAATGTGATGCTATAGCATTAATTTGAAGCGCTATGTTATTAATTTACGCGGATTATTGGAGGGTGACCAAAGTTTTCAAATGTGATGGTGTTTGCCATTGTCGGGGTAACCAAAGTCTTGAAAAGTAACCTTGTTTGCCATCTTATTTGGCCTCTTCCCGAGGCGGAAGAGGTTGGACCATAGGTTTGTTTTGTTTTACCCGTTCATTATTAATCGCTGTCAAACCGTTGAGATTAATGCTAACATTAGTTTGTAGTTTTAGCGTTTATTTGCAAGTTCGCATTATAGTTTGAGCATATAGTTTGAGCGTTTATTTGCAGGTTCGCAGGTGTAGGTGTGCATGCAGGTGGTGTAGGTGTCCGTTGGTGCAGGTGTGCATGGTGCAGGTGTTCTTTTCCCCTTTTGCTGCCCTCCCTTACTGGTTTCCTCTTTCTGCTGCCCTTAGTTCCCATTCCTTCCTGGTTTCCTCTTTCCGCTACCCTCAGTTCCCATTCAAGTCAAGTCCTCAGTTCCGATTCAGGTCAGGTCCAGGCTATAGGCTATTAGCAAGCAAGTCCAGCGCAGGGAGGTACCATACTTCGCAAGGATCCTACCTTTTGGCTTTTCTTGTGGGCAGTGGTACGGGCATATTTGGGCGTATTTGGGTGGATGGTTTTCTCTGGTTTGCGGATTGGCATGGGTTCAAGGTGATTTTCCAGGTCTTCTCATAGCAAGGGCAATGGTGCATAGCAGTGCGGTAAGAATCTATAGTTGTAGTAGTATGGTAAGCATCTATGGCTGTAGCAGTAAGGGGACCGGTAAGAAGGAGACCAGTAAGAAGAGCTGTAAGGAAGGGAAGGGCCCTCAATAAGGCAGGCATGTCTTAAGGTCACAGGATCCTACCTTGCTGGGCTTGCCTTCCTTTGCATTGATGCCAGTCTGACGGACAGATTGTCCCGAGACTCTCTAAACGGGAAGGGCTGAAGGGCTGACAGTCAGGTTTCCCTAAGTATGTTTCCCTTTATTGTTCCCTAGATCGAGACCCGGTCTCTATTCGAGCAGACCCACTTGCATATCCCCTATATTCAGATTATATATAAGACCTAGAGCTAGAAGCTTACCAGGTTTTTCTTTATCCAGTCAAATAAGCAGTCATATATGTTTGAAGTCCATAGCAGGCAGTAACTGGAGGCACATGACTGAAGCAGCATCGCTTGCAGGCTAGATAATGAACGCACGGCTGCTGCCGCAGCTGGCTAGATTTCCGGCTTCGGAACTTGGCTAGGATGGCTCGAATAAACCCGGGCTGGGAGATGAAATGAAACGGACCTAGGCCTGCTTGCTGCTTCGACCTTGCGACCTGAAGAGAGGCGGAGCCTCGAAAAGATCTGGCTATGGCAGGGGGGAAATCATTCAATGTTCGTACTGCATTACATTGAATTCTTGCATGAATTCGTATCATAAAAACTGAAAAGCTGCCACATACAGGCTTACCATCTTTGGGCTACGGCTTCATCAGAGCAAGATTCTTGATGACTGAAAGAAACTCAGAGGGTTCTAGATAATCCCTACTATTTTGACCATTCTCGCTAAATTCGACTGCATTCATTTTTTAATATGTTGAATGTTCATAATTAGTGTCAGAAGGGCCATGGTCGACCTTTTGTTTCTTGTTCTCGGCATTTTCATCAGTTTCTAAGGCTCCCTGAACTCTTTCAATACCCTCAAAAATCCAAACAAGAAGGCCAAACTATAATGTCCTGCAGCAAATTCAAAAACTAATGCTTTCCCATATACATAAACCTTCATTCCCTTCCAATATCCATAAACAAATGCCTTCTCAGGGTTCACTATGAATTCATTTCCATAAACAAATGCCTTCTCAGGGTTCACTATGAATTCATTCCCACGTCTACTGACCTGCATTATGAAAGCATACAAAAACAAAGACCAAGAACGTTTCTTCCAACGGTAAAGGAGGTTTCAGAAGCATATGCCGCTCCCATCTAGTTTTATTTTGACATTGCTGCAGCTGATGACACCTTCATGGCGCGTACTGAGCCTCCATGGGGGTGGCTGGTGCAGCAGACGACACCTTCGTTGCGGGTACTGAGGCTTCAAGGGTGTGGCTTTAGACAAGCGTCTATCAACGTGTTTAGGGTCACCTTCCACACGTCTTCGCTTCTCATTTTCGAAGTTCAGGAAGTGGGAGGCCATTCGCTGAAGTACAAGCTGAGCGTCAGGGGCAAGACAACATCTGTCAAAATGCATGTAAGCGAAGTTGTTATTATAAATAATTGAAACTTACATTTATATTATATATTAAATTGTTTATAAAATTTTGTTTTCCCCTTTTTCATATATTTTCATTGTTTGAGCGTTCTAATGCTACTCCTTGCCTCCTTTCTCATAACAGGTTTACGCGTGATTTCTCCTCTTCTAAAAGGCCTCTTCCTCCTCTACTAAATCGGGTGTGGTTTCATCAGTTTTCTCCACAAAATCCCTGAAGTTCTCTTAATTTTTTCGAGGGTTGGGTTTTTATAGTGTTATCTATGGTTAATATCAGCGAAGGGCCTTTAGATCCGAACGTATTATGGGGAAACAATCTTTGATATACAGTTTTGTGGCGAGGGGCACCGTGGTGTTTGCAGAGTACACATAATTCAACAGCAATTTTACAAGTATTGCTACTCAGTGCCTGCAAAAGCTTCCCACCAGGAATAACAAGTTCACATACAATTGCGATAATCATACCTTCAACTACCTTGTTGAAGATGGCTTCGGTATGTATTTGTTCTGAGATGATTCTGTTGATTTTTTAGTTTTGTCGGTAGACTTAGGGTTACATTTTGTATTCCTTTTGGGAATAAGGGTTTTGCTTCGATGAATTTATTGGGTTTCTGAGAAATAGTTTTCATTTGACTAATGCTTTTTTAACTGTGCACTTATCAAGGTCTAAACTCACTTCGTTGTAGCAATATTGCAGTCGAATTAGTAGGGAGGTCAAAATATTAGCGAGATTTTCTTTTGAAATGATAACACTGCGTTTTTTTTTGGACAAAGGCTTTCATTTCAACTTTTCAGAGCTTTATAAGCCGTCGATATGTCAAAATGCAGCAAATCATTTGTGCATCACGTGGTCTGATAACAGAGCATGTTTCTGCAATGAAGTGATCATGTTGAATTGGAGTTGATCCCTTTGTAAATGTTTTAATTGCAGCTTAAAGAACGAATTCCTGTTGTTCGATTAAACGCAACATTTCCTTCTGTTGTTGGAAGAATTCTTTTAAAAGGGGCTTCAGCTCAATTCTATTAAAGCATAAACATTTGTGTTAGTTTTGAACTTGAACTTTCATTTCAAATACAATTCTGAAGTTCCTGCTCTTCTTTGCATTGTAGACAAGAGCATTGTAAAAATAGTAGAGCATGCCTACTATAGAATTCGTACTGTCTCCTGGTCTATAAAAGTGTTGCTCACACCATCCTCTATATAAAGTCATAGTCTCAAATCAATTTAAATTATTAATTATAGATTTAGGTTTAGAAGATAAACCAAAATTTGGATACAAATGTTGTTTCTCTCAATAGACTGCCTATTGTTTCAGCTGAACCACAAGCACATCGCCAAGTATGTTGAGAAATTTGCAGTAATTCTTGAACCTTCATCTTTTACTTGATTCTTCTCCATATTATCTTTTCACTCCTGTTTCTCCTGTCAACAGAATCAAATACTGGAGTCTCAAGTCTTGTATGCACCAAGTTCATAAAAATTGTCGGGTACTCCTCCGCGACCACCACCAACATTACCATCACCTGCCTTGCGTTCACAGTGTTATCACTCAGGTTGTCCTTAAAGCTCCTTAAAGGATACGGCCGAGGTAACCACAAACCAATCTTTGGACAGCAGGTCCTAGCCTACCTGCAATCAGAGAGGGCTCTCTCTTTATAATTTAGCTTTGTTTTGGGTTGATTTTTAGGCTAGTTATGATTTTCTTGGGTTTTGTTTTGATTTTGATGGGATGGAGGATTCTTTCAAACATAGTTGGGATGCATAGTGTGAGAAGTTCAAACCATTGGGCATGGAGTCGTGGATTAGGCTTGTGGTTGCGTTTTCTTGGTCACAAGAGGAATACAGAGCAGGATAGCTACACATAAAACAATATCTAGCTAGAATAAATATGGAACAAAGGTCAGTGAATGAAAGGCAACTAAGTAGCTCTCATTATGCTAACAGAGGGAAGGTGAATGAACATTTATATAGGAGCAATCAAGGATTCCTAAACAACATTCATATATGAAGGAACTAGTGTAAATATGAGCAAATCAGTATTCATATTCAGGACTAATTCAGAGGAAAACATAGATAAATCACAGAAATTGAGAACATAATACAACTAAGTGAGCTCTGAACTATTCTTTCTTTCTGCTATTTAGATAGTGAAACAATGATGGCATAAAACATATAAACTGTAAATAGGGATAAGAAACACTTATTGGGCTATGTAGAAGCGTTAGGATTCCATAGTCACTCTTCAGACATTAAAACACAACAGTCAGTTCATCTCCCAAACATTCCAGCGATCTTTGATTATAGAGACTCTCAGAAAATACAATGCAAGTCTAGAGGAAGTTATCGACCAACCAACCCTTTTTTCATAACAGAGGGTGGTTTAAATAGAAAAAATATCTACAAACAACAGACCTGGGATAGATCTCCTCAAAAATGCCTTTAACCTAATTTGTACAGAAGTAAATGGAAGAAATATCTATCTAACAGCTGCGTTGGGGCAACTGACATCTCAAAATATCTATTACAGCAGATCTTAGGCAGATCTGAGGAAAATGTGTTCTTTAATATATTTTATCTTGAAGTAAATGCTTAAAACATTTATCTAAGTGCTGCGCTGGGGCAGCTGCCTCAAAAATGGATCAACATTTGTCCTTATGGCTCTGTGCTGGCTCTTTTAGCCATAAGTGTGCTTTAAATTCATTCATCTGCGCCTGCAAGCGGTTCTGCTAGCTTAAGTGGCCAAAACTGTGAGTTGGTGAGCCTTTATGGCTCAGAGCTGCTTTATTGACTTTGTTGGGAGGCTCTTTAATGATTTCCTGCTTTGGGTTCAAAGTTTGCATTGAACACCTTCACTGATACACTTTGCCGCATCCTGATACACTTTGGCACTGAATCTGGGCCTTTTCTCACCGCTGATACTCTTTAAACTGTCCCATCGCCCCCTTCTGCCTTTTAATGCAAAAATAACTGTTGCTAATGTCCTCCGTGGCCTTTGGAACGCTATCGGCGCTGGCCGATCAAAAATGGTACTAAAAATGATGAACAACTGCTAACTGGCGGAAGAATGGATGCTGGAGGCACGCCGAGGCCAAAATCCTGCAATTTGGAGCTATTTCGGGCCTGGAGCGATCAAATATGGACTAAAGAATGCCATGTTTCTTTTGGAGGTAGGGCGGGCACGGGCGCCGAACTGTTTAAAAGAAAATGGCCCTTTTCCCTCTTATAAGGCAAAAAATGCTTTAAACGTGAAAATCCATCAAAATTGGGGCGGGAGCGATTACTGTTCATAAGATTGAATGCTGGCCGTTGGATCCGGCGCGGGCCGATCCAACGGCTGGCGCTAAATCGCATCGGGGCGGACCATTGGTCCCAACACATAAAACCTCCGAAATGCCGCGGACCCGAAATGCATTATAGGCTCCCTTTTGATTTAGATCAGGTCTGGCCCATCGGCGAACCCAACTCGGCGGATTTTAATAAAAATGATAAGCAGACCCGAAATGCTTTTACAGGCCCACTTTATCTCTTTTCGGGTCCGAGCCATCGGGACCCGCATATCGGCGGATTTACAATTGAAGCGGGTCCGCGGACCCGAAAACCCTTAACACTACATTTATATACCATTTCGGCTCCGGCCCGTCGAGAGCCTTCTTTTCGCTACACTAGGGGCCCTTACGGACCCGAAAACTTTATAAGCCGCACCTTAATAATATTTCGGCTCCGCTGGTCGGAGCCATATACATGGGGTGATCGTCGATATAATATGGGCCGTTGATCTGGGGCCCAAAAATGGATGGCTGTGATTAATTCGGGGATTCGGCAATCGGCGGGGTGGAGGGCACAGCCTTTACATATTGCGATCGCCGAAATGATGCAGACCGTGGATGAGTGGGGTCGATGGACGGCTGTGATCCAGTCGGCATATCAATGATCGGCGGCCCATTATAACCCATGTGAATATTTGCGATATGCCGATAAGCGATATCGCATCGGCCATTGTTGATCGGACATGCAAACAATGTTGTTGTTTCAACACAAGACCTCCCTCCCGACTGCGATATTGCATCGGAGGGGTCCAAAAGACTCTTTTTTACATCGGAGCAATTTATTATAAAAAAAGGCAAGGCAAATGAATTCGGAGGGGTCTCCTTTGGCATGTTAAATGGCTTATAAGGCATCGGAAGGGGTCCGATGGCCCAAAAAGGAGGAATTCATGCCTTGGAAGGATTCCAAAGGCACTTGGTAGGATTTCAAATGGATTTGAGAAGGGTTTAATGGCCAAAAAAGGGGTTTATGCCTTAAAAAGGTAAAACAAGGCCAAAAGGATGATTTTTATACATATGAAGGGAAACTATGCAAAGGAATGAGTCCTTATGCATTTGGGAGATGGTTAGAGGGGGTATTGAGGGCTCTTGCTAAGTTTCAGATAAACTTAGCAATTCCCGAGGATGTATATGGTTATATTTCAACCAGGGGGAGGGGATAAGTATATAGGGGAGTAATATACATAGTTTTAGTAGGGGAAGGGGAAATAGATAGGGAGCTACATAGTAAAGTTAATAGTTAATATGACAATGATGAGAAAAAACGCTAAGTATGATGTCTTAGGCTATCAATGGGGAAAATGCCTCATAGAAGCAGTATGGACTTTCCTTGAGTGAAGCAGATCTTCACTAAGGCAAATGATATGGAGAATGATGAAACTAAGAGGTATCAAGCAGATCTTGACCTCTTTAGGGGAAGTTAGTGAGTGACTTGGGGAAAAAGGAAGAAGGGAGGAGTTAGACATGCCTCTCTTGAAGTCCTCCAAATGAAAAATGCCTCAAACCAAAAATGAATTGCTTATCAAAATTGGAACACAGCAGTGGCACTTAGATTAGCATACTTTCAAGGACAGTTCTTTGGCCATCTGTAGCAAATATGGAGCATTGCAGCATGCATAGTACGACATATTTAGCATGTAAAAATGTCGATCATGAAAGATGATTAACCTGCTGCAGCAGGAGGCTAATAGTGGCTCCACTTGGGGATGGCTTTTCATTGTGAAAAGCCAAGAACAGCAGGTCAGACTGCCTTGTATTCAATTGTTGTTGTATTCTGCAAAATTCCCTTTGGCTAGCTTATTGATCCTACCTACCTACCTACCCTAACCAACACTTACTTTGTTGTTAGGTGAAGTGAAATAGCCAATGCAGCCACTTAAGCAATAAAAACATGAGTGGGCTTTGCTGCTTGTGCTTGCTGGTGAGACCAACTGAGATCTTGCAATTTGATATGGCTTTGTTAATCTTTGAGAAGATCAGGAAGCTACTGACCTCCTTCGCTATGTTTAAACACTGTACAAAACTGTCCTGCAACATATATATACAATTGCTGGGCCGAAATAAAGAACTGTACAAAAGTTTGGGACAGCTATCATGCTTTGGAGTCGGGAGATCATCAACAACTCGATATTGAGCCTTGCAGCCTGCTAATGGAGAAAAGCGCTGATCTCTTTCATCATTTTTCCTGCCAGCAGACAGGTCATTCAAAACTTGCAGAGGTGCTTGCAATTTATTACAATCTCGCTCGAATAGGACTTGACTGATCTGCGCAGGCTGCTCCTCTTCTTCTTCTTCGAATAACTCAGATGGCTGAAAACAAAGAGGCAGGGGATCCACTTGGATCATTTGATCATATGCTGCTGCTTCTAAGTCTTCCTCAATCTGATATTCGATGGCTCTTTGGGGCTGCAAAACTAGAGGCAATACCTTTGGAACAATATTTTGATTAACCTCCAGGCGGTCAATAGCAACACAAGGTGACACTTGATCATACACAGCATGATAATTATCCCTGATAAATTGAAAAGACTCAAAACAAAATGGTAAAGTTCCTTCGCTGAAATCAAAATTTTTTGCGCTTTCCTCCTTTACTTCATAGCTGAACTGGGCAAACTGATCATTACATTCAAGCTGTTGATCCTGAACTTCGCTTCCTGCCAAAATAGGATCTGATTCCTCTACAAGGCTGATTTGGTCGTTAGGCTCATAATCATCATCATACAGATCATATTTGGGCAGACAGTTGAAAGAAGAGAAGCTATTATATTCACACAGTATATCAGGAGACTCCTCCTTCACATATGGCTCTATGAATATGTCATCTGATTTGTGGTAGGTTTGTTCGTGAATGTCACTACTTTCCTCTTGCACAACAGATGTGTCTTGGCGCTCTAAACCTTCTACTTTCATTGTGATCAACTGCATCATTTCTTCTGACTTTTGTAACACACTATGAAGTCTTTCTTCTTGCTCTGTCTTGCGCTGCTTTTCCCTCATCTTCAGATTTTCCTCCACGTCCACTGCTATGTCCTGCATTTGTTTCAAAGTGGACGGGCATCTTTCTCTCAAACGAAATTCCATTTGTGGATAAAAAGCTCTTGGATATTGCAATAGAGCCAGATCAGGGGGAGGCCTAATATTCAATGGCATAGAGAGATAGACTTGATTGAATCGATCAGAAAATTGCTGAACAGATTCATTTGGACGCCTTTCTAACTGATTATATTCTTCGATGAGTGAGAGGAAATTGATTTTAATCATCCATATATCAAGGAAGAGCTTGGAACACTGCTGAAGATTAGAGATGCTGGCCTCAGGCAATGCTTTAAACCAAGTCCTAACTTCACCTTGCAAAGAAAGGGCAAACAATCTAAGACTAACATCTTCCTCTTCCACTTCAAAGATATTAAGATACTCTTCAAAATCCTGGATATGTTTCTGGGCAGTAATACCATTCTCTCCATCAAATCTAGGGAGATACTCAGGATGATTTGCAGGCAGAGGATTAAGCACAGGAGGCAAAATGAGAGGCTTATATCTATCAGGAACTTTACGAGACACAGGAGTATATACAGGAACTGTAAGACTGGGCACTATTTTTGGTTCCTCCTTGGCTGTATGATGATCTTCAACAACATTTGAAGAGTGCTGCTCTAATGTGCAAGGAGGCTTTTCAACAACATTTTCCAAAGGAAAATCATAAAAATCTGATATAGAATCGTCTTTAAAATACAATATACACAGCAAAACTTTATGGAGAAAAAACATGACCTCTTGGATAGTAATCCAGGTCAAAAGCCTGATCTGCTCATATATCTCTTTTGGGTTCATTTCTCCAGTGGAGTCTTTATTATGAGGATGATGTGGAGTCGCCAGGTGGATGAATTAACCTTGAAGTGCCTGATCTCTGTCCACCGTCACAGATCAGAGCTAAACATGAGAAGCTCTGAAGAAAAGGAACACTTTCTCCAGAAAACAAGGCAAACTGGTCAAAATTGGGGGTATACAGTAATAAACAAATGATTTCAGGTCCCCAGTGGAGTCGCCATTATGTTATCACTCAGGTTGTCCTTAAAGCTCCTTAAAGGATACGGCCGAGGTAACCACAAACCAATCTTTGGACTGCAGGTCCTAGCCTACCTGCAATCAGAGAGGGCTCTCTCTTTATAATTTAGCTTTGTTTTGGGTTGATTTTTAGGCTAGTTATGATTTGCTTGGGTTTTGTTTTGATTTTGATGGGATGGAGGATTCTTTCAAACAGAGTTGGGATGCATAGTGTGAGAAGTTCAAACCATTGGGCATGGAGTCGTGGATTAGGCTTGTTGTTGCGTTTTCTTGGTCACAAGAAGAATACAGAGCAGGATAGCTACAAATAAAACAATATCTAGCTAGAATAAAGATGGAACGAAGGTCAGCGAATGAAAGGCAACTAAGTAGCTCTCATTATGCTAACAGAGGGAAGGTGAATGAACATTTATATAGGAGCAATCAAGGATTCCTAAACAACATTCATATATGAAGGAACTAGTGTAAATATGAGCAAATCAGTATTCATATTCAGGACTAATTCAGAGGAAAACATAGATAAGTCACAGAAATTGAGAACAGAATACAACTAAGTGAGCTCTGAACTATTCTTTCTTTCTGCTATTTAGATAGTGAAACAATGATGGCATAAAACATATAAACTGTAAACAGAGATAAGAAACACTTATTGGGCTATGTAGAAGCGTTAGGATTCCATAGTCACTCTTCAGACATTAAAACACAATAGTCAGTTCATCTCCCAAACATTCCAGCGATCTTTGATTATAGAGACTCTCAGAAAATACAATGCAAGTCTAGAGGAAGTTATCGACCAACCAACCCTTTTTTGATAACAGAGGGTGGTTTAAATAGAAAAAATATCTACAAACAACAAATCTGGGATAGATCTCCTCAAATAAATGCCTTTAACCTAATTTGTACAGAAGTAAATGGCAGAAATATCTATCTAACAGCTGCGCTGGGGCAACTGGCATCTCAAAATATCTATTACAGCAGATCTGAGGAAAATGAGTGCTTTAATCTATTTTATCTTGAAGTAAATGCTTAAAACATTTATCTTAGTGCTGCGCTGGGGCAGCTGCCTAAAAAATGGATCAACATATGTCCTTATGGCTATGTGCTGGCTCTTTTAGCCATAAGTGTGCTTTAAATTCATTCATCTGCGCCTGCAAGTGGTTCTGCTGCCTTAAGTGGCCAAAACTGTGAGTTGGTGAGCCTTTATGGCTCAGAGCTGCTTTATTGACTTTGCTGGGAGGCTCTTTAATGATTTCCTGCTTTGGGTTCAAAGTTTGCATTGAACACCTTCACTGATACACTTTGTCGCATCCTGATACACTTTGGCACTGAATCTGGGCCTTTTCTCACCGCTGATACTATTTAAACTGTCCCATCGCCCCCTTCTGCCTTTTAATGCAAAAATAACTACTGCTAATGTCCTCCGTGGCCTTTGGAACGCTATCGACGCTGGCCGATCAAAAATGGTATTAAAAATGATGAACAACTGCTAACTGGCGGAAGACTAGATGCTGGAGGCACGCCGAGGCCAAAATCCTGCAATTTGGAGCTATTTCGAGCCTGGAGCGATCAAATATGGACTAAATAATGCCATGTTTCTTTTGGAGGCGGGGCGGTCACGGGCGCCGAACTGTTTAAAAGAAAATGGCCCTTTTCCCTCTTATAAGGCAAAAAATGCTTTAAACGTGAAAATCCATCAAAATTGGGGCGGGAGCAATTACTGTTCACAAGATTGAATGCTGGCCGTTGGATCCGGCGCGGGTCGATCCAACAGCTGGCGCTAAATTGCATCGGGGCGGACCATTGGTCCCAACACATAAAACCTCCGAAATGCCGCGGACCCGAAATGCATTATAGGCTCCCTTTTGATTTAGATCGGGTCCGGCCCATCGGCGAACCCAACTCGGCGGATTTTAATAAAAATGATAAGCGGACCCGAAATGCTTTTACAGGCCCACTTTATCTCTTTTCGGGTCCGAGCCATCGGGACCCGCATATCGGCGGATTTACAATTAAAGCGGGTCCGCGGACCCGAAAACCCTTAACACTACATTTATATACCATTTCGGCTCCGGCCCGTCGGGAGCCTTCTTTTCGCTGCACTAGGGGCCCTTACGGACCCGAAAACTTTATAAGCCGCGCCTTTATAATATTTCGGCTCCGCTGGTCGGAGCCATATACATGGGGTGATCGCTGATATAATATGGGTCGTTGATCTGGGGCCCAAAAATGGATGGCTGTGATTAATTCGGGGATTCGGCAATCAGCGGGGTGGAGGGCACAGCCTTTACATATTGCGATCGCCGAAATGGGCGATCGCCGAAATGATGCAGACCGTGGATGAGTGGGGGCGATGGACGGCTGTGATCTAGTCAACATATCGGCGATCGGCGGCCCATTATAACCCATGCCTTAACCCCGAATATTTGCGATATGCCGATAAGCGATATCGCATCGGCCATTGTTGATTGGACATGCAAAAAATGTTGTTGTTTCAACAGAAGACCTCCCTCCCGACTGCGATATTGCATCGGAGAGGTCCAAAAGACTCTTTTTTACATCGGAGCAATTTATTATAAAAAAAGGCAAGGCAAATGAATTCAGAGGGGTCTCCTTTGGCATGTTAAATGGCTTATAAGGCATCGGAAGGGGTCCGATGGCCCAAAAAGGAGGAATTCATGCCTTGGAAGTATTCCAAAGGCACTTGGGAGGATTTCAAATGGATTTGAGAAGGGTTTAATGGCCAAAAAAGGGGTTTATGCCTTAAAAAGGTAAAACAAGGCCAAAAGGATGATTTTTATACATATGAAGGGAAACTATGCAAAGGAATGAGTCCTTATGCATTTGGGAGATGGTTAGAGGGGGTATTGAGGGCTCTTGCTAAGTTTCAGATAAACTTAGCAATTCCCGAGGATGTATATGGTTATCTTTCAACCAGGGGGAGGGGATAAGTATATAGGGGAGTAATATACATAGTTTTAGTAGGGGAAGGGGAAATAGATAGGGAGCTACATAGTAAAGTTAATAGTTAATATGACAATGATGAGAAAAAGCGCTAAGTATGATGTCTTAGGCTATCAATGGGGGAAAATGACTCATAGAAGCAGTATGGACTTTCCTTGAGTGAAGCAGATCTTCACCAAGGCAAATGATATGGAGAATGATGAAACTAAGAGGTAGCAAGCAGATCTTGACCTCTTTAGGGGAAGTTAGTGAGTGACTTGAGGAAAAAGGAAGAAGGGAGGAGTTAGACATGCCTCGCTTGAAGTCCTCCAAATGAAAAATGCCTCAAACCAAAAATGAATTGCTTATCAAAATTGGAACACAGCAGTGGCACTTAGATTAGCATACTTTCAAGGACAGTTCTTTGGCCATCTGTAGCAAATATGGAGCATTGAAACATGCATAGTACGACATATTTAGCATGTAAAAATGTCGATCATGAAAGATGATTAACCTGCTGCAGCAGGAGGCTAACACACAGTAAGTGCTGATGCAACAAGGGTAGCGTTTGAATGTTCAATCACATATACTGCCACCTTCACTACATGGTATGCCTCAACATATTAATCCCATTGGTGGTCAGTTTTCATCGCAACAACTACCACAGATAGTCCATCATCTGGGTACTCAAATGAGTCTTCCCATGGGGACCAACCTACCAAGCGGGATTTCTGGTACACAGTTTAGGTCTCCAGTGATGAATCACCATATTCCTGCCCGTACCAATAAGGTGGTGAAGATTACTCATCCAGAGACTCATGAAGAGCTGAGGTTTGATTCCAGTGGTAAGAAATCTGAGTCGGATAATGCTGCCACAACTTCTCTTCCAGGATCTGTTTCCTTGTCAGTGAGAATGGCAACAAATGGCTTTATTCTCTCATGTCCTCCAGGTGTTTCACACGCTATGAATTTTTACCCTGTACAGATAGGATCGTATGTCCATCCTTCATCTACTTTCTATCCGCATCCAAAAAATTCAGTTCCACCCCAAAGATCTAATTTTGTACATCAATCACCAGCACAAATTGTTTCCTTTGGGATGGATGCACAGTCCATTGTTCCCAAGCTTCAAACTTCCGGGGCTTCTCGCACTGAGCTTTCACGACCTATTGTTCATGATGGTGCTACAGTTCCAGTTTGCTTGACAAGGGGTCATGGCATAACACAAAATCACCTTAAATCAACTTCAGAAAAGGATATGTCTGTTACTTCATCCTCTACTCAGACTCAAGATACTCATTTGCTAAGCAATGCAACTGACATGCCCCAAAGTAAACCACTGGATTCATCAGAACAACTTTTCACTCCAGCTGATAGTGTTTCTTCGAAAGTTCATAATGTTGAACCTTTGGGTTCATCTTCATCATCTGTAGCAAACAAGGTATCAGCCGAGAGAAAGGATATGTCTGTTACTTCATCCTCTACTCAGACTCAAGATACTCCATTTCTAAGCAATGCAACTGACATGCCCCAAAAAACCACTGAATTCATCAGAACAACTACACCTGAAATCTGACAATGATATATGGTTACACATATACATAGAAACTGGCCTCGTGCTAAGTACTCGAGGGATATTTTTATCAATTATAGAATCTAACCCTAACCTCATTCAAGTGTAATCATGATGAATGATTGCATGGCTGGGAAATGGTACCTTTTGTAGAGTTGTTTTCAGTTTACTTTTCCAAGATTTCAAGACATGGCCAAGACATGGACGGGCGGAAATTGAAGCATCCTCAAAATCTTTTGCCACACACTTCACCATCCATTGTTTCACTGAATCAGGGTATCTGTAATATGGACTTATTAGCAATTTTTAGGTTTTCAAAAAAGGGATCTTGTGACCTATGAAAATCCCTGGCTATAATATTTTAAAAGACTAGGCCAAATTTTGAGGCTACACATATATTTGTTGTTCCCTGCCAATGGAATTAAGTGCATGTGGTCTCAATGTTAGGATTCGTATGGCTTTCCATATTCATTTAGCATGATTTTGGAGGAATTAAAAACATAATGAGATCACCAGATGATTAGCACAACATTTAGCTCTAATATAATTATTAATTAATATGCATCTACTGCCTTCTTTTCATTGGAAGTGCCTATTTTCCTTATCTCCAATTTGATATATGATCCTGTCTAAGCTGTTTTTATTGTATGTTACTGGAAACCTGACCAGGAGAACCGTTTCATGTTCTGTTCTGTAACTGTTTCCCTTCTCGTTTCCAATTCCATCTTGACACTACATTAATACATTGCATTGTGCATAATATACAGTGGGAGTGTGGTGGGTTCACATTTATTATCCCTGGAAACTTTCTATCCGCATTTTCTCCTCCTTTTTATATAGTTTTTGTATGAATGGAAATAAATGCCAAAAGTTGGCATTCACTATAGGGCTGCCATTAGAATAACCTGGCTTCATCTCATGGAACATATCAGTTCATGGATGAAAGTAAGCATTCTCATTGTGTCTTGAATATGCGATTTCAACTATATATTATCTTGCTCTTCAATCTTGGATTGGGGTTTTGTTGTGAATGTGTACGTGTCCTTGTGAGAAGCATCACTTAGAAGCCATGATAGTAACAAAAGGAACTGCTAAATTAGAATCAATCTCATTGTTCATGTGAGGCTTATGTGTTAGTGAAATGGTGCAAACAAGCCTTATAAATCAGATAGAAAGTGGAGGCTCTGAAATTAAAGAAATCAATTTTATTTCTGGAAACTGTCTAATCTATTTACTGCATCTAATCTAAGCCAATCCTGCTATTGATGGCAGGACCTAATGCCTATTACATGAGATTGAACAATTGTTCACCCAACACACAAATTTGTATGACTGAGCGACCGTGCATTTCTCGCCATTTGCCCGATTTTGAAAGTGAACATCTTAGTGATTAATCTTGTATTAGTTAGCTACAGTGGACTGATTTCTAAATTCGATAATTCCTACTTATCCTCTTTGGAATGCCCAAGATTCTCAATTGTAGAAAAAAAAAGATAATCCCAAATTTGTAGGGTTCATACAGAGCTCAACATAGCAATCCCATGATCCTTTGTCTATTATGAGTACTTTTCCATGCATAAGTACAATTAATGTAAGCACCTCATTCCAATGCAATGCCAATGCAATATCAACGCTGCAATGTATATCAATGTTGGAGCATTTGTAGGTAGATTAAAGCTGGAACCGTTCATTGATATAACCTAGCATGCAGGAGTGGCACTTTCTCAGCATCTAGTTCACACTTATTGCTATTAAGAGAACAGTGCTTGATTTATACTTTACTTGGATAACAAATAATTCTAATAGAGTGAATTTTGTGTATTAGCTAATTTCATTGATGTGTGGATAGTTCTCTGCAATGAACTGTGTATATTCAATTCTCAATGAATTGTGTATATTCAATTCTCTAAGGTCTGGTGAAAGTAATATTCAAATCTAATCTCATTGATATAACCTAGCATGTAGGAGTGGCACTTTCTCAGCATCTAGTTCACATTTTGTTGTAGTTCTTTTTTGGAAACATCATTAAATAATGGAAAAAACCTAATTTGGCATCTCTGAAATGCAGCCTTCATTTTCAAAGATCATTGGTGCAGCAAATACAACTAGCCCTGTTCTTGGTGCAGCAGCAAATTTAGAAAAGATTCCATCAACATTATTGTTGGTAAGTGATTTCACCTTCATTCAGATATAATTTCTAACAACAACCTGATATATTTCTATGTGCATGTGCTTTTGTTTAGTCTCAATTGGCAGCATAGGCTTTGCAAAAACCCTCATCCTATTACCGATGTCACAACATTGTATGCTGATCACACCTGTGCAGTTTCAAATGGAGCTCTAACTCCATCTCCAGTAAATAATCATCTCATATTCTTTTCATGTTTTCCCCCTTTTTTGAATGTGCATTAGTGAATTATTGATCTAAATCTGTAACTAGCCCTGTTTGAATAAAATTTTAATTTGATCTGCAGCTATTTCAACCTCAAGTTGGTCAACACGTTGTAGTAGCTTCTGGTGCAGCTTCTCTCTTTCCACCTCTAAATGCAGGTTAGATAGTTGACATTCTGTAGGTCTAATAATTTATATTATTCCTTGTAAAAAAAGGCCTTGTATGCTTGCAGGTTTAAAATTGAAGATACACTACATTACTTCAGGAAGAGGATTACACATTTAAAAAAGTGCTTGAATTTAAGCAGATATATTCCTAGATCCTAATGTTAGCTTATCGGAAGCTCTCTGTGAAATACTAGTGTTATTTCATGTTATGTTCAGGCTGCTCTTTCAAAAGAATCAGTGCCAGTGAAATCAACTCAATGCTACTTGTAATACTTCTACCAAAAAGTTGCAACCAACTTTGTTTGCACTATCAAAACGATGCAATGCTAATGCAATATCAATGCTACAATGTATATCAATGTTGGAGCATTTGTAGGTAGATTAAAGCTGGAACCATTCATTGATATAACCTAGCATGCAGGAGTGGCACTTTCTCAGCATCTAGTTCACACTTATTGCTGTTAAGAGAACAGTGCTTGATTTATACTTTACCTAGATAACAAATAATTTTAATGGATTGAATTGTGTGTATGAGCTAATTTCATTGATGTGCAGATAGTTCTCTGCAATGAGCTGTGTATATTCAATTCTCTAAGGTCTGGTGAAAGCAATCTTCAAATCTGATCTCATTGATATAACCTAGCATGCAGGAGTAGCACTTTCTCAGCATCTAGTTCACATTTTGTTGTAGTTATTTTTTGGAAACATCGTTATAAGTGATTATTAGCTGCTATTATTAACTGTATAGAGTTTTGGATGGCTCATACTTATTTCATGTTATGTTCAGGCCGGTTTTTCAAAAGAATCAGTGCCAGTGACCTTAATTCAGAAGTGCATTCATAATAACATTGTTTCCTCTCTCACCAACAATTCTTACAATTTTAATACCAATTTTGCTCATAATACCAACTCAATGCTCCTTGCAAAATCAACTCAACGCTGCTTGTAATACTTCTACCAAAAAGTTGCAAAAACTTTGTTTGCACTATCAAAACGATGCAATGCCAATGCAATATCAACGCTGCAATGTATATCAATGTTGGAGCTCAGCAAATACTCTTTGTTCCACAAGGAATTGTACTCAGTTTGACAGAATACACGAATTATAGTTCAGTTTGATAATAAGGCAGCTTGTACCCTGTACCTTCTCAGGCTTTGCCAGCTTACATAACCCGAAACTAATCCCACCCTTTCCATTCTTACGAGACAGGTTTATTCTCGAATCATGAAGGACCCTCTTGCCTGGACTTGGAGATAGAATTGTTGTACTGTACTCGATGCAGGGACTTGCTGCGTCGCAGCCTCCCTTGTTTTGTTATATTTTTATTTATCCATATGACTTAAAATTTTATAGGAATTTATTATGACATTGCTTGCATAATAATATATATGATCTAGTCCGTACTGCGTGTACAGTGAATTTTTTTCAAATTTCTTAAGTTAATTATTGTTTTTGATTTTTTTTGAATGGTGTTATTAGTGCGTTGCCACATCTCTAGTTACTGATTTGAAGGATGAACGTCATCCTATACGGCATGTCATTAATATTCTCTGTATCATGTTACACCTTTATTTTCCATCTTCTTTTCAATTTAATAATGGCGTGATTTTTAAATCGCATTGTGTACCACCTACAGTTAACATCCATGTGTGAGAGAATTTAAAATTCCATCTACTTTGATTTCGCATTACAACATAGAGTTGGAGAGCTAATAGTTTGGGACACATTCAGACAAGAGATATGATTTTGACAGACATTGTTTTGAGAGTAGCGAGACCACCTTGGTAAAATGAGTGCCCACACCTAGCTTAGTCACGACTTTCTTGCTGCATAAATACTTAATCTTCAAACTTTCCTTGTTCAGTCACTATGCCAAATGGATCTAACAAGTATATAAGATCAAAGTGCGCAAACCCTCAAAAAGTACGACACATACCTGGAAGGGATCGTTCCCCCATATAACACGCTCTGCTAAGGTAAAGATGCAAAAAAAAAAAAAAAAATTATTGGCGATAAGGGATTTTTTCCTTCTCAATATCTCTCGTCGAACCACCGCATAATTACATATATAAAGAATAAAATGTTATGCTCATATAACAACAACATGGCTCTAATTCCTTCTACTGGTAACGCCAACGAACATAATCAATATCATTTAGTGGATTTTATGGGCTTGACGCACTGGTTCTAAAGAGAGTGCTCGACCATAGGGGTATACTTTGTTAAGTAAGGAGCCTTGTAAGTACTTTTTTGGATGTCGCCTTTAAAGTTTGTTGTGTAACAAATGAAATTTTAGTGGTGATTTGTTGGAATGTGCCAAATCCGAAGTGGAGCAGTCAAGAGGTCGGGCCCAACTTGATGTCGAAGTCAGGCCTTGACACTTGGTCTTCCTTCATTTCTTAATGAAATCTCGACTCCAACACTTTCGACTACCTAATATTGAAACCTACCTTATTTAGTAACTATTGGGGAAAATATCGGTAAAGGGACAACTTAATGATAAACCCTAATGGACCCAGAGTTTTTCCCTATCTCCAAACCCTCAGAAGAATGAACAACTCATAGATTCAACCCCCAAGGTAGTTACACCTAATAACTAAATCAGTGAATTCCAACCGTGGGATCTAGCTGAGCATAGGTGTAAGGTCAAGATCCGATTCTTACGTAGGGGAGAATTAAATTATCTCGCCCAAATTTGTCTCAAATCGGGCGATAATGAGAGAGGTGGGAGTCCAATGAATTTGAATGAACAATATATTTAAATAAATGCATCGTGTTATAAAATATAGAAGATATACGGTAAGATAGCTACAATTAAAACTTAATCTCATACGCATTAAACAAAAAAAAAGCATGACACATAAGTCGAAGGGATCTTTCCCCCATATAACACACTCTTCTAAGGTAAATATGCATAAATATGATTTTTCTTATTTATTGACAATAAGGCACTTTTTCCCTCTCAAGATCTCTCAATGAATCACCACATAATTACATATATAAAGAATGAAATGATATGCTCATATAACAGTAACAGGGTTGTAATGCTTTCTAGGGGTAACAATGGGGAACATAATTAATATCATTTAGTGGATTTTATGGGCTTGACTTATTGATTCTAAAGAGAGTGCTCGACCACAGGGATAGACTTCGTTAAGTAAGGAACCTTGTAAGTACTTTTCCGGCTTGCCCCTTCAATGTTTTCCTCATAACAAATGAAAATTTGAGTATTCATTTATGTTGGAATGTGTCAAATCCATAATGGAGAAGTCGGGAGGTCTGGCCCGACTTGAGGTCAGGGTTGGGCCTTGGTCTTCCTTCATTTCTTAATTAAATCCCAACTCTAACACTTTTGAATGCTTGATCTTCAAACCTACCTTTTCTATTCAATACTGGAATACATATCTGTAAAAGGGACAACTTAATGATAAACCCTAATGGAGTCAAAGTTGATCACTTGTCTCAAAACTCTCAGAAGAAGAATAGTGAACAACTCACATAGCCAACCCCCAAGGTAGTTACACCTAGAAACTAAATTGGTGAATTCTAATTGTGGGATCTAGCTGAGCATAGGTGTAAGGTTAGGATCCATTCTTTTGTAGGGGAGAAATAAATTATCCAGCCACAATTGTCTCGAAAATAGCGATAATGAGGAAGGTGGGGATCCAGAGAATTTGAACCAATGATATACATAAATAAATGTGTTGTGTTATCAAATATAGAAGATATACAGTAACATAAATGGAATTAAAACTTAATCCCATATGCGGCAAACAAAAAAAATCATGACACGTAACTCGAAGCGATTCCCCATATAACATGCTCTACTAAGGTAAAGATGCATAAATATGATTTTTTAGATTTATTGGTGATAAGGACATTTTACCCTCTCAAGATCGCTCAGCGAATCACCACATAATTACATATATAAATAATGAAATGATACGCTTGTATAAGAAAAGCATGGCTCTGATGCCTTCTGGTGGTAATGATGGGGAACATAATTAATATCAGTGGGTGGATTTTATGGCCTTGCCTCACAGATTCTAAAGAGAGTGCTTGACCACAAGGATATACTTCATTAACTAAGGAGCATTGTAAGTAATTTTTTTCGTTGGCCCCTTCAATGTTCGCCTCGTAACAAACAAAAAGTTTAGTAGGGATGTGTTGGAATGTGTCAAATCTGAAATGGAGCAGTTAGGAGGTCAGGCCCGACTTGAGGTCAGGGTTGGGCCTTGGTATTCCTTCATTTCTTGAAATTTTGACTCCAACACTTCCAACTACGCTGACTCCAACACTTCTGACTACCAAAATCCACCTCGAGATTCCATTGCATATCCTCGTTTTTATAAAAAATTTCATAGCTACTCAGACTATAGTATGAAATATAAATTTACAATGTTAAGAATGGCATTCTCTTATTTTTTATAGCCATGGCCACGACAGCTAATCCATGGTCCCTTTTTAATAACTTTATCCACAGTCCCTTTTTAATAAATTTTGTTGCATCTTGTGCATAAACTTTAACTCTTTCAAACACCTTCTCCTTAAGGGTTAGATTCGTCCAACTGAAGCACACAGGGATCAAAGTGGTTAACCATCAAACCATATAGGCTTAATATTGGCGAACAACAAAACATTGCTTACAACAGAAATTTTATGCATAAGCAAAACTTGAAAAATAATCAATTGAGCTATACAAAAATTGAATACATACATATTATAAAGGGAAGTCTCACTCATTCTCACTTACATAAACATGAATGCACAACTAAATTTACATCCATGTTGCTTAGGGATTTATTTTATAATTAACCTTCATTTACATAAACATGAATATACAACTAAATTTACATCCATGTTTCTTAGGGGTTTATTTTATAATTAATTGTAGGTGACAATTTGTTTTATTACGAAACACGCAGTTAATAAATAATGTTTTTCCATTTTAAATCAGAACCAAATTTAGCGTACCAAAGATTACAGCCTGAAAGCACACTTTTTCTTGGGCGAAGAATAATAACAAACCATTTAAATTTTTAAAGCTGATGCAAATTGAAATTGCATGTATCAAATAGTTACATTATGCTTGATATATTAATTTTGCGCGGGGGGCAAGGGGGCGGATTTTAGGGACTAAATATTAGTAGGTGAGGTAATTTTTTATTTTTTATCAAAAAAAAAGTTTCATGATTTTTTATTTTTCTTAAAAATGATTTACCAATTTTTTAAATGCAAAATTATTTTAGATTAGCAAATGCTAAAATATTATATAGACTAATAGAAAATCATTAGAAATATAAATATTTCTATAAAAATATCACTAAACATTTTACACTTTGCATATTAAGAATATTAGTAAGATTTACCAAAATTTTGTAACTTTAAAATAAACTTCCATCCTTAAAATTTTCCCTGATCAAACAATATACAAGCTACTTTAAAATAAAACTTATTTTTTATTGAAATAAAATGAAAAACATCATTTTAATAAAGAACCCAGATTTCTCGAATTTATGTCGAGTCAAATAATTTTTGTTGAGAAAGTTATTATGAGATACTAGAGCATAAGTTTCACGTATAAAACCTTTCATAAATCTAAAATTACCAATACTAAACTTGTGAGCATTGAGATGTAATTTTGATCAAGTTCAATGTCTAGCTAAACTGTTTTTTAATCTTAAAAAGAAATTACAATATAGTTGGTCAATGTTAATATAAGGTTAAATATATGTTTAAGCACAGTGTAAGTGGAGCTTCTTCCATTTGCACCACATCAATCAACTGGAAAGCCAAAAATCATTTATTTCCAGCCAAAAAAACTACATAATAAATAATGAAAAAAAAATAAACGCAATGAAAATTAAGAATTTTGATCCATTCTCAAAAAGTAAAGTTTATTTTATAAAATTTATTTGGTATAAAACAAGTGTATCACTATTAAGATATTTTTAAATAATATTTGATCTAAGGTCGTTAACATGGTGTTGGGTAAGGAAACTTATTCTGTTTTTATTTGTGATCACAGTTTTAGAAGTGAAATGTGCACGTCTGGAGTTGGGCGTTTAAGCCTAAAGCTGGTTTATAGCACTAGTAGGGTTCAAGGAAATGAGCCTCATTGTTTGCCTGAGGACATGGGACGCTGACCACGACTAGTCAGAAGTCAAGGGGTCAGGTATCCGAGCTTTGTTGATCGTGTTTGTGTGAGGATGATGCAGCCCAGGCCGCTCCTACCAGGATCCTCCGACCACCATGCATATAAAAGCTTATTTCATAACGTTGTAATCTCATGATTTATAAAACCCATGCTTGGAATTAAACACACAGTACTATAATAACCATACTTGTTTAACGCACAGTGCTCTTCAAGAAGTTCTTAAAAGAAACATATTAAGAATGGCCATGCGCATATATATATATATGTATTCACTTACGCACATCCGCAGCAAGTCCTCCCCTTTCTTTGGTATCGGCGCTGGTTATAGGTTGACCCTTATTCTAAATAAAAGCTCGTATGTATATATGGCACCGATTTACCATAGACAGGCTTGTACATATGTATAAATCGCCCCGGTTATGGTTACAGGCGGAGCTTTATCATAACAAAGACTCGAGTATTATGGATAGACAGCTATATACTTCTGTTCCCTATATTGTTCGGTCAACATACATATAAGTCGCAATCGCCAAACAAAGATCTGCTGTCTTCTGAATTCACGGACCCTCGGACTCAGCGATATATATATATACAGCAATTTATATCCTTTCGCCTCCTAAATTCAGAACTCGCCTTGTTACGCTATGGCTTCCTTCAAGACCGAAAGACGTGAACGGTTATCACACAACGAACATGCCAACACGCCAACGCAACAAAGATTTTCCAGATGACCAAGGCTTCAGCTCTTTTTTGGATAGCACATAGGCCGAATTTACGCACAGTTCTGCTTTGCAGATGCTTCAAACTTCAACTTTAACGCAGAAGCTAACCATCGTAGCTCCAGATCCTCATGAATGCAAAACCGTGGTCCTTTTGCCCACGAACTCATAGTAATACCATGATGTAAAATCTCATACAAACAGTTCCAAAGTCTCTGGCGCCGGTATAGTCTCAAACAGTGATAATAAACTTTCAGGTATAAATTTCAATTATAAAACAGAGGTGGGAAATGTAAGAATTCTTGGAGAACCAGAGACATATGCGTAACTATCAATTCAAGCCTGTATATCATCAACCGAAAGGAAACTAATTCAATCATTAACACACAACAATTGCGCATGAGGAACAAATAAGAACCATTAACACTTCATGCAATTTCAACGTTATATAACATTGATTTCTGCAACCATGTGCAGAGCCATATCGCAGAATTTGTTAAACGCAAACATGTTCATACTGAATTGAATTCAACATACTCATATTTACAATAAAACAAACATTCACACAGATTTTTCTATTCACGGCCAAATATGCAAATCTATGGCCCTTTTACAAACTGCCCGAAGGCTCCCAAGAAGAACCCTTGCTCACTCCTCACACTCACTCCTCTCCCTCTCAATGCCTTTGAGGCTTCCTAATTTATTAAACTTAGCATGATCTAAAAATCCTAAAATCACTCAACTAAAGCTCTAAGACTCTACATGCAATGCATACATATGGCAAAAAAGCATCTCCTCAGCTTTATTCCGTCCTTTTCCCTGTTCTAAAATAGAAAAGCTTTCCTTATCACTTAATGGCCCACATCCATTCCTTTCATGCCTAAAATCTCTCCTAGTTTTATTTATTTATTTTGAAAATATCTAAAAGCCTAAATATTAAAGTGACTTGGAATTTAGGAAATTAATTCCACAATTGCATGACCCCTATGTCTATTATTTACAATAATTTCCCTTTGGGCTGAATGCTCCCGCATCATACTCCCAAGGTAGAAAATTTTCATGATCTCCTGATCATGTGTTCAGATCTATGTTTGCCTGGATCACATATCTTGTACTGTAACTTTCCATTTGCCGTTGTTTCTGTCTGTTGTTCTTCTCCAGGTCTCCACTCTTTATGCTGCTTTGCTCCACTAGCTGTACTCTTGCAATCTTCTTCTGTCTTCCTCTTGTTGTTTCTCTTTTGTTTCACTGCTGCTGGTCTCTTCCGGAATTCCTTCATCATCATCCGCCTCATCATTTCAATTTCTTTGTCTAGCAGATTTTCTCCAGCTTCTTCAGTAAGACCTGTACACAAAACAATTGTTAGAATAAAAAATATAAGGCATCAGTGCCTCTTTTGCTGCTAGTGTTGTCTCAACTGCCATCATAAGTGTCGCTCCACATGTTGCTTTAGTTGTCACTATGAATGTTGCTGCCTCCCAAACTTCCTGTCCCTCTGCAACATTCGTTTGCTTGTCACCTGCAAGTTCATCTGCAACTATTTCCTCAGCTTTCTCTGGCAACACTTCAGTATGCTGCTCTGAGTTTCTTCCCAACTTCTCTGTCAGCACATCAGTATGCTGATTCGCATTCACCATGAGATTGTCAGCTAGTCTCGCCTTCTTACCATCTATCTCCAAGATGTCTTTCTGCTCTCGTTCACTGTACTGAACTCTTTCATCTGCTGCAATCTCCTTGACATACTCTGGATTCTCCAACCAGTATTCCAACAATGCAATTTCTCTGTGGCATTGTTGAAGCATATCATCATCACCATTTTCTGCTTCCTCTGTCTTCATTTCCTCCTGTGATCTTGCTATTTCAGCATCGATCTGAACATTCTTCAGATTCAACTCTTCTTGAACAAATTCTAAAGCTTGCTCATCTCTCTGTATTGTACCTGCAAACATACACAACTCATTAGTTTTAAAACCACAAGACTTTTCAGTCTCGACTGCTTCCTTCAACATTTTTCTTTTAATATATCTGCATGTGGGATTTTCAAACTCCAACTCTGGCGCAAGAACTCTAAGTCCCTTTTTCAACAAGGCAATCACAATTTGCCTCAACCTCCTCTGCAACTGTCGCCAAATCACTCTCTTTCCCTTCAGTGGAAAGATCCATTTTCCTTTCCGATTTTCCCGCTCTTGTAGCCATTCTTCTAGTACCTGCAATTGTACCTTTATTTCTGCAATCTTTCTTTCTCGAACCTCTGCAGTCATTTCATCTCTGTGGCATTTCTCTGAACCTCTTCTTCCTCTAGAAAAACTCCCTCTGCCTCTGGCAGACTGCTTCCCTCGTAAGTTTCTCATTCACCATGAGTTGTACTAGCCTCTGCAACAACAATCTCTCTTGCTGCAACTTACCTCACCAAGCTCTCCTCACTCAGTCTTTTGGTAAGTACTGGTTCACTGCCTCTGAACCTCTTGAGCACTTCTCTGCTCTCTCTAGGCTACCTCTTCAACTCACCTTCTTCTTCTTCACGATACTGCAATTGTCCTCCCTATCCAGCCTTCAGCTGAATGCCAGGTTCACTGCCACCGTCTCTGCAACCATAAACTTCATTTACAAATTCCAAATCAGAAAAATAATCTCACCTCTTAAGATCTTGCATGATCTTGTCTTCTTTCCTCTTCTGCAATCCTGTTCACTTGTGTAGTTTGCATATCAGATTAAAAATCATTCATCATACTTCAGTTCTAAAAAAAAACAAACATCTTCAGCTGAGCATTCTAGCTCTGATACCACCTGATGCAGCCCAGGCTGCTCCTACCAGGATCCTCCGACAACCATGCATATAAAAGCTTATTTCATAACGTTGTAATCTCATGATTTATAAAACCCATGCTTGGAATTAAACACACAGTACTATAATAACCATACTTGTTTAACGCACAGTGCTCTTCAAGAAGTTCTTAAAAGAAACATATTAAGAATGGCCATGTGCATATATATATATATATATATATATATATATATATATGTATTCACTTACACACATCCGCAGCAAGTCCTCCCCTTTCTTTGGTATCGGCGCTGGTTATAGGCTGGCCTTTATTCTAAACAAAGGCTCGTATGTATATATGGCACCGACTTATCATAGACAGGCTCGTATATATATATAAATCGCCCCGGCTATGGTTACAGGCGGAGCTTTATCATGACAAAGACTCGAGTATTACGGATAGACAGCTATATACTTCTGTTCCCTATACTGTTCGGTCAACATACATATAAGTCGCAATCGCCAAACAAAGATCTGATGTCTTCCGAATTCACGGACCCTCGGACTCAGCGATATATACATATACAGCAATTTATATCCTTTCGCCTCCTAAATTCAGAACTCGCCTTGTTATGCTATGGCTTCCTTCAAGACCGAAAGACGCGAACGGTTATCACACAACGAACACGCCAACACGCCAATGCAACAAAGATTTTCCAGATGACCAAGGCTTCAGCTCTTTTCTGGATAGCACATAGGCCGAATTTACTCACAGTTCTGCTTTGCAGATGCTTCAAACTTCAACTTTAACGCAGAAGCTAACCATTGTAGCTCCAGATCCTCATGAATGCAAAACCATGGTCCTTTTGCCCACGAACTCATAGTAATACCATGATGTAAAATCTCATACAAACAGTTCCAAAGTCTCTGGCGCCGGTATAGTCTCAAACAGTGATAATAAACATTCAGGTATAAATTTCAATCATAAAACAGAGGTGGGAAATGTAAGAATTCTTGGAGAACCAGAGACATATGTGTAACTATCAATTCAAGCATGTATATCATCAACCGAAAGGAAACTAATTCAATCATTAACACACAACAATCGCGCATGAGGAACAAATAAGAACCATTAACACTTCATGCAATTTCAACGTTATATAACATCGATTTCTGCAACCATGTGCAGAGCCATATCCCAGAATTTGTTAAACGCAAACATGTTCATACTGAATTGAATTCAACATACTCATATTTACAATAAAACAAACATTCACACAGAGTTTTCTATTCACGGCCAAATATGCAAATCTATGGCCCTTTTACAAACTGCCCGAAGGCTCCCAAGGAGAACCCTTGCTCACTCCTCACACTCACTCCTCTCCCTCTCAATGCCTTTGAGGCTTCCTAATTTATTAAACTTAGCATGATCTAAAAATCCTAAAATCACTCAACTAAAGCTCTAAGACTCTACATGCAATGCATACATATGGCAAAAGCATCTCCTCAGCTTTATTCCGTCCTTTTCCCTGTTCTAAAATAGAAAAGCTTTCCTTATCACTTAATGGTCCACATCCATTCCTTTCATGCCTAAAATCTCTCCTAGTTTTATTTATTTATTTTGAAAATATCTAAAAGCCTAAATATTAAAGTGACTTGGAATTTAGGAAACTAATTCCACAATTGCATGACCCCTATGTCTATTATTTACAATCATTTCCCTTTGGGCTGAATGCTCCCGCATCAGAGGAGGTACCACTCTAACCTCAACTAGTATTTGATAACGATGCATTTTTAACATCTTCATTTATTATTCTAAAAAGATGAACACTAGATTATCATGTATATAATTTTATTAATTTATTTCAATAATATAAAATTATTAAAAAATAAAATCTAAATTTTATTTAAGTGAATATAAAATTCAATAAAATGGATTGTTTATGTGGATTCTAAATTATATAAAATATAATTTGATATAAAAATGTAAATGTTTAGTGGATTTTTTCTAATTTTATAAATTTGTTTAATCAATTTAAATAATTTTATTCCTGATGTTAGTTTTGAGAATTGAATCATGTAGAAAAGATAATAACAATTTTTCTTAATTTAAAGTAAACTAAAAATATAAAAACAGACACATATACATAAGTTTATATATAAGTTTCTCGAAGATGCTAGATATGTAATTATTTTTCCATTCAACATGAAGTTAAGATTTTTTTGAGAAAGTATAAATAAATTTAATATTTTTATATAGATTTAGTCTAAATATTTTAGAATATTAAAATTTAATTAAAAAATTATAACTATTTTACTAAGATTTTTTAGTCTAAATATTTTAAAATACTTAAATTTAATTATTAAATTGCAAATTGATATTTTTTATTTATATGTCATAAAATTAAATATTTTTTTAGATAAGCATGAAATATTGTTAAATAAGTTAAGTACAACAAAACTAATATTAGAACTTTTAAGTCACTGATTTGGAGAAGTTACAAAAAGTAAAGTAAGATGCAATTTTGTTTATTAATTTAAAAGGAAAGTCAATGATATTTTTATGTTAAAATTTTAGGATATTTGAAAAATATTTTTTTATTTACAAATAATGAAAAATAAATAAGAAGTCTTTATTAAAAAACTTGAAATAAATAGCTTTTATTCAAAACTTTAAAATAATATTTTTTTAATAAATCTATTGTTAATAAATTTTATTAATAAAAGTTTTTTTATTTCAAATAATTTTATTTTCATAGATATTATTTCAACTAAATAAACTAAAGTCATGCAATTGATATATGCAAATAAATAAACTAAAGTCATGCAATTGATATATGCAAATAAGCAGTGACATTCCACCACATGGCTCTTGTTAAAATTGCATGTTTCAATTGTGTGATGTCCACAATGTAGAGTATTGTAAAATTTTAAGGGTTGTTAATTTATTTATACATTTTTATTTCTAGGAAATGAGAAATAATAATTTTATAAAAAATTATATAGTTGGATTTTAATAAATAATTATGTTAATGTGATAGTTTAAAATATTATTTAGTTGGAAATGTTTTTGTATTGAGAAACAAATTCTACAACCCAATATGAGGGAGATGTGTAATTCTTTCCATTACCCTTGTGCGTTTAAAAATATATAAGCATTTCCTAAATTAAATTAATGTTGCCTATATAAATTAGTTTTATTAAAAGTGCTATAAAATATCAATATTCTAGTTTGGTTTGCTCTATTGGTTGTTGTTATTACCAACCTAGATCCATCAAAAAATTGGAAACTTTACATCTATCAAGCATCGAGAGTGATCAAATATCTTGAGGTGCAAACCTTTTTTTAGTGAAAAACTTGCAAAAGGTGTGGGTAGATTTGGAGTTAAGATGGATCTTGTAATATCTCTCCTATCTAGCATTACTATTTAATCATTGTTACAAAAAACAAATTGCATGAGTAAGTTAAAATAAATATGTTTTCACTATTCAACTTTATTCAACTTCATATTGGCATAAAAAATTATATTAACCTATGATTATGATGGCATTTATTTATTCATACAATAAATCTAATGTTAATATTATAACTTGCAACTTACAGAATGAATTTGTTATGATATGGTCTCCACCGGTTAACTTGGGTTATCCACCAAGCACCCTCAAACTCTCCAGAATACCTAGGTGGCAACCACCCATTGAGATCTATGCTACATCGACAGTGTGTGCCTGCTTCAAGATCCTCACCTGATCGATGGTGGATGGCTCTTCTTGCATGATCAACGATGGAAATCGCTCTCCCTTCACTTGCTCCCGACATTTTCATTGTGCTATTTCCCAGTTTTTTTTGCTGCTTTGCAATCTCTATGTTGTCTAACCTCTCTGTGATGCCTCAATGATGTTTTCCCCAGTTGGAACCTATCACGGAGTGATCCAACTCAGGAAAATTTTCATACTTATAGTTTTTAAGTCAATTCCACTATTTTTAATGCTCGGTATAGGGCTTACTGGTTTGATTTTGGACGGGGAAAACTGTCAATGGATTTTTTACTCCATAAGTGGCTTGCTTCAATAGATCAATCCTTCTTTCCGCCACCAAGCTCACGCAATTGTCCTCTTCCATTTGTTTACTGAATTTACAGTTCCAGGTTGCGGGTATTGTTTATTTCAATGGTACTAATCAATTTCTCCATTCTACTCCCTGTGGACATGGAAACTATCCCCTGCGCTATTCAATGATGCCTCGAGAATTTCGAATTTTGTGAAATGCGGTCCAATAGTTCCAGGTGTCGAGGTTTAATTGTTAGATTACAAGCACTAGTCTTCTCTCTCCTTGTTTTACTTTATGGTTCTTCCTTGTGACCGTAGTCAATTTAGTAAGAGTTTTTCTCTTAGATGGTTTGGGGTTTTTAGCCTCTGCAACTTTGTGTAGAGTTTTGGCATGCCAATAGCATTACTGAGATTTTTATATAGCCTTGACTATTAGTTAATAGCTGATACATGGGGTTTCTATGTTTAGCTCTCTTGTTCGCATTATAAAGACAATTTTTGGTTTAATTTTATATTATAGTTTCTCTTACCCTCCCTGAGGGTTTTTATGAATCTTGCTTACTATGACTAATAAGGTTTTACATGACTTCATTTTTTTAATCTGAGATTGGCTTGCTGTATTTGTGCATAATTTAATTGTAATGTTGAATCACTCACATTAATGCTCTGTAAATATCATTGTTTCACTATTTATCATTACCTTATTTTCTTTTGCACGATTGTTCTTTGAAGTAATTAACTTTTGACCCTATGTTTTACTTCTCCTCGGAAATAATAATTTGTTGTTGCATTGCGGGATCCTCCACCACTGGTTCTTATAATGTATTTCTCGTTCACATAATTGTGCATATAATCATTTTCTTAAATTATGAGTTAATTACCTAATAACGGGTTTCTATTTATGCTAAAATAAGCGTTTTCATTCAAGTGTTTTACTTGGTTATCCGTTAGCTAGTGTAGTCACACAGTCACTAATGGCTCATTGTTAAGGTATGTTGATGGAGAATATACTCACCATTTGTTTAACTCGCACAAATTGCAATGGTTATTAAATTATAAAATAATCTTATATGCAGTTATTGTACTTGCTAGTACATATATGAGCACACAAAGAGTGTGCTTACCAGCTTAATTTGGTACGATTACATTAATTTGTCTATCTTCACGTGAGATGACTATTACTCTAAGTTAAAACTCATTTCTGTTGATTTTCTTAGAAATTAGTTTTCCAAGATGTGGGATTGTTCACCTTGTCTCTGCCTCTACACCGGTAATGAGGTACTAACCCATCATCTATGTTTTCCTCAGCAAACAAGGATTCTTTAGCATTAATTTTTCGAGTTTGCTGGGGTCTTCGCTTGCTCTGGTCTTCTAAACAACTCATTCAACCCCCTTAGCCCATATTAACCTAGTTAATATAAAAATATACTGAATAACTAGTCAGTTCATAATGCTTCCTTTCTTTCTACAAAAAAACGAAACGAGTTATACAGTATGTATTTTAGCATATTAGAATTTAAATACATTTTCTCTGCAATCCTAAACATTATTACAAGCACCGAATTTAGTACTTATCTCTTGTCTTGGTAAACCATGAACCACTGAACCAAGCAAGGCTCCTCCCGACCTTGAGACCAGTCTGTTTCATTACATCTCCCCCCGAGCCTGCTTCACTTCCAGGGTAGTTTATTACAGGACAGTTCTGTAGTGTTCAGTTTTCCAAGCTATCTAGTCACTACTAGACTTAGCCATGACCATAAGCCTAATCTCTCAATCTCTACACCTAAAACCCTCACTGAATTTTCCAGCTCTAAGGTTATTTTCTCTTTTTTCTATTTTCTCTCCTCTTGCGTCAAGTTCAAAATACCCTCTTGGATTTTCCTGGGAAGGTTTTATTTCTTCCCATGAATTAGTTTCGGTGAGTAACTGCCTCACCTTAGTTGTCCAACTACACCTAGGTGAGCTTACTCTTGCATTTCTTCTTAATCATGGTTCAAAAAATAAACAGTATATTATGAAAAACAAGTCTAACATAGATTCACATATTCTATTCTTTTCATAGCCGAATCAGCCCAAAATTTAAAAATAACATTTTCCTTGTTTTTATCTCGAGTAATTGGTAAATCAATTTCTAAAGTTTACGAGGGAGTCATTATAGATCTATACTAGTTTAATTATTAATTTTATTTTTTAGTTTAATTTTTATTTTTATATAATTTCAGTGAGCCAAAATGTATATATATAATTTGACCGAGTGAAAATGTTTAAATAACATAACCATACATTACAATATATCTTCCATACTGAGATTGTAACATGTATGTATTCAAATACAGAAATATTAATTTATTTATTGCCATTTACTACTTGCAATCCATACATAAATATCTAAGATACGATGAATAAATTCATACCCCTACTACAGACATAAGATACGATGAATAAATTCATACCCCTACTACAGACATATTCCGACTGATTAAGGTTAATTTTCTTAAATATTTTGTCACCCCCCAGGTCATTTAATACATAAATCCCAAATTAGAAGAATCTGTTGTCACCCAACTCATGCATTTAACGCTAGGGTACACCTTCCAGATCGTTCCTTTTCAAGTGGAGGGTTATCTACCATCAATCTTTTCGATGTCGACCTGACAGACGAACCGATGTCAGGGTTAATGAGGTGAGTTCCCACCTTCCCCCATCTGGCATTCGAGAGTTGGCTACTCTGGTCGATAGGCTCTGCAGCGGTGATGGTCTGAAAAGGTAAGGGTTTGATATCTAATGGTTTTAGTTGGCTATGGCATCTCCTATGACATGGTACCTTGCTTCCATTGACGTTGTCTTTCCATCTTTACAGTCCAAAGAAGGGTTTGGATTCCCTACTGGTCGTTTTTTCTCCTTAAGGAGGCATCCCTGCTACGAAAAAGTTTCAACTCATTCATCTATAGGCTATGCGACCACGGTGTTTTTGAGTGATGCTTCGAAGTAGGTTCTTTTATAGGTAAGGGTTTTACCCAGATTGATTCACTTACTTTAAAAGAAAAGAAGTTTATTGCAACTACTTACCCTTATCGGTTTAATGACAGAGGTTCTCATGGTTTTTACTGTCTGGGCTTCGATCACAAGAATATTGGTCACAATTTCTTCTTTAAAGTGTTGTTCATATTTTCTCTTTTAACAACCCAATGAAGGGTTTTATCCCTCGAACTCGTCTAACCATCAACATTATATTTCTACACGTAAGTGAAGAATATTCATTGCTATATGTTTGCATAAATGAAACTAAGGAGACCATAACACACAGTCTCGCGCTCTTGTTTCAAGTTGGTTTGCTCTTGTTGCTCAAATCTTTCCCAAGTTTGGTTGTGCATTCGACTAGGTCATTTCTGTAGGTTTATTTTCCAAAAAGATATTGTCTTCCAGAAACCCTAAACAATAACTGAGTTTGTACTGTATTAATACCAGGGTTAAATACCGTTCATAACCTACAGTGGACATGATGTTAACGGTTGATTTTCACGTCATTAGAGTTCATAAGGCTCAGAATCGAACCAAACTTGTTATATTTTTCTATGTTTATAGACACTGTTAAATGAAATTACTTCGGAAATGGTTTTATATTAATGTTTGTTAAAAATCATTGATCTGGATATGGGTTGTGCTCGGTCTTTACTTGACTGTGCGATTTCTTTGAAATTGACCATTTAACTTATTTGAAGAGGGATTTTGTCACTTCCTTCAGTTTTTGCATCTATGTGTTCCTTAAATTAAATATATGCTGCAATTTGTATGTAGTTACTACTTTCGGATTTTCCAAATTTATTACATATGTAAGTAAGTATTTGCGTGCACATATACATTTCTGGGAATGGATTATGATATAAAAGATAGGTTCTCTTTCCTCTGATGTCTATTAAAAGTAACATAACGAATTATTCTAGATAGCTCTTTAAATTAAGTCTATAAGTAAACAACTGTATAACACCTTTCTATAGTTATTTATTCCCTTATACTGTAATATTCAGGTCTTATCCACAGTTGTTGTACTCGAATTTGTGCAGAAAGAAATATAAAGAATTTCTATCTGAAAGCATCATATAATTCTTCGCTACAGTTATTGGTTTATTTATTATGTATTATTCATGTGGTTTCGTGGTTTCTGTAATTAAATCTGTACATAAATAAAATGAAGAGTTTCCATCTGAATGTATAATAAACTTATCTGTGTTGTCTTTTGGCATTTATAGTTTCTTTCCTCCTTTCTGCAACCTTGTGCTGTTGTAAGAAGATCTCACCACCCCAGACTCACCCCCAAGCTCTTCCCCTCCAAACAATGTTTATGAACCCTGTGTTCAGTTTGGGTATCTTGAAGCATCAATACCAATAGTCCAACCTCAAGTCACATACCCTCATAGGGTCTCTCCAGATCTCCCACTGGTTTATTTCACTGAGCTCAAGGAGTTTCTCGTGGAAGCATTCTGCCTTCAACCCAATCTATTGCTTTCCTCTCTTCAATTCTCCAGCCCCCTAAGCCTTCCTTGAATTCTTCTTTTGAGGAAAAAGGTGAGTAACCACCTTAACTCTCCCAGGAGGTTTAACCACTATTTCCTCGTATTGAAAATATTTTATTTCTTATTATGTATTATTCATAAATTGTTTTGGCCAACTTAGCCACCGTTCTTTGGTGTTTCCATCTGAAATATGATGATGAAATCATAGGACTATAGTAAAAGTAAAAGCAGTAGAATAAGTTAATTGTTCATGTAACATGGGGTGTCACATCTCCCCCCTCTTATGAGGAAGATTGTCTTGGTGTTCTCTTTGATTTACAAAAATAGTGTAGGATAAACTTTCAACATGAAATCCTATTCCTCCCAGGTGGCTTCTTCCGGGCCAAAGTGATACCACTGCACTTTAATCTAGGTGATTGATCATTTTCTCAAGGTTGTTTCTCTCCGTTACCAGCACTAGGGTGTATCCCATGTTGATTTTGTCGATCAGACAGGCTTTTCATAATTCTCTCTTGTTCTTACCGTAATCTCTCATTATCATTTCTCAAGTTAGTCATCTCAGCACGTAACTACTGAACAGTTTGGAGTAGGGCATCATTGGCTTGATGAAATTATTCTCCCAATTGTATCCAGATTTATGGATTGGCCCCTAAATATGTTGCATCTTACAAATTTGGTGGTCGGGATCACCTCTGCATTTTTTCCTTGCGGCTCCCTGCCTTTCTTCTCTGTGTTCAATCATTCACACCCAGTACCACTTAGTTTTTATTATTATTATTATTATTATTATATATATATATATATTTATATTTATATATCCCATAAGCCTCAGTGTCGTAATTGTGAGCTCTGATAACATATATATATATATATATATATATATATTTACTGCCATTTACTACTTGCAATCCATACATAAATATTTGAGATACGACGAATAATTTCATATGCATACCACAAACATATTAAGAGTGATTAAGGTTAATGTTATTCAATATTTTATCACCCCCCAGGTCATTTAATACATTAAATCCCAATTGGAAGAATCCTCTATCACCCAACTCATGCATTTAACGCTAGGGTACACCTTCCACATTGTTCCTTTATAGGTGGAGGGTTTTCTATCGTCGATCTTGTCGATGCCTATCTGACAAATAGACTGTTGATGCAGTTAATGAGGTAACTGCCTACCTTCCCCCATCCAGCTACTCATGGCATTAGAGCATTGGTTACTTCGGTGGATAGGCTCTACAGCGTTAAGGGTTTGAAAAGGTGAGGCTTTGATCTCTAATGGTTTTAGCTGAATATGGTGTCTACTATGACATGGTACCCTACTTCCATTGACGTTGTCTTTCCATCTCTGCAGTTCGAAGAAGGGTTTGGCTTCCCTGCTGGTTGCTTTTTCTCCTTAAGGAGGCATCCCTGCTATGACAGAGTTTCAATTCCTTCATCTATAGGTTATGCGACCATAGTGTTTTCCAGTGATGCTTCAAAGGAGGTTCTTTTACAGGTAAGGTTTTTACCTAGGTTGATTCATTTACTTTAAAAGAAAAGAAGTTTACTGCAACTAATCACCCTTATCGCTTTAATGACAGGGGTTCTCATGGTTTTTACCATCAGAGCTTCGATAACAGGTATATTGGTCACAATTTATTCTTTAAAGTGTTGTTCATACTTTCTATTTTAACAACCCAATGATGGGTTGTATCCCTCGAATCCGTCTAACCCTTGACCTTTTTTTCTATAGGTAAGTGAGGAATATTCACTGTTATTTGTTTTCATAAATGAAACCAAGGTGACCATAACACACAGTGTCATGCTCTTGTTTCAAGTTGCTCCACTCTTGCGGCTCAAATCTTTAATCAATCTCGTTGTGCATTCGACTAGGTCATTTCTAGAGTTTTCTTTTCCTGAAAAATTTTGTCTTCCAGCAACTCCAAACAATAACTGATTTTTATTGTATTAATACTAGGGTTAAAAATCCTTCAGAGCCTACAGTGGACATCATGTTAACGGTCAATTTTCACTTCATTAGAGTTCATGAGGCTTAGAATCGAACCAAACATGTTATATTTTTCTATGTGTATAGAGACTGTTAAATGAAATTACGTTGGAAATGGTTCTATATTAATGTTTGTTAAAAATCAGTGATCTAGATATGAGTTGCGCTCGGTCTTAACTTGGTTGTGCAATTTCTTTGAAATGATTTTGTCACTTCCTTCAGGTTTCAGTTTATGCGTCTATGTGTTCCTTAATTTAAAATAGATGTTGCAATTTGTATGTAGTTACTACTTTCGGATTTTCCAAATTTATTATATATGTAAAGAAGTATTTGCATGTCCATATACATATCTGGGAATGGATTCTCGTGTAAAAGATAGTTTCTCTTTCCTTTGATTTCTATTAACAGTAATATAAAAAATTGTTCTAGACATCTCTTTAAATTAAGTCTATAAGTAAACAGGTTTATAACACCTTTCTATAGTTATTTATTCCCTTATACTATAATATTCAAGTCTTATCCATGGTTGTTTTACTCAAATTTGTGCAGAAACAAAAATAAAGAATTTCTATCTGAATGCATCATATAATTCTTCGCTACAATTCTTGGTTTCTTTATTTTGTATTATTCAGGTCTTTTCATGGTTGTAATTAAAAATGTATATTCAGGTCTTTTCATGGTTGTAATTAAAAATGTATAGAAAGAAAATGAAGAGTCTCCATCTGAACGCATAATGAAGTTATCTGTGTTTTCTTTTGGCTTGGCTAGTTTCTTTCCTCCTTTCTGCAACCTTGTATCATTGTCGGAGCATCGAGTCTAGCAATGACATACAAAATCTCCCCCGAGATCCTCCCCTCTAGACATTATTTATGAACCATGTATTCAATTTGGGTATCTTGAAGCATTAAGACCAACATTGCAGCCTCAAGTCACATAGCCTCATAGGTTCTCTTAAGATCTCCCACTGCTTTATCTCACCTAGCTCAAGGAGTTTATGGTGGCAACATTCTTCCTTCAACCCGATGTATTACTTTCCTCTCTCCAATTATCCAACCCCCCTAGGCATTCCTCGAATTCTTCTCTTGAGGAAAAAGGTGAGTAACCACCTTAAGTGTCTTAGGAGGTTTAACAATTGTTTCCTTTTGTTGAAAATACTTTAATTCTTACTATGTATTATTCATAAATTGTTTTGGCCAACTCATCCATATGAGGATAAAAACACAAAAGTAAAAGTAAAAGTACTAGAATAAGTTAATTGCTCATGTAACGTGGGGTGTCACAGAGATGGAGAAGGAAAAATTGTAATAAAAATAAAAATATTTACAAAATATTTTGATTGTGAAATTATAGTTGCTTTTTTAGGCATGTTGTATTGATGAGCTATTGTATTGGCCCATGGCATGGTATGGTTAATAATATCCATGGTATAGTGGAGGTGAGTATCCATGGTTAAATATCTTGTTATATTGTAAGTATTATTTTGATTGTGAATTAAGAGGTGGCTTTTGGGCATGCACTATTGATGAGCCATGGCATTGGAACATGGTATGGTATGGTTAATAATATCCATGGTAAAATGGCAGTGAATATCCATGGTTAAAAGTCCTCTTATATTGTAAGTATCAAGTTTTCTTGTGTTTATTAATGAAATTTAAATATGGTTAGAAATTTATTATTTTAATTTATATGATAAAATGGACCTATATATATATCTATTGTTTATATCTTATATATTTTAATGCGATAGAGGGTGTAGAGATATCTCGAAAGTAATTAGAATTTTTTTTATAGATTTAATCAAAAATATGTTATAAATTAAATTCAAATAAAATATTTTTACTTAGAGATGTGTTTTAGGCATGTTGTATTGATGATCTATGGTATTGGCCCATGGTGTATTGTAACAAATTTTATTTATAATTTAATAATATCTATGGTAAAGTGAACTTAAATATTCATGGTTAAAGATATTGTTATATTGTAGGTATTAAAGTTTTTATGTGCTTATTGATTAAATCTAAATACGATTAATCATTATTTTAATTTATAAGGTAAAATGGATCTTAACTTATAGATGTCAAGTATATGTTATATATTTTAAAGTGATATGTATATTATGATTTTATTTTATCTAAAAAATTATTCGTAACTTTAGTAATAAAACAAAATTATAATATAACAAATTGAATTTTATTATTTTTATTACTTTTAATTTTTAATAGACACTACAACATCTCCCTTGTATTGGCCTCTATATTACTTTTAACTGACATGTAATTGTTTACAAATCCTTTATGTCTTATAAAACCAACGTATTAATATAAATTCAACATATTAAGTTCGGATGTAAAAATGATGACAAACTTTCTCATATTACACCCTATACTGGGTTGTAGAGCGCCTATCGAAGGAGATTTGGTAAGATTATTGCACCCTAGGAGCCATTAATAAAATATTTTAATATCTATATTAAATAACATAGTATTATCAAACCTCTCGAAGCAGATTTGGTAAGATTATTGCACCCTAGGAGCCATTAATAAAATATTCTAATGTCTATATTAAATAAAATAATATTATCAAACCTCTCGAAGCAGATTTGGTAAGATTATTGCACCCTAGGAGCCATTAATAAAATATTCTAATGTCTATATTAAATAAAATAATATTATCAAACTTCTCGAAGCAGATTTGATAAGATTATTTGGCCCTTGGAGCCATAAATAAAATATTCTAATGTCTATCTTAAATAACAAAATATAATAAAATTTGTAGAGAGATAAGGTAATTAAGAAAAAACAAAAATCTTATATTCATTGTCTTGTGTAAGAAAAATGTATAATCCATAAACTTTTACAAATATTTTAATATAGATATTTATTTGAATATCTATATAAAGTAATATATTTCAATATCAATTCATATTTATTTATATAGAAACAGAACTTATATATATATATATATATATATGTACCATAGAAAAATATTTCAATGCCCTCCCCGATGGGGGTAGTACAGTGGTGGTGTGTTTTGCCTCGGGGCAGTTGAGCTCCCACACACAACAAACATGAGAAGGAAATTAAATGATAATTCCCAACTGTATGACCATACTTCGAATAGTCCAGAGACATTGGAATGGTTTATTATCCAATATTTTCTAAAAGTTGGTGGAGTAGTTAGTGGGGAAATGATCCAGGTGGATATTGGTGGCCACCTGCCAAGTCCACTTGGACCCCCACCACTTTTTCTTTCAGCTTTTCAGTTTCCTTAATTGTAGCACAGTTTACTATTTTTAGCAGTTTTTTGGTCCTGAACTTCCGGAGCCAGTTTGATGCCCTAAACGACGTTTTTTGGGAAACCTGGGAGAAACATGGGTCGATTGACAGGCGTTTTCTTCCCAAAGTTGTAGTTCTCGGATAGATATTTCTAACGAGATATTGTGCGCTTCAAACAGAGATCGTATGCAAAAGTTACGACCCCAGGAAGTTGATGTACCAATTTACCCAAACGAGGCCCACAGTTTGGCGTTTCATCTTCTAGGGTTAGGTTTTTGCATGTTTAGGGTTTTTCATTGTTTCTAAACAATAAATAGGCCTTCGAGCCTCACTGTAACACAGTTCAGAGGCATGTAGCTGCCACATCTCTTCTTAGAGATAAGCTACCATTGCCCTAGCTGGTTTATTTCCAATTCTATTTGTAAGCATATTTCAGTATTTTACATTAATGAAATGAAGTATTATTTCTGCTGCACCTCTATGTTTATGGTTATCTCTGTAATTTTTTGTGCTCATGTTTAAATCCGGATCAGTGGTATCAGAGCGGTTTACTTTTTCTCTATTTTTTCTTTGCATTTCTCCAACAAGGTTGGGATATAAGGAGTTAGGGCTTGAATTGGTCGAACTTTTGCAAGACCAGCCTCGCAAATCCCAACAGCGTCCCATGGCGGATGAAAAGAAAGATGAGGGGGAAGGAGATCTTATCAAAATCTTGCTCGAAGAAGCCCTCAAGCGACAAAGGAACGCGATGATGGAAAGCTTTGCCCAGATCCTTCAGCAGTTACCCAGGGGCGACACATCAGCTTCCAACAACTACTTTGGAAATGCCACACCATTTAAGGTACAAGTTAATTTTGAAATCCCCATATTCGAGGGTCAAATAGACATTGATGTCGTCGATAAATGGTTAAATCTGCTAGAGGTTTATTTTTCTGTTCATGATTTTTCCAGTTGGGAAAAGATTATTTTCGCTCTTCTCAAAGCAGCCCCCCACGTCAAGGACTGGTGGGAAACATACTGCGAGCAAAAGGATGAAAGTACAAGCTCACTATTTTCAGCCGCACCCACGTGGAATTCATTCTGGGATGCCATCAAGGAGTAGTACTACCCTATCAGAAGCTATGAGGATCAATACATAAAGTGGACCACGCTGCGGCAGGGAAGGGACCAAGACGTGCTGGAGTTTACCAATATTTTCCATACCCTTCGCACAAAGTTGGGTATCAAGGATTCAGAGCAGCATTTGGTACTCAAATACCATGGCTGCTTGCACAAGTACATCTAGGAAGAAATAGAATTCCTAAACATCTCCTCACTCGGCATGGCATACCGATATGCCATCAAGGTCGAGCAAAAGTTTAAACAGAAGAAGCGAGACTTTGGATCTGCGAATTCGAAGCAAGGGAAAGGTGCCCCCAAACCGCAGAACAAAGGACAAAGCCAAGGCAGGGCGGCCCAAGACAACCCGCCAAAGCTACAAGCAAATAATAGCGTCGCGAAGCCGAAAAAGGACACGGGAAAGTGGTGTGAGTTCCATAAGAGCTCCACTCACAACACAAGTGAGTGTCAGACCAAATAGTCACTGGTGGCCAAGCTAAAGGTTTCAGAATTAGATGCATGTTCCGACTCTGAGTCAGAACCCAAAAAGGGGAATGGAAAAGGGAAGCAGATTATTGATGTAGAGCCCAACGCCACCGTTCCCACCACGAAGATCCATAAGGAGGAACCCGAAGATCCCGAGGAGGAGGAGCATCTCTTCCACTCTTAGATGTGGGTAAAGGGCTCCCTGCTACAGTTCATTGTCGACAGTGGGAGCCAAAAGAACCTCATTTTGGTAGAGGTCATGAAGCGGCTAGGCTTACCGACCACAGCACATCCACAACTGTACACCATCGGGTGGCTTCACCAAGGACGAGACCTTCACGTGGGCCAGTAGTGTCACCTTCCATACAACATCAAGCCCTTCATGGATGAGGTATTGTGTGACATTACTCCCCTTGAATTTTGCGGTGTATTATTAAGACAACCATACTTGTGGAAGTGACATGTTGTGTATGAATCAAGGCCCCATGTTGTTATTGTTACTTTGGGAAATAAGTTGTATAGGATACAGGAGGTAGCACTGCCTACCGCCATGTCTTTTCTTACTGTAAAACAATGCAGTAAGATCATTTCCAAAACTGGGAAATTTGTTTTCCTGATGATACGCCCTCAAGGAAAGAAGAAGACGGTGGCCACGACCTCTATATAGGGCCCCTCCGCACGACAACTATAGATGGACAAGGTCGTGGAGGAGTACGAGGACATCTTCACCTCCCCCACAGGGGTTCCTCTGCACTGCCAGGTCAAGAACTCCATCGATCTGATCCCAGGTGCATTGTTGCCCAATAGACCAATCTATCGGCGCTCCGTTGTGGAGAATAATGAAATCAAGAGGTAGATTCAGAAGCTACTGCAGAAAGGTCACATCCGTCCAAGTTCATCGCCCTGTGGGAGCCCGATCGTGTTGGTCCAGAAGAAGGATGGGACTTGGAGACTCTATATTGACTATAGGGCGCTAAACAAGATCATTGTTTGTAATAGGTACCTGATCCCACGGATTGATGACCTCCTAGACCAACTAAATGGGGAAAATATTTCAGCAAGATCGATTTGAAGTTAGGATATCACCATGTACCAATCGAACCCTCCGATGTGTGGAAGACTATCTTAAAAGCCAAGGAGGGCCTTTTCGAATGGTTGGTTATGTCTTTCGGATTGATGAATGCTCCTGCAACCTTCATGAGGCTAATGGATGACATCTTGTGCCTATTCACCAACTCATTTGTAGTGGTATACTTGGATGACATCCTGATCTTCAGCCAGAGTTTGGAAGAGCACCTCCACCACATCTGACAGGTTCTCCAAACATTGTGGCAACATAAGTTATGTGTCAATTTGGAGAAATGCACTTTTGGCATGACCCAGGTTCAGTATCTAGGATACATTATTGATGAACAGGGGGTGCATATGGATCCAGCCAAGATCCAAGTCATTCGGGATTCGCCATATCCAACCACTCTGATAGAGCTACGTAGCTTTCTAGGTCTTTCCAACTTCTACCGCAGGTTCGTGTTGGGATTTTCTCATATCACTTGGCCCTTGAGTCAAGTCACCTAGGGAGGAGCGAAAGAAAAATTATTTTGGTCTGAATTTCAACAGAAGGCATTCACAAAGTTGAAAGATCGCCTCTGCTCGGCACTAGTCCTCGCATTACCAGACTTGCAACAACCATTTGAGGTTGAGACATATGCCTCTAACTATGTTATTGGGGAAGTTCTCACTCAACGCAGGCATCCAGTGGCATATCACAGTGAGACACTTTCAGATACAGTCCAGAAGTATCCCACTTATGACAAAGAAATGTATTCCATTGTGAAATCCTATCGAAAATGGAAACATTACATTTTGTGGAAGGAAACAGTCATCCACATAGACCACCGACCCCTACAGTTCATAGAGACCCAAGGGAAATTGCAGAATGATCGCCATTAGAAGTGGTCCACATACCTGCAATAGTTCCATTTGAATATCAAGTATAAGAAGGGCAACGCTAATAATGTTGCAGATTGCCTCAGTCGACCACCGATCATGGTGTTAACCACCATGCTCAACCCTTGTGGGCACGAGACTTCTGATTGGCCACTTCTCTACAAAAACGACCGAGAATTCAGCCACACATACCAGACACTCTTGGAGGGTCAGCATGTTCCAGATTTTCACCTCCAGGATGCCCTGTTATTCCACGTGGGTCACCTTTGTGTTCATTCAAGCGAGTGTGCCAAGATGATTTGGGAAGCACACTACAGTCGGGTTGCTGGGCATTTTGGGGTTGACAAAATAGTGGCAGTACTGCAGAAGTATTTCTATTGGCCGAATATTTGTCAAGATGTTAGGAAGTACATCAGATCATGCACTGCCTGCGCCATTTCCAAACTGACCATCAAGAAGCAAGGCCTCTATACCCCACTGCTTAGCCCTAGTTGACCTTGGGAATCCATCTCCATGGATTACATGTTAAGCCTTCCTTCCACTAAGCATGGAAACGACTGCGTTTTTGTGGTCGCCAACAGGTTCTCGAAGATGGTTATTATGGCAGCTTGCAAGAAGAATATCACAGCGGAAGACATTGCTAAACTCTTATTTGAATGAGTGTGGGTACACTTTGGGATCCCATAGTCTATCATATCATATCAGGACAATAAGTTCCTCAGTACATTTTGGTCCAGTCTCTGGTCGATGTTGGACACCAAACTCACCAAGTCCATAGCCTTCCATCCTCAAACTGATGGCCAAACAGAGGTTGTCAACATGATGATCGTACACATTTTGCTCATGTACAACTCAAAGCATCCACGCACATGGGACAAGAGCCTCCCCTATGTTCAACATAGCTACAACTGAGATCTCCACAGCTTGAATGGCCACAACCCTTTTTAGGTGGTCTTGGGATTCCTTCCACTATGTCCCATTGATGTGGCCATGCCCTTTGCAACTACTCACGCAGACTCGACTCATGTCCAGTTCGAAACAGATAAGGCAAACAACTTCATTGAGCACATCCAACATATTCGACAGTAGGTCCATGACATTATGGAGAAATCAAATGCCAAGTACAAGTAGCGACATGATCAACATCGGGTGCCACACAAGTTTCAGGTGGACGACAAAGTCTGGTTGCATTTGCAAAATGAATGCCTTACTGGAGCCTATCGGAAACTCATACCACTCCAATATGGTCCTTACACCATTACCAAGGCTGTGGGAGACAATGCATTTGAGCTCAGCATTCCCCCATTCCCTAGCCTGCACCCAATGTTCGATGTGGACCGTCTTCGGTCATACTTTCCACCATTACTATACACATCTGACATTGCAGAACAACTCACACCCACAGAGTTAAATCCAGATTGCATGGAACAAGCTGCAACTGATCAGATCATGTATGCACAAATCAAGCACACTCGCTAGCAGAATATCCAACTGTATCAAGTTGTCAAAGCAGGCCAACTCCTTCACTAGGGCAAGTGGCTCACCAGGGACCAAGTTCAGTAGAAGTTTCCTCATCTCATGGAGGAACTCAACGCAATGGGGACCATTGTTTCCTAAAGGGGGAGGAATGATATAGGTGGATATTGGTGTCCACCTGCTAAGTCCACTTGGACCCCCACCATTGTTTCTTTCAAATTTTCAGTTTCCTTAATTGTAGTGCAATTTACTATTTTTAGCAGTTTTTCGGGTCCTAAAATTTCGGAGCCGTTTTGAGGCCCTAAACGATGTTTTTTTGGGAAAACTAGGAGCAACATGGGTCCATGCACCAATGCTTCTCTTCCCAAAGTTATAGTTCTCGGATAGATCTTTCTAACGAGATATTGTGTGCATCAAACGAAGATGGTATGCCACAGTTACGACCCCGGGAAGTTGATGTACCAATTTACCTAAACAAAGCCCACAATTTGGCGTTTCATCTTCTAGGGTTAGGTTTTTGGATGTTTAGGGTTTTCCATTATTTCTCAACAATAAATAGGCCTTCGAGCCTCATTGTAACACAGTTTAGAGGCAGGTAGCCGCCACATCTCTTCTCAAAGATAAGCTACCATCAACCTAGTTGGTTTATTTCAAATTCTATTTGTAGGCATATTTCAGTATTTTACATTAATGAAAGGAAGTATTATTTCCGTTGCATCTCTGTATTTATGGTTATTTCTGTAATTTGTTGCGTTCCTATTTAAATCCAGATCAGGAAATGTAAAGAGGAATTTGGGGGGAGAGTGTCTACTCAGTATGTCAATATGGATCACTCAGAGCATCAAATAGGCACCTTGTAGCTATCGAAGGCTAGTATATATGTGTAAGAAGTAAGAAGAGGATGCAAGTGTTCATTTCGGATCCTAGAGACACCGTTCGTCACTGCCAAAGACTTGTGAGTAATCAAGAATGATAAATTTTGTATCCACGTGAACCTCAATTTGTTGTTGGGCTCTCGCCGTGTCAAAATTCACTGGTGCTAAGGTACCTTTTCTCCTTTTTTTTGTGAGTACTCGAATATCATTGGTTTTAGTCTTTAGATGTCAAACCTTATTCCTAGTGTCTTCTTGGGCTAGGAGTCTGTTTAGCCGAACTGGATTTGGGCTTTGGTTTAACATTGGGGTTGTGTTGCATTTTGGTTCAAACTAGGTGTGTTTATTGAGTTGAATAATTTTTTCTTTATGTGAGAAAGGGTAGGGCATGTTTTGAGTACTCTAGTTCTTATTTTCTTATGGATCTTTGTGCTTGTTAAAAAAAAATTATGTGGGGTGGAAGAATGCCGCTAATACTCCACTTTTGAACCTTGAACAAGGATTTCTAATATCTGGGTCGAAAGAAATCCATGACTATTTCTTTCAAAAATTAGGAGGGAAGCATGTTTATTCCTGGTGTTTTTGGTGGGGGGTTACGAGTCTAGTGGGATTTGGAGTCCATTAGGAGGCATATCGGTGGAGTGCATACCCATGTGTTGTTGGGAGCTCAAGCCTAGGTGAAGCCTAATTAGTTGTGGTGTTTTTCTACCTCTCGGTAGTGCATCCTTGTCAGCAGTTGGACATGTTCCTGGTATTTTAGGGTTGGTCTTTGGTCTTCAATCATGGATATTTTGTGTGTGCGAACTACAGAGCTCATTGGGAAAAGTTGGCAGTGTGGTGGTTAAAGCCCAGGGAGAATTATATTGTATACAGATGTTACATCACCATGGTTGATTGCACAGAGGAGGTCACTGGAGGCCGCAAGGAGCTGGGAGGGAAAGAGGGGAGGCGCGAAGTGATGGTGAGTCAGGGAGTTTGGAGAAGGGATGGGTGACATGGTCGAGGACCTAGCCCACTCCCCTAGTCATGTGATTTGACCACCCTCTTTAGACACAATTGTTGGGTAGCTAAGGGGAATCGAGGCCACCTAGGATATCTTTAAAGAACATCCCTATGAGGATAGAAATCACATGGTGGCCTACGTTAAAGATGTTCAATACAATCAAAATGAGATTTTGAAACAAGTAGTGAATATGCACAGAAGTCAGCGTTAGACCAAGGATCATCTGAATTAAATTAAGATGAGACTGGAACATATTTATTTTCATGTGCATGAATGGCATGGCCCAATAGCAGGTCTGCTAGTCCATCCTATCTATCTTACATTTTAATAAGAAGCCTATTGGGTGCTTGTGAATTTGTCTTTATTTTGGTATATATGGCCCTTAGGTCCTCCAGAAATAAGTTTTCAATGGAAATAATATGCATCATAATTGGGCTCTCCTTGCTAACAAATCTGATTGGAGTGAAGCCAAGAGATTCATGGATCGTAATGGTGTAATCTACATTTTCTTGATAATATAACAATAGTTTTTTTGACCGAAAATGCTCAAGGAGAATAAATTATTACAAGTTAAAAGTTTTAGTTAATTCTTAGCAGGAGAAAGATGTGTAATCGATTAAATTCTTAATATAAATTTAATATATACCATTTAAAAAATATTAACAACAACAATAATTTCAATATTCATCATAAATAAAATATATTTCAATATGTATGGTTAAGTAATATTGGCATCTATTTAAAAATGTATTGAAAATAGAAAAACATATTAATATAGAAAATGTGCTTCATAAATTAAATGTTTCAATATCTTTGTTAAGTAAAATATTTCAATGTCAACTATGTATATATTTGATGGGTCACCCAAACATAAGGCTTGTCTAAAAACTCTTGGGTACATAAGAGATACATTAAATACTCCTTTTTGCACTTAATAATACTTTCTTATATTAATGAGTTCTTAGGAGGCTCAATGAGATTTTTCATGCTTTAAGTCCCTAACATGACTATTATTAGGATATTAACGAGATTTTGTAAGACTTTCGAGGAGGTCCATCTATAGATATTCATGGGTACTACTCCCCGCTACGAAAGACTTCCAACTTAGATCAATGGGGATAATAAATAGTCCTTCCTACTGCTATGTTGTGAGCTTAAAAACAAGGTCCATATTTTTATGGATTGTCAAGGGAAAGAAGTCCTTCCCTAAAAAAATTTCACCCCCTACTCATTTTCTATAAATAGAGGGATGAAATATCCTAGTAAAACAGGTAAGAGTAGCATAATAGTAGCGTAGAGCATTAGGAGAAGTTGTTAGGTCCCTATAATACT